>CM052661.1:39351624-39397509 GCA_028533165.1 Leontopithecus rosalia | reverse complement strand
AACAATGGGAACACATGGACATAGGGAAGGGAGCACCACACACTGAGGTCTATTGGGGGAAATAGGGGAGGGACAGCGTGGGGGGAGCAGGGGAGGGATGGCATGGGGAGAAATGCCAAATATGGGTGAGGGGGCAGAAGGCAGCAAAACACACTGCCACGTGTGTACCTATGCAACTATCTTGCATGTTCTGCACATGAACCCCAAAACCTAAAATGCAATAAAAATTAAAAAAAAAAAAGAAAAGAAAAACGCCAGCACTGGTGTCCACAGCCACCGGTCAGCAACACTAAATCAGACATATGCCAGCGGTTAGGAAAAAGACCATATTCTCCAGAAAAGGCTTTTAGTAGTAACCCAGTGGTTTGGAGAGAGCCTTCTTCTGATGTTCATAGTAGGCTGGGTATTACCAGGCAAGTTATTAAAGGCCTCTACTCCGATACTCGGGAGAAGAAATCAGGTAATTTATGGACTCGTTTTGGATCTGCACCCAAGACCAAAGAAAAGAATACAAAGAACGGGGATCACAGGGCACCTGGCACTGAGGAACATGACACCTGGCGCTGAGGAACACGACTCCGAGCTGCAAAGGGCATGGGCGGCTCTGATTAAGGATAAAGAGCAGTCTTGCCAAAAGAAGAGCCGGTTAGATAACTCACCGTCTCTCCAGATTAAAGTTAGTCGAAAAACCAGCTCTGGTTCAGAGGCAGAGCCCTGATGCCCCTGGGGCCTGTGGCAGCTGCCCGAAAGCCTGACATTCTGGCACAGGGTGAGGCACAGTAGCAACCTCCCCCGCAGGAGCTGGCGCCCTCTAGCTCCTGCTCACACAGTCACCCTCAGCTCTTGCTGCTTCGGCAAGGCATTATTTGACCCAGCAATCCCATTACTGGGTATATATCCAAAGGATTATAAATCGTTCTACTATAAAGACACATGCACACGAATGTTCATTGCAGCACTGTTTACAATAGCAAAGACCTGGAATCAACCCAAATGCCCGTCAATGATAGACTGGACTGGGAAAATGTGGCACATATACCCACGGAATATTATGCAGCAATCAAAAACGATGAGTTTGTGTCCTTTGTGGGGACATGGATGGACCTGGAGAACATCATTCTCAGCAAACTGACACAAGAACAGAAAATCAAACACTGCATGTTATCAGTCATAGGCGGGTGTTGAACAATGCAAACACATGGACACAGGGAGGGGAGCACTACACACTGGGGTGTGTTGGGGGGAATAGGGGAGGAACAGTGGGGTTTGGGGAGTTGGGGAGAGATAGCATGGGGAGAAATGCCAGATATAGGTGAAGGGGAGAAAGGAAGCAAATCACACTGCCACGTGTGTACCTATGCAACTATCTTGCATGTTCTTCACATGTACCCCAAAACCTAAAATGCAATAAAAAAATAAAAACAATAAAAAAAAAGAATGTGACACGTTTTCAAGGGCATCTCTATCTCGTTGCAGTGTTGTAATTCTGTGCCCTCGATTCTTTTCTCGCCACCCTACAGGCTTTACCCTTTTAGAAAAAGGCAGCTCTCCAGATTTTGTAGACATTTAAAAAATATTTTTAACATTGTGTCTTTTAAAAGAAATGTTTTTACACAGTTCATCCAAAGAGCAGAGAACAGAACTTCTCATGATTGCCTTGGCCCTGACAGCTGTTACCAGAACGCTTTTACCAAGAAAAGGCAATTCCCAGGTGCATATTGAGCATCCTTCGAGGGAGAGGATGAAGGAAAGGGTCAGCTCACCTTTCCAGGGCCCTAGTGTGGAGGCAAGTCTCACGGACCTGACCTCAGAGGTGCACTAGTGCTGCCAGGTAGAAAAGAGACACAGCATTGATTCTGCTTCCATTCCATGCTCGGGATTGCTCATGTTAGGGGCCTCTTACTTGCTGTCAGCCTGACATGAAGATCAAGTTCAGTGTCATGGAATTTTTAGGAACAAAAAACTGTAACTTCTGGATTTGGGGTTGATTTTTATGCTAGGGATGGGATTATGGGTTATTGTTAAACAATTTCTAAGTCTGTATTATGTTTAAAACACAAATGATTTAAAAGTTTAAATTTTTATATGTGGAAATTCTTCCTGTTGGCTAAAGGGGAAGCTTAAGTGGTGTCTCCTTTTGTTCTGTTAAATATATATTTTATTCTTTGGAAAACAAAAAGAAAAGAAGAGATCTGTACTGTCGATGGCCCTACAGGTGATGTGGTCTGATAAGGAAAACATGGTTTCAAGTGCCTATATGTGCTGGTACCCTTGGAGATTTAAAGGATGGGTGAGGCAGCATTTCTGAGGCAGCAACCTATAATTATTCCGGAACTATTTGGGGAGGGCAGGAAGAATGTCAGGGTAACTAACAAAAGAGGGCAGAAATGATAAACTGTCCTTTCACCATGCAGTAACTCTCACAGCAAATTTGAAGAAGGCCTTGGAGGAATCATGGATGGACGTGTTCAAAGGTTTGCATCTAATTTTTTAAAGTGGCTCACAAAGACCACAAGTGTAATCAGCCTTATTCATCATGAAGAGGTATTCGATCAAAGCTCTTATGGAAGTAAAACTTGTTTCTTTTTTTATTTTTCTTTTTTATTTTTTTTTTTTGAGACACTTGCCCTTGTCTCCCAGGCTTGAGTGCAATGACACAATCTTGGCTGACTGCGACTTCCACCTCCCAGGTTCAAGTGATTCTCCTGCCTCAGCCTCCCAAGTAGCTAGGATTACAGGCTCCTGCAACCATGCCCAGCTAATTTTTGCATTTTTAGTAGAGATGGGGTTTCACCATGTTGGCCAGGCTGGTCTCAAACTCCTGATCTCAGGTGATCTGCCCTCCGTGGCCTCCCAAAGTGCTGTTGGGATTACAGGCACCAGCCACTGCACCCAGCCATGAAACTTGTTTCTAGAAAATGATTTTAAATATTATGCCAATCTTCTCACAATGCCATTTTAAAAAATAGGTAAGTAGTCAGAATATTTTTAAGGTTTCTTTAGAAATCATTACAGAACATTGTTATTTAACTTCACTCTAAGAGCAGCCTGTAATCACTAACAATTTTCAGATTTTGACTCCTAAGGATTTAAAATGCCAAATGTGGCTGGGTGTGGTGACTCATGCCTGTAGTCCCAGCAATTTGGGAGGCCCAGGCAGGACGATCACCTGAGCCCAGGAGTTCAAAACTAGCCTGAGCAACATGGAAACATCTCATCACAGCACTTTGAGAGGCCAAGACAGGCAGATCATCTGATGTCAGGAGTTCAAGACCAGCCTGGCCATCATGGCAAAACCTTGTCTCTACAAAAATACAAAAATTAGCTGGGTGTTGTGGTGGCACCTGTAATCCCAGCTACCTGGGAAGATAAGGCAGGAAAATCACTTGAACCCAGGAGGCAGAGGTTACAGTGAGCCAAGATCATGCCACTCTACTCCAGCCTGGGTGACACACTCTCAAAAAAGAAAAAATTAGCTGGGCATGGTGGCATGCACCTGTGGTCCCAGCTACTCGGGAGGTGGAGGTGGGAGGATCACTTGAGCCCTGGAAGTCAAGGCTGCAGTGAACTGGGACGGCACTACTGCACTCTGGCTTGGGTAACAGAGTGAGACCACTCCATATATGACCCCTCCCCAAAAGTAAGTTGAATGCAAACCTGTTTACTGACTTTATGTAAATAAGGAAAAACTTCGTATTTCCAAGCAACGTGTATCCATGTCTCATTAGCATAACATTCATCCCACTTTTTGCTGAATTCAGTGGGCTTTCCACTTCATTTTTCTAGATTGAAAGCTCACAGATTTTGGTATTTGTTGCCCTTGGCAAGTACAAAGACCTCCTGTAAATTAACAATTTGCCACACAATAAGAAAATTAAGCAAAAGCAAATGCTTTCAAAATGCATTGGAAAAAATTATCAGTGAATGCTGTGTAATTATGGAAGTAAAATATAACACCAGATACATTCTGGTAGAGAGAACTGTGACCACAGATAAACAACTTAAGCATCTTTCTGTCATCTTTGTAGGAAAGAAATGTGTTCACGTTCCTAATGCTGAGAAACTAAATATTCTAGCATTGACTTAGAATCATGGGCTGCAATGTAACCACACATACATAGCTTCATAAAAAATTTTCTTAGATCATGTTAAGATAAACAAATAGACCAATACAGGGAATATTAAAATATGTATATATGCTTGTATATGCATAAACTTATCTCAATATGTAAACAATTGCAACAGTTGTTTACCTGTAAGAAGGCAATGGGAGGTTTGGGGACACCAATAAGAAGAGCTTCTTTACTACACTGTTTTCTATTTTTGAAATTTAAACTGTTTATAAGTAAATACAGTTACTTTTATAAGTAATACAAATCCTAATGTGTCATTGCACTATAACCTTCTCTTTATTATTTGGTACTAACTATTTATAGAAGATTCAACTAAAATTCAGGGCCACAAAGATCAAGCTTTTTTTCTTTACTTTTTTTCTTTTTTCTTTTCTTTTCTTTCTTTTTTTTTTTGAGAAGGAGTTTCATTCTTTTTGCCTAGGCTGGAGTGCAATAATGTAATCTCAGCTCACTGCAACCTCTGCCTCCCGGGTTTAAGTGATTCTCCTGTGTTAGCCTCCAGAGTAGCTGGGATTACAGGCATGCACCACCACTCCCAGTTAATTATGTATTTTTAGTAGAGATGGGGTTTCTCCATGTTGGTCAGGCTGGTCTTGATCTTCCGACCTCAGGTGATCTGCCTGCCTCAGCCTGCCAAAGTGCTGGGATTATAGGCATGAGCCACCACTCCCGGCCTTTTTTTTTTTAAGACAGGGTTTCACTCTGTGACAGTGGTGCAATCTCTACTTACTGCAACCTCTGCCTCCCAGGTTCAAGTGATCCTCCTACCTCAGCTTCCTGAGTAGCTGGGACTACAGGTATGCAACACCACACCCAGCTAACTTTTTCTATTTTTTTGTAGAGATGGGGTTTCACTATGTTGCCCAGGCTGTCTGGAATTCGAAGGTTTAAGCAATCCTCCCACCTTAGCCTCCCAAAGTGTTGGTATTACAGGAGTGAGCCAATGCGCCCAGTCAACTCATTTCTTTGTATTCCCAGTTGTCATATTATCTAGAACAGTATTATTCACCATTTTCCACAAACAAAAGAAAATGTATTCACTCACACTGGTCATCAGGAAAATGTAAATTAAATCAGTGAGATGCCATTTTTCTAGAGTTTGAGAGGAGTTAGGAAGTGACAGTTGCCGGGATCACGGCTCAGTGTGGGGTTCTGAGGCCATCAGGGATGACTGCACATGAGTGAACATTTGAATAGTTGTGAAAACAAGTAAGAGCCAGTCCACCTCAGAAGAGGATTGGCAGTGTCCTCAGGAGGAGGTCAGGGCATGAAGGAAAGTGGCATGGGAAGGAGTGTGGCACGTTTGGGTGCTCAAGCTGGGAGGGCCCATGGCTGAAGCACAGAGGGCAAGTGGAGGACTTGCAGGAGAAGAAGCTGATGATGGGGCCCAGGCCAGGACATAGCAGCCTTGATGCCTCCTCAACAACATCACCCACCGAAAGAAACTGCACCTTCCTGGAGCAATGGCTGCCTCCAGCACTGGGGCAGGGACCAACATCTTGTATTAGAATGTAAAAGAGCATTAAAAAAATGATGGGGACATATCAAAAGGACACAGAAGCCAGTATGAGTGGCGCCCAGGAGTCGAATTGGGGACAATTTGAGCATCAAAATAATGACAATAAGAGATGATAACCCACAGGGTAAAACAAGAATTAAATAATCCTTAATTCACTCACCTGTCCACCTACATATACATATATGTATGTACATACATAAAAGTGAGCAAAAAGAAAGATATTTCTATTTACTTTATTTTACTCTTTATTTTTTATTTACTTATCTATTTATTTTTTTTGAGATAGTCTCACTCTATCACTCACTGCAACTTCCACCTCAGGGGTTCAAGCAATTCTCCTGCCTCTGCCTCCTGAGTAGCTGGGATTAAAGGCATGTGCCACCCCAGCTAATAGTAGAGATGGGGTTTCACCATGGTGGCCAGGCTGGCCTCAAACTCCTGACCTCAAGTGATCCACCTGCCTCAGGCTCCTGGATTGCTGGGATTACAGGTGTGAGCTACCAGGCCCAGATTATTATTTTATTTTTTATTTTAATATTAAATAATTAAAATATTATTATTATTTTATTATTATTTTAATTTTTGAGATAGGGTATTGCTTTGCTTCTTAGGCTGGAGTGTAGGGGTATAACCATAGCTCACTGCAGCCTCATACTCCTGGATTCAGGCAATCCTCTCACCTCAGCATCTGAGTAGCTGGGATCACAGGGGTATAACACCACACCTGGCTAAATTATTTACTTTCTTTTTTTTGTTTTGTTTTGCTCTTGTTGCCCAGGCTGGAGTGCAATGGCATGATCTCAGCTCACTGCAACCTCTGCCTCTCAGGTTCAAGCGATTCTCCTGCCTCAGCCTCCTGAGTAGCTGGGATTACCGGCACATGCCACCATGCCCAGTTAATTTTTGTATTTTTAGTAGAGACACGGTTTCACCTTGTTGACCATGATGGTCTCAATCTCTTGACCTTGTGATCCATCTGCTTCTGTTCTTCTTTCTTTCTTTCTTTCTTTCTTTCTTTCTTTCTTTCTTTCTTTCTTTCTTTCTTTTTCTTTCTTTCATTCTTCTTTTCTTCTTTCTTTCTTTTTCTTTTTTTTTTTTGCCGCGGACTCTTGCTCTGTCACCCAGGCAGGTGGGCAGTGGCAGGATCTTGGCTCACTTCAACCTCCACCTCCAGGGTTCTGGAGTTCCAGCGATTATCCTGCTTCTCCAGTAGCTGGGATTACAGGCATGTGCCACCACGTCAATTTTTGTATTTTTAGTAGAGACAGGGTTTTGCTTTGTTGGCAAGGCTAGTCTCAAACTTCTGACTTCAAGTGATCCACTCGCCTCAGTCTCCCAAAGTGCTGGGATTACAGGCATGAGCTACCACGCCCAGTCAGGTTTGAAATTTTTCTAACTAAAAACAACAAAAAGTCACTCTCTTAAAAGCGTGTAGGATCATCCAGAAGAGAAAATCCAGTAGAAGGAAATACTCCCTAAATGGGACAGCAAATTTTAATTGATAAAATGATACAATTAGATTTGCCACTTGTAAAGTTTACTGGAGAGCAGGGTAGAGCAGGATCTGGGAGATGGACATGCTGGGCAAAGGACAAGTCCGATTCCCAAATTCTGTACTTTAATTTTCTTGTTTGAGATAGAGGTTCGCTTTTGTTGCCCAGGTTGAAGATCCTGCAATGGCATGTTCTCACCTCACTGCAACCTCCCCTTCCCGGGTTTAAGTGATTCTCCTGCCTTAGCCTCTCAAGTAGCTGGTATTACAGGTGCCCACAGCCACACCCAGCTAATTTTTGTATTTTTAGTAGAGACAGGGTTTCACCATGTTGGCCAAGCTGATCTCAAACTCCTGACCTCAGGTGATCCATCTGCCTCAGCCTCCCAGAGTGCTAGGATTACAGGCATGAGCCACCACGTCAGCCCCACTTTAATTTTCTAAATATATTTTAATATTATTTTGGCAGCTAGGTTTAAGTCAGATGCATGCTTTTTTAATGTTTATTCATTTACTTATTTGTTTTAAAGACATGGGTCTCCCTCTGTCACCCAGGACAGAGTGAAGTGGCACAATCATAGCCTTGAACTTCTGAGTTCAAGCAATCTTACCACATCAGCTTCCCAAGCTGTTGGGACTATAGGTGTATACCACCACACCCAGCTAATTTTTTTTGTTTTGAGACAGGGTCTCGTTCTGTCACCCAGGCTGGAGTGCAGTGGCGTGATCTTGGCTCAGTGCAATCTCTGCCTCCTGGGTTTGGCTAATTTTGTACTTTTAAGAGATATGGGGTTTTCCCACATTGGCCAGGCTGGTCTCAAACCCCAGATTTAAGGTGATTTGTCCACCTTGGCCTCTCTCTCAAGAGAGTCTGTGGCTCAAGCTGGAGTGCAGTGGTATGATCCTGGCTCACTGCAGCCTCAAACTCTAGGACTCAAGGGTTGCTCCCAACTCAGCCTCCTGAGGAGCTGAGTTTACAGGTGCACACCACCATGCTGGGCTAATTTTTAAAAGTTTTTGTAAAGATGGGATCTTGCTATGTTGCCCAGGCTGGTCTCAAATCCCTGGGCTCAAACAATCTTCCAAACTTAATCTTCCAAAACATATGTAATATTTAATAATGCACTGACTAAAATAATTAATATATTAAATGTGAAAACAAACTGCCTTTCTTTAGAGAAGTATTGTTAAATAATCATTTGCTTTTATTTCTAGAAGGTGATTGCCTATATAAGGGTCCATTTTAGCCTTCTGTACATTTTTTCTTTTATATGGCCCCTAACTTTGGATAAAATAATTCACTGCTCACTTGAGTCTGCATTTAAAATGGAAAAAGGCCAGACTTGGTGGCTCAAACCTGTAATCCCAGCACTTTGGGAGGCCAGGGTGAGTGGATCACCTGAGGTCGGGAGTTCGAGACCAGTCTGACCAACATGGAGAAACCCCATTTCTACTAAAAATACAAAATTAGTTGGGCCTGGTGGCACATGCTTGTAATCCCAGCTACTCAGGAGGCTGAGGCAGGAGAATTGTGTGAACCCGGGAGGCGGAGATTGTGGTGAGCTGAGATTGCACCACTGCACTCCAGCCTGGGCAACAGGAGCAAAACTCCATCTCAAAAAAAAATGTAAGAAGGAAATTAATAGAGAATCCAACCTAGTCTGTCCAAATGTATGCTCTGGTATCACTGAAGAGAAAAAAATATCATGAACAGAGAAAAATCTCACCACCTGAGAATTTAAAAGTATAGATTTGTACATTTTGGTCATTTCTGGTCTCCTCTTTCCTCAGGAAAACTTTGAGTGAGAGTGGGAACCCAGTGCATTAGGATTTTCTCACATATGGAAGAATTTGTAACAAGAAAAATCACCCATATTAGAATTGGTTGTGGGTTCTTTCCCAAAACCAGGAAAATCATTGCAAGGAATTTTCTTTCCAGCCACAACAGAAGATAAAGAATAAATTGCTTTTACTCTTCCACAACTACAGAAGTGACTTGAAATTGATGCCTTTAATTTACTTCTAATTGTGTGGATAAGGGGAGCATCAGACATGGATATCTTTCTTGTGTTGCAATGACTGGAAAGAAAACCATGTAGAGAGGATAGAGGAGGCTGTTAGCTACGTTGGATTACCCTTACCATAATCAATGGATCTCCATTAATTATAACTGTGAAGCAGGCTCCTCCTGCCTTCTCCATTAATCTGAGGGAGGAGACCTAGGCGGGTGAGCCTGGCAGCGGGGGCTAAAGGCAGGAACAACTTGGATCTGTAGCAAATGTTGCAAAGCCCAAGAGAGAACAGCCAAGTTCTGTCTGAAGAAGAGGACCGAGCCTCCAGCCAGCAGAGCCTGTCCAACTCGGTCAAAGTGAGCAAGCCAGAGGTGTTTCTGAAACTGAGGTCTGGTGCCAAAGAGGTGTCAGAGATGGAGAGTGGTGAGAGAGATGGAGAGATGCCAGAGAGAGATGGAGAGATGAGAGAGATGGAGAGATGTGAGAGAGATGGAGAGATGTGAGAGAGATGAAGAGATGAGAGAGATGGAGAGATGTGAGAGTAATAATAAGAGGAGGATGCATTAAGAGAAGGTCAGGGGAGAGAGCTGACCAGGGAACCAGCCTTAGCTTTGCATGAATGGCATTTTTTTTTCTTTTTTTCAGGTGGAGGTTTGCCATTGTTGCCCAAGCTGGAGTGCAATGGTGTGATCTTAGCTCACTGCATCCTCTGCCTCCCTGGCTCAAGCAATTCTCCTGCCTCAGTCTCCTGACTGGCTGGGACTATAGGTTCACACCACCACACCCAGCTAATTTTTGTATTTTTAGTAGAGATGGGGTTTCACCATGTTGGCCAGGATGATCTCAATCTCTTGACCTCACGATATACCCACCTAGGCCTCCCAAAGTGCTGGAATTACAGGTGTGAGCCACTGTGCCCAGCCAGATGGCTTTTTTTAAAAGGTCTGTTGCTCCCATATCTTCTTTTTGGACAGTGGTTATAAAAATGTATATAATTTAAACTCATTGAAGTAACATTGAAAATATTTTATTGTATGTTAATTATACCTCCTTTTTAAAAAAATTTCATTGGAAGTAGACACAGTAGGAAGTGTCCCATAGTTGAAATTCTACTTAAAAAGAAAGAAAATGAGCTGGACACTGTGGCTCACACCTGTAATCCCAGCTCTTAGGGAGGAGCAGCAGAGGCAGGAGGATAGCTTGAGCCCAGGAGTTAGAGAACTGCTTGGGCAATATAGCTAGTCCACATTCTCCCTATATAGAAAGGAAAAAACCCAAAAAGACAAAAAGAAAAAAGAAGAAAAAGAAAGGCTGGTCAAGTGCAGTAGTGAGAAGATGAGAAAGTAGAACAAGGACTCCACCCTGTAACTGCCTGCAAACAATCAACTGAGGTAACTCACTGCATTTGGGGCCACCTGAAAACACAATTTTTTTTAGATGGATTCTCACTCTGTTGCCCGAGCTAGAGTGCAGTGGTGTGATCTCTCCTCACTGCAACCTCCACCTCCCGAGTTCAAGCACTTCTCCTGCCTCAGTCTCCTGGGTAGCTGGGATTATAGGCACCCACCACCATTCCCAGATAACTTTTGTATTTTTAGTAGAAATGGGGTCTCACCATGTTGGCTAGGCTGGTCTCAAACTCCTGACCTCAGGTGATCCACCTGTCTCGGGTGGATCAGCGTTTACTCTGAAGAAAAGTTTATTAAATGATCATAAGGCCTCCTTTCTACTTAGAAAAATGAGGTGATTAGAGACTGTACTGCCAAAGAATTCAGATAATAATAAGAGACTTTAATTTCAAAGTTCTGTACCGACTTGGTTTAAATAAAAGTACCTCAACTAGCTGATTCTGCTGTGTGGTCAGATTATAAGAGATCTAATTTATTTTGTACAATTAGGCGTCCAGGTATCATGAGAAGCCAGAAGAGAAGACACTGAAATTATTAAGCACAATAATTTAAAGTGCTGTCTCCCCCGTGAACCAAAAAAGTGGAGATTTATGCTTATTTTTGGATTACTTATTTTTCCTTTCTTTTCTTTTCTTTTCTTTTCTTTTCTTTTCTTTTCTTTTCTTTTCTTTTAATTGAGGTGGGGTCTTGCTCTGTGGCCCAGGCTGGAGGACAGTGCTGTGATCTCTGCTCAGTACAACCTCTGTCTCCAGAGTTCAAGCGATTTCCTCTGCCTCAGCTTCCCAAGTAGCTGGGATTACAGGTGCACACCACCATACCCAGCTAGTTTTTGTATTTTAAGTAGAGTTGGGGTTTTATCATATTGGCCAGGTGGGTCTTGAACTCCCGACCTCAAGTGATCCACCTGCCTTGGCCTCCCAAAGTGCTGGGATTATAGGCATGAGTCACTGGTCCTGGCCCCTATTTGTTTTTGTTTTCATATTTGAGATAGGGTCTCACCCTGTCACCCAGACTGGAGTGCAATGGTACCATTATGGCTCAGGGCAGCCTGGGACTCCTGGGCTCAGGTGATCCTTCCACTCCAGCCTCCTGAGTAGCTGGGATTACAGGTGTGCACCACCATGTCCGGCTAATTTTTGTGGTGTTGGTTTGTTTTGAGACAGAGTCTCACCCTGTCACCCAGGCAGGAGTGCAGTGGTGTGATATTGGCTCACTGAAACCTCCATCTCCCAGGTTCAAGCAATTCTCCTGCCTCAGCCTCCTGAGTAGATGAAATTGCAGGTACATGCCACCATGCCAGGCTAATTTTTTTGTATCTTTGGTAAAGACAGGTTTTCACTGTATTGGCTAGGCTGGTCTCAAATTCCTGACCTTATGATCCTCCTGCTTTGGCCTCCTAAAGTGCTGGGATTACAGGTGGAAGCTACCACGCCTGGCCTAATTCTTCTATAGTAGAGATGGGGTTTTACCATGTTGTCCAGGCTGGTATGGAATTCCTGGCCTCAAGTGATCCACAGCCTCTGCCTCCCAAAGTGCTGGGATTACAGGTGTGAGCCCCCGAGACCTGCCTGTTATACCTCTTTAAATTTCTTTTAATCCATCAGAGATCCCCTCACCCACTTGGACAATTCTTTTTCCATGACATTTAGTTGTTAAAGAGACAGTTTATAGAAAGTCCCACATTCAAGATTTGTCAGATTGTTTCCTTGTGAGTCATTTAATGCGTTCTTCCATCCCCTGTATCTCCTGTAAATAGAAGTGAGATCTCAAGGCTTGATTTGATTCAGATAAACATTTTTGGATAGAATACTACTTTATAGGTAATCCATGTTACATTATGTTGCCTTGTATCAGGAAGCATCGTACCTTTTTTTTTTTCTTCTAGACTGAGTCTCACTCTGTTGCTCAGGCTGGGGTGCAGGGTACAATCTCGGCTCACTGCAACCTCTCCCTCCCAGGTTCAAGCAATCTCCTGCCTCAGCCTCCCAAGTGACTGGGATTACAGACTCCTGCCACCATGCCAGCCTAATTTTTAAAAATATTTTTAGTAGAGACGCATTTTCCCCATGTTGGCCAGGCTGGTCTGAAAGTTCTGACCTCAGGTGATCCACCTGCCTCAGCCTCCCAAAGTGCGGGGACTATAGGCCTGAGCCAGTGAGCCATCCAGGAAGCATAATATCATGTTGGCTCACTCTAATCAGGCAAAGTTTGATGTCTAGTATAAGGTGGTGATAGCCATATTTTAATTAATTAATTAGTATTTTTTGAGATGGAGTTTTGCTCTCATTGCCCAGGCTGTAATCCCAGTTACTCAGGAGGCTGAGGCAGGAGAAATGCTTGAACCCAGGAGGCGGAGGTTGTGGTGAGCTGAGATCCTGCCACTGCACTCCAGCCTGGGCAATAAGAGTGAATTATAGGCATGCCCCATTCTGCCCAGCTTATTTTGTGTTTTTAGGAGAGATGGGGCTTCTCCATGGCAGTCAGGCTGGTCTCAAACTTTCGACCTCAGTTGATCTGCCTGCCTCGGCCCCCTGAGTGCTGGGATTACAGGCGTGAGCCACCATGCCCAGCCAGTCCCATAAGGTTTTAATACCATATTTTTGCTGTAACTTTTCTATGTTTAGATTATGTTTAGACACATGAATACTTACCACTGTGTTACAGTCACCTACAGTATTCAGTAGAGTAACATGCTATACCTGTTGTAACCTAGGAGCAATAGGGTCTACCATACAGTCTAGGTGTATAGTAGACCCTACCATCAGGGTTTGTGTAAGTACACTCTATGATATTTGCACAGTGATGAAATAACCTAGTGACACATTTCTTAGAGGCATCCTCACCGTTCAGGGACACATGACTTTAGTCATTTTTAGCAGGAGTGTATATAACCAAAAAACAAATTAACAGCAGAAATATTACTTTAAAAATCTACTATACTAAGTGTGGTCTGAAGTCCAAAGAAGTTCATGCAAGTTTCTAACATTTTACACAACTATACAAGTTATTCAATTTCAGAAGCCTACCTGCAAGGGAGGATCCCTTTAGACCCTGCTCCTGTCAGTGAAAAATGATGCCAGCCTCTTGGTACTTGAGTCATATGTGGTTTTGTACCCTGGGTTTCCAAACCAAACTCATTTATTAACCTAGGGTAACTGCCATGACCTCTCAAATGAGAATACCATGCAACAGGGCATGAGCATGAAGCTCCTAGCAGTGTCCAGTATGTGGTGGTAGCTCAACAGTCATTTCTTCCATTTTTAAGGTTCTAAAATATTTTCATCCTAAGAGGCAGGAACATAGCTGACTTCAAATTAATGTTGGGATTGTCAGGATATCCAATGAAACAAAACCAACTCTTTATATACATGAGAGTGAAGATTTCAGTGTGTGTCCATTTTCCCATATACCTGTCCCCAAAGACCTCTATTTTTATGGAAATTTAACCTTTTATGGAATATACCACATTTATCAAAGTTAACCTTTTATGAAATTAACGACTTATGGAAATTTGCTTTGTATAAATTATTTATCTTCACATAATTAAAACTGTAATTCATGGATTCTGAAACTTACATTATTGAAATTCACATCACATGTCTATCAATCAGTTGCTACTGATTTTGGTGTAAGGGTTCACATTTCTGGCTGGGCACAGTGGCTCATGCTTGTAATATCAACACTTTGGGAGGTCGAGGTGGGTGGATCACCTGAGGTTGGGAGTTCAAGACCAGCCTGACCAACATGGATAAACCCCTGTATTAAAAGTTTTGTATTAAAAGTACAAAAACTAGCCAGGCATGGTGGTGCCTGCCTGTAATCCCAGCTACTCGGGAGGCGGAGGCAAGAGAATCACTTGAACCTGGGAGACGGAGGTTGTGGTGAGCTGAGATTGTGCCATTGCACTCCAGCCTGGGCAAGAAGAGGGACACTTTAAAAAAAGAAAAAAAGATTTCACATTTTCAGAAATTGACCTACCTGTGTGCTAGAGCTGGAACCTGAGCAACACCATTTTATAAAAGACAAAGCGGTTTTCCAAAAATAAGTTGTAACTGCTGCCCCATTTTCCTCACAATAATTGCTGGCCTTGGCTTCTGTAAATAAAACTGCTAGCTTGCTTTGCAAAATGACCACTATGTAAAGCTTCTTACCTTTTCTTATCAGTAACTGCCAGAATTGCTGGCCTTTGCTTACCGGTAATGACCAAAATAAGCAGCCCAAGCTAATACCATCCTGGCCCCTGTGACTTGTAATAAGTAACTAAGATCTGTGCATTCCACCACTGCCCAGACAATGTGTAAACTAATGCTTATCTTGACTTCTGTAAACCACTTAGGTAACAATCAAAGTGACAACAAGTCCCCTAGCCCTTGAAATGTCCGGAGACCCACACCCTCCTCACTGCCCAGGAGGTGATTTGTGGAATCCCATGGCCTTAGAATGTCTGAATCCCTTCACCCCCACCCCCACCCCACACCCTCACCCCGGAGATGGTTTATGGGTATAAAAGGGTCTTGTCAACCTCCTTTTGGGGCCACAGGTTGGAGAGATGTGAGTCCTCCATGGTCGCTGGCAATAAAGACCTGCAATTTGGCATACTTTTGTCTTGGTGCTGGTTTTATACTTGATCCAAATACTTCATTTGGAGGCCCCAGCGAGATATATTCTCTTTTTGTTTATCACCAGACAAAAGCCATCTCAGAGTCTCCCAGGGGGCTGCTCGCACCTTGGGGGCCTCTAAGGGAGGCGCCTCCTGAGTTACCCCAGGGCCCCAGAGTGTCACCATGGAGGATAAGTGACCACCTGGCCGACATTCACCCAAAATTCCTCAGGGTCCTAAAAACCTCCAGAGGTAAGTTTGGTCTGTAATCTGGTCTGTAATCTGGGAACTAGTTCAAGGGATCCTGAGTCAGGAGACTGGATGCAATCATCACAACTCTGGTCAGGCAGGCCTCACCAAGACATTGCTTGAGGCTTCTGGTGGCTGGCACAGTGGGTGTCAGCATTCTGGTAGCTGGTATAGTAGGTATCAGCATCAGGTAGCTGGTATACTGAGTATCAGCATCGGGTAGCTGGTATAGTGGGTATCAATATCGGGTGGCTGGTATAGTATCAGCATTGGGTAGCTGGTATAGTGGGTATCAGCATCGGGTGGCTGGTATAGTGGGTATCAGCATTCGACTGTTTTCATAAACTATGTGAATGAGAGAGTGAATTTGTATATATGTAGTCCCACAGTGGAAAAGCTATGGGGCTTGTGTGGGCCTTCACCCGTGGTTCCACAGGAGCATCAAGGCATAATGGTGATTCACTCCAGAGCTGTCAGGACAAGCCCAACTTCCTTCCTGAAGTGACCAGGCCCGGGGGTTATATGGGTACACCTTATCCAAGACGCCCCTGAAAGACCCCTCCAGGGGCATGGCAGGGCAGGCATCAGACTGGTCTCCCATTTGGGGGACACTCACCCTTTGTCTGTCACCTTGGTATGTGGTCCTGTCTTGTCTGTAAGTTTGTCAGTTTTATTAGACTCCTGCTAGCAGACATACACTGGCTTAGGCCATCTTCCCTTGAGGTAGAGGATATCTTACAGTGGTTGATGACCACTTCAATAAAAGCAGGGAATAAAAGTTCAATAAAAGCAGGGAACCTTTATTGATTATACCCCAGCATAAATTACTCTCTTCTCTTTCTCTCTCATCTTTTTCTTCTATCATTGAGGCCTCACTCTTTCTTCCTTCGCCATGTGGCAGATAGTCTTAACTCTAGTTGTCCTTATTTTCTTCCTTGTTATGGTCATTGTGGCCTGTAGATTCTCCCAGCCACCTCCACTGGGAAAGGAATACTTTTGCCCATGCTGCATTTAACCCCATGTCTGGAAGGAAATTGTGCCCCTGACACCTTGGAGGCAGCTTCTTTGGAGTTGTGGGATATCAAACTGTAGATTGAAACCTATGGGTATTCCTCCTCAGACTGGGCTGGAAAAAGGCTAACTGTCTGTTCTGCCAAAAGATTATCCAATGCTGTTATGGGCATTGTTTAGCACAATATCATAGGGAGACATTCTGGCATCACCCTAGTTGCTGGGAGGTAGGATGTCACTGCCCAATTGAAACTGACTGGCAGTACTTCTACCAGGTGTGGTGGGTCCAAAACACACATCCAGTAGACCTCTTGGTCCACCTGTTTTGTCACTTCCTGATCTTTCTGAAGCAACTGGATATTAAAATTTATAAAAGGGAGGATTATGCCTGAGCAGCACTAAACCTCCATAGTGCTTATTCTCACCAGTTGTGGTTTGTGGGGAGAGAGACCGCAACCTTACCCTGGCCCTTACCCCATTTCTTTATCTAGGACGAGAGACAAACCCACAAATTCAGTTGTATGGTCCTTGCACAACCTGGCTTCTGAGGCCCTGCTAAAACCTGCTTTAAAGAGGGTCAAATCTGAATTGGAGGCTTTCCAAAATTGGCTATACCACAGAAAGAGAAAGACAAGAGTAGCAAGCAAGGGGCCCAAAAGAAGACAGTGAAAATGGGCTCGTCAGAGTCCTGACCATGCACCCTCCTCTGATGCTTGACGGTAAATTTTAAAACAGGGTTCTCTGGCCAGTATGGTGTTAAGTTAACCCCACAGAGGTTTTGGACCCTCTGTGAGTTAGAGTGGCCAGCCTTTCGGGTAGACTGGCCAGATACAGGGGCATACAACCCCAAGATAACTGAGGCTATTTGGGATATTGTGACAGGGTCCCCGGGCCACCCCGATCAATTTCCATATATTGATCAATGGCTGAAATTGATCCGGCACCCTCCTCCTTGGCTTGAAAAATGCATAAAGCAGGTGGGACTTCAGGTTAGGCTAGCAGGCCCAAGGAAGAGCCCCTCAGCACCGGCTATTCTTCCAGCCCCTACTGAGGACCAAGAGTTGCCTCCACCATATTCTTGGCCCTTGGCAATGGGGTCCCAACACCCCTCTCTGGACAGTACTAATGATCAGCCCTTATCTCCTTTCCACACTCGAAGTGGGGCCCCACACCCGCCAAAGCTGCTGCCCCTCCAGGTGGCACCTCCCGCAGATGGCAACAGTCAGGGCCACCCCTTATTTGTTCATATCCCTTTTTCCTCTAATGATTTGTATAACTGGAAGGCTCAACAACCTCCATTTTCTGAAAAGCCCCAGGTACTCACAGGACTCCTGGAGTCAGTTTTACAAACCCACCATCTAACCTGGGATGAGTGCCAGCAGCTACTCCTGGTGTTGTTCACCACAGAGGAGAGAAGCAGAATTAGACAAGAAGCCCATAAAGCAATAATTGGGACGGGGGAGGATCAGTAGAAGACTTCCAGGTACAAATAAATAAAATTTTCCCTTCCACCAGGCCCCAATGGGATCCAAACATCTCAGTGGGCCTGCAGGCTTTGAACAATTTTCACCGGTACTTGTTAGAGAGGGTTAGGGGGGCAGCCCAAAAACCTACCAACCTCTCCAAGGTAGGACCCAAGGTCCACAGGAGTCCCAAGCTGCTTTCCTTGAGCACCTACAGGACACTTACCACACCTACACTCCTATTGACCTGAGGCCCTGGAGAATCAGTGGGCCATCAATCTGGCTTTCATTTCCCAGTCTGCCCCAGATATCAAAAGAAGATTGAAAAAATTAGAGGGGTTCCAGGGAATAAATTTAGCTCAGTTGTTGGAGATTGCCCAAAAAGTTTTTAATGATAGGGACACCTTAGAGGCCAAGCAAGATAAGAGAGTTACTAAGGCAGTGATAGCAGCATTCCAGGAAACCCGAGTTATTTCACGGTGACCAGGAATCCAGCAGAAAGGCCCAGGGAGACAAAAGCCCAAGTTAGGGCACAACCAATGTGCATTCTGCCAATAAGAGGGACACTGGAGAAATTAATGTCCAGAGAGAAGGAGGCGGTGGGTGGGGGACACAGGGGAGACAGCCAAGGGCCATTCTCAGCTTAGAAACCCAGGACTGACAGGGCCTGGGCTCATATCAACTAAGCCCCCAGGAGCCCAGGGTCACTTTAAAGATTGGGGGCACACCTGTCAGTTTTTTTGGTCGACACAGGAGCAGCCCACTCAGTCCTTACTCAGCCTCTGGGACCACTATCCAGCAGAACAATTATTCAGGGGGCCACAGGAAAAACCACAACTAGCCCCTGGACCACCAATCGATTTGTCAGTCTGGGGAACGGCACTGTCACCCACTCATTCTTAGTCATTCCTGAGTGTCTGTACCCACTTCTAGGACAGGACTTACTTCACAAACTGCAAGCAAATATTTCTTTCAGCCAGGGTCAGGCTTGCCTCTCAATTCCTCCTCCCTTAGCCACTGGGCCACCTCAGCAGATCCTCATCTCCTGTGCTCTGTCAGATGAGTATCTCTTGCAGGAAGCCCTATCCACAGAGGCAGATCAACCACCAACACCAGACACATTCTGCCAGTTTCAGGAGAATGTACCAAGAGTATGGGCTGAAACAAGTCTTCCAGGTTTGGCAAGTCACCACACCCTAGTTGTGGTCCAACTATTGGCAATAGCAACCCCAGTCCAGGTAAAACAATATCCTATGAGCTGGGAAGCCAGACAAGGAATTGCCCCACATATCACCAGGCTCTTGAAGGGGGGAATCCTCACTACCTGTAAGTCTCCCTGGAATACACCCCTGCTCCCCATGCTAAAACTGGGCACACAGGACTATTGGCCTGTACAGGACTTAAGGGAGGTAAATAAGTGGGTGGAAACTGTTCATCCCACAGTCCCAAACCTGTATGCGCTCCTGAGTCTATTGCTCCTGGACCACCTCCACTATACTGTCCTGGACCTGAAAGATGCATTCTTCTTTATACCACTGGCCCAGGTCAGTCAGCCCATATTTGCCTGTGAATGGACTGACCCCAATTCAGGGACCTCTGGACAACTCACTTGGATGAGGCTGCTGCAAGGTTTTAAAAATTCCCCTACTCTGTTTAATGAGGCTCTGAGCCAAGATCTCACGGCCTTCTGAATGAAACACTGAAGGTGTCATCCCAAAAGGCAGAACTCAGAGCTCTGATAAAGGCTTTGGATTGGGTGGAGGGAAAAACTGTCAATATCTATACAGATAGCCAATATGCCTTTGCTACGGCCCATGTACATGGAGCCATTTATAAAGAAAGAGGGTTGCTTACCTCAGAGGGAAAAATCATCGAAAACAAAGAGGAAATCCTAGCTCTGCTAGAAGCTATATGGAAGCCCAAGGCAGTGGCATTAATACACTGCAAAGGACACCAGAAGGGAAATTCACCAGAGGCAGGGGAAATAGGGCAACTGACCTACAAGCTAGACAGGCAGCCTTGGGACCAGTAAAACCTCTGACTCTTCTTGTGACTCTGCCGGCCCCAACCCTGCCCCCACTCCTACGTACTCACCTGATGAAGAAAACTTTGCTAAAGAACAGGGGGCACTGCAAGATGCCACAGGATGGTGGACTCTACCAAACACAAGGATTGTGCTCCCTGAGGCTCTAGGACGGGCTCTAGTTAAGGACACACACAAGGCCACTCACTTAGGACAAACAAAACTCACTGAGCCGTTGAAGGCCAGATACTACATTCCACATTTACATGAGATTGTTAGGGAAACTACTACTCGATGTGATGTATGCCAGGGTAAATCCAGGAGGCAGTAGGACTAGTCAGGTAGGAATAAGACTTAGGGGTACTAGTCCAGGGAAACACTGGGAGGTAGATTTTACTGAAATAAAGCCCCCAGCTTGTGGCTATAAATACCTCCTTGTGTTCGTAGACACTTTCTCTGGATGGGTCGAGGCTTTTCCTACTAGATCAGAAACTGCACTGGTAGTAACAAAAAGATTGTTACAGGACCTGGTTCCTCGGTTTGGCTTGCCCCTGACACTGGGATCAGATAATGGTCTGGCATTAACAGCACAAGTTTCACAGGGCCTGATTAAGGCCCTGGGCATATCCTGGAAACTACACTGTGCCTATTGCCCCCAGAGTTCAGGGCAGGTTGAAAGGATGAACCAGACCATGTAGGAGACTTTAACAAAATTCATTCTAGAGACCGGTGAAAACTGGGTCAACCTGCTTCCTTTTGTTCTTCTCCATACTCAATGTACTTCCTATAAGAAAGGCTTCAGTCCTTTTGAAATTATGTTTGGAAGGCCCCCTCCCTTACTCCCCAAACTTGTAGACACCATACATGCTGAAGTCCATAACCACACACTCCTTAAGTCCTTACAGGCACTCCAGTCTGTTCAGTCCCAGGTGCACCCTCATCAGAGGAACTCAACCCACTCCAGTGGACCTCACTGACCAGCCACTACACCCCTTCCAGCCAGGAGACAAGGTCCTGGTAAAGAGATTCACTGCCTCTGGCCTAAATCCTTGCTGGAAAGGACCCCACACCATGATCCTGGTTACCCCCATGACAATCAAGGTGGATGGACTAACTGCCTGGAATCACCACTCACATGTCAAGACTGCCCCTCCAGACGCACAATGGAGAGTGACCTCGGCTTCAGCAGATCACCTAAAGCTAAGACTTTCACGCTCCTCACAGTAACCTTCCTTGTCCCCCTGATTCCTGGTATAGCCCCTCGGAGGGGACCCCCCCTTGACACCCACCTATTACCAGTGGATCCTTACTGAAGGGGCCACTCATGGATATGTTTAAAAACCAGAAGGGGATCCACCCTTGTTAACGTAACCCTGGAATACATTCCCAGAGACCCCATAACCTTTTCCCTGGACCTTTGTGCCCTCTTGGGAGTGACTCTCAACCAGCGGGGAACCGGTGTCAGAAGAAAAAGGGCAGGCTTTGCTTGGGGATGCAGAGTAACGACCCTAGACGTAACCAAACCCGGGTGTGGTAATGTGGGGGCCGAAAAACAGCTTCAAACTATGGGACTACGTCTA
Source organism: Leontopithecus rosalia (assembly GCA_028533165.1). Taxonomy (NCBI): domain Eukaryota; kingdom Metazoa; phylum Chordata; class Mammalia; order Primates; family Cebidae; genus Leontopithecus; species Leontopithecus rosalia. The sequence goes on along the minus strand of CM052661.1, from coordinate 39,376,018 downwards.
TGCCCAGAGTCCACCCCACAAAAGAGGTGGAATTGTGGAAACTTAGAGGAGTTCTTCTGCCCCCATTGGGGCTGTGAGACTATCTCCACTATATCAGGATATGTTGCAAACAAAGATTCTTTCATTTCTTTCACCCAAGACTCTCCCCAAACCCCTGCTACACTGGGTCTTGTAACCCACTCAAAATAACAGTCATGTATCCAGATGGGAGATGGGCCACAGGGCGTACCTGGGGACTTCGAGTATATATGAGTGGGTGGGACAAGGGAAACATCTTCACCATCCAGTGTATACCACTGCCCAGGCTTGACCGCCCAGTGGGACCCATAGCTGAGGTCCTAAAACCCCCAGAAACCTTCCCCAAGGTCCAAATGGTCCCCACTCCTAGCTCTGCTACCCTACCCCCAACCTGGCATCAACTCCTAGCCCTACCACCCCTACTCCTAAATTGTTCGCGGAAGCCCCCGCAGACACAGAAGTCTTGAACCTTCTAAACTTGGTGTCCTCCACGCACCACCTGCTCAACCAGGCAAGCCCAGACCTGGGTAAAGATTGCTGGCTATGCTTAAATCCACAGCCACCGTTTTACATAGGCCTAGCAACACAAACCGATATAGCCCCCTCCAGCACCTCATGTACTGAAAGGCAGTTCCACATAACCCTAGGGGATCTAGAGGGAGAAGGCAGATGTTTCCATTCCCCTAACTATAATCTCGCCAGCTCCCCATACTGACGTTATTGTAAAAACCCCTCATTTTGAGTTATAACTGGATGGGTTTTTACCACACTGCACCAGACTCTGTTTGGTTCACCTGCACTTTTGGCCTCACGGGCTGCATTTCCACCTACCAGTTTGACAAATCCTCCAGACCCATTCTGTGTACCCCTGTGCATATATTGCCCAGGGTAAATGTGTATAGCAGACCCCAGGGTAAAATTCTCATAGCGCCAGATACCGACAGACATTAGGAAACGGGCCCCCAAAATTATACCCCTATTAGTGGGACTTGGAATAGCAGGGCCCACAGCTATGGGAATATCAGCCTTAGTCACTGGGGACAAAAATTTTTAAACTCTGTCACACCAAATAGATGCAGATATTACCCATCTGGAAAACTCCATTTCCCAATTGGTGGACCAGGTGGACTCCTTAGCTGAAAAGGTGTTACAAAATAGAAAGGGGTTAGACCTGTTGTTCTTGAAGGAAGGAGGACTGTGCATGGCTCTCAGCGAACAGTGTTAATTCTATGCAGATAATTCTGGAATTATCTGAGACAGCCTTGCAATGGTTAGGCAGAAGTTAGAGACAAGAAAACACCTCAGAGAGGCCTCAGAAAATTGGTACCAAAAACTTTTCTCTTGGTCCCCCTGGCTAACATCCCTACTCACTGGATTAGCAGGACCCTTGGTCCTAATGGTCCTAGGGCTAATATTTGGACCACGCCTTTTAAACATTCTCCTCAAATTTATCCAGGAAAGAATAGACTCAGTAAAGTTGATGGTTCTGAGATCAAATGATGGGCCCTTGTGCCAAGAAGAGCAAACCTATTAAAAATTTAATACATGTTAAAAGAACAGGGGGGATGTGCTATAGCTGGAACCTGAGCAATGCCATTTTATAAAAGACAAAGCGGTTTTCCAAAAATAAGTTGTAACTGCTGCCCCATTCTCCTCACAATAATTGCTGGCCTTGGCTTCTGTAAATAAAACTGCTAGCTTGCTTTGCAAAATGACCACTATGTAAAGCTGCTTACCTTTCCTTATCAGTAACTGCCAGAATTGCTGGCCTTTGCTTACTGGTAATGACCAGAATAAGCAGCCCAAGCTAATACCATCCTGGACCCTGCAACTTGTAATAAGTAACTAAGATCTGTGGATTCCACCACTGCCCAGACGATGTGTACACTGATGCTTATCTTGACTTCTGTAAACCACTTAGGTAACAATCGAAGTGACAACAAGTCCCCTAGCCCTTGGAATGTCTGGAGACCCGCACCCTCCTCTCTGCCCAGGAGGTGATTTACGGAATCCCCTGGCCTTCAGAATGTCTGAATCCCTTCACCCCCACCCCACACCCTCACCCCGGAGGTGGTTTATGGGAATAAAAGTGTCTTGTCACCCGTGGCCTTGGGGCCACGGGTTGGAGAGACATGAGTCTTTCATGGTCTCTGGCAATAAAGACCCTGCAATTTGACATACTTTTGTCTTGGTGCTAGTTTTATACTCGATCCAAATACTTCATTGGAATATACATATAAGGAAATGTTCCATAATTGTTTTAATTTCAGGATAAATTTACGTAGGAAAGATAGGAATATTTTAGAGAATCCCTTCTTTTCTTTTCATTGTGCTGCTATAATGTTGAGAATCAACCAGATGCAACTGTTCTCTAAGCCCCACAGTTCAGGAAAAGACAACCCAGAGCCTACAGAGTTTTGGTTTCCACCCCAGCCTAAAGACTGGCACTCATCTGGGTCCCCCATGTCCTCACTGTGAAATGATAGCCTTGGACCAAATATTGTGTAAGGAGCTTTCAAGCCCTAAAATTCCATGATGAGTCATCAAGTAATGAGGAACAAACTAACCAGGGAAGCAAACTAAAACACATTTCCTGTGGCCAAATTCTCAGAGCCCAGAGGTCAACTTATGAAAGAAGGGGAGGAGTCAAACAGTTGAAGAGCAGTGCCACACACACAAAACAAGTATCAGCTCGGAAATAGTAGTTTTCTGCCTCTATCTAAACGTGACAAAAATTAAAATATAAATAGGGTTTAAAACTTTAATGTGTATACTCAGGACACAGACTTCCTATTCCCAAGAAGGGAAGACATTTTTGCATAATTACAAAGTGTAGCCCTATACCTTGTCCGTTCATACTATACAAAGCATATTATTATACTTGCAAAATACAAACATGTTTACATGGTATAATTTTCTGTATTTATGACACTTTAATCTTAATTTTTTTTAAGACGGAGTTTTGCTCTTCTTACCCAGGCTGGAGTACAATGGCGTAATCTTGGCTCACCACAACCTCCGCCTCCTGGGTTCAGGCAATTCTCTTGCCTCAGCCTCCTGAGTAACTGGGATTACAGGCATGCACCATCATGCCCAGCTAATTTTTTGTATTTTCAGTAGAGACTGGGTTTCACCATGTTGACCAGGATGGTCTGGATCTCTTGACCTCATGATCCACCCACGTTGGCCTCCCAACATACTGGGATTACAGGCTTGAGCCACTGTGCCCAGCTAATTTTAATTTTTTAAAAAATATATATAAAAGAAATTTCATTAGGCTTAGATAAGCTGAGACTACACAAAAGTTTTCCAGGCTATTTAATCAAGTAACTTACAATGTACACATTCCTGAGTATACACCATTGTGGTGACATCATTTGTTTCAGAATTTCCTGCATTCAGCTTAAAAGATGCTTCTTCCCAAGAAACTGCACTTTTCTGTCAAATGCACTTGATCGAATAGGAGAATTGGGTTCATAAAATGGATTCATTGAAAACTTTATATATAAATCATAAACATCACTAAAGAAGTTCTTTATTCCATCTTCTTGTCTTATGTCATGAAGCATAATAAATCTCATATGCCCTGCAGTGACAAATGCTGACACAAACCACTCATTGAACTTGTCCACCATTTTGAAGTACATGTTGTTTGACAGCCACATGTTCTCATCTACAAGGTCGAGAGCAGCACAAGCTATGAACTGGTTCAGATGATGATGGTCGTCTTTGGATTCTGCCTTCCCAGCTGGCAAAAACTTCATTTCAAAAACTGGATGATCATGGTGGCCAATGATTACAAAGTAGAAGCTCCCAGACATGGTCTTCAACATATGGCTCCTGCAGCAAGAGGCCGACAATGGAAATGCAATCAATTTTAATTCTTCTTTTTTTTTTTGAGACAGAGTCTAACTCTGTCACCTAGGCTAAAGTGCGGTGACACAGTCTCGGCTCACTGCAACCTCCGTCTCCCGGGTTCCCAACATTTAAACAAGTTATTCTCAAAAGACTCAAATGTCATGGAGGAATTTATTTTTCTGTACTTCTAGGGAGTTGCACGAACCACTCCCTTGTAATATCTATTCAAAACAAGACCCACTTCTTTAAAATCTCTGGTAGTCTGGGAAACTGGGTGGTTTTCTATTACTGAGCCCCTTGGCCAGTCTGAAAGGTCTCCTCCTCCTCCAGGTCAAAATAAAGGACTGTGACCCTACGGTTTCTGCTAAGATTTATTTGCCCAGCACTGCACGGCCTCCCACTTCTCTAGCTTCTTTGCTGCCCCATACAAACATATAGATCATATTAAATTTAAGGCCTTCACTGATTTCCTTAGGGGAAACAGAGGAAGAATGAACATGAGAACCAACTTTAATAAAAAGTGCTTAAACAGCTGCTGATGTCTAGCTTCAGGCACAGCCCCCCACCCTACTTCCTTATTTAGCAGTACTTAAGGTAAAAGCCCATAATTATAGAAGTCTGAGAACCCTTTCCTGACACTATGAAAATTTGCATTTCTGAGAGGCTTCCAAGGGGCCTTACTCAAATTCATCTTTCTTTTCCCCAGGCTGGCAGTTAACTGAGGAATTGCAGGATAAAACGTTAAACTGCTGGTGAAAAATAGGGATTGCTTGGAAATGCTGTAGAATTTGGGGCCAGGAAATCTAAACACTGCCCTCCCTCCAATCGTCTCACTCTTTTAGAAGCTACCACTGACAATTGTTTAAAGGCCCTCTCAAATGACAGTTTTTGGTTAAGTTCCAGGAAGATAGAGCATTATTTTAACCCAGTAGAAAAAGAAGAGGATATGACCCTACAGCGTGCCAGATAAAAAAACTTCAAGGACTTAATTTGCCCCTTGCTTCAATACTTCATAATATAATTGGACCTGTTTACACCTCGGATACACACAGCAAAGAGTGTATTAAATTACTGAGTTAATGTGGGTGCTGGATTCCGAGGTGAGAAACTGAGGTGCAAACCACTAGGGCATATTGTACTTCCATGGAAGTTTTATCGGGTCCTTCAGAAGCCCTTGCTTGGTCTTTTTGAAGGCTGGGCATAGGTTGATAAATGGAGCATAGTTATTTAAATAGTTTTACTGAAGTTCTGACATCAACTCCAGTTTAAATCTATATAGCTGCAGGTAATATAATCAGGCCATAACTCTTCCAAGCTGGCAGCCGTGGCAAAAGTCCCTTTCTCTTGGCGCGAATTACAAGGAAATCCAAGAACTTCTTTAAGATCTATATGCCAAAGACCTGGAGTTGTTACTAGGGTGGGGATGTGTAAAGGTCTGGTGACTCACTAAAGTCAGCTGGGACCTGGGGTGCTGGCACCCGGAGGATACAGAAGAAACAAAAGTTGGGGGGCTGGCGAAGGTCGCAAGCACACTTGATCTCTGATTGGCGGAACCGCTCAGAGTTTTCTTTATGGCTTCACCAAGTACCTGCCTGTAGAAAGGCCTTGTTTCCGTGACGTCACACACTGCCGGCCTGAGGCCTCCGCCTGCGGGCCCGAGGTGAGAGGTGGGCCCTTTTTTGCTGGCAAGAGCCTCGGCGGGCGCGCGGGCGGGGGCGCCCGGGCGGGTGCGCGCGGCCATGGTCCTGGCCCCCTGACGGGCCGCGGCCGCCTCCCCGAAGCGAAAGAGCGAGCGACGGTCGACCTCCGCAGCCGCGTCCCCCTGCTCGGCGCTGCTCGTCGAGCGTGAAGAAGAGCTGCAGTTCCGCGCCGCAGGACCCGCGCCGCCTGGACTCGGAGGACGACGTGTACCTGGACATCACCGGTGAGCCGGCCAGCGGGTGCGCGGAGGGCCCCGGACGGCTGCACCTGGCGCGGGACCCTGGCCCACCTCCCGGGCTGCCTCAGGCCTCCGGGGGCTGGCCGTAACGCCTCCGCGGCCACCCTCTTAAACGCTGCTTCTGCCACACCCCCTTTAGGAGCCCGGCTCCTGGGGAGCGCCCCCAAGTTTCCAGCTGCGTGGGCTGCGAGCTGTAACTTTAGCCGGTGCACCCTCCTCCAGCGAGATGGATCGAGGGTCACCTTTCTTGGTTGCCAGAGCCTCAAACCTGTAGGTCCTCCCCGCGGGCTGCTTCTGAGAGTCTGTGGATTCTGCCTCCCGGGGTTGCCAGCCGGGCTGGCCCTCGCGCGATTCACAACCTCTGAATCAGTCCCAGAGGATTCACCGAGTGCGCTGAACGCGCCTGGCACGGGCGCTGCCCCTTTTTGGTGTTGGCCATACTCCCGCTGCTCCGTAGCCTCCGGGTCCCAGGGGCACCACGTTCCACGCCCGGCGCGGAAGCCCGAGCCCCTCTCCCGGTGGTCCCGCAACCGGGCCCCCAGTGCGCCCCCCGCAGGTCTCCGCCTCCTGTGGTCTGGCCCTCTCCGGGGCCTCGAGAAGGAAGGTGTAACGTTAATGGCATTCGAGCCAGCCGAATGCCCGGGTTGTCACTTGAGAAATCCCTGCTAGCCAGAGCTGGTAGCCTAGCAGCCCTTCGATAGCTGTTTTGTCAGTGCTGATTCGACCGTTCTTGAGATTTGTAAATCCAATTTGGCAGCAGTTAGTTTTGCTGGGATTGACAATGACGCGTGTAAAGGCATTAAATGTGATGTTGTATGTGGCAACGCTGTGTGAACAGTAGAGCTGTCCACAGTTTTGAGGGAGTTGGCAGTCTTTCTGTGGTGGGAAATATGTCAACCTCAGGGCATGGCGTTATTAAAAAGTGTTCCCCGCCCTTAGCCTTTGATAAACCAGGTGAGCTGGAGTGGCGAGAACATTGAGTGTTAGGGCAAATGCAGATGTTAAGGAGAAACAATATTCTAGGTTCATGGAGGGTCTGGAAACTAAGGTCGATTTGAAATGAAGCTGAGAGCAGAGCAGGTTTGTCGGCTTTGGTGGGTGGCCCTTGGGAGCTATGGCGGGCAGAGGAAGGGGTTGCCCTGAGTACCAGTCCCTTTGGGGCCTGGGTGCACAGTGGCGCTGCAGGAAGTGTGAAGCCTGCTGAGGCTGAGAACCAGGTCCTTCCAACGTTGTGCACTTCCGAAGAGAGGGCCTTGCCAAGGATGGGTGGGGCTGGGAGCGGGTGTGCCTACACAGTGCTTCTGCCTGTTATTATTTATACTTCTTAAAATGATGTCTGTTGAATGGCATTTAATTTTAGGGCAAATAATTCATTTTATATGGTACAGAACTCCAATTCTAAAGGTGCACAGGAGTATATACAGAAAAGTTGGTTTTATAGCTTCCAGGGGTCCTTCTCTAGAGGCAACTACTCTTCCCAGTTCCTGCATGCATACTATGTATGCTGTACATTCTCTACCATACACATGCGAGTAGCACACAACATGTTGTGCACATCGTTCCATTTTCATAGTGTTTTTTATTAGAATGATTGGTGCATACAAGACTTACTTGATTTAATTACCACTTAGGCCAATGTACATACTGTTTTATGAATAAAACCATTAAAAAGTACATATGGATTTAAATGTATATATAGATTTAATTTTTTTTTTTTGAGATGGAGTTTCACTCTTGTTACCCAGGCTGGAGTGCAATGGCATGATCTCGGCTCACCACAACCTCCGCTTCCTGGGTTCAGGCAATTCTCCTGCCTCAGTCTCCTGAGTAGCTGGGATTACAGGCATGCACCACCATGCCCAGCTAATTTTCTGTATTTTTAATAGAGATGGGGTTTCACCATGTTGACCAGTATGGTCTCGATCTCTTGACCTCATTGATCCACCCGCCTCAGCCTCCCAAAGTGCTGGGATTAATGGCGTGAGCCACTGCGCCCGGCGATTGAAATGTTTTTTAACCTATTTAGACAGTCCCTGTTGAAGAACGTTTAGTCAGAAGGTTTGTGACAGCAAAGTCATTGGAGTAAATAAATGTTTCTCCTTGATGGAGATCAAATGTGAAATGGCTAGCCTTCCTGAGGCAGTCACCAATTAATTAACTTCAGAAAAATGTAACCAAGCAGAACACTGAGATGTGCACTTTATGAAATAAAAATGCTATCAGATTTCAAGCCCTAATAATGGAAGGGTCCAGTTTTAATGTAAGGAGCTCCAGGGAAGTAAAGGTTAGTCACCTTTCCCTGTGACTTCTCTAGGTGTCCCTCAGTGATAGCCTTGGCTTCCTGGAAAAATGATACTTAATCAGTCTGGTGCAGTGTGATATACAAGGCCAATTAAAGTATCTTCAGATGCAGTGTTCAGATTATTTTTATTGGGCTTTTGGGGGAAGGCTTGAGGTCTGTCCTTAGCAAATGGCAACTAGTCCCTTCCTTCCCAACGTGTTTTTCCCTCCATTATTGCTTTCTTAATTTAAAAAGCAGTGCATGGCTGGGGGTGGTGGCTCACACCTGTAATCCCAGCACTTTGGGAGACTGAGGTGGGCGAAGTAAAGAGATGGAGACCATCCTGGCCAACATAGTGAAACCCCATCTCTACTAAAATACAAATATTAGCTGGGTGTGGTGGTGTGCACCTGTAGTTCCAACTACTTAGGAGGCTGAGGCAGGAGAATTGCTTGAAGCCAGGAGGCAGAGGTTGCAGTGAGTTGAGATCCCATCACTGCCCTCCAGCCTGGTGCCTGGCAAAAGAGGGAGACTCTGTTTCAAAAAAAAAAAAAAAAAAGAAAAGAAAAGCAGTGCATGTACACTTCCAAACATTATTAAATGAGTTTTATAGAGACTCCCTCCTTTGGTAATGATTTTCATCCTTCAATTTTCTATGCACATTCAAGTATCTAGAAATTGTGCCATATCAGCAGGATTAAATCTCTCTCTGTCTCTGTCTCTCTCTCTCTCAGTTTTTTGTTTGTTTTGTTTTGTTTTTTGAGACAGAGTCTTTTTCTGTCACCCAGGCTGGAGTGCACTGGCACCATCTCAGCTCACCACAACTTCCATCTCCCAGGTTCAAGCAATTCTCCTGCCTCAGCCTCCTGAGTAGCTGGGACTACAGGCACGTGCCACCATGCCCAGCTAATTTTTGTATTATTAGGAGAGATGGGGTTTCAGTATGTTGGCCAGGCTGGTCTCGAACTCCTGACCTCGTGATTCATCTGCCTTGGCCTCCCAAAGTGCTGAGATTACAGGCCTGAGCCACTGTGCCCTGCTGATTTTTTGATGGTTGCATTGTATGGCTGCATCATGATTTATTTAGTGGTAATAAATAGATGGTTATTTGGGAGTTTTCTAGTCCCTATTGCAAATGGCTGCAGAAGCATCATTGTATGTGTCTGTCTACATGTGTGATTATATAGAGTACATTTCTGGAAGTGATGATGCCAGGCCAGAGTACATATAGACTTTATCCATTCCTCAGTGGACTTTTTTGCTATTATGGATAATGCTGCTGTGAACATTCATATACAGGTTATTGCACAGACATGTTTTCAGTTCCTTTGGATATCATACCTAGGAGGAGAATGGCAGGGTCACATGGTAACTCCATGTTTGATGTTTGAGGAACTGTCAGACTCTTTTTGCAGAGTGAGGCTACACCACTAGCATTCCCCCCAGCAATGTACCAATTATTCTACATCCTCGCCAACACTTATTATTGGATTGACAGGATTCTTTCACAGGGGGTAGGTTTGTAAAAATTAATGCATGTTGTCACTTCTGTCCAGCCTGCCCTTAAATACATCATTTTAAAACTTTAGTCCTTTGACATTTTTATTGCAACCTATTTAATCTGTAAATTGAATTCCCATAGATCCCAGGATACTTCATATATGTGTATTTAACATAGGATGCTTAATGCCTATTTTTGTTCCTATCATCGTTTGTTATATATCACTATCGTTTAGTGTCTAGCCACCCACACCACTATACTGAGCATTTACTCTTACTAGGAGCAGACTAAAGGGTTTAGTTCACACCCCAACCCCATCCACCTCTCACTGAGCTGTTCATTCAGTTCTTGCCATGTGCACATGGATTTTTTTTACCTGAGCTGTACTCCTAGTGCAGTTTCAGTGCACCATGAAAATAAAAGGTCAGTGGCCTATAATCCCAGCACTTTGGGAGGCCAAGTCAGGCAGATTGCTTGAGCCCAGGAGTACAAGACCAGTATAACATGGCAAAACCCCTACTCAGGAGGCTGAGGTGGGAGAATCACTTGAGCCTGGGAGGTCAAGGCTGTAGTGACCTGTGTTCCTTCCACTGCACTCTAACCTGGGCAACAAAGACACAATAAAACCCTGTCACAAAAAAAAAAACAAAACAAAACAGAAAAACTCTGATTAGTAAAGAATATTGGTAATAGCTACTGGCTAAAAGGTTCTTGGTGGTTTGTATTAAATTTATTACTTTTGCTGGTGCAGTGGCTCACGCCTATAATCCCAGCACTTTGGGAGGCTGAGGCGGGTGGATCACAAGGTCAAGAGATCAAGACCATCCTGGTCAACAAGGTGAAACCCTGTCTCTACTAAAAATACAAAAATTAGCTGGGTATGGTGGTGCGCACCTGTAGTCCCAGCTACTTGGGAGGCTGAGGCAGGAGAATTGCTTGAATCCAGGAGGCGGAGGTTGCGGTGAGCTGAGATCGTGCCATTGCACTCCAGTCTGGGTAACAAGAACGAAACTCTGTCTCAAAAAATAAATTTATTTACCTGTTTAAAAATAAGTTTTCCAGTGTCTGCTGTGATCTTACTTTTAAAGACTGTATTATAACAGTAAATAATTTTATTGGAGAAACACTAATTGAGGTCAGGATTGTCATTATAAAGCACTGATTAATGGTGATGTATTGGATACTCATCAAGTCAATTAAACAAATACAGCATTTCTCCTCCCTCTTTCCTTTTTAGGATCTTTAAAATTCACAGCAGACATTAGACAGGGAAAATTTATTCATGAATTCAAGAAGTATTTATTGCATGCTTACTATGTAAAATAGTCATGCATATTCATTGCAGTGATGGAAGTATATTTTTCTTGATAGAAAAGGAATGCTGTTATGTAGAGCACTAAGTCAAGGAGAAAAATTGTCTTTTCTTCAAGAGTTTTGTGTTATGGTAGGTATTCAGTTTCAGAACTGAAGCCCATCATAGTATGTAGTGTGTATTTTTCTTCTTGCTTATGTCTTGGTTCTCTACTTACACTTATATTTTCTGTAATGTAAATCTGTATTCTTGATTTGTATGCTTGCTTAATTCTTCATGCATGCATCTGCACTTCTGATGTTCATGTTATCTGCTTTAAATCTAATTTCTTAGGCACTCCAACACCACATGCAGGCAATAATTTGACAGTTTCAAATGTCACTCCTTAAATAGACATACAGAGTAGTTGGGCACAGACATGAAGGCAAAGTGGACTAATTGTGTTGCAGAAACGTTACTGATGCCAGGGAGTTGCCAGTCAGTGCAAGTTGTAATTGCTCTCTCCTTTTGAATGGGAAGGAATGTTCCCCATTTCTCTCAGGGTTAGGAAGAGCTGAACTGAAACCACACTGGATTTTTAGGATGGAAGAAAGGCATTGGTGCACATAAATGACATTCCTTAAAAACTCTGAGATGGTCTGTGGGAATCACTGAATTGATAGGTCAAATGCTTTGCTTTTACGGAAAAGAATTTCAGAAGATCAAAACTCTCCACTTCCCCCCCCGAAGAAGCCAAGGGTCAGAGATAAAATTGGGCCTCATTGATGTAGTTTCCTTTTGGCAAAGCCATACTACCTGACTTTTACTGCTGCCAGCAGATAAAGCTGCTTCACAATTGTACATAAATGATCTATTGGACATCTCCTAGTTAGTCCTGTGCTACTTAGGCTAAGAGATGAATAATTACCTACTGAATTTGGGAAAAATGAGCAAACCAAGTACATAATTCAGGTCTTCTACAGGTCATGCTGTTTTCCAAAATGACTGTTATTAACAGCCCCAGTTTTCCAGATATTTTATTCATTCAACAAATGCATAATGTATTTGTGCAAATGAATACCTGCTCTTCCTAGCTTTCTTCCCTTTTCAAGTGCTAAAAATAGAGCACTGCTAGAGACAGTTCCTGCTCTCATGGAGTTTATGTTTTCTGTGTTAATTGAGAAAATAACACTCGGAAGGTCTGAGGAACTAGCATATGAGTAATCACATTGCAGCTGAAATCATTGGGGAAGAAAAACTTTAATCAAAGAGTTTTTGTAAAGCCAATTCTATGAGGCCAACTAAGCTAACTGTTAGTTATGAGGACACTGGGGAAACCTAGTCTCTGTTCCATCCTGGGGTTGAGCACGGACGAATTATTAATAATGTTTTGGAGCCTCGATGCTCTCATCTGCAACAGATTTGTTATGAGAGTGAAGTGAAGGAGATGCATATGAAGTGACTGGCTTGATGCTCATTGATGGCCAGGGCTACATCAGTGTTCTCTTGTGTCACATATGTGATAGCAGTCATGAGTACAAAGGGCAGGCTGAGGCACAGTCATCACGCTTGGAAGGGTTTCAAGCCAAGAAGCAAACATTCCCATGTACTTGCACAAAAGGTTCAGTGAGTCAGCACAGTGGAAATGCAGTGTGTTCCTCTCTCTGCTTCTGAGAGCAAGCTCAGGGCAGAAATGCTCCAGATGAAGCTGGCTCAGTATTTATCAGAGCAGCAGAGGAGGTTTGACACTGTGGTGATCATCTTTTCTGCCTTGGGAGAAATGTTACGGTTTCTCTTTAGAAATATTCCCTATAAAATGAGGAATAAACCAAAGCTGTTCCTTCATTCTCAAGGCTATTATTATGTATTTTTATTACACTGAAGACTTATATTGCCTAATATTGAATTACAGCTAAGCTTATTGTTGGGGTGGTCTTCTTAAAGATGGGAGACCCCTTCATTTTCTACCTCAGGGAGAGCCTGAGGTAGAAAATAAAACTGTATATGAAATTATTTACTGATAGAATATAAATTTTCAGAGTGGTTAATTTAAAAAATGGTCTCATATATACCTATGCAACTATCTTGCATGTTCTGCACATGTACCCCAAAACCTAAAATGCAATAAAAATTAAAAAAAATAAAATAGTGTTTCACAAATGATTGTCCAAAAGATTTGAAACTGATAGTGCATATTATTGGAAGACAGGGTCTTTTTTGTTTTGTTTTGTTTTGTAAAACAAATTGTCTTTCTATGTTTAATGTGTAGCAGAGAGAAACAAGTTACTTGGAAAGGTTGGGAGTAGGATATAAAGAATAAATTAGATCTTTAAATCTATTTTTTATTACCCTGGGAGAAATGAATTTTAGTAGCCAGTATTTTGTCTTCCTTCCCAGCTTAGCTACTGAATATTTTTATAACCTAAGTAAATCCTTCACATTAAAATTGTTTTAAGGGGCCAGGCGCAGTGGTTCATGCCTGTAATCCCAGCACTTTGGGAGGCCGAGGCAGGTGGATCACAAGGTCAAGAGATTGAGACCATCCTGGTCAACATGGTGAAACCCCATCTCTACTAAAAATATAAAAAATTAGCTGGGCATGGTGGCATGTGCCTGTAATCCCAGCTACTCAGGAGACTGAGGCAGGAGAATTGCCTGATCCCAGGAGGCAGAGGTTGCGGTGAGCTGAGATTGCACCATTGCACTCCAGCCTGGGTAACAAGAGCGAAACTCCATTTCAAAATAGAAAAATAAAATAAATAAAAATAAAATTGATATGAGGATCTGTAAGTTGACATGAAAACATGGACAGACCATCTGAACACCTCAAAGCCACACCTCAACTAGATCAGGCACCTTTATGAATGAGGTAAGTAGGTGCAGGGTTGTTGAGGACAAATGAAGAAGAGATTGCATTAGAGACAGACAGACTGGTTCGCAGGAACTAACCAATCTTCAAATATTGTTTCTTTTCACTATTTCATTTTTAGCTTCCAAAGTGAGTCATTTGATTTCTAATTTTATAAGAAGAATTGACTTCCATATTAGGCAGGGATTACTTTTGAAAACATATTCTAAAATTGATTGTAACCTTGTAAACTCAAGGATATTGAAGTGGAATGTGTACATCTCATCTGGACTCTCTAGTTCATATGAAAGTTTTACACCCTTTTCTCTCTTTTTTTTTTAATAGCTTTTCATGGATACTCCTCCAACAAAGGTATTCAGATCATTGACTACTTTGCAGTTCTTTTATATGACTTTAAACTGTAGAATTTAACCTGTTAGTGGTCATTCTTGGTTCCGTCCTTTCCTGTTTGCTTGTCTTAATCTTAAGTAGCAGATTCAGTTTTCCGTACCTGTAGAGTTGTGTTGGTATGTTTATGACTTAAGTTGATGTCTTAAGTTGTTTATGACTTAAGTTGATGTTTATGACTTAAGTTTATGACTTAATATGTCTTTACATGAAAAGTTTTGTGATCTATGATAGTTAATACAAAAAGTAGTTTCTGCAATATTTTATTGGATTAATATGAATGCCAAGTTTGGGTGGTAGATAGTTTGGGTAATATTCAGTTTTCCTTTTTAAATTGAATCTCACTTTTGTAGGCTCTTGTGGAAAGGGTACTCACAATGAGTTGTTATAACTTTAACAGCTATTCTTGATTTTTTTTCCTGAGGTCATTTAGTCCTTTCTAGACATTTATTTGATTAAGAGACAGATTTATATTATATTCACAGAGTTTGGCAAGAGGGAAGTTTCATGAAATGCTAACTTGGGGAACAGGGAAGTGCTTTTATATTTCTTTTTTAATTTAAAAAGTATTCTTATTCACTTTGACTTTTAGATGCCTCAGATATGGGCAGTAAGCAGAAAACAAATCTGATAGGGCGTGTGTATGTGTGTGTGTGTGTGTGTGTGTGTGTGTGTGTGTGTCTGTGTGTGTGTGTGTCTATCTACATATCTTTCCAATTTAAAACAATTCTTACTTTAATCTCTTGGTCTTTTATACAGCTTTTTAAATCACAGCATTATTTATATTCTACAGAAGCAATTCTTAGCGAATGCTTTATTCACCAGTTGGTTCAAAAATTTAGTCCCAATCATTGTCTTTGAGTCTGAAAAGCTGAAGAAGCTAGGCTGGATAAATTAATTCTAGTTGTGTAAGATCACATGTCAACTTCATTTCTCAGGTAATTCAGTTTTATACCATTAAAATTTGGTTGACAGTGTACTTTTTACAAAATGAAAACACCTTGTTCCTGATGTCTGTGATATTTGTTGTTCCTTCAAGTTCTCATTTGAAAGTAAAATTACTTTCTTTGCACTGCTGTGTAATTTATGACATTGATCTTTTTATAGCCATCCATAATGCAATACAATCATTACAGATTCTGAATTCTGCAAAGCCTTCTCATGATTTTAGGACCATCTCAGCTGAATCATTCTTTGTGTTTTGCTCATTTATTATTTGTATTTATATGACTGGTGCTATGAAACTAATGAATGTATTTATTCTACAAGTATTTATTAAGCAACTACTTAATTGGGCCAACTGTTATTTTAAAAAGTAGGGACAAGGGATGTTATAAATCATGCTCCTTTTCCCTGAACACTGACAAAGAATACACTCTTAAGTCATCATCTCAATGAAGTCAGGCAATGAAAGAATTAGTCATTATGCAGTTTGCTCTCTTCTTCATTTAAACAGCATCAGTTTCAAAGAACTGTGTGTTGGAAATGTCACTCGATAATTTCTATACAAAATGAATAATTTGAACTGAGTGGAGTGGCTCACACCCGTGATCCCAGAACTTTGGGGAGACCATGGCAGGCAGACCACTTGAGGTCAGGAGTTAAATACTAGCCTGGCCAACATGGTAAAACCCGTCTCTACTAAAAATTAAAAACTAGCAAGACATGGCAGGTGACTGTAAGCTCAGCTCCTCGGGAGGCTGAGACAGGAGAATTGCTTGAACTGGAGGTTGCAGTGAGCAGAGATTGTGCCACTGCACTCCAGCCTGGGTGACAGAGTGAGACTGTGTCTCAAAAAAAGATAAATAACTTTTCCAATGTCTGGTGAAAGTGATTTGTCTTATGATATGTCTTTTTGTGTGTGTTTTAACCTTTAAAAGAAACAACAGGGAAAGTGACATTTTGGTATGTAACTAATTATGCATTATATAAGTCTATGTTAATAATTCACTGAAAACCCTATTTCTACTAAAATATATCTAAAGGAAAAGGTTTACATTTCAATTAATTGTATATCTCTAATTTGAATCTCCAACTATCCCAGAGGATATAATTTAAAATAAGATTTCTTATTTATTCTTGGCAAGAAGTAATTACAGAGCACCTTTAAGCTGGGTATTGCTTCTTAAACCTTCTTTTTATCTTTAGAAGACACTAAAGATAATAATTACTAAATATTTCAGGAACTAGATTTAATTTTGTGTCTTGAACTGAAAAACATTCTAATTTTCCATTGTTTTATGGGTGCTGGAGAAGAACTGCTTTGACATAAATACATGACAGAATTCAACTGTCAGTCTTAAATTTTGAGTTGTTCTCAGTTTGCTCTTGGAATTTGTTATTCTAATACTGTCATTAGATAGCTTGTTGGAAGCACCTAATATGTGAAATGTTTATCTCTTTTCTTTCTGACAATGAACTGTCAAAAAAGCTTTGAGTTTAGGTAGTAAGCACAATTGAGGCTGGGATTTTAACTCCACTATTAATATATTCTAATTTTAAACTACTGTAACTAAAAGGGCATATAGTACTAATTCAATCCAGATACATTTGAGTGTTTGATAGTCTCATCCTTGCAATAGATGCTGCAAGAGACACGGCAGAGATTTCAGACCAGACTACTGACGTCTGGAAAGTAACACTAACTAGCACACAGACCAGGTCAGACAAGGTTAAACCCGGTGCTGCCAGCTGTTTTGCATGGAGCATCTTATCCGTAAAAGTCAGAGTCAAACAAGACAAGTGCCTCTGAATGAATGGTATTCTTGGAAAGGAGGTTTGAACTAGGTTTTAAAGATTTTTATATTTTCCCCTCCAGAACCAGCAGGAACTGTTCTGGATCACAGAAACACATGAGACTCCTTTCTTCTTGACAGCACCAGTGACCCTGTGGTGGCAGTTGTGGGGTAGGTGATTGCTGGGAGTGGGAATGGACTCTATCCCAGCATGAGGCAAAGACTCTTTTCCAACTTCCCCAGACCTGTCCCATCTTGCTTTTGTATTCTGCCACTAAAAAGCATTAACACATCACATGTAACCTGAAGTAAATAACAGCTTTGCTCCAAAATGGAAAAGAAAAGTTATTTAATGAGCTCTGTTTTACTGAGGAAGGCAGGAAAAGGAAGAAATACCTCAAAGCATCCTTTATTCCTGGTGGCCTTTTCAGGTAGCATTGAAAAGATTTTTAGAGTTTAAATTTTTGGATTCAGAAGACAACCATTTTCTGACACAGTGCTAACAGAATTTTTTCTTAACGTGAAAGTTTTGTGAATTTCCAAAATAAAGATCTGTGGGCTATTCTGAAAGCTGACCAGTAAATTCCCAGTAAACTCAGACCCCCCCTCTTTTTTTAAATTAAATCTCTGGATTAGGAACTCTTATTTAAAATTTTTTAAAAAATTGTTTGAGGCACAGTCTTGCTCTCTTGCTCAAGCTGGAGTGCAGTGATGCAATCATAGCAGCCTCCATTTTTTGGGCTTGTGATCCTTCCATATCAGCCTCCTGAGTAGCTGAGACTACAGGTGCATGCCACCATGCCCAGCTAATTAAAAAAAAAATTAGTAGGCCAGGCACAGTGGCTCATGCCTGTAATCCCAGCACTTTGGGAAGCCAAGGTAGGTGGCTTACCTGAGGTTGGGAGTTCAAGACCCGCTTGACCAATATAAAGAAACCCCGACTCTACTAAAAATACAAAATTAGCCAGATGTGGTGGCAAACAGCTGTAATCACAGCTACTCAGGAGGTTGAGGCAGGAGAATCGCTTCAACCTGGGAGGCAGAGTTTGCAGTGAGCTGAGATCATGCCATTGCATTCCAGCCTAGGCAACAAGAGTGAAACTCTGTCTTGGAAAAAAATTTTTTTAGTAGAGATGAGGTCTTACTATGTTGCTCAGGCTGGTTTCATAATCCTGGGCTCAAGCCATTCTCCTTCCCAGACTTCCCAAAGTATTGTGATTATAAACATGAGCACTGCACCTGGCTGGAACTCTTAGTTTAAAATGATTTCAGAGAACAAATAATTTTTTTTTTTGAGATGGTTTCTCACTCTGTTGCCCAGGCTGGAGTGCAATGGTAAGACCTTGGCTTAACTGCAACCTCTGCCTCCTGGATGCAAGTGATTCTCCTGCCTCAGCCTCCTAAGTAGCTGGTATTATAGACACACACCACCCCACATGGAATTTTGCCATGTAGTCCAGGCTGGTCTTGAACTCCTGACCTCAGGTGATCTGCCCACCTCAGCCTCCCAAAGTGCTGGCATTACAGGCCTGATCCATTGTGCCTGGGCAACAACTGTTATTTTAATATAGAGACTTATGAATAGAAATACTAAGTTTTGTTGTTTAATGCTATGCAAGCTATTTTTTAGTAAAAGCTGATTTTTTGTGTGTGTACCTGTTACACATCCCGTTGAACATAATGCCATGCACTGCCTGCTTTGTTGTAACTATTTGTCTTTGAATTTTTTTTTGAGGCAAAATTTTGCTCTTGTTGTGCAGGCTGAAGCACAGTGGCTCAATCTTCCAGCCCACTGCTGTCTCCATCTCCTGGGTTCAAACAATTCTCCTGCCTCAGCCTCCCAAAGTGGTGAGATTACAGGTGGAGCCGAGACATGCCTTACCACCCCAGCCCTTGAAATATTTTACTAAAACTAAGTAGGCATATATACATCTGCAGTCAGTGTCTTGCTTTGCATTCCCCAGAACAGATGCTGAGTCAAGGATCCAGTGCAAGTACTTCCTTTGGGAATGATCCCACAAAGCACTCACAGGGGAGTGGGGAAGTGAGATGGAAAGGAAAGGCAGGCCACAAATGGCTCATCATCAGGCAGGTTACTACTGTGGGAATGGAGTTAGAGCCCACAGGGTAAAGCTGGGAGCCAGTATATGACACATGCTACAGAGTTATCCTCACTGAGGGTTGAGGGCTTGGGATATTTATATGCCAATCACTTACCCCTGCTTGTGGCTTTCGGGGGAGTGGGGAATGATCATTTTCAAGTCCTGCAAATTGGACTCTTCAGGCCAGAGAAAGCCCTGAAAGAAATACCAGTGCAATTGGAAATTGTGCTGAAAGTGGGGAGGGGATATGGGTGGTTCTTATAGTGCCTGCTGCATTCCATTACATTTGTGTTATTTTTTTTCCTTTGTGCTCTTAGTGCTGTTACTGTGAGTTCTTAGCTGGTTCCCTCTCAACCATTATCCCTAAACTGAATGTGTTATTGTCACTGTGCTGTGTCCTGGTAGGGCATTTTTGATAGTGAATGTTGAGAAAACATATGCATGTGACACGGTGGATTTGTTAGAAGCAATGGAAAGCTGAGTACGAAACTGGATGTTCAAAATGCAAGTTTTGGCTGGGTGCGGTGGATCACCTGAGGTCATGAGTTTGAGACCAGCCTGGCCAACATGGTGAAAACCCATCTCTACTAAAAATACAAAAAAAGTATCTGGGCATGGTGGCGCATGCCTGTAATCCCAGGTATGTGGGAGGCTGAGGCAGGAGAACTGCTTGAACCTGGGAGGCAGGGGTTGCAGTGAGACAAGATCGTGCCACTGCACTCCAGCCTGGGCGATGGAGCAAGACTGCGTCTTAAAAAAAAAAAAAGACCAGGTACAGTGGTTCATGTTTGTAATCTCAGCACTTTGGGATGCTGAGGCAGGTGGATTACCTGAGGTCAGAAGTTCGAGACCAGCCTGATAAACATGGAAAAACCTGGTCTATACTAAAAATAGAAAATTAGCCAGGTGTCATGGTGCATGCCTGTAATCTCAGCTACTTGGGAGGCTGAGGGAGGAGAATCGCTTGAACCCAGAAGACAGAGGTTATGGTAAGCCTAGTTCACACCATTGCTCTTCAGCCTGGGCAACAAGAGCGAAACTTCATCTCAAAATAATACTAATAAATAAAATGCAAGCTTCATGAGGCCTTTTCAAGGAAATGAGGTAAAGATAAGTATGCAACTAAGGGCCTTTGGAAGTTGTTTGGTTTTTATGAAAGGCTTTAGAAACATCACTGTAGCTTAGAAATTTGACTAATAGTTGTGTGATTAGAATTATGGCCAGTGACAGATCCTGACTTTGGTGAATGTGGAGTGACTGGAAGAGCTGAGCCATTGCCAATGTAGCATGCCAGAAATGGATCTCCATGGAGACTTTGCAGATTCTGTTCAAGTTCCATTTCCAGGAACTCCTTGCCTTCAGCTAAACGGACTGTGTGCCTATAAAGTCAACTACTTTAAGTCTTTTATTTCCAGCAAGGGCAGATAACAAATACTTCGGTATTCTTGGATTATTTCAAGGTGGATCTGCTGGTTTAATTATTCCAGGGTTTCTAATCTGTAACACAGATTAGAAACATGCTTACACAAAGCTAGGTAGTAGGGAGATCACAGGTTACCACATGTGATATCACTCAGTGTTGTTTACTGAGCCCAGTTGTTTACTGTACCTTTTGGAATGCTTTCCTCACTTTATTAAAATTTTGCACACTACCTTCTCACATTTTCTTCTGAAATAGTCTGTTCTTAGTAGAGGGGAAAACTAAGTCATAATTCTAATCTTGTAAGAAGTGGAATCTGACATGCTCAAGCTTTCACATGGGATCAAGAGTCAATAATAAAAGGCTTGACAGTTAGAAGCATAATAATATTGGAAATAATGTTTCTGCAGTTTCTCAAACGTCAGTGGGCAGCATTTAGAACTTGTTTGACTGTAGTGGTGGTCTTCCTCCCCTTTAAGCCTGAGCTTGTGATGCAGTCAGGGTTCTGGTTTCATTACACATTTATCATTGGCCTATGCTTGGCCCTTTGCGAGGTTTCCTGTGTTTTTCAAACATGGTTCACTAGATAGCACTATACCTCTTCACCTATAAATGCTTTCTTTTTTTTTTAAGTTTTTTATTTTATTTTGTTTTATTGATTGATTGATTGATTGAGATGGCGTCTCACTCTGTTGCCAAGCTGGAGTGCAGTGGTGTGATTTTGACTTACTGCCACCTCCGCTCCCCCAGGGTCAAGTGATTCTCCTGCCTCAGCCTCCCAAGTAGCTGGGATTACAGGCACCCGCCACCATGCCTGGCTAATTTTTGTATTTTTATTAGAGATGCGGTTTTGTTATTTTGGCCAGGCTGATTTTGAACTCCTGACCTCATGATCCATCCGCCTCAGCCTCCTAAAGTTCTGGGATTACAGGAGTGAGCCACCACGCCTGACCTATTTATTTATTATTATTATTTTTTTGAGATGGAGTTTTGCTGTTGTTACCCAGACTTGAGTGCAATGGCACAATCTCGGCTCACTGCAACCTCCACCCTCTGGGTTCAAGCAGTTCTCCTGCCTCAGCCTCCCGAGTAGCTGGGACTACAGGCGCGCACCACCATGCCCAGCTAATTTTTGTATTTTTAGTAGAGATGAGGTTTCACCTTGTTGAACAGGATGGTCTCGATCTCTTGACCTCATGATCCACCCGCCTCGGGCTCCCAAAGTGCTGCGATTATAGGCGTGAGACACCGCACCTGGCTATTTTTTAAATAAGAAATGTATGCACATAGTTCAAAATTCAAAAGATGCAGAAGAGTAAACAACATGAACTATGGCACTTTTGTTTTCCCTCCCTATAATCTATCACATTACTAACCTCTTGTGTCTTGCCAGAGATGTTCTGTGTAGTTACCTGTGTGTGCTCATGCATGTTTATATCTCCACAAATAACAGCATATTCTCATTTTTCTGCATTTTGTTTTTTTCACTGCTCTTAGGTTGCTCAGTGAGCACAGAATTGGAACAAAGGGAAATGGAAGATCTTAACAGATTGTTAAACTGCTGTTTTCCATCCAGTAGTTGACTGGAAGCTGATGGTTTCAAGCTGCTCTAAGTTGAGATGTGGTGATAATAGCCCTGGTGTAGTCAGTGTCTGTTCAGTGCTAAGGTTCATGCTAAACCTATGCCTCTCCCCAACTTGCAAATAAAGTGTCTATGATATAGGTGCTCATTACTTTTAAAAAAGAGCACAGAGAAAGAAAAATCATTAATGATCCTAATAGCAAAGAATAGCTAACTATATTAGTTAGACTTAATTATGTGGTGATATGGTTTGGCTGTGTCCCCACCCAAATCTCATCTTGAATTGCAGCTTCCACAATTCCCATGTAGTTAGTGGGAGGGCCCCAGTGGGAGGTAATTGAAACATGGGACAGGTCTTTCCTGTGTGTTCTCATGATAGTGAATAAGTCTCATGTGATCTGATGGATTTGTAGGGAGTTTCCCTGCACACGTTCTCTTCTCTTGTCTGCTCCGATGAGAGACATTCCTTTAACCTTCTGCCCGGGAGGCCTCCCCAGCCATGTGGAACTGGGAATCCATAAAACTACTTTCTTTTGTAAGTTGCCCAGTCTTGGGTATGTCATTATCAGCAGTGTGAAAACAGACTAATTCAAGTGGTAATAAAAAATAAGAACCCCCCAAATCCAGCAGCTGAAAATACAGGCATAATTCTTGTTTTTTGTTTTTGCAGAGGTGCAGGGGGCTGTGCTTGTTGTGACTGTTGGGGACATGGGCTGATGATCAGCATCTTCTCTGTATTGCTGGTCCCTGTGCAGAGGGAAAAGAGCTGTGGAAAGTCTGGAATAAACATTTAGATGCCTTTTTTCACTCATAGCTCACTGGCCAGAAGTAATCAAATAGTTCCACCCAGCAAGCAATGTGCCTGTTAGGCAAAGAGATAGAAATATTTGGTGAACAGCACAAATGACTACCATAGTTAGCTTTTTAGATTGTTCAGAGCATGTTTAGATACACAGATATGTCTATAGAGAAACACCCTTCCATATCAGCAAGGTAAATATTCTAAGTACTATTATATTATTACTTTTTTCTAGTTCATATATTGTAGTGGAATCTTTTATTGTCGTAAACACATCTAAACATGGATATCTTTTTTTGTGTGTGTGTGGATGCATGCTCTTCCATTATATGGTTACACAATAAACTATTTCCTTGTTTATCCTGTATAGAGAAAAATGTACATAAATTCATTTGCATAACATTGCGTAGAGAATTTTAGGAGTTGTAGACAGCATTCCTAGCCAAGCCATGGATTGCTGTTACAGTTTATAGGTTATAAACACAAGCTCTAGGCCGGGCGTGGTGGCTCTGTAATCCCAGCAATTTGGGAGGCTGAGGTGTGCAGATCACTTGAGGTCAGTGGATCACTTGAGGTCAGAAAGTTTGAGATCAGCCTGGCCAATATGGTGAAACCCTGTCTCTACTAAAAATATAAAAATTAGCTGGCCGTGGTGGCTCATGCCTGTAATCCCAGCTGTTTGGGAGGCTGAGGCAGGAGAATTGCTAGAATCCAGGAGGTGGAGGTTGCATTGAGCCAAGATCATGCCACTGCACTCCAGCTTGGGCAACAGAGCAAGACTCCATCTCAAAAACCACCACCACCACCAAAAAACACAAACTTTGTTTAGAGTACTCTCTCCTTATCTGATTAATCTCCCTCATCAGATACCTTTTAATAATTTCTTTTACTTCATATTTTGGTAGGTAAATAAATTCACATGGTTCTGAGAATAAGTATAAAGTGAACAGCTTCCCATCAGCCCCTCCCTGCCTGCATTTGTCCAGTTCTCCTCACCCCTGCTATCCCTCACAGATTTTAATTTCTCATTTCCCTCCAGAGTTATTTTTTTTAAAATGCATTTACATAAGAATCTTTTTTTTGGGGGGGTTAGAGATGGGCTCTTTTTACGTTGTTGTGCAGCTTGTCTCAAACTTGTGGCTTCAAGTGATTCTCCTACCAAAGTGCTGGGATTACAAATGTGAGCCACCATACTCAGCCAAGGTTATTTAAAAAATTATTATTTTGAGGCCAGGCATGGTGGCTCAAGCCTATAATCCCAGCACTTTGGGAGGCCGAGGCGGGTGGATCACGAGGTCAAGAGATCGAGACCATCCTGGTCAACAAGATGAAACCCCCTCTCTACTAAAAATACAAAAAATTAGCTGGGCACGGTGGCACGTGCCTGTAGTCCCAGCTACTCAGGAGGCTGAGGCAAGAGAATTGCCTGAACCCAGGAGGCGGAGGTTGAGGTGAGCCGAGATCGTGCCGTTGCACTCCAGTCTGGGTAACAACAGTGAAACTCCGTCTCAAAAAAAAATTATTTTATTTATTTTTTAATATTTATTTATTTATTTTATTTGTTTATTTTTTTTGAGACGGAGTTTCGCTCTTGTTACCCAGGCTGGAGTGC
>CM052661.1:39305544-39342464 GCA_028533165.1 Leontopithecus rosalia | reverse complement strand
TGTCAGATGGGTAAACTGCAAATTTTTTTCCCATTCTGTTGGTTGCCAATTCACTCTAATGACTGTTTCTTTTGCTGTGCAGAAGCTGTGGAGTTTGATTAGGTCCCATTTGTCTATTTTGGCTTTTGTTGCCAATGCTTTTGGTGTTTTGGTCATGAAGCCCTGCCTCCTCCTATGTCCTGAATGGTTTTGCCTAGATTTTCCTCTAGGGTTTTTATGGTGATAGGTCTTATGTTTAAGTCTTTAATTCATCTGAAGTTAATTTTAGTGTAAGGTGTCAGGAAGGGGTCCAGTTTCTGCTTTCTGCACATGGCTAGCCAGTTTTCCCAACACCATTTATTAAACGGAATCCTTTCCCCATTGCTTGTTTTTGTCAGGTTTACCGAAGATTGTATGGTTGTTGATATGTTGTGTTGCCTCCAATGCCTCTGCTCTGTTCCATTGATCTATATCTCTGTTTTGGTACCAGCACCATGCTGTTTTGATTACTGTAGCCTTGTAGTATAGTTTGAAGTCTGGTGGTGTGATGCCTCCCGCTGTGTTATTTTTACTTAGAATTGGCTTGGATCTGCGGGCTCTTTTTTGGTTCCATGGGAAGTTTAAGGTGGTTTTTTCCAGTTCTGTAAAGAAGGTCATTGGTAGCTTGACTGGCATTGTGTTGAATCTGTAAATTACTTTGAGCAGTATGGCCATTTTCAGCATATTGATTCTTCCTAACCCTGAACATGGAATGTTTCTCCATCCGTTTGTGTCCTCTCTTATTTCATTGAGCAGTGGTTTGTAGTTCTCCTTGAAGAGGCCCTTTATGTTTCTTGTTAGTTGTATTCCTAGGTATTTAATTCTCTTTGTAGCAATTGTGAATGGCAGCTCGTTCTTGATTTGGCTCTCTTTAAGTCTGTTATTGGTGTATAGGAATGCTTGTGATTTTTGCACGTTGATTTTGTATCCTGAGACTTTGCTGAAGTTGCTTATCAGTTTCAGGAGATTTTGGACTGAGACGATGGGGTCTTCTAGATATACAATCATGTCATCTGCAAATAGAGACAATTGGGCTTCCTCCTTTCCTATTTGAATACCCTTTATTTCTTTACTACATTTTAAAGATGAGTGTGCCCTTTACCCATCAACTCCATTATATCAAAATACCCTTAGGAAACAGAAATACATGCACTTTATTTTTAACAGCACTTATTTAAAAAAAAACCCATAGAACGAATCCTATAAATAAATTTCTGTTGCACTAATAGAATGAAATAATGTGACCATTGAAGGTGACAATAGATACAGAAGTACGCTGATGTGTGAAGATGTATTTTCTTGTAGCCAGGAAGGAAAAAAATTTAGCTTGATAATACACAGAAACATACTATGGTCTTGTTTTGTCAAAAGATATGTACAAAATATTATAAAATGTATAATTTCTGATGATTTGTATTTTAAGCCTTTGTAATTTCCGAGCATTTGTATTTTAAAGTTTTTTCCTTTTTTCTTATTGTGATTGCTGCAGTGAGCCTGTGGAAAACTTCTAGTAAAAGTTTATTATTAATGAAATGATCCCTAGGAAGAGAGAAATATGAATCTTGCACAGATAAAAATAATTTCTCACTTTCTATTTTTATCATTATTATCATGTTATCTTCTTTAAACTTCTGCCTCTTCAGAATTAAAAAGGGAATGTTTTTATGTTTCCAGATTTTATTATGAACATGTTTCACCTTATTTTATTATGTACTTTTTTCTTATATGTAGATTCATTCAATTTATGCAGATAATTTTACTTAAATTGCATTTTTTAAAAATAACAAACATAGTTACCATTACCAAAATATTGCTCTATAGGAGTTTATTTTAAAATACTGAGCTCCCCAACTGTATTTATTCATTCTTTCATTTCATTTATTCATCAAACATAACTTTAGTACCTGTATGTAACATATTTGACTGTGTCTCAGGACGCTTCTATCTTTAAGAACTTCATGTTTACCTGCCCTGCCTGCACAAGCTGAGAGAATTAAAATGGGAATATTAGGACTTAATCTCATTGTAACTTTATCTCCCACCTTTGAAATGAAAGCATTTTTGAGGTTAGAAAATAGTAGAAGATAACCCTTGACTGTCCTTTTAAAAGCTTATCAGT
The DNA here is from genome assembly GCA_028533165.1 of Leontopithecus rosalia. Classification (NCBI taxonomy): domain Eukaryota; kingdom Metazoa; phylum Chordata; class Mammalia; order Primates; family Cebidae; genus Leontopithecus; species Leontopithecus rosalia. The sequence continues at coordinate 39,340,327 of CM052661.1, read as the reverse complement.
CTTAAATACTAGTATTAATCATTAGAAAGTCTTATTTGCATGTATTCTGTAAATATAAGTATTAAATAACATGAGCCATATTCACTTAAATCATGTTTCCTTTGATTTCAATTTTTTTGAATATCAAATATTTTGTTTCAAAAAATGTGTTGTTGTTATTTCAGTGTTCTTTCCTCATAGTACCTTTAAGAAGTAAAATATATTTAAGTGCTGGTTATACACCTGGAAATGCCCTAGACTTGCTGAGTATACCACATTCTACTTAAAGTAAGGTGTCATGGATTGTGTGATGCTCATTATTTTATATATCAGTAAGCTGATTTTTTAAATGCTACCAATTATAATTATAATAAATTATGAATTATAAGTGGTATTCCAATGTCAGAGGTGTTAAAATGTGACCTACTCTTAAGTCATACTGCGAAGTGATATAATTATATCATTTTACTTAAATTGTTTTTCTTAAATAGTAATAATAGTGATAATTATAATATCTGGCTGAGTGCAGTGACTCACACCTGTAATCCCCAAACTTTGGGAGGCTGAGGTAGGAAGATCACCTGATGCCAGGAATTTGATGCCAGCCTAGGCAACAAAGTGAGATTTTACACTACAAAAACTTTTTAAGTGAATATCTGGGCATGCTGGTGCAAATCTGTAGTCCCAGCTACTCAGGAAGCTGGGGATTGAGGATAATTTGAGCCCAGGAGTTCCAGGCTACAGTAAGTTATGATTGCACCACTGCTCTCCTGTCTGGTCAAAAGAGTGAGACTTTGTCTCAAAAAACAAAAATCTAATAATTATTGGGTTGTCGTGGTAGGAACTATTCTAAATACTTTACGTAGTTTCTCATTTAAGCATTATGATTGTGTCATATGAGAACATATATTGTCATCTTTATTAATAAGGAAGTTGAAGCACAGAAAGGCTAAGCAATAGCTGGTAAGTGACAGAGTTTAAAGTAAGACTCAAGCCCTAGTTGAACTGAATCCTAAGACTGAGCTCTTTCTATTCAAATAGGCTGCTGATTTCATCAGGTAGTGAGCACTAAGAGCCAATAAGTATTGCACTTTCTTAAAAAAATTAAGTATTTATTTTGAAGGCAGAGGAAAAACATGCTATTGAATGTTTACAATTACAGGAATGCCTGTATGTTTTGAAATACTGCAGTACAGTTTCCTAAAAAGTCCTCTTACTCTCATAGAACTACTCTACATTTGGCCTGTGCCCTTTGCCATGTGGAATTGGTCACTTCCTGCTGAATAGAAAATGCCAGATTGACATCTGTGACAGATTAAACAGGATGCCTTTGATACAGGTATATAGTAGCCAACTCTTTGGATATGACATGAATTTGATTTGAATATACAGAATTAAAATAAATTTATCTTAAATATAACTAGTTGGTGAAACCTGTGGAAAATGTATTTTAAATTCTTATAATTTACAATCTATTTCTTAATCTAATGTTGACAGGTTGTGCATTCCCAGGAAGAGATTTGTTTCATTATTTTGCTGAAACATGGTGCCAGTCCAAATCTTAAGGATATGTATGGCAACACTGCTCTCTCTTATGCAGTGTATAATGACAGTACATCACTGGAATAAAAACTGCTTTCCCATGATGCAAATATTGAAGCATTGGACAAGGTAGCAATCAATCAACTTTCTTTACAAAAAATTTGTTTTAACATTAATATAGGTAAGGGTCAATTTTTCATATTTGGAAGCTGAAGCATTCCCTGAATGCACATGCAAATTATTTTGAAATAACTTGTCCAAGATTTTATTTTAAATATTGATACTTTTAAAGAAGCATTAAAGGGCACAGCTTTTTAAAATGCGCTTTAAAAAATATTTTTGAATTTGTTAACGGTAAAACCTTTTCAATTTTTTTCTAGTTAGGATTATTATATTATTTCCTAATTAGTGTAAAACAACACAGGAAAGAAAATATGCCCTAAAAATAAGCTTTATCTTAAACAAAACTAAAGCAGTGTACAATAAATGAACGTCTTGCTGCTGCTGCTGATTTTCTAAAAAACTGATGTATCATCTCTCAGTGGCAAGGCTTAAGAGGGAAAAACGGATAGGGAAAAGGAGAGCAATCAGAAATATGCAGGTCACTTGAAAATTAGGTAATGAGGGAAAATGCCAAGAAGAGGTTTTTTTAGTTTGTTGTTCTTCCAGTTTTTCTGTTGAGACAAGGTACTCTTTAGCTTTGGGTCTAATAATTTTTGGTTTCAAAAAGAGTGATTTGAAACTTAATATTAGTAGGATTATGAGGAAATCAGATTAGCAGTGAATATGTGGTGACAAAGTGAGAAACACTTCTGCAGAATGAGGAACAAATTATTAACTGACTTATTACCTATCCTGGAAAAAACAGCTGCTTAAATAAGAGTCTAAAGTCTCCTCTCAAATCTAGAATTTCTTGGTGGGAAGGTGGATGATAAGGAGCTTATAAATAGCAAAATCAAGTTGCATTTTGAGTTTACTTGTCCCTGTCCTGCCCATACCCAGGAAAATTAAGTAAAGTTTTAATAAAATTAACTGGAGTTTTACTCTTTTCTCTTTTGGGCCACATCTCCGACTGATAAAGGGAATTAGCCATGTGGGTGAGAGATGAAGCTGTAGTGATTGTCTCCTGCATTAATTTTCAGAATTGCACATTACAGTGACCTAAGAAAATTTTGTCAAAGATCTCAAATTGTAGGCTTTCTACTGAAGATTTTGATATAATAGATGTAGTAAGGCCTGAATGTGTTTAAAAATGTTTTCTTGAAGTTGGGCACAGTGGCATGTTCCTGTGGTTTCTACAGGGACAGCCAAAAATTTGAAAAAAAATAAAAGCAAAAAAAAAAAAACCCTCAATGTTCGAATACACTCTTGATTTAGAACTCCAGAATAGATAATGCAATACATAAATTTCCATATCTCAAATATGTAAATCTCAATAATTGGCATTTTATAGGTGCTACTTTCTTCCAAGTTCTCCTTTTCAGTAATATTAGCCTGACTTTTCTGTCTTTCTCTACATCTGTGACTGGAAGTGAAAGGAAAATATTGGCAATATCTCAGCTTTCAAAATAAAACCTTTTTCTTCCCACCATTAATCATTCACTGCCATTCAGAGAGTCTTAATTTGCTTATGGGTAATCTTTCAATAAGTAGAGGCTGACCTTTTCATGATTTCATGTCCCTTTGTCACCATGCAGGTGATTTCGTGTCAACAAATGTTCATTACAAGTTGGGTCTTCTCAATTAGAACAGTAGCAAATCCTAAACATTTTTTTTCAGTTGAAGTTGTATGATGAGCTATCTCAATATGTCTGTAGAATTTATAGAGCTTTAGCATAATCAGGATGTCAGTTTCAAAAACTGAAATCCATAAAGTCAGTAAGAATACAGATAGTAATCTTTTAATCATTTAGTTTTAGCAGTTCTATGAACTAATTATCTATTTGGTTAGCAATCTGGGAAAAGTATATACAAATAGATTTTAAGTGAATAAATATTGGAAACATTATTGAAGCAGGCATATGAGTCCTTTTAGCAATTTTTATTATATGAGGGCCTGATTTTTTGGTAAAACATATGTTACTAGAGAAAAAAATATTTTACTTGGATTATACACAATGATTTAGTATCATATTCATAGCAAATATAAAATCACAAGGGCTCTATTCTAATGTGGTGCAGAGATTTGTTTGTTTGCCTCTATAAATTGAGTCAATATTTAAAATTTAGAAGATTGGTACAAAAATCTGGACTTTCAGGCTTGTCTTTAAAAATCAAACCAGGTGTCCCCTGAGTTTCTGTCACTGTTTGGTCTGCTGTGCAGAGGTTGCCCCATTACAGAAGGCATGTATTCTTCAGTTTGTAACTTTGCCCACCTCAGTTCCTCCCTTACTAGACTAACCTTCCTTTTTTTGTAAGTATTTGAATGTACAACTCCTTTGTTATAGTATATTTTGATAAAGATTTTAAGGTTTTTAAGTCAGCATGTATTTGTTTATAATATATACTCTATAGATTATATAAATCCCTCAGTTATGGGGTTGAATTTCAGAATTTAGAATTTTTTAAACTCTTTATATATTTCACAAATAATCATCTGCCACACAGATGATTAAGCCACACAGTCCATAATACTTTGCCACACAGTCTATGGTACTTTGTTATAGTAGCTTGAGCTGCCCAATATACTAATGATGTAGTTCCAGTCCAATTTTTAATGCCTGAGGACAAGAAGCAACAATGATGTAGTTCCAATTAAAAATTTGGCAAGCTCAGCCAGGTGTGGTGGCTCATGCATAAAATCCCAAGACTTTGGAAGGTTGAGGTGGGCAGATCATGAGGTCAGGTATTTAAGACCAGTCTGATCAACATAGTGAAAACCCATCTCTACTAAAAGTACAAAAAATTAGTTCAGCATTATGGCAGGCACCTGTAATCCCAGCTACTCTGGAGGCTGAGGCAGGAGAATTGCTTAAACTCAGGAGGAGGAGGTTGCAGTGAGCTGAGATCTTGCCATTGTGTTCCAGCATGGGAGACAGTGCAAGTCTCAAATAAAAAAAAAAAAAAAAGAAAATCAGAAAAGAAAGTCGGCAAGCTCTAGAGCCAGAAAGAGCCAATGGTTCAGTATCAGTTTGAAAACAGGAAAAAAAGGTCTCATTTCAAAGGCAGTCAGGCAAGAGTAGTTTCTACTTACTCAGAGGATCAAAGGAGAGTCAGCCTTTTGGTTCTAGTCAACACTCCCAACTGATTAGATGAGACCCACCTACATTGGGGGCAATTTACTGAGTCTACCAATCCAAATGTTAATCTCATTCAGAAGCACTCAGAATATCTGTGCATCCTGTGGTCCACTCAAGGTAACATATAAAATTAACCACCACAGTTGGGCCAGTTTTAAAAATCTATTCTGACAGTCTCTGTCATTTAAGTATGCATGCAATTTACATAGAATATGATTATATATGCAAGTATAGGTTTAACTATCTTCTCTATGTGTTTCTTCTGTTTATTTTTCTTTTCTCCCTTCCCTATTTCTTTTGTACTAATTGATCTTCTCTCTCTTTCCCTCTAGTATCCCATTTTCATATATTTATTGTTTCTGGAGAACATATATATTTATCTTTCTTTAATGATTGTTCTAGGTGTTATACTATACACAGTTAACTTTTAAATTTTCTTAGAATTAACTTTTTACTACTGCAAGTAGATTTTAAGAAACCTTACCAGCTTCAGTGTCCCTTTACTGTCCTCTCTTTATGTTATATTGACTTCTTTTTACTTTTTAGGGGATGGAGTCCCGCTTTGTCACACCGGCTGGAGTACAGTGGCAAAATCTTAGCTCACTGCAGCCTCTGCTTCCTGGGTTCAAGTAATTTTCCTGCCTCAGCCTCCTGAATAGCTGGGACAATAGGCATGTGCCACCATGCCCAGCCAACATATATATAGTATTTTTTGTAGACAGGAGGTTTAGCCATGTTGGTTAAGCTGGTTTCAAACTCTTGACCTCAAGTGATCCACCTGCCTCAGCCTTTAAAAGTGCTGAGATTACTTACAGGCATGAGCCACCATGCACAGCCTATGTTATACTGACTTATATTTTATACCTACAAACATTGAGAACCTTTTCAAAAATGTTTTCATTTTTCTTTCAACTGTGAAAAATATTTTAAAACTGAAGAGGAGAGGAATATATAGTCTATTATATCTATTCACATATTTATCATTTCTGCTTCTTGACTTTTTTCAAGTTGTTTTGAGCTTCTGATCAAATTTTCCTTTTTTTGTGAAAATTTCCTTTCACAATTATTTTTTGAGCAGGTCTTCAGATAATGAATTATCTTAGTTTTCCTCCACTTTAGATATACTTATTTGATCTTAATTCTTGAAGAATATTTTCACAGGATATAGAATTCTAAGGAGATGGTTCTTTTCTTTTCAGCATTTACACTTCCCCTAGACACCATGGGTTCAGATGAGATTTTTGCAATCATTCCAATCATCATTCTACTCTAAGTAGTGTATCATATTTCTCTAATTTCACAAACTCTTGTGTTTGGTTTTCAGCTATTTGATTATGATGTGTCTGGTCTTGGATTTATTTACATTTATCCTGTTTGGGAGTTATTGAGTATATTAAAGCTATTATTAGTTACTGAGTGTTTTTGGTCATTATATTTCTCAAATATTTTTTCTCACCACACTATTTTGCTTCTCATTTTAGGGCATCAATAGTATGAATGTTAAAACTTTTGGTACTGTCCCACAAGTCCTTGAGTTTAGGCTAATTGTTTTTCAATTAATTTTCTCTATACTGTTTGAAATGGATAATTTCTAATTCTCTATCTTCAAGTTCAGTTATCTTCTACTTTGTCTTCTCTATTCTGCTATTGAAACTTTTCAATAATAATGAGGTTTTTCTAATTCCCATATTTTAATTTTTAGTGGTAAAATATATTGTTCTTTTTATCTATGACTGTTGAAAATTTCTATCATCCTATTCATTTCAAAAAGAGTGTCTGACTTTACTATTGTATCATTTTTATAATAGCAGTTTTAAAGTCCTTGTGAGATAATTCTGATTTCTGTGTCATCTGGGTTTTGGTACATGCTGATTGTTTTCTCCCATGACATTAAATATTTTCCTGCTTCTTTCTATGTGGAGAAATTCTGAATTGTGTTCTAGACATTTTAAATATTATGTTATGATTGTCTGAGTCTTGGTTAAAACCTATGAGGAATGTTGATATCTAGTTTAGCAGGCAATCAATGTGGTGAACTCAGGCCCCAAGTTCTCCTTAGCCTTTCGAGGGTTGTGGTTTTAGTGTTAGTTACATTTTCAAAGTCTTTGAAATGCTATTTATATCTTTCTATGTTTTCTACACCCAGTGGCTGGCCTGAGATTTTGGTGGTGGTGTGTATCTTATTTCTGTTTTCAGAGTTCTTAGTATAATATTTAGGTTCAGCTTAATGAATACAAAGCTCAGGGGTGAGGCCAAGAGTTTATAAGCAACTTCATCTGTTGTTTTCCTAAATTTCTTTCTCTCCATTGATATCCCCAGCATTTTCTGTCCAGAAAACTGAAGATTTAATGATCCTTCTTCCTTGTTCACTTTCTATTACTGCAGCTTCATCCAAGGCCAAACAGCAGGAGGGCAGAGACATAAAAATGAAACAGGGATTTGCCTATCCCCTGGAAACTGCAGCTCCTATGGCTGGAGATAAAGATTATCCTTCCTCAGAGCAGTAAAGTGTGTCCCTTGCTGTGACACTGTTACTAAGTCAGAACCAAAGGGTTTGTTGTTGTTTTGAGACAGAGTCTCGCTCTGTCATTACGCTGGAGTGCAGTGGTGCGATCTTGGAGCACTGCAACCTCTGCCTTTCTGGTTCAAACAATTCTCCTTTATCAGTCTCCTGAGTACCTGGAATTAGGTATGCACCATCATGCCAGGCTAATTTTTTCTATTTTAGTAGAGACGCAGTTTCACTATGTTGGCCAGTATGGTCTCAGTCTCCTGACCTTGTGATCTGCTTGCCCCGGCCTCCCAAAGTGCTACAAATATGGGTGTCAGCCACCATGCCCATCCATCAGAAGGTCTTCTGGAGCTTTCTCTATTCATGCTAATGCCCACTTCCAAGTCTCAGGATGTGTTGGGTCCAGGCCAGAAAGTTACTGGAAGGGAAAAACAGCATGGTAAACTCACCACTAGTGTGGTTGACTCCAAATTCTGTTTTTCTCCAATTTGACTGCCCTTTATTTTTCATAGGCCTTAGATAGCTGCTCAGTGCATTCTCTCAAAAATGAATAGCTCCCTTCAATGATAAGGATGAAATGTGCTTACTGTGTATAACTCAGAATGAAAAAACCATGGTTAAGTTTTGAAACCAACCTTATGACTTGTTTTGTTCAGAAGTATGCAAGACAAAAATGTGCCAAACTAGAATTTTATTTAAGCTATGGTAAGTTTGCTCTTCATTTTAATATAAGATTCTTAGTATGGGTGAGGGGGGCAGAAGGCAGCAAAACACAGTGCCATGTGTGTACCTATGCAACTATCTTGCATGTTCTGCACATGTACCCCAAAACCTAAAATGCAATAAAATTAAAAAAAAGATTATTTACTATAAATAAAAGCTATTTATAAAAACCCAGTTCCAATTTAGTCATTTAACTCAAGAAAGAGTTGCAGAACAGTTAGTTTAAGCAAGACAATTCACTAGGTGCTACAAGATATAGTGCTATTTCACATGGTGTCGGGGCAAAACAAATTGTGTGGTAGTATAGAAGCCAATATACAACAGATTCCCCATTGTTAATATGGAAATTTTTTCACTTGGGAAGATCCAACCATATTTGTTATCTTATTAATTTTAGCCTTGTGTCCTTAACTCAGCAGGCAGTCATGTTTATAATACTAAGAAAAATACTATTTTACTTCCTACTGCACATCTCTTTCCAGTTCTACATTTTGTTATATCAGAGTGGTTGCTTGAAAGCAGCCATATTAGATTACTTACACCATGGAAATTGGCAAACATGAAAAATTCACGTGCTTTTCTCTCCAGTTATGTATGTTAGACAGTTAACAGCATAATATTGAATCTAATTATAGCACATTGCTATAAGTGTCATCAGAAAGTAATGACATGCTGTAGGAATATGAATGATGTGAGCAATGAACCCTAATTGGAGAAATCAAGAAAGGTTTTGTGAAAAAGTAAATATTTCAATTATCTTCAGAAAAAGATGACACTTTAACAACTCTAAGGAACATAAAGTCTTTTAAAACAGTGACAGACTATATTGCTGTTCCCAGCTATGCAATCCCCTTCTTGTTTTAGACTACTTCCATTGCTTTATGACTTATTACATATTTGCTCTAAATAACTGTTGTTATTCATACATATGTGTATTTAATTCTTACCAAAAAGAAAAAAATCAACTATGAAGTATTACAATATTTCATTTTAACAAATAGAAATCTTAGGCACAAATAAGTTGCTCATGATCACACAGCTGCAAGGTGTCATTAAGATTTCACAGCCTTACTCCGTATCACTGGGTCAATCTCCCTCATTCATACTATGAATGCTCTATGAAGTGCCAAGAACTGTAAATATAACATTTGATTCTAAGGGCCAACATGTCCTCTTTTTAATCCCTTTTTAAAAGCACCACAGTGTTGCCTTAATGTGGGGAAATTCCTCTTTCACTTTATGAGATGCATCACTTTTCAAATTTCTGCCACCTGTAATCAAAACCATCTACTTAGAAGATTGATCTCTTCTTGGGGAAAATATGGTGCTATTTTGTTTGGTTTAAATTATTGCCTTCAAAAAAATAAAATAAATTATTGCCTTCAGTTAAAATGTACTCTTCAAGAATACCAAAACTTAAACATTACTAATTTGCTAAAGATTCATAATGTTAATAATAAAATACTTGTTAGGGAAAGAATCAATGCTTTTGGAAAGAGAGCTAATATCTTTGTGTTCATTTCAACAAATTAGAACCTAAGGTGTACCCTCTTACTGAACATTCCATTCACATCACTAGCTTTTCCTAGTATCTCCTTCACGTCTTCACCCTCCAAACATTCTTCTCCCTCATATCATCAAAATTTACCTGGGGTATAATGGTGTTTACTAAGGTGAAGCACGAAGAAGAGTAGAGTTTTCCAGAAGTTTATTTTTTCTTGGTCAAAATTATTTTTGTATAGGAGTTATTCTATCTTTGAGATTTGCCACCTAATAATAAATAGAAGTTTGTTGAGAGTTTACTTATATCTGTAGTAGATTTCACTTACTGAGCTTTCTTTAATATAAACAAGCATAGAAATTAGGAATTACCCTAAAGAAAAAATAGATAAATGATGAAATAACTTGTCCTTATGATTGAATTAAGTTCTAGGTCTTCGGTTTAGAAAACGGTTTTTAATATCTGTTTACAAAATTGATCTAGTAAAACTTTTCTAACCTTTTCTATTTCTTTATAAGCCCACATCTTTCTTAGTCACATTTTATCTACACACACACACACACACACACACACACCAAAGTGCACTTTATTCAATTGTTACTTACTTTAGCAGTGTTTGCAATTAAGAACCAGCTTACTAAATGAACTGTAATTATTGCAAATTGTGGTAAGCACTAGTAATTAAAATGTTGAAGTAGTGCTAGCCAGTTTTGCTACGTGCCCTTTGAGAGAAGCATAAAATGATATTATGTCTTTAACTGCTATTTGTATTACAGATGAGAAAACCTGGAAATTCAGGCTTTTAGAATCCTTTGGCAGAGACCTTAAAACACAACGTGAAGTGGGGATTAACAGTTTTCCAGTGAATTCAAACTGCAATGATAGTCAATTTGGTTAATTTCACAGTGAAAGTGGCTTTTTCTTTCAAACGTGCAATCTTTAGGGCATAAACATACATGGCCTTCCCCATGGGGGAAAAATGCACAATAAACTATAACTTCTTCTTTGTGTTTTCAAGATGCTAATAGTGAGCCTTCGGACTACAAAAGGAGGTAACTCCTTCAGTCCACACCCATCTTTTCAGGATCCTCACCCAGCTGCTACTCCCAGTGAATCCTCCAGCTGTTTAGTCATTTGGCAGGGTGCAATGTTATGCATAACTTAAAGCTGTGTGACTCTAAAACAACTAGTGAATACATATTGTCTACTTGAAACCTCCAAATGACCTGCAAGTGAAAAAAAATGTAACCAGTGATTGATGATCATGAAAATGACCCAAATTTTGATGGTTTGATGATTATGAAATGATTTGATGATCATGAAAATGATCATTTTCAATTTTATTTCAATTTTGAAAATGATCATTTCAAATTTAGATTTAGCATTGGCTGACTCTACCATCAACATATTTGTTTCTTTTCTGCCTTTGCTCTAAATAATCCCAAAATGCTATCTGATTAACTGAAAGTTGTGACTTAGATAAATATGTGCTAAAATGAATTATCATACACTAACTCATGGAAACAACATCAACAGCTATTCAAAAAGAGAGCTAATGAATAAGCACTGTCTTTTATAAAATTTAATTATAATACATCTCCATAACGTCCTCAGAAACTATAGAGGACTGGGGTAGGGAAAAAATAAAGTCAGGAACTAAGGTGAAGCACAGACATTTGCCATTCTGTGATGCTGAAACTATGCTAGCGACCAAAAACATTCCAAGTGCATAAACCAATGGATAGGACTTCTGGTCTTGGCTAGGACAGATAATTGGATATGGGAATAATCTTCCCACGATTAACATTTGTGAATCTAGACAAAAAGTAAAACTTGACTGGTCTGAGACATTGCACAGCAGACAATATCGGGGTTCTAAAATTATAATTATTATACTTTAAGTTCTGGGGTACATGTGCAGATCTTGCAGGATTGTTACAAAGTATACCATGTCATGGTGGTTTGCTGCCTCTATACACCTGTCATCTACATTAGATATTCTCCCAATACTATCCCTCCCCTATCCCTCCACTCCCAACAGACCCCAGTGTGTGTGTTCCCCCCCACCCCCTTATCCATGTGTTCTCATTGCTCAACAACCACTTAAGTCAGTGAGAACATGTGATGTTTGGTTTTCTATTCTTGTGTTGGTTTGCCGAGAATGATGTTTTCCAGATTCATCCATGTTCCAGTGAAGGAAATAAACTCATCATTTTGCATGGCTGCATAGTATTCTCTGGTGTATGTGTGACATTTTCTTTATCCAGTCTATACTTGATGAGCATTTGGGTTGGTTCCAAGTCTTTGCCATTGTGAACAGTGCCACAATGAACACACATGTGCATGTGCCTCTTTAATAGAACAATTTATAATCCTTTGGGTATATATCCAATAATGGGATTGTTGGTAAAAAGACAAATATTGTTATTAAAAAGACAAACTCATTATTATTACTAGCTCTAAAGAGAGAAATCGACTGCAATAAAATAATGGTGGGGGACTTTAACACCCCACTCTCAGCATTAGACTGATCATCTACATATATAAAATCAACACAGAAACAGAATTTAAACTGGACTTTATCCCAATGGACCAAGATTTCTTTTATAGAGCATTCTATCTAAAAACGGCAGAATATACACTCTTTCATCAGCACATGGAATATTCACCAGGGTAGACTATATGTTAAGTCACAAAATAATTCTCAAAAGAGTTTTAAAAATCAAAATTATATCAAAAACTTCTCATACCACAGTGAAATAAAGCTAGAAATCAATAATGGGAGGAACTTGGGAAACTAGACAAATATATGGAAACTAAATAACAGGCTCCTGAACAACCACTGGGTTCAACAAAAAATTTACAATAAATCAAAAAATTACTTAAATGAAAACGAAAACATACCATACCCAAACCAATGGATAACAGCAATAGTAGTGCCAAGAGGGAAGTTTATAGCAATAAATGACTACATCAAAAAAGTAGAAAGATTAAATTAACAATCTATCTCTGAACCTCAAAGAAAAAAAAGCAAGAAGCAATCAAACCCAGAATTACTAGAAGAATAGGAAAACAAAGATTAGAGCAGAACCAAAGGAAGCAGAGACTACAAAGACATTATAAAGGATCAACAAAACAAAGATGCAGTCCTTCAAAAAGATTAACAAAACTGATAAACTAGACTATCCACAGAAAAAGAAATACCCCAAAAAACAAAATCAGAAATAAAGAAGACATTACAACTGATACCATACAAATTCAAAAGATTATCAGAGATTATTGCAAACAACTATATGCTAACAAACTGGAGAAACTAAAGAAAAAAAAGATATATTATTCAACACATAAAACCTACAAAGATTGAATCAGGAAGAAATAGAAACCTGAAGGGAGCAATGACGTGGATCAAGACTGAATCAGTAATAAAATTTTCCCAACATAGAACAGCCTAAGACCTCGTGGGTTCAAAGCCAAATTCTACCAAATGGACATAAAACTTGTATCAATCCACCTGAAACTATAATAAAAAATCGAATAGGAGGAAATTATTAACTCATTCTACAAGGCTAGCCATGTAAAATGGTATCATTCTGATACCAAAACAAGATAAAGACACACAAAAAATCATAAAACTACAGGGGAATATCCCTAATAATCATAGATGCAAAACTCCTCAGAAAAAACTAGCAAACCACATCAGCACAGCAAAAATACACCATAATAAAGTGAGATGTAAAATAGGAATGCAAGTATGATTTAAGATATGCAAATCAATAAACAGGATACACCACATAAAAAGAATGAAGGACAAAAGCCATATAATCATCTCATTAAATGCAGAAAAAGCATACAACACAATCCAACATCGCTTCATGATGAAAACTCTCAACAAATATGTACAAAAGGAACAAAGGTACAAAAGGAACATTTCTCAAAATAATAAAGGCCGCATATGACAAACCCACAGCTAACATTATACTGAATGGGGGAAAGTTGAAAGCCTTTTCTCCAAGAACTAAAATGAGACAAAGATGCCCTTTTTCACCATCTATTCCACATAGTAATGGAAGTCTCAGCCAGAGCAAACAGTCAAGAGCAAAAAAAATAGAAAGCCTCCAAATTGGAAAAAAGGAAGTCAAACTGATAATACTATCTTATACCTACAAAAACCTAAAGAATCCAGAAAAAAAAGTTTAGATTTGATAAACAAATTTAGTAAAGTGGCAGGATACAGAATTAACATAAACAAATCCAAGGAGAGCGTAAAAACAGTTCTCAAAAATCTAAAAATAGAATTACCATTTGATCTAGCAATGCCACTGAGTAACCCAAAGAAAATTAATATATATCAAATAAAAATCTATACTCACGTTTACTACAGCACTATTCAAAATAGCAAAGATAACAGAATCAACCTAAGTGTCCACCCATAAGTAAATAAAAAGTTGTGTATATACACAATGGAATACAATTCAACCATAAAAAATAACAAGATCTTGTCATTTAGAGCAACATGGGTGGAACTGAAGATGTTATCTTAAGCAAAATAAGCTAGGCACAAAAATACAAGTATTGGCCAGGCGCAGTGGCTCGTGCCTGTAATCCCAGCACTTTGGGAGGCCAAGGCAGTTGGATCATGAGGTCAAGAGATTAAGACCATCTTGGCCAACATGGTGAAGCCCCATCTCTACTAAAAATACAAAAATTAGCTGGGCATTTGGCACACACCTGTAGTCCCAGCTACTCAGGAGGCTAAGGCAGAAGAATTCCTTGAACCCAGGAAGGAGAGGTTGCAGTGAGCCAAGACTGAGCCACTGTGCTCCAGCCTGGCAACACAGCAAGACTCCATCTCAAGAAAAAAAGAAAAAATACAAGTATCACAGGTTCTCACAAGTCAGACCTAAAACATTTCATAACGTGGGGGGAGGTAGAGAGTCTAAAGAGATAACAGATATTGGGACAGGTACCTGAGAGAAAGGGGGAAGATGAGAAGGGGGTTAAGGTATACAAATATATAGTTAAATAGAAGGAATAAATTTAATGCTAGATAGCAGAATACGGTGACTACAGTTAACAAAAATGTATTGTCCTTGGGTGATGGACACCCTAAATATCATTGAATGACTTATACATTACATGTAATAAAATTTCACATGTACTCCATAAATTTGTACAAATTTTTAAAAATTCTGTTAAATAAAAAATATGTATGATCACAAAGTAGGTAACTTAAAACAATAAAAAATTTATTCTCTCAAAATTCTAGAGCCTAAAAGTCCCAAAATCAAAGTGTTAGCAGCCTTCCTCTGGAGGTTCTGAGGGAGAATCCGTTCGGTACCTCTTTATATATATATCCAGTGGTTGCCAGTAATCCTTGGTGTTTCTTGGTTTATAGGCATATCACTCCAATCCCTGCCAATGTCTTCACATGGCATTCTCTCTATACCTCCATGAATCTGTGTGTCCTCTTCTCTTCCTATAGGAGCCCATCCTAATCTAGTATGACAATCTTAGAACCTAACTAGTTATATCTATAAGGACCCTCCTTCCAAATAAAGTCACATTCTGATATTCTTAGTGTGGTGGACATTAGGAATGCTTCTTTTGGGGGTGGGTGTGGTACACTATTCAATCCATCATGGAGTCCAAGTCCTAAACTGTAAGGTTAAGGTGATTCACATTTTTATTCCCCAAACACCTAGACTATGTGGAATAAACACCAAATAAAAGACAGCCAGGTGTCTGGCCCATGCCTCTCATCCCAGCCATGCTGGAAGCCAAGGTGGGAGAATTGTTTGAACACAAGATTTTGAGACCAGCCTTGGTAACATAGTGAGACCTATCTCTATAATGAATTTTTAATTAGCCAGGTGCAGTGGCTCATGCATGTAGCCCAGCTACTCAAGAGGCTGAGGTGAGAGGATTGCTTGAGCCCAGGAGTTCAAGGATCTAGTGAGCTATGACTACACCACTGCACTCCAGCCTGGGCAACAGAATGAGAACCCATCTCTAACAAAAAACATAAAACAAATTCCAAACATGAATACACTAAAAATATTAAAACTAAAAGTATGTCCTGCAACTTTGAATACTTTGTGGATTTTTTCCCCTATTTCAAACACATACATCATACATTGGTCCCTGGAAGCCCATTCCCAAAAGGCCATGTTCTCCACTGTCAGAACATTAACAACCATGAGCTGCAGTGATCTGTCATAACAAGCTTCATTCGCAATAGCTGTTTCAAGTTGCAAAGCACCTTAACAACACAATCGTAACACAATAAGAGCACACAGGGCAATTTTGAAATCCCTTCCACTTTGACACACACCTCATATGTTCACTCAAATCCCACATCTACTATGATCTAATAATTATGTCTGTGTTTACTAGGTTATTAGTAAAACTATATCACAATCATGTTACGTATATACAACGTGAAATACTGCTTTTTTCAGTGGAAGATGTGGATGTTATAAGAAACAAAGAAAGTAGTCCATAAAGTAAATACTGCTTTTTTCAGTGGAAGATGTGGATGTTATAAGAAACAAAGGAAGTGGTCCATAAAGTCCATCTCAAAACATAATCTTGGCCTACTTCCAAATTTCCAAGGCCATATGATCAGTTATGGTCAGACATACTAAGGACCACTTGATCCAATCATTAAATTTTCCCTATGCAAATACAATCTCTGCTCCATGGTTCTGTTTTCATTCATCCTCTTTCTTAGCTCTCTTCCTATCCATAAAACCTCAGTAGGCCTCTTTTATATTCAGAGTGTTTTTACTTGCATGAATCTAGTTTATATGTTGGAACGCTCCAAGGTATAAATATCAAATATGAACATGGAAGGTATTATATGGTAGGAGAAAAGATGAGGGCATTTGACCATCAGGCAAACTAAGGGTCTCATACAGCCTACTCATATCACTAAGTGAAACACATTTGGTCTTGATTTCTTTCAAAACCAAAGTTGACAATCTTAAAATATACATCCTGAAGTGTTTAAAAATAAGACTTTATTGCAACTGCAACTTATTTTTAAATGGTTCAGTCAAAAAGATGGATAGAGAGGCAGACATAGATAAAACTAATATGACAAAATGAAAACTGTTGAATCTATATGTATTGGGTACATAAAAGTTTACTAGTCTTTTTTCTGTTTTGGGGGACAGAAGAGAACTTTATTACGGATGCCTGGGCACCCAGAATGGTAGCAGGCTCAGGCCTAAAATGGTTGGGGATCCTAACAGAGGGCGCAGGACAGCTTATATGCTGCTTGAGGCTGGAAATTGAGGCAGGAAGTCAGTTTCAGACAAAGACAATCAGTTTTTACAACATTCAGCTTCCAGGTCATTTGACTATTATCTTGCAGTTCAGGTAAGGGGTAAAAATGTGAAGAGAGGTGATCCAGGGAGATCAGAAGAATAGGAAATGCAGGAATGTGCTGGTTGCAGACCTAAAGATGTGCTCCGGTGCACTTATCTATGTAAAGGGGGGTTCCCAGTCTGCTTTACTTTTACTTTTATTTAACTACCACTTATATGCTTATTATTTAAACTATATTCTACTCTATTTCATTCCCCCTTTAAAAGGTTCCTTTTAAAATCTGGACGCTATTATCAGAAAGCTTTTACATCCTTCTTTATACACAGAATGCAGAGTCTAAGTCTCCTCACAAGCAACTTGCTTGCTTGGGAATTACCTTGCCTCTGTATTTGCTCCTAATGTTGCTTGTGTACTTCATGGGAGCAGAATTGCTTTAGCCTTTGCTGGCCTCCCCACGACTGTGCCTGTCGTAGGTTGCTCTCATCTTTCAGAGTCTTACACATCATTGGCTAACAAGTCCGTGGGAGTTACCTTGCCTGTGTATCTGCTCCTAGAACTGCTCATTTCCTTCACAGGAGCAGACTGCCTTTTGCTATGACTTTAGCCTTTGCTGGCCTCCCCATGGCTGTGCCAGTCTTAGGTTGCACTCATCTTTCAGAGACTCGTACCCATCATTGGCTAACCAGCCATTGATCCAGGAGGCACAAAGGCAACTTATTCCCTTGCCTGTCAATTACGCTGCTGGTGCATCTGGTCCAAATACGATTTTAGCCTTTGATGGCCTCCTCGTGGCTGTGCCTGTCTTAGGTTGCTCTCATCTTTCAGAGTCTTACCCATCATTGGCTAACCAGCCATCCACCTGGGGGGCACATAGGCTACTTACTTGCTTGCCTGTCAATTACGCTGCTGGTGCACCTAGTGCTGCTCGCTTCCTTTATGGCAGCAGGCTGGCTTTCGCTATGACTTTAGCCTTTGCTGGCCTTCCCATGGCTGTGCCTTGTCTTAGGTTGCTCTCATTTTTCAGAGTCTTACCTGTCATTGGCTAACCAGCCATCCACCTTGGGGGCAAACAGGCAACTTGCTTTCCTGTCAATTACACTGCTGGTGTGTCTGCTCCTAGTGCTGCTCGTTTCCTTCATAAGAGAAGACTGGCTTTTAGTATGAAGTTAGCCTTTGCTTGCCTCCCGGCGGCTATGCCTGTCTTGGGTTACTCTCTTCTTTCAGAGAGCCTTACCCATCATTGGGTAACCAACCATCAACCTGCGGGGCACACAAGCAACTTGCTTGCCTGTCAATTACACTGCTGGTATATCAGTTCCTAGTGTTGCTCATTTTTTTCATGGGAGCAGACTGGCTTTTATTATGAATTTAGCCTTTGCTGGCCTCCCTGCAGCTGTGCCTGTCTTAGGTTGCTCTCATCTTTCAGAGAGTCTTATACGTCATTGGCTAACCAACCATCCACCTGGGGGGGGGCACACAGGAAACTTACATGCTTGCCTGTCAATTATGCTGCTGGTGCATCTGCACCTAGTGCTGCTTGGTTACCTCATGGGAGCAGACTGGCTTTCGCTATGACTTTAGCCTTTGCTGGCCTCCCCGCGGCTGTGCCTGTCTTAGGTTGCTCTCATCTTTCAGAGTCTTACCCATCATTGGCTAACCAGCCATCCACCTGGGAGGCACACAGACAACTTGCTTCCCTGTCAATTACACTGCTGGTATATCAGTTCCTAGTGCTGCTCATTTTCTTTATGGGAGCAGACTGGCTTTCAGTATGAATTTAGCCTTTGCTGGCCTCCCCATGGCTGTGCCTGTCTTAGGTTGCTCTCATCTTCCAGAGAATCTTACCCGTCATTGGCTAACCAGCTATCCACCTGGGGGGAGGGCACACAGGCAAATTACTTGCTTGCTGGTCAATTACACTGCTGGTGCATCTGCTCCTAATGCTGCTCACTTCCTTCCTGGGAGCAGACTGTCTTTTGCTATGACTTTAGCCTTTGCTGGCCTCCCCGTGGCTGTGCCTGTCGTAGGTTGCTCTCATCTTTCAGAGAGTCTTACCCGTCATTGGCTAACCAGCCATCCACCTGGGGGGCACACAGGCAACTTATTTGCTTGCCTGTCAATTACGTTGCTGGTGCATCTGCTCCTAATATGACTTTAGCCTTTGCTGGCCTCCCCGCGGCTGTGCCTGTCTTAGGTTGCTCTCATCTTTCAGAGTCTTACCCATCATTGGCTAACCAGCCATCCACCTGGGGGGCGGGCACACAGGCAACTTACTTGCTTGCCTGTCAATTATGCTGCTGGTGCATCTGTACCTAGTGCTGCTTGGTTACTTCATGGGAGCAGACTGGCTTTTGCTATGACTTTAGCCTTTGCTGGCCTCCCTGTGGCTGTGCCTGTCTTAGGTTGCTCTCATCTTTCAGAGAGTCTTACCCGTCATTGGCTAGCCAGCCATCCCCTGGGGGGGGGCACACGGCAACTTACTTGCTTGCCTGTCAATTACGCTGCTGGTGCATGTGTTCCTAGTGCTGCTCAGTTCCTTCATGGGAGCAGACTGGCTTTCTCTATGACTTTAGCCTTTCCTGGCCTTCCCTGGCCTTCCCATGGCTGTGCCTGTCTTAGGTTGCTCTCATCTTTCAGAGTCTTACCCGTCACTGGCTAACCAGCCATCCACCTGGGGGGCACACAGGCAACTTATTCACTTGCCTGTCAATTATGCTGCTGGTGTATCTGCTCCTAGTATGAATTTAGCCTTTGCTAGCCTCCTGCGGCTGTGCCTGTCTTAGGTTGCTCTCATCTTCCAGAGAGTCTTACCCGTCATTGGCTAACCAACCATCCACCTGGAGGGGGCACACAGGCAACTTACTTGCTTGCCTGTCAATTACACTGCTGGTGCATCTGCACCTAGTGCTGCTCGGTTACTTCATGGGAGCAGACTGGCTTTCGCTATGACTTTAGCCTTTGCTGGCCTCCCCATGGCTGTGCCTGTCTTAGGTTGCTCTCATCTTTCAGAGTCTTACCCGTCATTGGCTAACCAGCCATCCACCTGGGGGACACATAGGCAACTTACTTAATTGCCTGTCAATAATGCTGCTGGTGCATCTGCTCCTAGTGCTGCTCACTTCCTTCCTGGGAGCAGACTGTCTTTTGCTATGACTTTAGCCTTTGCTGGCCTCCCCGTGGCTGTGCCCATCTTAGGTTGCTCTCATCTTTCAGAGAGTCTTATCCGTCATTGGCTAACCAGCCATCCACCTGGGGGGCACACAGGCAACTTGCTTGCCTGTCGATTACACTGCTGGTGCATCTGCTCCTAGTACGAATTTAGCCTTTGCTGGCCTCCCTGCGGCTGTGCCTGTCTTAGGTTGCTCTCATCTATCAGAGTCTTACCTGTCATTGGCTAAGCAGCCATCCACCTGGGGGACACATAGGCAACTTACTTGATTGCCTGTCCATTATGCTGCTGGTACATCTGCTCCTAGTGCTGCTCACTTCTTTCCTGGGAGCAGACTGTCTTTTGCTATGACTTTAGCCTTTGCTGGCCTCCCCATGGCTGTGCCTGCTTTAGGTTGCTCTCATCTTTCAGTCTTACCTGTTACTGGCTAACCAGCCATCCACCTGGGGGGCACATAGGCAACTTACTCACCTGCCTGTCAATTACGCTGCTGGTGCATCTGCTCTTAGTATGAATTTAGCCATTGCTGGCCTCCCCGCAGCTGTGCCTGTCTTAGGTTGCTCTCATCTTTCAGAGAGTCCTACCCATCATTGGCTAACCAGCCATCCACCTGGGGGGCACACAGGCAACTTATTTGCTTGCCTGTCAATTATGCTGCTGGTGTATCTGCTCCTAGTATGAATTTAACCTTTGCTGGCATCCCCGCAGCTGTGCCTGTCTTAGGTTGCTCTCATCTTTGAGTCTTACCCGTCATTGGCTAACTAGCCATTCACCTGGGGGACACAGAGGCCACTTACTCGCTTGCCTGTTAATTATGCTGCTGGTGCATCTACTCCTAGTATGAATTAAGCCTTTGCTGGCCTCCTGTGGCTGTGCCTGTCTTAGGTTGCTCTCATCTTTCAGATAGCCTTATCCATCATTGGCTAGCCAGCCAGCCATCCACCTGGGGGCACACAAGCAACTTGCTTGCTTGTCAATTACCCTGCCTGTGTATCAGTTCCTAGTGTTGCTCATTTTCTTCATGGGAGCAGACTGGCTTTTAGTATGACTTTAGCCTTTGCTGGCCTCCCCACGGCTGTGCCTGTCTTAGGTCACTCTCATTTTTCAGAGTCTTACCTGTCATTGGCTAACCAGCCATCCACCTGGGGGGCACAACCTGTAACTTATTCGCTTTCCTGTTAATTATGCTGCTGGTGCATCTGCTCCTAGTATGAACTTAGCCTTCGCTGGCCACCCCACAGCTGTGCCTATCTTAGGTTGCTCTCATGTTTCAGAGTCTTACCCATCATTGGCTAACCAGCCATCCACCTGGGGGACATACAGGCAACTTATTTGCTTGCCTGTGAATTACGTTGCTAGTGCATCTGCTCCTAGTGCTGCTTGGTTCCTTCATGGGAGCCGACTGGCTTTTGCTATGACTTTAGCCTTTGCTGCCTCCCCACGGCTGTGCCTGTCTTAGGTTGCTCTCATGTTTCAGAGAGTCTTACCCGTCATTGACTAACCAGCCATCCACCTCGGGGGCAGATTTTTGGCTTTTATCTTGGAGAGAAGCATGAGTAAGCTAGTTAGGAGTTAAACCTAGAGTTCTTTCCTTTGCCTTCTGCTTTTGCCTAGGTAGGATTTATATATTACACCCTAGCACGTTATTTTACAACTGATATTTAAGGCTTAGCCTCTTTACTTCATCCTACACATCTGTGTTTTTTTAAGCCACATAGACAGTGAGAAGGGGGAGAGATGGGACAAGAAAATACCCTATAAAATACTTCTGTTAATTTAATAGCTTTCTGCCTTTTCATGAGATAAGCTTTTTTCTGTGGGTAATGGCTGATACTTACTTAGTGCCATTATATGTGGTGTTTTGTCTCCACTGCCTCTACTGTCAACTGTATGTATGTTTAGTGGTCTATTTTAGGGACCACTCCTAAACAGGAGTGGCAATAAACAAGGGAATATGAGACAGCACCTAATATAACTACTATGCTCCCTATGAGTGTTGAATTTGTTCAAAGGATGAGAACCATCAACCAAAAATAGAGTCTGAAGTTCAACCTTTTCCAGGTTCAGACTGGAACATGGGCGTAACTTTGTCATCTTGGCAATGATTTCCACAACTACCTGTCCATTGTTGTTAGCTTCTAAACAGCAGTTAAATTTACCACAGACTCTTCCTTCTGAAGCCAGCAGGTCATCTAATGCTAGTTTCTTTTGATAGACTGCATTTCTTACTTTTGTAGATTGTACAGCTATCAAATCTAAAGCTTTAGATGTTTCTTTAGTTATAATTTCTAAGACTGCCTGTAATCTGATAATACAATTAATCATGTAGATGGCAGTATGATATCCCTACATCCCATCTTGTGCCCAAGAAGCCAAACCGTAATTATTCTCTCTGGAGGCCAATCTGTAACTCTCCAATCACCGATTTGACATAAGCCTCAGGCTAGGTCAGAATATGAGGCGTAAAAGTTTTGTGTGTACACTTATCTGCATGTGCTCATGCACACAGACACACACACACATGCATGTGCATACAAATATAATGATAGAGAATAAGGAATGCAGGGGAGAACAGACACACATGAGTAACATTGTTTAGTCCACCAAACAAGGCCACTAGGATTTCATTATTTGTGGCCAGGACTTTCAGGCACTGGGATGGGTTATTAAACTTATTCCTAACATTTTTCTATTAGACTGAGCTTTCTTTTGACCACTTTAACATCTGAAATCAAGATATATAAAGAGAATCTAGGTGAGCTGGGAGAACAGATAGAAACAAGTTTTTTTGGGAAGTGAGTAAAAGAGTTAGAGTGGGCCCCATACTGAAAATATCTTGATTTTGGATCAATGAAATCTTCAAGTAGAAATTCTTATGTGCCTAGTTCTCTGTGGTGGGATGGGTCCAAGAGTCAAAATTTATGATGAGTCTAAAAATAGGAACAAATGAGCAGTGGAACTAAAAAGGGATATACAAATCAAAAAAATTGAAAGAGCTAGAGGAATAACTTAAAAAATACTCAAAACCTAGCAGAAGACAAGAAATAACTAAGATCAGAGCAGAACTGAAGGAGATAGAGACACAAAAAACTCTTCAAAAAAATCAGTAAATCCAGGAGCTGGTTTTTTGAAAAGATCAACAAAATAGACCACTAGCCAGATTAATAAAAAAATTAATCAAGACGTGTGAACTGATGCAGATAACTTTTGAGAGTCTCAGTGATGAAGGGGAGATGTAGGGGTTAGGTGAGGAAAGATAGGGTTCATTGTCATACTCATAAACAGTTATTACAAGGTCTTCCTGGACTTGTCTTTAAGGTACTAACAATTGGACTTTCTCCATATGTATTAACTTACTATCTTTCTATGTATGTGTCTGCATTTTGGCTGGGTTCCCTAAGAGTTTGCTTTTTTAGGGGAGGATCTACATTATCTCTCCTATCTCAAATGTGTATTCTGTTTGATACACTTTCCTGACAATTGTGGATGTTAAAAAATATTTCATCCTTTTTTTGAGGGAAAAGAATTATTATGAACATATGTGGAAAATATCACAACGGAAAATGTAACTCCTATTGTTTGAATAATAAGAGTTATCATCCTCTTTGATTTGACCTGAAGTTTTCTCATCTTATTTCCTAATTCTTTTTTTTAAATCCTAATTTCTTTCACTTAATCTTTTCACCCTGCTTCCCTAGAAAATTTCTAAACTTTATATTACAATCCTTGTATTTATATATCAAAAACTGTTGAGCAATTCTTATCTATCAGGCACTGTAAAATACGTTTCCCATAAAAGACAATTCATTGCATATATCTACTATACTTGCTTTTGGTTTTCTCAATCTTTCCATTAATTTGATTTTCATTTTTTCTTCTTTCCTCTGTACCCATCTGCTAGGCCCACACTCATTCCCAGTTTTCTTCTACTAATGCACTGAATAATTTATGACTCTGTTGCTTTGGCACTACTTGTCCTCTCCTATTAGCCTCCTATTTCAACCTGCTGTAGGTTTCCCATCAGGTAGTACCCCACTTCACTCTTTGAGACTTCTTTCCTAATTTTCACTGGGTCTGAATCAGAACTTTATCAGTAATTTTCAACCCTCAACCTTCACTTTCCTTATGGTTAATTTCACACTGAAGTTCACTATTGAACTTTTATTAAAACTTTTTTTTCCATGAAGGTTTAATGAACTTCACACTGAAGTTCATTATTAAACCTTTTTTTTGTATGGTTGCCATCAAGAGGCATGCTTTTCTTTGTTATTAACAAAAGGCAGTAATTAGCAACCATTTAACTTATATGTTTTGAAGGAAATAAACAATGCTACACCATAATTTTTCTGATATTTGATAAATCAAGGAGACTTTTCAGAGCCCTTCCATTTCTTAACGTGATTCTTAGCCTTGAGATTTCTGCTCTAGATTTCTACCCACTGGCTCATGGAGCTGATCATTTGAGTTCTGTGATTGAAGCATCACTTTCTAATCTGGCCACTTCTGCAGAGTCAGAAACTGGCATAAAAATAACACATATCCTTCCAGATTCATGCAGGTTTTTCATTACATAAATTTTTACAGCTTCCTCTGCAGGAGCAAATTATTGCACACTAGATTTTGTTTCCTACCTATTCAAATATGTTTCCAATTATTTATATTCATTCATTCACATATTCCAATTATTCAGTCGGTAGAGGGTGTGTGTGTGTGTGTGTGTGTGTGTGTGTGTGTGTGTGTGTGTGTGATGTTAAATGACTGAAAAGTAATGCATACAAAGTTTAGTCTTAAAATGTTGTTTTATATCTATTATACATCTGAAATGAGCTGTCAGCCTTAATTTTCCATGGCTTTAGAAAGCTTTCCACCCCTATATTTTATTTACCCTTTTATTGATGGGTTTCTTATATGTTTTTTTCCTCCAACTGCTAGTTTGGACTTGTTTCAGAAGCTCCTAAATTGGATGCTACTGAAAGTAACTTTAATTAAAAATTTTGAGATCTATTTCTCACAGGTCAGAAGCTGAATTCTACCTAGATTAGAATGACATGCTAGCGACTTGGTTCTCTCCTAAGCAGACCTTGGTCTTTTGCTTTTGATCTACAAGGCATTCATTTTACTATAAATACTCCTGAGCAGGCATTAAACAATATTGAGTGGCTATTTTTATTCTTTTTTCGATTTATTTTATCCAAATCTATAACACTTTGAGTAAAAGGGGGAAATAAAAATGCAATGTCTAAGTATTTTTTACTTTTGGTTTCCTTTGCTATTTGAGGATAAAATAAAATCATCTATGTGAAATAACTTTGTAAACTTGAAAAATTCTACATAAATATAAGACTTTGTTATCTTGTCAGATATTAATTGTAAAGTTAATATGGTATTTTCCTAACCAACATGTAGTCTGATGAATAATGTCTTCTAGAGAAGTAAAAACAGTCATGAGTCCAAACTTACTGTGTTTGGAGAAAGAGAAAACATTGCAATTTTAATAAATGTTTAAAAATATCTAACTCTATGCTTCCTACAAGAAACTCACATTAGCTATAAGGAAACATATAGGCTAAATACGAAAGTATACAATAAGGAGACATAGGCTAAATATGAAAGTATACAGTAAGATTTTTCCATTAAAAACGTAACTAAAGAAGAGCATAGGTGTCTATACACATATCAAACAAAATTACAGAAGAGAGGCTTTGGAGGCAACATCACACATCTACAACCTCTGGTCTTTAACAATCTGACAAAACAAGCAATGGGGAAGGGATTCCCTGTTTAATAAATGGTGTTGAAAAATCTGGCTAGCAGTTTGCAGAAAGCAGAAACTGGACCCCTTCCTGACACCTTACACTAAAATCAACTCCAGATAGATTAAAGACTTAAACATAATACCTAACACCATACAAACCCTAGAAGAAAACCTAGGCAAAACCATTCAGGAAATAGGCATAGGCAAGAACTTCATGACCAAAACACCAAAAAGCACTGGCAACAAAAGCCAAAATAGTCAAGTGGGACCTACTTAAACTACAGAGCTTCTGTACAGGAAATGAAACAATCATTAGAGTGAACCCACAACCAACAGAATGGGAAAAAATTTTTGCAATCTACCCATCTGACAAAGAGCTAATATTCAGAATCTACAAAGAACTAAAACAGATTCACAAGAAAAAAACAAACAAACCCATCCAAAAGTAGGAGAAGGATATTAACAGACATTTTTCAAAAGAAGACATATATGAGGCCAACAAACATATCAAAAATGCTCATCATCACTGATTATTAGAGAAATGCAAATCAAAATCATATTGAGATACCACCTCATGCCAGTTGGAATGGTGATCATTAAAAAATATGCAGACAAGGATGTGGAGAAATAGGAACACTTCTGCACTGTTTGTGAGAGTGTAAACTAGTTCAACCATTATGGAAGACAGCGTGGTGATTCCTGAAGGGCCTAGAAATAGAAATTCCATTTGACCCAGCAATCTCATTACTGGGTATATACCCAAAGGTATAATCATTCTATTATAAAGACACAGGCACACATATGTTCACAGTGGCACTGTTTACCATAGCAAAGACCTGGAACCAACCTAAATGCCCATCTACGATAGAATGGACAAGGAAAATGTGGCACATGTACACCATGGAATAACTACGAAGCCATAAAAAATGATGAGTTTGTTTCCTTTGTAGGAACATGGATGAATTTGGAAACCATCTTTCTCAGCAAACTGACACAAGAACAAAAATCACACACCGCATATTCTCACTCATAGGCAGGTGTTAAACAATGAGAACACATGGATACAGGGAGGGGAGCATCACACACACTGGGGTCTGTTGGGGGAGCCAAGGAAGGACAGCAGGGTGTTGGAGAGGCCAGGGAGGGATAACATGGGGAGAAATGCCAGATATGGGTGATGGGGGGATGGAAGCAGCAAACCACGTTGCCATGGGTGTACCTACACAACAATCCTGCATGATCTGCACATGTACTCCAGAACCCAAAGTACAATTAAAAACAAAAAAAAATAGACTTTAAGTCAAAAATTGTCAAAAGAGAGGTCATTATATAATTACAAATGTTTCAATTCATCAAGAGGATATAACTATTATAATGTATATGCAGCCAACATTGAAGCACCTAAGTACATAAGGCAAATATTACCAGATTTGAAGGGAGACAGATGGCAATACAATAATAGCAGAGAATTTCCACATCTCACTTTCAACAATATACAGGTCATCCAGAGAGAAAACAATAAAAACCCAGCCAACTTAAACAACACTATAGACCAAATGAACCTATCAAATATAATTTCATTTCAATGAAATGCAACAGAATATATACTCTTTTCAAATGTACGTAAAATATTTTCTAGGATAGCTCCTATGTTAGACTACAAAATAAGCCTTAACAAATTTAAGAAGACTGAAATAATATTAAACATCCTTTCCACTCACAATATTAAATTTAAATTAGAAATCAATAACAGGAGGAAAATCAGAAATTTACAAATATGTAGAAATTAAGCAACATATTCCTGAATACTGAGTCAGAGAAAGAATCAAAAAAGAAAATGAGAAAAATATCTTGATACAAGTAAAAATGGAAAAACGACATATCAACACTTATGAGATGCAGTAAAAGCAGTTCTAAAAGGGAAGTTTATAGCGACAAGTGCCTACATTTTTAAAAAGAGAAATATTTCAAATGAACAATCTAATGTTATACCTCAAATAACTAGAAAAGAGCAACTAAATAAAAGTCAGCAGAAGTAAGAAATGAATAAAGAATGGAGCAGAAAAAAATGAAATACAGTCTAGAATGACAATAGAAAATCAACAAAACTAAGATTTGATTTTGAAAAGATAATGCTGACAAATCTTTAGTTATATGATGGAAAAATAGGAGAGATGACTGTCAGGTAAGTATAATTATAAACATAAGAGAAGACATTATAACTGGTAACAAAGAAAAACAAGGATCGTAAGAGACTACTATGAATAACTATGCACAAATTGGATAACCTAAAAGAAATGGATAAATTCCCAGAAACATACATCCTACAATACTAAACCATGAAAAAAATGAAACTAAGAAGAGACAAATAAAGAGTAAGGAGATGAAATCAGTAATGAAAACATCCCAACAAAGAAAAAGTCCAGGACCTGATGGATATGCTGGCAAACTCTAATGATCATTTACAGTAGAATAATTGTTAATCTTTCTCACAGGCTTCCAAAAAAATTGAACAATAGGGAACATTTACAAACTAATTTCATAAGGCCAGCATTACCCTGATACCAAAGGCAGACAAGTACACTACAAGAAAAGAAAATTACAGGGCAACATCCCTGGTAAACAAAGATGCAAAAATCCACAACAAAATACTAGCAAACTTAATTCAACAGCATATTAAAACAATTATATACTGTGATCAAGTGGGACCTATCTCTGAGGTACAAAAATATGGTTCAATATGTACAATTTGATATGTGAAATTAACAGAATGTAGGATTAAAATATAACTGTCTTAATAGTACAGAAAAAGCACTCCATGTAATTCAACATCCTATTATAATTTTGAAAAATCTCTCTACAAATGAAACACAGAAGGAATGTATCTCAACACAATAAAGGCCATAGATGATAAGTTTATAGACTAACATACTCAATGTTAAAAAGTTGAAAACTTTTCCTCAAAGATCAGGAAAAAAACAAGGAAGTCAACTCACGCTAGTTCTCAGTATTATACCCAGAAGTCATAGCCAGAGCAAGTAGGCCATAAAAAGACGTATGAGGCATGCAAATCAGAAATAAAAAAGTAAAATTATCCATTTGCAGATAACATACTCTTATATATGGAAAACCCTAATGAGTCCATCAGAAACTACTAAAACTAATAAACAAATTCAGTAAGGTTACAAGATACAAAATCAACACACAAAAATGGGTTGTGTTTCTATATACACAATGAACTATCCACAAAGGAAATTAAGAAAACAATCCCATTTACAATTGTATCCAAACATAAAATATGAAGGAACAAATTTAACCAAGGTGGTGAAACATCTGCACATTAAAATCTATAAAACAGTAATAAAAAAACCCCACTAAAGTTACAAATAAATGAAAAAATATTCTGTGTGAAATAATGCTAACCAGCTCTTATAATCAGCTGGCTGATTATTCTACTTCTAGCTTTTCCTTAAAAAATTAAATTTCAGACACACATAGGAGAGGAAAGACCCTCCAAATTATCCTAAGAGTCACAAACTTTACAATTAGAACATACAGATTAACTTCCATTAAGCTTTTCCATTAGTACACATAGATTGTTTCATTTTTTCATTAAACATAGGTATAGTTATATTCCTAAAGCACCAACTAACTATATTAGATGCAATTTTTAAAGGGAAACATAGGAATATTCATGTTTTGGGTAGTCCTTTTCTAATAAATCAAATAGTGGTTAAATCTCCAATTGCATTGTGCCCAGGTCTTAATTTACAAAGGTGACTAAAGGATAACATGGAGAGTCTGATGCCATTAAGAGATTTTTAATGTTGAGAGTTGCTGAAGAAACAAGATGCACAGCATGCCACACAGGGCCTCATGGGAAAGATGCTAAGGTGGTCAGGAGGCAGAAGATAAGAGCAAGAACTTCTAGGCCACTGCCTTTATTGGGGGTTCTATAGGAAAGGACAGACAGGGCAAGACTGGGATTGGCAAACATGAACAATTTTAGTAGGTGTTGGGCTATAGGGGTCACCCCTAGTTGCCTGGCTCATGGCTCTGGGATGATTCAAGCACAGGAATATTGTTTCTTGGTATCTGGACCAGTAATAGGAGGTATAACTAAAGGTTAAGTTTAACTGTTAAAGAGAGACAGTTCTTCTCTCCCTAGGAAATAACCTTTAAAAGAGAGTAAAAAACTTCATTACCATAGTTAACCTAAAAGCAATTAAAACAATTATATACTGTGATCAAGACTTTGATATGTGAAATTAACAGAATGTAGGATTAAAATATAACTATAACAATTAAGAAAGTGTTCAAGCTCAATATTTAAGTATTTCAGTTCTACTCACTTTACTGAACCCCTAACATCACATTGGACTAATCCATTAATAGAGGCAACAATGTTAGTATAAGTAACAAAAGCATTCTCTCCTGCATAAGCTTATATCAGACTGGAATAACTACTGCCACTTAATAGCCCAATTATAGTAACTTATATTCTAAACACCTTATTAAACTGTTAACCCAACTCAGGCATGTCTTTAAGGAAAGATTTTAAAAAGTAAAAGGAACTTGGAAAACCTTACCCCCACCTGTTTACCAAATACATCACCTCAAGCATTACCAGTATTAGAGGCACTGCCTGCCCAGTGACACATGTTCAGTGGCTGTGGTATCCCAATTGTGTAAAGGTGGCATAATCACTTGTTCCCCAAATAGGGACTTGTATGAATGGCCACATGAGGGTCTAACTGTCTCTTACTTTTCATCAGTGAAACTGATCTATCCCTGAAGAGGCGGATGTGACCAAATAAGATGAGAAGATCCTATGGAGCTTCAATTTCCTAATATAAACAACACTCAAAAAACTTACAGGCATTAACTCATCATCCATGCATTAAAATTTTTGGTTGGGGTGACCTCAGTGTACAATATAACCTCCAAACAATATAAACTAAGATGCACTAGTCTAACTAAATTAACACACATTGGCCCAATAACTTTATCAACAGACCAATTTACCCTACGGATAACAGCAAAATCCTATGCTAGAATTCATATCGACAATGGGGTTTACCACCTCAATGTTGGATCAGGATATCCCAATGGTGCAGCCACTATTAAAGGTTCATTTTTTCAATGATTTAAGTGCCACATATGATCTGAGTTCAGACCAGAAACATCCAGGTCGGTTTTTATCTATTCAATATTTCTCCCAGTATGAATGAACGAGAGAAATAGAGCCTACTACACAAAGCACCCTAGCCCAACAGATGATATTATCTCAATCTAACAAACAATGTCCCCTGCCTGATGACAGGGTTGGTTAAGATGGCAGAGCCTGGTACCCACATAAGACTCAAAGCTTTATAATCCGAGGTTCAATTCTTCTTAACAGCATGTTCATGATTAACCTCCTCCTAATTATTCCTGCCCTAATTGGCATTTGTAACACTCATCAAACAAAAAATTCTAGGGTATATACAACTATGTAAAGGGCCCAACATCATAGGTCCCTATGCAATACTTCAGCCATTCGCCAACACAATGAAACTTCTTAAAGGAATCCTTATGACCCTCCACATCCACTATAACCCTTAACCTTAGCCCTTTCCATTGCTCTCCTCCTATGAGCTCCTCTCCCCATATCAGATCCCCCAATCAATTTCAACTTAGGCCTTCTGTTTATTCTAGCCACATCAAGCCTGGCCATTTATTCCATTCTATGATCCAGAAGAGCACCCAATTCAAACTGTGCACCAACTGGTGCATTATAAACTGTAGCCCAGGACAATTTCACATGAAGTCACCCTAGCCATCATTCCATTATCAGTCCTACATTTAATTTATATACACTCATTACAACACAAGAATATTTCTGACTTCTACCGCCGTGACTCCTAGTCATAATATGATTTATCTCCACATTAGCAGAAACCAACCGAGCTCCTTTCAACCTAACAGAAGGAGAATCAGAACTAGTCTTAGATTTCAACATTGAATATGCTGCAGGTTCATTCACTCTCCTTTTTAGCAGAATACATAAATATTATTATAATAAATGCCTTTGTAGGGACATGGATGAATCTGGAAAACATCATTCTCAGCAAACTGACACAAAAACAGAAATATATTTCTCACTCATAGGTGGGTGATGAACAATGAGAACACATGGACACAGAAAAGGGAGCACTACACACTGGGGTCTATTGGGGGGAATAGGGGAGGGACAGTGGTGGGGGGAGCTGGGGAGGGATAGCATGGGGAGAAATGCCAAATGTGGGTGAAGGGGCAGAAGGCAACAAAACACACTGCCACGTGTGTACCTATGCAACTATCTTACATATTCTGCACATGTACCCCAAAACCTAAAATGCAATAAAAAATAAAAAAATTAAATAATAAATAAATAAATGCCTTAACTACCACTATTTTTCTAGGAGCACCCCACACCATAATTTCACCAGAACTTTACACAATATATTTAATCACCAAAACCCTTCTCTTAACCACCCTATTTTTATGAATTTGAATGAATCCTCAGTTCTCCTATGACCAACTAATACATTTATTATGAAAAATTTTTTTATCACTTACACTAGCACTATGCATGATATATATCTCAATACCTATTCTAACGTCCAGCATCCCACTCCAAACACAAGAAATGTGTCCATAAAAAAAGAGTTACTTTGATAGAGTAAATTACAGAGTTTTAAATCCTCTTATTTTTAAGGCTATAGAAATTGAACCCACACCTGAGAATTCAAAACTTTCTGTGCACTAAAGTAAGGTCAGCTAAACAAGCTTATTGGGCCCATACCCCAAAAATGTTGGTTTACTCCTTCCTGTACTAATTAACCCACTAGCCCAACTCACCATCTCCCTTACTATCTTTACAGAAACTTTCATTACAATATTATGCTCACACTGATTCCTCATCTGCACAGGTTCAGAAATAAATTTATTAGCCATCATGCCAATCCTAATAAAAAACATAAGCCACCACTCTACAGAAGCAGCCACCAAAAATTCCTAACACAAGCAAGCATATCATAATTCTTAAAATAGCTATTCTTTCTAACAACCTGCTCTCCAGACAATGAACAATTACTCCCCACATTAACCACCTTTCATCCATAATAATAATAATAGCTTTGGCAATAAAACAAGAAATAGCCCCCTTTCACTTTTGACTCCCAGAGGTAAGCTGAGAAACCCCTCTAATACCTGCCATACTTCTCCTCACATGACAAAAACTACCTCCCATCTCATAACTTCAAATCTTTCCATCATTCAATACAAATAACCTCCTATTAATTTCAATTTTAACCATTATAATTGGCAGCTGAGGACTTAATCAAACACTCCTATGTAAAATCCTAGCCTATATTTCAATTACCCATATAGTATGAATAATAGCAGTATTAACCTATGACCCAAACATCACCATCCTAAATCTACTATATTCTAACAACTTCTATAACCGTAATACTTAACTTAAACTTGAATACTAAAACCCTATCACTATCCCACACCTGAAATAAACCAATGTGATTAATACCTATTATTCTACTAATTCTCTTATCCCTTGGAGGCTGACAACATTAATAGAATTCTCTCCTAAATGAACAATCTAAAAAGAGTTTACAAAAATAACCCAATTATTCCAATTACTATAGTGATAATAACTCTACTAAATCTATACTTTTACATATGCCTAATTTACTCTATTTCAATAACAATATTTCCTATATCCAACAACATAAAAATAGAATGACAATTTGAAAACATAAAACCCATACTGTTCCTTCCTCCATTGATTATTTTTTTCACTCTCCTTCTACATATAACCCTGTCAATATTAATCACAACTAAGAGCCTTCAAAGCCCACAGGAAGTAAATCATACTTAATTTCTGTATCACTTTTATGGACTGCAAAACTTTACTCTGCATCAGTTGAATGCAAATCAACTACTTTCATTAAACCAAGCCCTTCCTAGATGGATGGGACTTTAACCCACAAAAATTTACTTAGCAGCTAAGTAACTTATCAACTGGCTTCAATCCACTTCTACTGCCATAAGAAAAAAAAGGCAGGAGAAGTCCCAGCAGTTTTGAAGCTGCTGCTTTGAAATTGCAATTCAATATGATAGTATCTCCTCAGGACTGGTAAAAAGATGCCTATTTCCCCTGTCTTTAGATTTACAGTCTAATGCTTCCTCAGCCATTTTACCTTTTTCTACTTATGTTCATCAACTGCTGATTATTTTCAACTAATCATAAAGATATCAGAACAGAGGAAGATGGCGCTCTAGAAGCAACTCACCACTGCAGCTCTCGGTCAAGACGCAGAGGGTAAGCAAACACTGCATTTTCAGACGGATCCTTATAGCCCACAGAGCGGGGGAAAAACCCAGGTGTAAAAGGCACGCAGGACTCAAGCGCAGTGCTCTCCGCTGGCGCGGCCAGGCAGCATGCGCTGCCGCAGCAGCGGACGCACAAAACACACGGGTCTGGGCGCCCTGTTAAACCGGCAATTTTAGACTTGGGAGGGCAGATTGCTATGTTCATCTGACTGAACGGGTTTTGGATGGTGAACTAGACCAGGAGATTTCTGGGAGGTGAATTGTGAACCAGCGCAGTGGGTGGCTGCACTGGAAATCACACAGATCCTGGTGCCCTTTTGGCCAGCAACTGAGGCACCTGGGAGAGAGTCAACCCTACAACTTAAAAAGAAAAAAAAGCAAAAGGCTCGGAGGCGGGAGCCAAGTGATCAGGCTCGACGGGTACCACCCCCACAGGGACAAGCAATAAGTCGATTCGGAGTGCCGGGGGTTGAGAGTTCCACTGTGGGAAGAGCAGAACACATGACTGTGCAGCTCGGTGGGGGAGGGGCGTCTGCCAATGCCGAGAGCTTCGGCCCCTACTGAGGTACCCGCCCACTGCTGATGCAGTCAGCCATTGCCAAGGCAACCCGCAATAACAGAGAGACTCCACCTACAGGGCAGAGCCCACATCAGCAGGGCG
>CM052661.1:39285394-39305044 GCA_028533165.1 Leontopithecus rosalia | reverse complement strand
TGCCCATTGATGATAGACTGGACTGGGAAAATGTGGCACATATACACCATGGAATATTATGCAGCAATCAAAAATGATGAGTTCGTGTCCTTTGTAGGGACATGGATGAATCTGGAGAACATCATTCTCAGCAAATTGACACAAGAACAGAAAAGGAAACACCATATATACTGACTCATAGGTGGGTGATGAACAATGAGAACACATGGACACAGGGAAGGGAGCACCACACACTGAGGTCTATTGGGGGAAATAGGGGAGGGACAGCGGCGGGGGGAGCGGGGGAGGGATGGCATGGGGAGAAATGCCAAATATGGGTGAGGGGGCAGAAGGCAGCAAAACACACTGCCACGTGTGTACCTATGTAACTATCTTGCATGTTCTGCACATGTACCCCAAAACCTAAAATACAATAAAAATTAAAAAAAAGAGATATCTTAACATTACATCTATGATTCAGTGCATAAGCAGGAATAGTTGGCACAGCCCTAAGCCTCCTAATTCCAGCAGAATTAGGCAAGCCAGCAACCCTACTAGGAGACGACCATATCTATAATGTTATTGTCACCACTCACACATTTATTATAATTTTCTTCACAGTAATACCAATCATGATTGGAGGCTTTGGCAACTGACTTGTCCCCCTAATAATTGGTACCCCAATATAACATTCCTTCAAATAAATAACAGAAGTGTCTGACTTCTCCCCACATCCCTTCTACTCCTACTTGAATCCTCAATACTAGAAAATGGTGCTGGAACTGGCTGAACAATGTATTCTCCCCTAGCAGGAAGCCTGACACATGCAGGAGCATCTGTAGATTTAACTATCTTCTCACTCCACCTAGCAGGTATTTGTTCTATCCTAGGAACCATAAATCTTATTATCACAATTATTAATATAAAACCTCCAGCCATAACCCAATACCAAACACCCCTTTTTGTCTGATCCATCCTTATTACAGCAGTTCTACTTCTTTCTCTCCCTGTTCCAACCACTGATATTACAATATTACTAACTGACTGTAACCTTAATATTACCTTTTTTGATCCTGCTAGTGGAGGTGACCCTATTCTATACCAACATTTATTTTGATTTGTTGGGCACCCCGAAGTCTAAATCCTTATCCTACCAGGTTTTGGAATGATTTATCTTATTGTAACATACTACACAAGCAAAAAAGAACCATTTGGGTATAAGTATAATATGAGCCATAAAAATCAGTTGGTTTCCTAGGCTTTATCATATGGGATCACCAAATATTTACAGTAGGAATAGATACACATACACAAGCATAGTTTTCCTTCACCACTATAAGTATCATTTTCCCTACCGGAGAAAACGTCTTTAGCTGATTGGCCATCACACGGTAGCAACATTAAATAATCTCCCTCAATACTCTGAGTTCTCGACTTTATCTTTCTCTTCACAGTAGGTGGCTTAACAGGAATTGTACTGGCTAATTCATCATTAGACATTATTTTACATGACACACATTATATATTAGCCCATTTCCACTATGTCCTATCAATAGGGCAGTGTTTGCCATCATAGCAGGCTTTATCCACTGGCTCCATTTTTGGGCTACACACTTAACCAAACCTATGCTAAAAATCACTTCACCATTATATTTGTAGGTGTAAACTTAACTTTCTTCCCACAATATTTTCTCGGCCTATCTGGAATACCTGGATGATAATCCAACTACCCCTATGAATCACTGCATGAGATATTATTTCATCTGCAAGCTCATTCATCTCATTAACTGCAGAGGTACTGACAGCCTTCATAGTCTGAGAAGCCTCTTTCTCAAAATGAAAGTTTTTCCCATTGAACGATTAAATCGTAACTTAGAATGACTTTATAGCTGTCCCCATTTATATTACACATTCAAAGAATCAGCCTATGTAAAATCTTATATGAAAAAGGAAGGATTCAAACCTCCAGAAACTGGTTTCAAGCCAATCCCAAAAACCCTATAACTCTTTCAAGAAGATATTAGTAAAATAATTACATAACTTTGTCGAAGTTAAATTATATAGCAAACTCTATATATCTTAATGGCTCACCCAGCCCAGCTAGGACTCCAAAATGCCACATCCCCTATTATAGAACAAATCGTTTTCTGTTTGTGCACACCCTGCCCTGGTACACGGTTCTGGCCCTAACCCCATACATGGCCCTGTCACTAGCCTGGCCCTAGCCCTGTCGCTGGTCCTGCCATGGCCCTTGCTTTGCTCTGGCATTGTCTTGGTCCTGACATTGCCCTTCCCTGGTCCTGGTCCCAGCTTTCTCCCTGTCCCTGCATTTCTCTGGCACTGGTCTGGACCCTGACCCTGCATTGGACCTGCCCTAGCTTTGTCTTGCCTTTGCTCTGTGCTATCCTGAACTGGCTCTGCCTGGTGCCAGTGCTAAGCTGGCCCTGCCTTGTCCTGGTCTTCCCATTGCTCTCTCCAACCCTATCCTGACCCTAATCCTCCCTGGCCAGGCCCAAGCACTGTATTGGATCAAATCTGACTCAGCTCAAGACATTCCCTGACCCTGCCTCAGCCCTTGCACTCGGCTCAGTGTCACTCAGTCCTGGCACTACCAGGCCCTGTCTTGCCACTTTCCCTGCCATCCCTGGCCCTGTTCCTAGTCCTGCCCCTGCCATGCCTCTGCCCTGCTGTTGGCTATGCCCTGTGCTACCTTAGTCATGCTCTGCCCTAGCCCTACCCTGCCATGGCCCAGCCTTTGACTTTTCCTAGTCCTGGTTCTGTACTGGCTGTGCCATTTCTGTGAACTCTCACTAGCCCCACCTTGGCCTGGACTACACTGGCCCTGGCAATGTCCTGGCCCTATATTGGGCATCCACTGACACAGGACCTTCCCTAGGCCTGCCTTTGCCCTGGCCCCTACTTGGCCCTGCATTGTCCCTGGACCTGTCTTGGCTATGGCACAGTGCTACCCCTGCCCTGTCCATGTCATAGACCTGACCATGCTCTGCCCTGGCACTACCATGCCCTGGTTCTGCCCTGGACCTGTGTTACCCTAGGTCTGCCTCACCCCTGACCTTGCCCAGACCCTACCCTAGCCTTGCCCTGCCATGGCACTCCCTTTTGTCTGACCTGGCTATAGTTCTAACCTAATCCTACCCTTAACTTGGCCACTCCCTGGTCCTGCCTTTTCCCTGGCCCTTCTCTAGACTTGCCCTTACCCTCACCCCTTTCTGGCCCTGCCTTATTCTGGGACCTTCAATGTCCCTGCACTGCCATCCCTGGCCCTGTCCTCACTCTACACTGGCCCTGTCCTACCTTGGCTCTCAGCTACCCTACCTCTGCCCTTCCCTGGTCTTGTACTGGCCATGCCCTAACCCTGAGTCTGCCCTGATCCTGGGTCTGCTCCTGGAATTGGTCTTGTCATGTCCCTGGACTGTGACCTTACCCCTGGTTTTTCCCTGGCCATGACCCAGCCCCAGTCCTGTCCTGTCTCTTGCCCTGCCCTGCCCTACACTCCCCATGTCAGGGTCCTTCCCTGGGCCGGGCCCTGACTTAGCCAAGGCCATTACCCTGCCACTCATTTTGCCATATTCCTGACCCTTACTTGGTCCTGGTTCTTCCCTGGCTCTGGCCCTGGCACTACCTTGGCCCTGGCCCTACCCAGGCCCCTAGTTACCCTTGCCTTTCCATGGACCTCTGCTATGCTGATCCTGCCATTCCCTGACCCTGCTCTGAGCATGCCCTTGGCATTCGGCCTGGCCCTGCTGTGTCCTGCACTGGCCCAGCCTACTGTTATCTGCTCTATCCCAGCACTGTCCTAGCCCCACCCTAGCCCTGCCCTTATCAAAGCCTTGACCCTGAACCTGCTCTTGCCCTTCCCTTGCTCTTCCATAACCTGGTCTTGCCCTCACCCTGCATTCCTGCACTGGCCCTCTCTGCCTTCATGTGGCCTTGGCCCTACCTTCTGAATAGTCTTTCCCTGACCCTGGTCCTATTCTATCATCATATACCTTGGTACTGTATTGGACCCAGCATAACCTGGCCCACTGCTTACCCTAGCCCCGTTCCTAGTCCTGCCCGTTATGGCTCCGCCCTGATTTTAGCCATGACCTGCGCTATCCTAGCCTAGTACGGTACTGTCCCTGGCCCTAAACTGGCCTTCTACTGCACTGTCCCTACCTTTCCTTTGCCCTCTTTTGGTTCTGCCCAGGCCCTGCCCTTGCTCTGGACATTCCCTGGTCCTGCCTTCTCCATGGCCCTACCCTTGCATTGGCCCTGTCCATGGACCATTCTTGGCCCCATCTTTTTCCTGGTCCTTCCCTGGCCTTGTCCTTGCCTTGGCCCCTTTCTGGCCCTGTCTTGTTGTGGGACCTGCTCTGTCCATGACAGGGGCATGACCCCTGGCCATGAATTGATCCTGGCCTGGCTCTGTTCTATCCTAGCCATTTCTTGGCCTTGATCTTTCCCTGTTCCTGGTCTTGCCCTTTTTCCCTGACCCTGCCTGCTTTGTCCTTAGCCAAGAGCTGGCCCCAGCCCTGACCTTTGACTGCCACTGCCATTGCTCCTGACCATAGTCCTGTAATGGTTCTGGTACTGCTATTGCCCTGCCCCAGCTGTGTCCCAGACCTGGCCATGAATCTGCCCCTGCCTTGGCCCTGGCACAAGCCATGGCACTGACCCTTCCTTGCTTAAGTCCTTACCCTGACCCTAGCCTGGCCCCAACACTGTCCTGGTTCTGATTTGCCTGGGTCCTACCCTGGTACACTGCTCTGGCCTTAGCCCAGACACTGGCACTGTCACTGTCCTGGCTCCAGCCCTAGCCCTTCTGTGGCTTAATTTGGTCCTGACATTGCCCTTTCCTGGTCCTGGTCCTGGTTCTGGTCCTGGCCCTGCCCCAGTGCTTCTCTCAACCTGGTCTGGACCCTAGCCCTGCACTGGAATGGCCCTGTCTTTGCCCTATACTATCCTGGCCTATCTCTGCTCTGTGCTGGCGCTGACCTGGCCCTACCACGACCTGGTTCTTCCATCATGTTGCCAAACCCTAACCTGGGTTTGTCATGGTCTTTCCATGTCCCTGACCCCTCCCTGATCCTGCCCTAGCCCTGTCCTAGATCTAAACCTCATTTAGCACTGGACCTTCCCTGGCCCTTTTTCAGCCTTTGCACTCAGGGTTCCTTGTCACTCAGCCCTAGCACACTGGAACGACTTTGGCACTTGCCTCACTGGTCCTGCCATAGCCCTGACCCTGAATTGGCCCTGTACTGGCCCCTAAATACCCTCTCTATAACCTGGTTCTGATTCCTGACCTGCCCTTGCCCTACCCTAGCACAGCACTGGACCTTGCCCTTGCCCTGCCATATTCAAGGCCTTGTCCCTATCCTTGTCCTGGTACTGACCTACCATGGCCTTGCTCTTCTGTGCCCTAGGCTTGCCCTCACCCTGCATTGTTCTTGCACTGTTCCTGCTCTACCCTGGCACTGCCTTGTTTCAGTCCCTGCCTTCTCTGGGCCTGGACATGCCCAGGTCCTGCCCTGGGACTACTCTGTCCATTGCATGACCCTGTCACTGCTGTGCCCTCATGTGCCCCGGAGCTGCCATACCCTTGGCCCAGTGCTTGCCCAAGCCCTGCTCCTAGTCCTGTCCCTGTTATAGTCCTGCCCTGCCTTTGGACAGACCCTGTGCTACCTTAGTCCTGCTCTGCTCTTACCCTACTATGGCCGTACCCTGCCCTGGACCAACCTTTACAGTATACTGGTCCTGGTTCTGCCCTAGACCTGCCCTTTCCCTGAACCCTCCCTAACACTGCCCTTGATCTGGCCATATCCCTGAACCAACATGGCCTGGCCCTACACTGGCCATGGAAACGTCCTGGCCATGCACCTGGCATGTGATGGCACTTGACCCACCCTATACCTGCCTTCTCTCTGACCCCTCCTTGGCCCTGAGTGGTCCCAGGATCTTTCCTGGCTATAGCACAGTGCTGACTCTGCTCTGTCCATGCCAAAGACCTAACTCTGCTCTGCCATATCCTGGTATTGCCTTGACCCTGCCCTTCTCCAGCAATACCCTGGCTCTATGTTATCACTGTCCTCCAATGGCCCTTAACTTACCCTGGCCCTACCCTGGACTTCCATGACCTTCCCTACTCTGGTCTTACCCTGCCTTTGGGTCTGCCCTGTGGCTCTCCTTGCCTTGGACCCTACATGGCCCTGGCTTTTCATGGGACCTTCTCTGGCCTTGCCCATGCCCTGGCCCATCTCTGGCCCTGCCCATGGTATTGCCTTGACCCTGCCCTTCTCCAGCAATACTGTGGCTCTAGGTTATCACTGTCCTGCACTGGCCCTTAACTTACCCTGGCCCTACCCTGGACTTCCATGACCCTCCCTACTCTGGTCTTACCCTGCCTTTGGGTCTGCCCTGTGGCTTTCCTTGCCTTGGACCCTACATGGCCCTGGCTTTTCATGGGACTTTTTCTGGCCTGGCCCATGCCCTGGCCCATCTCTGGCCCTGCCCATGCCCTGGTCCCTCTCTGGCCATGGCTTGTTATAAGCAATGTTCTGTTCATGTTCTGGTCCTGCTCTTCCCTGTCTATGCCCTGCCATCACCTGGTCCTGTCCTTGCTCTACACTGGCTGTGCTCTGTCGTGGCCATGACATTTTCCTGGCCTGAGTCCATGTCCCTGCCATGTCTCTTCCCTGGCCCTGGTTCTACCCTGTTTCTGGTACTTCCCTAGCCTTGTTCCTCTCATATTCCTGGCCCTACCTGCCCTTATCCGGGATCTAACACTGTCTTTGACCTGGCCTAGATGGGCTCTAACCTGCCCTTCCCTGCCGTCTTCCTGCCCTGATCCAGCCTGGCCCTTCCATTGATCTTCATTGCACTGGCTTTGCCCTCACCCTGAATTAACCCTGCACTGGCCCTCTCTGCCTTGGCACAGGCTTGGTACTACCCCTGCCTTCTCCCTAGTCTTCAGCTGGCCTTGGCCCTGACCTGGACTTACCATGTACATAACATACCCCTTGCCCTGTCCTGTCATCCTCTGTCCTGGCCCTGAACTGGCCCCACTAGACCCTTGCCCAGTGCTTGACCTGGCCCTGTTCCTAGTCCTACCAAGGCTATGGCCCTGTCCTGATTTTGACCATAACCTTGCTATAGCAGCCCTGCCCTGTCCCTAATCTGCACTCACCCTCCCTTTGCTTTGTCTTGGTTCTAGTTCTGCCTTGGCTCGGCCCTTCCTCTGTCCCTGTCCCTGGCCCTGCATCTGTCCTGAACTGGAGCTAGTCTGGTGCTACACTAGACTACATGGCCCTCACCTCACCTCACTTCACTGTGACCTCACCCTGAACCTAGACTTGACCATTTGCCCTGGCCCTGCCTAGCCATTACCCTGTCCCTAGCCCAGACCTGGCCCCAGCCCCCATCTTGGCCTACCCTGTCTCTGGTCCTGACCCTCATCCTGCCATGACACTGCTGTTGCCCTGGCCCTGGCATGGACCCTGAAGCTGACCTTTCCCTTGATCAAGGCCTTATTCTGATACTGCCCCAGGCCTAGCTCTGACCTTGTCCTGGCTCTGATTTTCTGGGCCCTACCCTAGTACGTTGTTCCGGTCTTAGCTCTGACCCTGGCCCCATCGCTGTTCAGGCCCTAGCTCTGTGGCTGGTCCTACCGCAACTCAGATCCTGGTCCTGCTTTGTCTTTGCCTTTGTCCTGACATTTCTCTTTCCTGGTGCTTGTCCCAGCCCTGCCCTGGAGCTTCTCTGGCCCTGATCTGGACCCTGCTCCTGCATTGGAACTGCCCTGCCTTTAACCTATGCTATCCTGGCCTGGCCCTGGCCTGTGGTGGTGTTTACCTGGCTTTGCCATGTTTTGGCACTCCCATTGCCCTGCCCAACTCTGCCCTGGTTGTGTTCTGGCCCGGTCCAGGCTCTGACCCCTCCCTGGTCCTGCCTTGGATCTAACACTGACTCAGCACTGAACCTTCCCTGACCCTGCCTCAGCACTCGCATTCAGGGCTCAGTTGCACTCAACCCTGGCACTACCCAGCCCTGGGAAGTTCCTCTGCCTTCCAACTCTATGGCTTGATTCTGGTCCTGTCCTGCCCTTTCCCTGCCCTGGCTCTACTCCTGTCACAATCCTACCTGTGGCCCTACCCTTGACCTGGTCCTGACCCACCATTACCCTGTGATTTTGTGCACCGGCCTTATCTTCACCCTACATTGCCTAGCACTGATCCTACACTACCCTGCCTATGCCTTCTTCCCTGGTCTTACCCTGACCCTGCACTATGCTGATCCTGGGATTATTCTGTCCATGACATGGCCCAGACCCTGCATTCCTCTGCCCTGACCCTACCATACACTGGACCCACTGTTTTCTTGGCCCTGTTCCTAGTCCTGTTCCTGCTCTGACCCTCCCTGCTTTTATCCATGCCCTGTGCTACCTTACTTCTGCTCTGCCCTGACCCTATGCTGGCCATAACCTGCCCTGGCATTCCCTTCGCCTTGTTGTGGTACTGGTTCTTCCATGACCTTGCCCTTTCCCTGGACCCTCCCCAGGCATGCCCTTTCTGTGGCCTTGTCCCTGCACCAACTTTGAAGTGGCCCTACACAGGCCCTGGAAATTCCCTGGTCCCAGACCCACCATGCCTTGGCATTGGACCCATGTCTGTCTTTCCCCTGGCCCCTCATTGGCTCTGTGTTGTCCTTGAACCTATCCCAACTATGGCACAGCACTTTCCTACCCTGTCCTGTTCCTACCATGCAGTGGTTCTCCCCTGGCCCTGCCTTTCCCCTCATTCCCTGGCCCTGTGCTACCACAGTTCTGCCTTGGTCCTCACCGTGCCCTGGTCCTAACCTGGTCTGCCATGGCCCTCCCTAACCTGACACTCC
This sequence comes from Leontopithecus rosalia, assembly GCA_028533165.1. Classification (NCBI taxonomy): domain Eukaryota; kingdom Metazoa; phylum Chordata; class Mammalia; order Primates; family Cebidae; genus Leontopithecus; species Leontopithecus rosalia. Next base: position 39,296,176 of record CM052661.1, on the reverse strand, counting down.
CTTTGATCTTCCCTGGTTCTGATTCTGACCTGGCCCAGCCCTTGTCTTGACTCCTCCCTGGCCCTGACTTTTACCTGGTCCTTGCTCTGGCCCCTTCCTGGACCTGCCTTGTGGGCTCTGCCTGATCCGTGTCCCAATTCAGACCTATCCTGCAGCTACCCTGCCATTCCCTGGTCCTTACTTTCTCTACACAGGCCCTACCAAGTCTTGGCTCTGCACTACCCTATCCCTGCTCTGTCCTGGCCCTGCGCTGGCCCTAACCTTGCCATGTCCTAATTCCTGGCCCTACCCTATTTCTGGCTCTGGTCTTCACCTTGTCACGTCCGTGGCTGTGACTCTACCCTTATTTTTTCCCTGGCCATGAAGCAGCCTTGGTCCCACTCTGCATCTTGCCCTTCACCACTTCTGATGCTGCTATAGTCCAGTCCTGACTAGGCCTTGCTCTACACTACACAGGCCACCACCATGTCCTGGTCATGACTTCGCGATGGCCTTCACATTGCCACTCACCCTGCCATAGTCCTGAAGCTAATTCGATCTGGTCCTGCCCTGGCTCTGGCCTCTCCCTTCTATTGATTGGCCCCATTAGAGCCTGACATTGTCTTGGCCCTGTCCCTGCCCTAGCCCCTATCTGCCGTAGCCTTTCCTTGGCCCTCTGAGATGCTAGGTCTGCCATGTCCTGGTCTTGCCCCTGACATGGATCTGCTCTGAGTGTGGCCTTGGCATTCAGCCTGGCCCTGCCCTAAACCTGCTCTCTCTTGTACCTGGCCCTGCAGTGCTCTGCCCTGGACCAACCTTACCATTACCTGGGCTGTAGAGGCCCCAAACTGACCCTGTCTTGGCCATGTCCTATCCTCCCCCGTGCTAGTTTCACCCTAGCCCCACCCTGAACCTGACTTGGACATGTCCTATTCTGTCCCCGTCCTGGACTTACACTGGCCCTGTTTTGGCTCTGCCTTGGCCTCTCATCCTGACATGGCCCCAGGTCCACAAGTAGTACTGGTCCTGTTCTGCCCTGACGTGGACTTGGACACGTCATGGGCCTGATTTGTCCCAGTCCTGCCTTAGCATATCTGTGCTTTGCCCCACCAAAGCTCTTCCTGTTCTGTCCTATCCTGGCATTCCCATGGCCCCATTGTGTCATTGCCCTGTCTCATCAGGCATTGGTTGTGTCCTGGCCCAGATTAGCCGTAACCCCTCTTTTGACCTGTACTGACTGTGTCTTGGCTTTTGCCCTCTTCTCATACGACCTGGCTTTGGCTCTTACCTGCCCTGCCCAGCTATCTCCCTACCCTTGTCGTGCCAGACCCCTGGCCTTGGCCCTGTCATAGTCCTCGCCCTAGCTCTGCCCATATCCTGACATTGCTCTTGCCTATATCCTGTGCCTTACCCTAACCCTGGTCTGACCATGGCTCTGACCCTGTCCTGGGTCCCATTTGCCTGCAATGTATCGTGGTACATTGTTCTAGTCCTGCCCCCACCCCGGCACTGTCACTGTCTTGCCCCTACCCCTGTTGCTGGACCTGCCATAGCCCTGACCCTGCTTTTGCTCGGGCTTTGCCTTGGCACTGACATTTCCCTTTCCAGGTGCCTGCCCTGGCACTTCTCTAGCCCTGATCTGGACTTTTTCATTGGACCTGCCCTCCTTTGCCCTGTGCTATCCTGGACTGGCCCTGCTCTGTCTTGACGCTGAACTGATTCTGCCATGTTCTGGATCTCCCATTACCCTGCCCAACACTGTTCTGGTTGTGCCCTGGCCCTGACCCCTCCCTGTGGTCCTGTCCTGGCCCTGTCTCAGATCTAACCCTGACTAAGCCCTAGACCTTCTCTGCCCCTGCCCTGTACCTGTGCAGGCCATTGTTTGATTCTGGCTCTGCTGCTCCTGCTTACTCTGGTCATGGCACCAGGCCTGCCTGTGGTCACTATCCTGGTCGTGTTCTGGCCCTGACCTGGACGTGGACATATCCTGAGCCTGATTTGTCCCGGCCGTGCCTTGACCTGTCTCTGCCCTGGTCCATCGTGGACTTTCCCAACCCTGCCATGGCCTATGTGTGCCATTGCCTAGTCTTTCCCTCCACTGGTTGTGCTTTTACCCTGCCCAGACCTAGCCACTCTCTCTGACTCTGCCTTGGCTTTTGCCCTGCCTTCTCTATGACCTGCCTTGGCTCTGCCCTTATTTAGCCAGGGCACTCCCTGGGTCCTACCATAGCTCTTACCTTAGACCATCCTTGATCCAGGTCCTGACCCTGCCCTTCCCTGCCCATGCGCCTAACCCTTCCCTGGACCTTCCCTTGCTCTTCAGTGCCCTTAGATGCCCTGGCCTTTACCTCATCCCACACTGACCCTATACTGGAGGTCTCTGCCTTGCCATTACCTTAGCCATGCCTTCTCCCTCGCCTTGGCCTGGACCTTTCCCAGGCTGATGCTGGAACTACCCTGTCCATGACATGGTCCTACCCTGTCATCCAATGTCCTGGCGCCCCCTTACAATGGCCCACTGCTTTTCCTGGCCCTGTTCCTAGTCCTGTGCCTGCTATGGCCTTGCCCTGCTTTTGGCTGTGCTCTGTTCTACCCTATGCCTGCCTTGTCACTAAGCTGGTCTTGGTCTGACCTGTAGCTGCCTTTGCATTGTTTTGGTTCTGGAATACCCTAGCCCTGCCCTTGCTCTGGACTCTCCCTAGTCTTGCCTTCTCTGTGTCCCTACCCTTGCTCTGGCCCTGTTCCTGGCCCAGTCTTGGCCCTGGTCTGGCCCCTGGCCCTAAGTTGATCCTGGCATGGCCCTGTCCCTGATCTCTCCCTTGTGCTGGTCTTGCCCATTTGCCCTGTCCTACTTGGACCTCTCACTGCCCCTGAACCAGGCCTGACCCTGGCATGGCCATGGCACTGGCCCTGTCATATCCCTCCCTCAGTCTTGTCCTAGACCTGGTCATGGCCTTGCCCTATCATGGATTCTGATGCCATCCTGGCTCTTATTTGCCAGGCCCTACTCTGATGTGCTGTAATGGTAGGAGCCTCCACCCTGGCCCTGTTGCTTTCCCAGCTCTAGTCCTGTTGCTAGTCCTGCCATGATCCTAGTGCTGCTCTTTCTTTCCTTGAACTTGTCCATTCATTGGAACAGCCCTGCCTTGATTTGCCTGGGCCCTAAACCAGTACACGCTCTTCTGGCCCTTGGCCTGACTCTTTCCCTAGCCCTGTTGCTGGTCCTGCCATGACCCTGGCTCTGGCCCTGAGAATCTTTCTTTGCCTTGTTCTTGACATTGCCCTTTTTCTTGGTCCTGGTCCCAGCCTTGGCCCTGCCCCAGCACTTCTCTGGCTCTGGTCTGGACCCTGGTCCTGCAGTGGACTTGCCCTGCCTTTACCCTGTGTGACCCCAGTCTTGTCCTGCCCTGTCCCAGTGGTGACTTGGCCCTGCCATGGCCTGGTCCTCCCATTGCCCTGCCTATCCCTGCCCTGGTTGTTCCCTGGACCTGCCCTAGTCCTGACCCCTTCCTCTTCTGTCTTGGATCTGACCCTGACTCAGCTCTGGACCTTCCCTGATCCTTCCTCAGTCCTTGCACTCAGGGCTGTCATTCAGCCCTGGTAGTACCTGGTCCTGCCTTGGGACTTGTCCTGCCCTATGGCCTGGTTCTGGTACTTCCCTGCCTTGCCCTGAGCTGGCCCTAGTCCTGTGATATTCCTGGCCCTGGCCCTACCCTCATCCTGGTCCTGATCTGCCATTGCCCTGCCCCTGCAAATTCTGGTCTTGCCCTCACCCTGCAATGGTCCTGCTCGTCCCTGGCTCTCTGACCCTGGCCCTGCCTTCTTATCAGATTTTCCCTGGCCCTGCCCTGGGATGAGAACCCCAGGCATACTCTGTCCATGATACAGTCCTGGCCCTGCACTGCCCTCCTCTGCCCTGGTCCTGCCATGTCGTGAGCCCAGTGTTTTCCCTGGCCCTACTGCTAGTTTCTTTCCTACAATGGCCCTCTCCTGCTTTTGGTCAGGCCCTGTGCTGCCTTAGTCCTGCTCTGCTCTGGTCCTACCCTTATCATATCCTATCCTGACCTGCCTTTGTCTATTCCTGGTTCTGTTCTGGCTCTCTCCTTGCTCTGGACCTGCCATGGACCTGGACTTGGACTGACCCTGTCCATGGCTTCTTGATGCAGCCATGCCTTGTCACTGGATCCATGTTATGCCTGTCTTGGTCCTGGTCTATCTTAGTCCTGCCTTGTCCCTAGACCTGCCCTAGCTATAGCCTGGCACTAACCCTGCTCTGTTCAAGCCATGGACCTCACCATGCCCTGGTGATGCTGTGACTTTGCCCTTCACTGGTCCTGCCTTAACCCTGTGCTACCCTAGTCCTGCTTTAGCTTTGACCTTACCCTGGCCCTACTCTGGCATGCTGTGGCCCTCCTTTTCCTTTGCCTTGCCCTGGCCCTGACTGTGGTTTTCATATGGCCGTGTCCTTGTCTTGGCTCCTCCATGGCCCTGCCTTTTCTGCGGCCCTTCAGTGGCCTTGCCCTTGTCTAGGCCCCTTTCTGGCCCTGCCTTGTTGTGGGCCCTGCCTGGTCCATGTCCTTGGCATGGCCTTCTCTTACCCTATTCTGCCATCCTCTGGCTGCATCCTTGCTCTATACTGGCCCTACCTTTCCTTTGCTCTGCACCACCCTATCTCTGCCCTGCCTTGTGCTGGTACTGAAGCTGCCCTGTCCCAAGCCCTGGCCCTACCATGTTCCTGTCTAGCACTAGTCCTGCCCTGTTTCTGCTCAGTCCTGGCCCTCATCTTCATCCTGTCATGTCCCTAGCTGTTACCCTGCCCCTGATTTATTCCTGGCCATGACCCAGCCCTCTTCCTGTCCTGACTGTGGTCCTGCCCTAGCAGTCCAGACTGGGCACTGCCATTTTCCTTGCCCTGCACTGCCAATACGAGGGTCCTGACCCAGCGCTGGTTCTGTCATAACCCTCACTTGGCCATAGTCGTGATCCTACCCACTCCTCCAGCCATCCTCCTGTCATCCTCTATCCTGGCACTATACTGGCCACACCATACCCTGGCCCAGTGTTTGACCTTGTCCTGATCCTGGTCCTTTCCCTGCTATGGCCCTGCCCTGCTTTTGGTCAGGCCCTGTGCTACCTTAGTCCTACTCTGCCCTAACCCTACCCTAACCTGACCCTACCTTCGGTTTCTCTTTCTCCTGGTTCTGCCCTGGCTCTGCCCTTGCCCTGGACCCTAACTGGCCCTGCTCTTCTCTGGCCCTGTCCTTGACCTGGCCCTAACCTGGCCCTGGCAAAGTTCTCGCCCTGCAATTGCTGTCTTGGCACTGGACCCACCCAATGTCTGCTTTGACCCTGGCCCCTCCTTGGCTCTGCATCTATCTGCCTTGCCCATAGTATAGTGCTGATGCTGCCCATGCCATTGAATTGACCCTGACGTGGCCCTGCCATTCTTTGCTTCTGTCCTGGCACTAGCCCTACCCTGGTCCTGTGCTATTTCAGTCCTATCTTGTCCCTAACCTTTCCCTGGCCCTACCCTGGCTTGCTAGGTCGCTCCCTATCCTGGTCTTGCTCTGTCCTGGCCCTGCCTTTGGCCTCTCCTGGCTCAGGTTCTGAAATGGCCATTCTTGCCTTGGACCCTCCCTGGCTTGCTTTTTCTTGGACCCTTGTCTGGCCTTGCCCTCGTCCTTGGCCCTCCCTGTCCATCTCTTCCATGGTCTTGGCCCTGCCCTGACTTCTATCGACCCTGCCCTTTCCTTGTCTCTGTACTACACTGGCCCTAGCATGCCCTACCCATTCCCTGGACCTGAGCTGGGGCTGGCCATGCCTTCACTATGACCCTGCCTTTTGTCCTGACCTTGGTTCTGACATAATCCGAGGGTTGCCAATGCTCATGGTTCTGGTCCTGTTCTAACTGTGACCAGTGTTTGGACATGTCATGTGCCTGATTTGTACCGTCCTTGCCTTGGCCCATCCCTGCCCTGTCTCCACCATGGTCTTGCCTGTTCTGCTCTCTCCCAGGACAGACCTGCCCCTGCCATGGCCCAGTAGTGTCATTACTGTGGCCTATCCTACCCTGACTGTGCCCTCGCCCTGGTCCGTCTGTGGACCTGTCTTAACCCTACCTTGGCTTTTTCTCTACCTTCTGTATGGTCTATGTCTGGACCTACCCTACCATGTCCCTGCCCTGTCCCTGCCATATCTCTCTCCATAACTCTGCTCTTATCCAGGTCTGACCCTGACCCTGACCCTGACCCTGACCCTTCCCTGGTCCCTGGCCTTGGTATAGCCCTTGTCTTGAACTACCCTTCCCTGCTGTGCTCTAGCTGTGTCTTCACTCTGCCCTGACCCTGCCCTTGGCCTACACTCTGGCTTAGACCCTGACCTGGCCCTACCTTGACCCTTAACCTAGCATTGACTAGGCCCTGCGCTGGACCTGACACTAGCCCAAACCTGGCCCTGGTCCTACACATTGTTGTGCAATAGCCCTGGAGCTGCCATGGTCCTGAACTGGACTTGGAGGTATTCTGGCCCTGAATTGACCTGGTCCAGCCTTGCCCTGTCCCTGCTCTGGCCCTGCCATTGTCTTTCCCTGTACTGCCCTGTCTTTGCACTGAAATGACACTGCAACATCCCAGTCGTACCAATGCCAGACCTACCACCCTGCCTTGGCTGTGCCCTGGCCCTGGTCCCTCCCTCGATATTCACTGATCCTGCCAGAGCCCGGGCTCTACCTTAGCATTGGCCCTGCCTTCTCTATGAACCAGTTCTGGCCATGCCCTGTGATGACCCTACCTTGTCACAATCCTGGCCTGACCCCCAACCTGGTCCTGGTCCTGATCCTTACCCTACTCAGGCCGTTGCTTGGCCTTGCCCCTCTGTTATGGCCCAGCCCTGGCACTAACCTAGATCCTGGTCCTGGTCCTGCCCCGCTTGAGGCCTTACCTTGGTTCTTCCCTGGTCCTGATCCTGTCTGACCCTGAAATGCCTGGCATTACCCTGGTCTTGCACTGGTCTGGCCCTGACTCTGGCTCTGTCACTGTCCTATCCACAGCCCAGTTGTTGGTGATGCTATGGCTCTGACCCTGTCCCTGGATCTTGGCCATGCCATGAACCTGCACTATCCTTGCCCTTGTACTGTCCCTACCCTGACCATTGCCTGTCCTTGCCTTCATCTTGGCACCACCCTGGCCTGGCCCTTGCCTTGGCCCTATCCTAGGTTTGACCCTACCCTGGCCATCACTCTACACTTGGCTGGGCCCTGTCTTGGACCTGACTATAGCCCAGACCCAGCTCTTTGGGAGGCCGAGGCAGGTAGATTATCTGAGGTCAGAAATTCAAGACCAGCCAGACCAACACGGTAAAACTCTATCCTTACTGGAAATGTAAAACATAGATTGGCATGGTGGCAGGCACCTGTAATCTCAGCTACGCAGGAGGCTAGCACTTGAGAATTGCTTGAACCTGGGAGGCGGAGGTTGTAGTGAGCTGAGATTGTGCCACTAGACTCCAGCCTGGGAGACAAGAGCAAGACTGTATCTCAAAAACCAAAAAGATTAATGGGCAAAATAGTTCTAGGTTCCTAAAGTTGAGTGTTCTGAGCAGTAAGATTTCATTACTGAAAATATTTACTTACCAGAACATTCTTCAGTGATGTCCAAGAAGTGAGGTGTCTCTGCTCTGCAGAGATGAGTCAGGAGTAGTTAAGAAGCAGGCAGCTTATCAACTCTGCCACACCAGAAATGATGCTCAGCAGGGCTTAGCAACAGCAGTCTCCCCTCTGAACCCACAAGGTAAAGTCTAAGAGGAAATAATAGGGGAGTTAGCCATGTTACAGAGGAACTGCTGAATTGGGAGGCCCCACTGTAAGTAAAATGCCAGGAAGATAGAAGCTTCTGGCTACAGTCTTCTCACGTGGACTGTAATTAAAAAGTAGCTTTGGCAGCCATCCCAGAGCAAGCTCATGATGAGAGATGGGGTGACAGAGCTGTCTGGAAGTTCTGGAGATCAGACCAGCCCTGGAGAACCTAAAGTCCAGGGGGACACCTGCATCTGCATGGCCAGAAGCAAGTCCATCACTTATTCTCCTCTTGCCTCCAAAATGTCACTGGAAGATCCTGCTCTGCCACTTACTAGCTGTGTGACCTTAGGCAAGTTACTTAATGTTTCTGAGCCTGAGTAAATGGCAGCTAATATTGTTATTGTTATCAAAAGTGGTTAAATTTTTATACGGTCATGCACAGCCATAATCAGTTACCACTGGGAAAGTCAAACATTTCTTCTGACGCATTAGATGATAAATATTTAGACACTGTAAACCAACAAGCATTACATATATATATGTATACATATACGTACATATGTACTTCATACATACATAGCTATAGGCACTCAGACACTGGCTCTTTCACTAACAGCAATGACTTTCTGGCCAAGACTGCATTCTTTTCATGTGACATTTTCATGTGAAGTGTCAAAGCCTGCTGCCTTCTCTCCTGTCATTACACAGCATTGAGTGAGCCAACTCTGGCTGCACTCCTGAAACCTCAGGACCGGGACCAGGAAGTGAGAGGTCAGGGGCCTCTCTTTAACAAAAGAACACTCGAGATCTTCAAAAAGAAAATTTCCAAAATCTAGTAAAAGATAAAGAGTTAGAATAAATGTAGTATTAACATGTTAATGCAATCAAACCTCCCCAAGTTAGATCTGTAAATTCTCTGCAGACTTTCCAGCGGGGACCACCAGCGGGGTGAGGATTTGGCCCCGCTTTCCTCATGGGGTCCCGCACTGGTGTTCACGGGACCGCAGTGCAAACTTTCTGTACTGTCTGAAGACATTTGTCTAGCGAGCCCCACTGCTCAGGGAGGAGGAGCCACAGCTGGGGACAGTCATTCATAAATGTTACCAGTTTGGGATTGTGCTGTATGACCAACTCAGGATTGCAGCTCCCAGAGGAGCTGAGGACCACAGAGGGTGAGTGGACGCCGCATTTCCACATGGATCTTTATTGCCCACAGACCAGGAGATTCCCAGGTGTAGGAGCCCCACGGGCCGCCAGCATGGCTGTTTGGGCTGGCATGACTGTTTGGGCTGGCGCTGCAGCGCAGCGGCACCCCATACAAAATACACTTGTTTGGTTGCCCTGTTAAACCAGCAACTGGAGATTTCAGAAGGCTGATTAGCACATTCATCTGATTAAATGGGACTTAAACAGAGAGCCAGGCCAGGAGATTCCCGGACAGCAACATTGTTTCAGCTAGTGCAATGGGTCCCTGCACAGGAAATCACACAGATCCTGGTGCCCTTTCAGCAGGCAACTGGAACACCTGGGAGAGAGTCAACTGTTCAACATAAAAAAAAAGGGCTCTGAGGCAGGGAGCCAGGTGATCAGGCTTGGTAGGTCCCACCCCTACAAAAACAAACAAAACAGCAATTGGAAACACTCTGAGTTGAGAGTTTCATTAACAAGCACAGCTGAACCCAGGACGATGCAGCTAGGTGGGTGAGGGGGCGTCTGCCATTACTGAGGCACTCGACCTCTATGGAGGTACTCTGCCATTGCTGAGTACGGCAGCCTGCCGTTGCCAAGGCAACCAACCATAACAGAGAGTCTGCTATTACAGAGGCAGGCCACCATCACCACAGCAGTTCTAACCACACCCATATAAACAGGACTACAGGGAATTACACATGGCAGCAGGGTGGAGCCCACAGCAGCAGGGCTGAGACTTCGGCAACAGGGCAGAGCCCACTGCAGCAGGGCGGAGACCAGAACAGCTCAGCATAGCCACTACAGGCAGGTAGTGACTAGACGGCCTCCTTGCTGGGCAGGACAGTGCAATGGATACTCACAAATAAAGGCCTAACCCCTGGGAGAGGGCACCTGAGGAAAAAAGGGGCTTTATGAATTCTGCTGGAGCAGACGTAAATGTACCTGCCTAGCAGCTCTGAATGAACAATGGAGCTCACAGCTCAGCACTTGAGTTCCTATAAAGTACAGAATGTCTTCACAAGCAGCTCCCTGACCCCCACATATCCAGAGTCAACTCACAAAGGACTGATCAGACTGACATTTGGCGGGCATCATTCAGGTCAAAGATTGCAGAAGAAAAATCTGGTTCTGCAGTCGCTAAAGGTGTTCCCCAGGGAAGCAGGGCCTGCAGTGAACCTCAACAGTCCTACAGCAGAGTGGCCAGATTGTTAGAAGGAAAACTAAGAAACAGAAAAACTTCATCATCAACAATCTGGACATCCACTCAGAGACCCAATAGGAAAATCAGCAACTACTCAGACGACAGGTGGATAAATTCACAAAGATGGGAAGAAACTAGCACAAAAAAACAGAAAAACACCCGAAACCAGAACACCTGGCATTCTACAAGGGACCACAACTCCTCACCAGCAAGGGAACAAAGCTGGACGGAGAATGAGTGTGATGAAATGACAGAATCAGACTTCAGAAGGTGGGTAATGAGAAACTTCCGTGAGCTAAAAGAACATGTTCTAAATCAATGCAAAGAAACTAAGAACCATAAAAAAAGATTTCAGGAAATGATAACAAGAATGGACAACTTAGAAAGGAATATGAGTAAATTGAAGGAGCTGAAAAACACGAGAACTTCGTGAAGCATGCACAAGTCTCAACAGCCAAATTGACCAAGCAGAAGAAAGGATATCAGAAGTCAAAGATCAACTTAATGAAATAAAATGAAAAGGCAAGATTAGAGAAAAAAGCACAAAAAGGAATGAACAAAGTCTCCAAGAAATGTGGGACTATGTGAAGAGACCTAATCTACGTTTGATAGGTGT
>CM052661.1:39253392-39284894 GCA_028533165.1 Leontopithecus rosalia | reverse complement strand
TAATTGGAAGTAAATCACTCCTCAGGAAATGCAAAACAACTGAAATCATAACAAACAGTCTCTCAGACCATAGTGCAATCAAGTTAGAACTCAAGCACACAGCTTCATGGAAACTGAACAACTGGATATTGAATGTTGACTGGATAAACAATGAAATGAAGGCAGAAATAAAGAAGTTCTTTGAAACCAACGAGAATGAAGATACAACATACCAGAATATCTGGGACACATTTAAAGCAGTCTCTAGCGGAAAATATCTAGCAATAAGTACCCACATGAAAAGAGTGGAGAGATCCAAAATTGACACCCTATTATCAAAATTGAAAGAGCTAGAGGAGCAAGATCAAAAAAACTCAAAACCTAGCAGAAGACAAGAAATAACTAAGATCAGAGCAGAACTGAAAGAGATAGAGACAAAAAAACCCTTCAAAAATTAAATAAATCCAAGAGCTGATTTTCGAAAAGATCAACAAAATAGACCACTAGCCAGACTGATAAAAAAGAAAAGAGAGAATAACCAAGTAATAACCAAATAGATGCAATAAGAAACGATAAATGGGAAATCACCACAGATTCCACAGAAATTCAAACCATCATCAGAGAATATTACAAACTACTGTATGCACATAAACTAGTAAACCTGGAAGAAATGGATAAATTCCTGGACACTTGTGTCCTCCCAAGCCTAAACCAGGAGGAAGTCTAAACCATGAATAGACCAATAACAAACTGTGAAGTTGAGGCAGCAATTAAGAGCCTACCACACAAAAAAAGCCCAGGTCCAGATGGGTTCACAGTCGCATTCTACCAGACACAGATTGAGGAACTGTTACCATTCCTTCTGAAACTATTCCAAATAATCCAAAAAGAGGGAATCCTTCCCAAATCATTTTATGAGACCAAGATCATCCTGATACCAAAACCCGGCAGAGACTGAACAAGAAAAGAAACCTTCAGGCCAATATCCATGATGAACAAAGATGCAAAAATCTTCAATAAAATACTGGCAAGCTAATTGCAACAGCACATCAAAAAGCTTATCCACCATGATCAAGTGGGATTCATCCTGGGGATGCAACGCTGGTTCAACATACGCAAGTCTATAAAGTCAGTAATTCACCACATAAACTGAACCTGAAACAAAAACCACATGATTATCTAAATTAACACAGAGAAGGCCTTTGACAAAATTCAATAGCCCTTTATGCTAAAAACCCTCAATAAACTCGGTATTGATGGAACATATTTCAAAATAATAAAAGCTATAGTATATCTAGAAGACCCCATCGTCTCAGCCCAAAAACTCCTGAAACTGATAAGCAACTTCAGCAAAGTCTCAGGATATAAAATCAATGTGCAAAAATCACAAGCATTCCTGTACACCAATAACAGACTTAAAGAGAGCCAAATCAAGAACGAACTGCCATTCACAGTAGCTACAAAGAGAATAAAATACCTAGGAATACAACTAACAAGGAACATAAAGGACCTCTTCAAGAACTACAAACCACTGCTCAATGAAGTAAGAGAGGATACAAACAGATAGAGAAACATTCCATGTTCATGGTTAGGAAGAATCAATATCATGAAAATGGCCACACAGCCCAATTTACAGATTCAATGCTATGCCCATCAATCTACCAATGATCTTCTTCACAGTACTGGAAAAAACCACCTTAAACTTCATATAGAACCAAAAGAGAGCCTGCATAGCCAAGTCAATTCTAAGTAAAAAGAACACAGCAGGAGGCATCACACTACCAGTCTTCAAACTATATTACAAGGCTACAGTAATCAAAACAGCATGGTACTGGTACCAAAACAGAGATATACACCAATGGAACAGAACAGAGGCAACAGAGGGAACACAACATATCTACAACCATACAGTCTTCGATAATCCTGACAAAACAAGCAATGGGGAAAGGATTCCCTCTTTAATAAATGGTGTTGGGAAACTGGCTAGCCATGTGCAGAAAGCAGAAACTGGACCCCTCCTGACAACTTACACTAAAATTAACTGCAGACAAATTAAAGACTCAAATGTAAGACCTAGCACCATAAAACACCTAGAAGAAAATCTAGGCAAAACTATTCAAGACATAGGAGTAGGCAAGGACTTCATGACCAAAACACAAAAAGCATTGGCAACAAAAGCCAAAATAGACAAATGGGACCTAATTAAACTCCACAGCTTCTGCACAGCAAAAGAAACAGTCATTAGAGTGAATCAGCAACCAACAGAATGGGAAAAAATTTTGCAGTTTACCCATCTGACAAAGGGCTGATATCCAGAATTTACAAAGAACTCAAACAGATTTACAAGAAAAAAACAAAGAAGACCATTCAAAAGTGGGCAAAGTATATGAACAGACACTTTACAAAAGAATACATACATGAGGCCAACAAACATGAACAAATGCTCATCATCACTGGTCATTAGAGAGATGCAAATCAAAACCACATTGAGATACCACCATGATACCATGGTGATCATTAAAAAATCTGGAGACAACACATGCTGGAGAGGATGTGGAGAAATAGGAACACTTCTACACTGCTGGTGAGTGTAAATTAGTTCAACCATTGTGGAAGACAGTGTGGCTATTCCTCAAGGACTTAGAAATAGAAATTCCATTTGACCCAGCAATCCCATTACTGGGTATATATCCAAAGGATTATAAATCGTTCTACTATAAGGACACATGCACACGAATGTTCATTGCAGCACTGTTTACAATAGCAAAGACCTGAAACCAACCCAAATGCCCATCAATGATAGACTGGACTGGGAAAATGTGGCACATATACACCATGTGATATGCAGCGATCAAAAACGATGAGTTCGTGTCCTTTGTAAGGACATGGATGAATCTGGGGAACATCACTTTCAGCAAATTGACACAAGAACAGAAAATGAAATACTACATATTCTCACTCATAGGCGGGTGATGAACGAGAATACATGGACACAGGGAGGGGAGCTACACAGTGGGGTCTATTGGGGGGAATGGGGAGGGACAGTCAGGTGGGGAGCTGGGGAGGGATGGCATGGGGAGAAATGCCAGATGTGGGTGAAGGGGAGGAAGGCAGCAAATCACACTGCTATGTGTGTACCTATGCAACTATCTTGCATGTTCTGCACATGTACCCCAAAACCTAAAATGCAAAAAAAAAAAATTCTCTGCAATCCCAATAAAAATTCCAGCTGGATATTTTTTTTGAGATATAGTTTTGCTCTTGTAGCCCAGGATGAGAATAATGGCATGATCTTGGCTCACTGCATCCTCTGCCTTGCCTGGTTTAAGTGATTCTCCTGCCTCAGCCTCCCAAGTAGCTGGGATTACAAGTATGCACCACTGTTTGCAACTAATTTTGTGTATTTAGTAGACATGGGGTTTCACTATGTTGGTCAGGCTGGTCTCAAACTCCTGACCTCGAGTGATCCACCCACCTTTGTGGTGGGGTTACAGGCAGGGGCCAGGTGGGCCTTTTTTTTTTTTAAAGTTACCATTTTGCTTCTAAAAGGTCTATGGAAGAATATGAGTTCGCAAATAGCTAAGCCAATTTTGAAAAAGAACAAAGTGGGCTGGGTGCAGTGGTTGGCACCTGTAATCCCCACACTTTGAGAGACAGAGGCGGGTAGATCAGTTGAGGTCAGAAATTCAAGACCAACCTGGCCAACATGGTGAAACCCTATCTCTACTAATAATACAAAAATTAGCTGAGTGTGTTGGTGTATGTCTGTAATCCCAGCTACTTGGGGAAGCTGAAAGGGGAGAAAAAAAAGAGCAAAGTGGGCTGGGCACAGTAGCTCACACCTGTAATCCCAGCACTTTAGGAGGCAGAGGCAGGTGAATTGCTTGAGTCTAGGAGTTTGAGACTAGCCTGGGCAACATGGTGAAACCCTGTCTCTACAAAAAATAGCTTGGTGTGGTGGCACTCCCCTGTGATTCCAGCTATATTGGAGGATGAGGTGGGAGGATTGCTTGAGCCCAGGAGCAAAGGTTGCAGTGAGCTAAGATTGTGCCACTGCACTCTAGCCTGGGCAACATAGTGAGACCCCGTCTCCAAAAAAAAGAAAGAAAAACAGAGCAAAGTGATTTTCCTGCTTCAGCCTCCCAAGCAGCTGAGAGGAGGCCTGCCATCTATGTATTAAGACATAATATCATAAAGCCACATAAATAACAGTCTGTCTGTTTCCAGGTCACACTGACACCAAGAGCACAGATTAGAAAGTCTGAAATAAATACAGCTGTTCTTCAATATCCACCAGGGATTGATTGCAGGAATGCTGCAGACACCAAAATCTGTAGGTGCTCAAGTCCCTGATAAAAAAATGGCATAATGTTTGCATATAATGTATGCATATCCTCCCTTATAGTGTTTTATTTTAGTTCTTTTTTTGAGACAATGTCTTGCTCTGTTGCTGGAGTGTAGTGGCACAATCTTAGCAAAATCAGTCCTTCTCCAATAAAAAAATGGAAACATTTAGGCCTAAGAAAGTTATAAGAACTATAGGAAAAAAATTACAAAATCACACTCTGCATGCATTAATTCAACATTAATTTCTATAGTACTACTACTTAAGCATCATATAGAAAAGATTACTAATAGTTTTAAAAATTGGTTGTATAAAGATGATATGCTTAGCCGATACCTTTATCATATCAAACTGATCTCAAGCTTGCCTTTTCTTCTGGGGAATTTGTCTATTAGAAAATGCCAGCACCTCACAACACACAGTACCTTTCCAACTGATATAAGGACCCAGTTTTCTGTTACGATCTTGTTCTTCTAATGGTGTCCTGTCTACCTGAATTCCAGAGTCCTCTTGCTTAATGGTTGTTGATCATTTTCCTCATCACTTTCTCCAGACCACTTGTGATTTAAAAAAGAAATACACTTTAGCCTTACAAAATTTAACACTTAAAGCTATTTATATTAAAAGACAAGATGATTTTAAAGAAAAGCAAAATTTTTGAAGCAACATGGAACAGAAAAACAAAAACCAAATGTATTTTTTTTCTAAATCTCTTGGAAGTGCCTATTACAGAAATGGAAATATAATTATTACTTTTTTCTTTTTTTCTATAACATTGAAACAATAAATGGAATTATTTTTGGTGGCAAAAAGTCCCAAGATCACAGGTCCTTTAGAGATACTTATACTCGACCCTTTTAACTTATCTTTTTTCCTTTTTGGAGACAGTCTCTCACTTTGTCACCTGGGTGACAAAGTGCAATGGCATGATTTCAGCTCACTGCAATCTCGACCTTCAAGGTATTAACATGTCTGAGCCTCCCGAGTAGATGTGATTACAGGCGTGTGCTACCATGCCCAGCTAATTTTTTGTATTTTTACTAGATGGGGTTTCACTATATTGCCCAGGCTTCTCTTGAACTTCTGGCCTCAAGTGGTCTATCTGCCTTGGTCTCCCAAAGTGCTGGGATTACAGGTGTGAGCCAGTGTGCCCAAACATCTTTCTTTAAAATCTATTTTTATAAAATAGACATAAGATCTTGCTGTGTTACCCAGGCTGGTCTCAAATTTCTAAGCTCAAGCAATCCTCCCTCCTCAGCCTCTCAAACTGCTGAGATTACAGGTGCGAGCCACCATGCCCACCCCCTTTTAACTTCTTAATACTAGTGATTTGGTGCAAAATCCTAACCAGACTTCCATGATAAATGACTCTAGATTAGTTAAGAGTTAAGAGTGTTCCTGTTTTAGCTTAGTTGACCTAGGGTGGAAAGACACATTAAAATCATCTCTATTACCTGGTGTGTATTTAAATTTTTAATAGCAAAACTACTGTTACTTACCGGTGTGTCCATGTCTGGACCAATGTCCATTTCTTCACCTTCCATCAAGTATTTTCCCAAGTCAAAATCATCTGTCTTTTCTAAAATGTGACAGAAGAACTTCATCAGCTGTATCATAACTATCTTTAAAAAAAAAATCTCAAAACCAAAGGAAAAAAGACTAACAAGACTCAAAATAAAATACAATCAGATAAAAATTTTAAAATATTGAAACATTTATTAAATTGATATTCTGAAACATTTAACATTTTAATTATTCTCAAAGGTGAGTGTTCTCTTTCTCCTATGGTTTTCTGCCTTCATTCCTAATGGAAGATGCTACTTTTCAGTTAGAGATTAGTACAATTTTTTCCTCATCCAAATTAACAAATATCTGAATTATAAAAATCACTATCATATACTATACTGTGATTAACTTTTGTCTTTTTCTTAAAGACAGAGGCTATAACTCACTCATTTTTGAATTTCTGGGGCCTAGAATTCTAAATGGCCACAATTTTAAAAAACGTAAACATGAACTATTCATTTTTCTGATGGTTTAAAGCAGCATAACATTAGAGCATAGCCTATGCAACTAATTTATGTATATATAGCATAGGCTATGCAAAAAAGTTTTTCCTTTTTTATTCTCACAGCCAGCAATCTGTACTTAAAAGAAATAAAATTTCACTACTGAAAGCCACATCTGATTCTATTCCAGTAAATGGTTGAATGGAACACCACTTTACCTGTAATTTAGGTACAGGTAACGTAGTGTTCCATTTTATGAAAGTAAATAGCAACCTCTACTGTGTCTCCCGGCTCTAAAATGATGAACATCTGCCTGCTGTCATTTAGAAACATTAATAGAAAAATAACTTGGGATTCAGCCTTTAAGTTTCTGTATTGTATAACCTATTTCACACATTGTATATTTTTATAAGTTACAGTTAAGAATTCAGTTTATTACTTCGGAAACTTGGCATGTTTTAAAAGAATCTGAAAGCCCTGTCTTTCTATTATAAACCAACTAACTAGACATTTTATGGGCTATGATCATTAAGGTAACTAAGATTACAGGTTTTGAAAACCTAATCATTATTCAAGAAGATTTTTACTGAAATTAAACAGAACATTAACATTTTTACTAACTTCATTATGAATAATGAACTAAAGCATTGTTTAATTTACATCTCCCATAAAGAAAAATAGGATATATCACTCCACCTAAATATCTAAACTCTGTAAGTCTTTAAAAACTAGTTACAAGAGGCCGGGCGTGGTGCTCACACTTGCAATCCCAGCACTTTGGGAGGCCAAGGGGGGCAAATCACGAGGTCAGGAGATTGAGACCATCCTGGCTAACACGGTGAAATCCCTTGTCTACTAAAAAAAATACACACACACACACACACACACACACACACACACACACACAAATTAACCAAGCGTGGTGGCACGTGCCTTGGGGAGGCTGAGGCAGGAGAATCGCTTGAACCTGGGAGGCAGAGGTTGCAGTGAGCCAACATCACGCCACTGCCCTCCAGCCTGGGTGACAGAGCGAGACTCCATCTCAAAAACAAAACAAAACCCAACCAACCAAACAAACAAGAAATTAGTTACAAGAGAAACCGCATTAGCAGTTGTATTAGGTGACTTACCGTGCTACCTGCGAGGAGCTGTGCAGGGATACAGCATTCTAGCTGGAGTGGAAGCAGAGACAGTAAGACAGGTTAAATCATTGTCCTGGCATGCGTTTTGGAAAAAGGAAAACAGTGAGAGGGAAATTGTACTGGCTGACCAGGGAGCAGGAATCAGTGAGAATACAATCTCTTTAACTTAAAAAGAAAAAATTAGAGATGGAGTGGCTACGTTGCCCAGGCTGGCCTTGAGTACAGCCTGGGCCTCCCAGGGCCCTTGGGTTGCAGGCATGTCCCGGCCTGAAAGAACCCAGTCCCATGTTACCCCGAGACTATCAGGAGAGCCTGGTCAGCGTCCAGTGGGCGGCGGCAGGGCCTACGAGGGCTCCCCGAGGCCTACTCTGCCTCAGCCCCGCGCCCCACCTTATCGAGTCCGGTTCCGGGGAACCCTTGCCCCACCGCGCGCAATCCCCCACCCTGCCCCGTGCCGCGACTCCCGCCCCGGGTCGTGACGGCGCCGCGACCCCCCGCCTGGAGCCGTGACGCCCCACACAGCGAACCCCTACACCGCGACCCCAAGCCACCCCAAGCCCCTCCTGCCCGCGCTGCCCGCCCTGCCTCGCGCCGCGACCACCGCCCCGTGCTGCGACTCCCCCACCTGGAGCCATGATGCCCCCCACCGCGAACCCCTGCACCTCGACCTCACGGACCGCCCCCTGCCCCGCGCACCACCCCGCGCCGCGACCCCCGCCCCACGTCGCGACTGCCCCGCGACCCCTGCCCGGAGCCACGATGCCCTACGCCGCGGACCGCTACACCGCGGCCCCCCACGCCGCGAACCCCTGCACCGCGACCCTGCGCACCGTCCTGCCCCGCCCTGCGCCCCCTCTCCCCCCGTGGCCCCGCCCCCCCTGCACCCTGCACCGCGCGTGGCCCTGCCCTGCGACCCCCACCCTGCCCCGCCCCACGCCGGGCTCTGCGCCTTAAGTTGGACCAGGCGAAGTTTAGGGGGAGCTGGAAGTTGGGGTCTGTCTCCTCCTGGAGGCCGGCAACACTCCAGACGAGCTCTGACAAGTCACACTCCTCCTGCAGGTCCAACCCGCTCCAAGGCTGCCCTTGCCGTGCCAGGCTCCGCACTTCTGCAGCGCACTCCTGGCGGCTGTTTGCGCGAGAGTTCGGGCTCCCGCGACAGTCGCTTTCTGAGCTGGCGGTTTTCTCGCCATCGTTCGAGGTCTCGCGCCAGGCAACTGGTGAACTGGCAGTTTTTCTCAGGACAGTTAAACTTCCCGCTGTGCCGGGTACTGCCTGGTGTTGTCCCTTGGCGGGGGCTGGAATGTGCATTTTCTGGTCAGTAGGTACCTTTCCCGGGGCTAGGTTTAGGGGTGCGGGGACCTGGAGTCCTGTTTAGGGGTGGGGGGACCTGGAGCCCGGGGCGGGAGCTGGGGATGCTGGGGCGAGGGCGATCCTGTAGGCTGCGCTGCCGGGGGGCTCAGTCCCGGCCCGCAGCCCTGGCCGGCCCACGTTCAGAGGGCTACCAGGACCCCACGGAGGCTGCAGGGCAGACGCGGACAGGCGGGGTTCCTCACCTGGGTCCATGGTGGCTTGCGGGTCCCGTCACCGCCCAGGAGCGTCCTTGGCTGAGTGAGTCAGTGGGCATGGCAGGGAATGCGCCAGGAAACGCTCGGCCTCCTCTATTTCCTCCCAGGACGGGGGTTCTCCAGGTACGGCCTCTTCCTCCCGGCGCTTCTCCCTCCCGGGCGGCTCCACCCCACCCCACCCCGGCCTCTGCCGCTCCCTCTGCTGCTCCCTCCTCCCAAGGGACTTACCCCTGGGTGGCCCGCCGCCATCGCAGCCGCCGCCGCCGCCACCACCACCATTTCAGCCTACAAAACAGGCCCCAGTTAGCTGGGCATGGTGGCGCGTGCCTGTAATCCCAGCTACTCAGGAGGCTGAGGCAGGAGAATTGCCTGAACACAGGAGGCGGAGGTTTCGGTGAGCCGAGATCGTGCCATTGCACTCCAGCCTGGGTAACAAGAGTGAAACTGTCTCAATAAATAAATAAATAAATAAATAAATAAATTTTTGTAAATTTAAAAAATGTATTCCTTTTGAAAACTGTAGTTGTATTATAACAGAATATGGGCTCCAAACCATAAGATGCCTGTGATCTAATATTTGTCTTTAAGATTTATGCTGGACTTTGTTCATTTTTTTCATGTTGAGTGTATAGAAGCTTACATTAATAGGTTTTTCTAACAAATTAAAATATTATTTTGTACTGACCTTTATAACTGCTGATGCTTTTGGTTTTCCTTGAAATCAGTTTTCCTAAAAGTGCTAATAGCCTATTCTGTTGTTTGTTCTATGTGGATATTTTGTTCTCTTTTTTTTTGTTGTTGATGGCTTTTATTTCTTGGTCTTATGCTTAATTGTAACTGTTTTAAAACACATGACCACTTATACTTGTGAACAGGTAACTTTAGTCTGTTTGCATGCGTTATGTTATTTTAAAACTTGAACTTATTTATTTATGGAAATCGCATCTTGCTCTGTTGTGCAGGCAGCAGTGCGGTGGTGTGCAAATTCTGCAACCTCACTGCAAATTCTGCCAGCTTACTGCAAATTTTGCCACCTAGGCGCAAGTGATCCTCCTATCTCAGCCTGCCGAGTAACTGGGATTACAAGCATGCACCACCACACCCAGCTAATTTTTTTTGTATTTCAGAGTTTCACGATGTTTCCCAGGAAGAATTCTAACTCCTGAGCTCAAAGGATCTGCCCTGACTCTGTCCTCCCAAAGTGCTGGGATTATAGACATAAGCCATCATACTTGCTCACACTTATTTTAATTTTATTATTTATGTTTCTTTTCTGCTTAGGATACATAAGACTTACTTAAACTAGGAAGTCATGATTGTAACAATTTGAAATTCTTCTTCCAGTCATTATCTTAAAAATACTGCCACTTCCTATCTTTTATTAAAATTCTGATCAGATATGTAGGCTTTGTCACTCTTTTCTTAACTGCCAATAATCTCCATCTTATAGTTTCTACTTTTTTTCTCTTTGCTACATTGTTTTTTTGTAATTTTATAAAACTTATTTTTCAGTTATCTAATTACCTTTTAACTATTTAATCCAGCCAGTGTTGGTTCTTTTTTAAATTGTTCATCAGGGAGAAATTGGTTCTGTTGGTTCTTTTTAAAATTATTCATCATGGAGAAGTTGTCTTTTTTTATACCTTTGAAGCACTTTTTATTTGTTCAAAAAATTAATAATTTTGACTTGATTAGTATTAAATAAGAAATATGCTGGGTTCATTTTTACACATTTTATTCACAACATCTTATTTTGTTTTTATTCGTGTTTTGCGATTTCTTATAAAGATCTTATTTCCTACTGAATTTTATCTGTGGAAGTTCTTTGAGGACAACTTTGCAGTTAAACTTCATTACAGATCCTATTTGTGTTTGTTTTTGTCATGTACATAAAACTGCTTTAAGTACTAATTGATGTTTTATACGACTACATTCTTATAATGATGCTATGTGAGCAAAATTTTATCACTAGTAAAAAATCGTACATCAAAAATATATTACAATGAAAATTTGGGTTTGTCTGAGGAAGTTGAAATTTGTATCATTGGAAGAATATTTAAAAACACCAATTTTTTAAAGTATATTTTGAGAGAAATAGCTTTTGTATGGGTCAGAATATAAATGCATTGGTAAAAGACTGGGATATTATTTAATCAAAGTGATTTTGAAAAAGTGAATTGACTTGTGTATGAATGAAAGATTCTTTACTTTTTACTTTTTAATCCGTTGTTTGGATCCTTTTATCAAGCTGAAGTTACATATTATTTCAAGTTGAAAATGAGGGGAGAATAAAATAAATGATGACTAGAAACTGTTAGAAAGTTATGTTTTATTCAGTGTGATTAAGTTAATGTGTGTAATTTAATGGTTTATTTCAAAATTAAGCATTCATCTACTGATAATCTTGCAAATATTTCTACACATTTGTCACCAGAAAATGTTAATCTCGCATGTTGCTTCATATTAACAGGTGTTTGCACACCACTATACGTTACCACAAATTATTGAAATATCTTAAACCAGAGGTGGAAGAGAGTTGAGTTAGCCACCCAGAGAGAAACAAGATACTGGAAAGGAAGATTGTTTACTCAACCCAGTATATTTTAAGGCAGAACAATGCATTTAAATGCATGACAGTGGTTCAGGCTTTTGTTTCTTCTGTTCCACAATTAAATTTTCAGATATATGTCACTCTCACTATAGAAGAATTGTCTTTGAGTAGAGGTAAGGTGGTTTATTTGATGCTGAAAATCAGGTAGACAAAGGTTGGGAGGGCATAATATAACAGAAATTGGTAAGTTAAAATATGTAATCTGAAATTACAGATGCACTGAATTTTTTGTAAGATCGAATTTCTATGAATTTATTTGGTTAGTAGTGTATAAAAGGTTGCCACTGGAACCTACAGAATTTAGTATGCATAGAAGTTAGCATCAATTTATTTTATTGACCCCAAAAAGGTAAATTAAGCTTGATATAATATTGAGATATGAGGTGGTGGAGTAAGTTGTTATCTAAAACATATATTTATTATAATTTGACTTTTGTAAATAGCATTGATTTTAATTGAAATGGAAACTGTATGAAAATTAGAATGTGCCTAAGACTAAACTTTTATAAGAGTCACCAGGCAAATAGTTCTGTATATTTTATATTAAATTTTTACCTTAGATACAGGGAGTTCATGTGCACGGTTGTTACATGGAAATATTGGGAAATGCTATGGTTTGGAGTGTGGATTCCATCACCCAAAGTAGTAAGCATAGTACCTGATATGATAGGTAGGGTTTTTTTTTTAGCCCATTTTGTCCTTCCCTCCACCCACTAGTGGTTCACAGTGTCTGTTATTCCTGTGCTTATGTTCTTGTGTGCTGAATGTTCATGTGTGCTTATGAGTGAGAAAATGCAGTATTTGGTTTTCTCTTCTGTGTTGCTTTGCTTAGGATAATGACCTCCACCTACATTTATGTTGCTAAAAAAGACATCACTTATTTCTTTTGAATTGCTGTGGAATATTCTACAGGCACATACATGGAATACTAGACAACCATGCAAAATAAATCAATTATTTACTTTATGTGGTGTGCCACTGATGGTCACCTGGGTTGATTTCATGTCTTTGCTATCATGAATAATACAGAAATGAACATACGACTGCATGTGTCTTGGTGGCAGAATCATTGATATTACTTTTGGTATATACCTAGGAATGGGATTGGTGGGTTGAAATAGTAGCTCTGTTTTACATTCTTTGATAAACTTCCAGACTGCTTTCCACAATGGCTGACCTAACATACTCCTACCAGCAGTATATAACGTTTTCTCAGCATCTTCACCCAGCATGTGTTGTTTTTTGATTTTTTAATAGTAGCCATTTTTGCTGGTGTGAGATAGTAACTCATTGTGGTTTTGATTTGCATTTCTATGATAATTACTTATGCTACATTTTGTGTTTTGTTTGTCTGTCTTAGATGGAGTTTCATTCTTTTTGCCCAGGATCTAGTACAATAGCATGCTTTTGGCTTACTGCAACCTCTACTTCCCTGATTCAAGTGATTCCCCTGCCTCAGCCTCCTAAGTAGCTAGACTGACAGGTGTGTGACACTATGCTCAGGGTATATTTGTTTTGCTATATTGGTCAGGCTGGTCTCGAACTCCTGACTGTACCCAGTCAGGGTGGCTCATGCCTGTAATCCCAGCACATTGGGTGGCTGAGGTGGGTGAGCATTTCTTAATATGCTTGTTGGCCACTTGCATGTTTTCTTTTGAGAAGTATCTGTTCATTTTCTTTTTACCTATTTTCTAACAGAGTTATTTGTTTTGTGCTTGTTAATTTGTTTAAGTTTTTTAGATTCTGGATCTGAAGCCTTTGTTGGATTCATAGTTTGCAAATATCTTCTCCCATTGAGTAGGTTGTATGTTTGCTCCATTGACAGTTTCCTTTGCTATGCAGAAATTCTTTAGTTTAATTGGGTCCCTATTTTCTATTTTTCTTTTTGTTCCAAAGTTGCTTTGGGGGATTTAGTCAAAAAAATGTTTGCTGCTCTCAGTGTCCAAAAGAATACTTCCTATGTTATCTTCCATGATTTTTATAGTTTGAGGTGTTACATTTAAATCTTTAATTCATTTTGAGTTAATTTTTATATATCGTGAAAGGTAGGGGTCCACCTTAAATGTTCTACATATGGCTAGCCAGCTTTCCTAGAACCATTTATTGAAAAGAGAAGGCTTTCCCCATTGCCTGTTTCATTGGCTTGTCTAAGATTAGATAGTTGTAGGTGTGTGGCTTTATACCTGGGTTTTCTGACCTCTTTTCTTGGTCTCTGTGTCTGATTTTGTACCAGTGCCAAGTTGTTTTTGCTACTGCAGCTTTTTAGTGTAGTTTGAAGTCAGGTAGTGTAACATCACTGGCTTTGTTACTTTTCTTTATGATTGCTTTGACTAATTTGGCTCATTGTTGTTGTTGTTTCACATGAAATTTAAAACAGTGTTTTCCTAATTTTGTGAAGAATGACATTGGCAGTTTGATAAGGATAGCACTGAATAATTTGAGCTTCTGCCCATTCAGTATAATATAGGCTACGGGTTTGTTGTAAAAGACTCTTAGTATTTTGAGCACGTTATTTTTATGCTTACTCTGTTGAGTTTGTCATGAAGAAATGTTGGATTTTATTGAAGATTTTTTTTATTTTGGTTTTTGCTTTTGATTCGATTTATGCAGGGATCACATTTATTGATTTACATATGTTGAACCAGCTCTGCATTCCAGGAATAAAGCCTACTTTTATTGTGTTGTACTAGCTTTTTGATGCACTGAGGAGTCTAGTTGACTGATACTTTGTTGAGTATCTGTGTTCATGAAGGATATTGGCCAGAAGTGGTGGTGGTAGTGGTGGTGGTGGTGGTGTTGCTATTGTTGTCTCTGCCAGTTTTTGCTGTCAGGCTGACATGGGCCTTATACAATGAGATGAGAAAAAAAGACCCCCTCCTCAATTTTTCAGAATAGTAGCATTTTATGAGTTCTTTGTATATCTGGCAGAATTTGGCTATGAACCGTCTGCTTTAGAGTTTTTTTTTTTTTAATTATTGGTAGGTTCTTTATTACCTGAACAATTTCAGGCATAGATTTTGGCCTATTCACAGTATGAATCTTCCTGATTTAGTCTTGGGAGATTGTATGCTTCCGGGAATTTATCTGTTTCCTCTAGATTTTCTAATTTGTATCCATAGAGTTGTTTATAGTAGTCTCTGAGGATCTTTTATATTTCTGTGGAATCAGTCATAATACTGCCTAAGTGGTTTTGATGGTGCTTCTTTGGATCTTCCCTTTCTTTCCTTTTTCTCTCTTTTTTTGAGATAGAGTTTTTCCTCTGTCACCTGGGATGCAGTGCAATGGCATGATCTTGGATCACTGACACCTTCAGCTCCCAGTTCTCATGCCTTGGCCTACTAAATAGCTAGTAATACAGGCATGCACCACCATGCCTGGCTATTTTATTTTATTTTTTTAGTAAAGACAAGATTTTACTATGTTGGCCAGGCTGGTCTCAAATTCCTTACCTCTAGTAATCCACCCAACCCAACCTCCCAAAATATTGATATTACAAAAGTGAGCTACCATGTTCAGCCCCCTTTTTTTTCTTTGTTAATTTAGGTAGCAGTGTATCAATCTTATTTATTTACTTACTTTATTTTCAAGGGCTAAAATCTTGGTTTTGTTTAATTTTTTATATGGATTTTTGCATCTCAATTTTATTGTTTTTCTTTAGTTTTAGTTATTTTCTTCTGCTAATTGGGAGTTGTTTTCCCCTCTCAGTTCTTTTAGCTGCAGTTTGATTGTTAATTTGAGATTTTTCTAACTTCTTGATGAAGGCTTTTTAGGGTTATAAACTTTCCACTTAACCTTGCTTTGGCTGCATCCCAGAGATTGGGAAAGTGTTTTCTATTTTTATTTATTTTCAAACAATTATCTTAATTTCTGCCTAATTTTGATTTTTACCTAGGAGTTATTCAGGTATAAGTTGTATGATTTCCACGTAATTGTGTATTTTGAGAGATTTTTTTGGTATTGATTTCTATTTTTATTGCAGCATGGTCCAAGATTGTGCTTTATGTAATCTCAGTTTCTTTTGAATTTACTGAGGCTTGCCTTATGACTGAGATGAGCTGATAGTCAATCTTAGACTATGTTCTATGTGCAGATGAGAAGGATGTCTATTCTCTATTTCTTGGGTGGAGTGTTCTTTCTGTAGATGTCTGTTAGGTCCAGTTTGTCAAGGGCTGAGTTTAAGTTTGGTATTTCTTTGTTAGTCTTTTTGTAGGACAAGCACTTGTTCTACAAATCAGGGTACTCCATGTTGGATGTATGTATACTTAGAATGGTGGTGGATTGCAACCATTATTATTGTGTAATAACCTTCATTGTCCTTCTCACTTTTCTTTGGTTTAACATCTGCTTTCCTGCTCTTCTTGTTTTTCATTTGCATGGTAGCTCTTACCCAGCTCTTTTACTTTTTGGCTACAAGTGTCACTGGATGTGAGATGGTGGTCTTGAAGACAATACATGGTTGAGTTTCATCTTTTTATTCAGCCTGCCACTTTGTATCATTCCAGGTTAGTATTCATATGTGTGATTTTGAACCTGTCATTGTGTTGTTAGCTGGTTGTTATGTGGACTTGCTTTCTAGCTGCTTTATAATGTCTGTGGGCTATGCACTTAAGTGTGATTTTGTGGTAGCAGGTATCATTCTTTAAAATTCACTTTCAGCATTCCCTTGAGAATGTCTTGAAAGCCTAATCTAATTGAAATTAGATTAGGGTCCTTAGCATTTTCCTGTAGGTGAAAAATTTTATGTCTTCTGTACTTATGAATCTTAGTTTGGTGGGATATAAAATTTCTTGTTTGGAATTTTTTAAAAGAAAGTTGATAATAGACCCACATCACTTCTAGATTGTAAGGTTTCTGCTGAAGATCTGCTGTCATCCTGATAGTGTTCTCGCTGTAGGTGACCTGACAATTCTCCCTAGCTGCCTTTACATTTTCATTTTTGATTTTTGTTAGTTTTCTTGTTTGTTTGTTTTTTCATTGACCTTAATGAGTCTGATGGTTATGTGCCTTGGGAACAATATTATGTAGCATTTTGCTATGGTTCTCTGTATTCTTTGGGTTTGGATGTTGACCTCTCTAGTGTGATGAAAAAGACTTTCATGACCGTCTCCTCAAACATATTTTTTTCAAGTGGTTTATTATCTCTCTTTTCCTTGGTGTATTCTGCTGATATCATGTCCAATTGCATGTTGATGTTCTTTCAGTGAAGTTTTCAGCTGAAGAAGTCAATTTTTGGTCTTACTTTAAGTGTCTAGTTCATGTTTGAGCTCTTGGATTTCTTTTTTGCATTGGTTGGCTTCCTTGGATTGTTTCAATTTTCTCTTCAATTTAGATGAGATTTTTTGCCATCCAGATTCAGAATTCCCATGTCTGTCATTTGAGAC
This sequence comes from Leontopithecus rosalia, assembly GCA_028533165.1. Classification (NCBI taxonomy): domain Eukaryota; kingdom Metazoa; phylum Chordata; class Mammalia; order Primates; family Cebidae; genus Leontopithecus; species Leontopithecus rosalia. Next base: position 39,267,862 of record CM052661.1, on the reverse strand, counting down.
CATTGAAATTTGTTGCTGGGGAGCTACTGGTCTGATTTGGTGCTAAAAGAGATTCTTGTGTTTAGAACTGTCATCATTCTTGCACTGCTTCTTTCTCATCTGAGATGGCTGGTATGCCTTTAACTGTGATTCAAACTGACTATCATCATTTGTCTTAATTTCTGGACATTCTGAGATGGCAAAGTCTCTGTACAGTGTCATTTTTTCTGAATTCTTGTCTGTGGTTTTACACAGGTTGGGGCAGAATTAGTAAAGCAACTTTTTGTGTTGTAATTTGGGCTAAAATCTAGGAGATGGTGCTGGAGAATAATGAGCAATAGATGGCCTAATACTCAACTGTAGAGTTTTTTTTTTGTATTCTGGCATTTATTTCTGTATTTTACTGGACTAGGGACAGAGAGGCAAACCCCTGACTGGATCTTCTTGTGGGCCTTGGGGAGGCCACCTGCAATCACTGACACTGTTGAGAGGTTTTTATTTTTATTTATTTATTTCTTTCCCATGGTGGGGCTCTCTTAAGCAGAAGTCTGGTAGGCCAAGGTTTTACCAAACCAGCCCTGTAGCTTAGGGCCTCCTAAAGCCACACTCCCACCACCTGATTCTACTGCCTTGGTCTCTTGAGTAGCTGGGATTACAGGCATGTGCCACCATACGCAGCTAATTTTTTCAACTTTTGCTAGAGACAGGATTTCTCCCAGTTGGTCAGGCTGGTCTCAAACTCCCAGCCTCAGGTGATCTGCCCACATCAACTTCCCAAAGTGTCAAGATTATGGGCATGAACCACTGTGCCTGTCCACTAAGGTGGGATTTTTCTAACTTCTTGATGAAGGCATTTCAGGGCTATAAACTTTCCACTTAAACCTGCTTTGGCCGCATCCCTGAGATGTGGGAACGTTTTTTCTATTTTCATTTATTTCAAAGAATTATCTTAATTTCTGCCTCAATTTTGATGTTCCCCTAGGAGTGAGTTAGGTGTAAGTTGTTTGATTTCCATGTACTTGTGTATTTTGAGAGATCTTGGTATTGAGAGATCTTGGATTTCTATTTTTATTGCACTGTGATCAAAGAGTGTGCATTGTGTAATTTTGGTTTATTTTGAATTTGCTGAGACTTGCCTTTTGACTGGGCTGATAGTTAATCTTAGTCTATGCTCTCTGTGCAGATGAGAAGAATATCTGTTCTCTGTTTGTTAAGTGGAATGTTTGTTCTGTAGATATCTATTATGTCAAATTGGTCAAGTGTTGAGTTTAAGTCCAGAGTTTCTTTGTTAGTCTCTTCATAGGCCAAGAAGAACTTATTCTCTAAATCAGGATGCTCCAAAGTTGGATGTATGTATATTTAGGATAGTGTTGGATTATACCCGTTACTATTGTGTAATGAACTTCATTGTCCTTCTCAATTTTCACTGGTTTAACACCTTCTTTCCTGCTCTTTTTGTTTTTCATTTGCATGGTGGATCTTACCTGGGTCTTTTACTTTGAGGCTATGGGTGTCATTGGATGTGAAATGGGTATCTTAAAGGCAACAGGTTGTTGAGTTTTGTCTTTTATTCAGCCTGCCACTCTGTGTTATTTAACGTTAGTATTGATATGTGTGATTTTCATCCTGTCGTCGTGTTGTTAGCTGGTTGCTATATAGGCTTGGTTTCCTAGCTGCTTTATAATGCCTGTGGACTATGCACTTAAGTGTGCTTTTGTGGTAGCAGTATCATTATTTCAAATTTATATCTAGCATGCCCTGAGGATGTCTTGAAAGTCTAATCTATTTGAAGTGTATGTCCTTAGCATTTGCTTGCCTGAGAAGGATTTCATTTCTCTTTTAATCTTAGTTTGGTGGGACATGAAATACTTGGTTAATTTTGTTTTTTTTAGGAATGTTGCAAATATGCTCTCAGTCTTTTCTGGATTATAAGGTTTCCACTGAGAGGTCTTCTGCCGTCTTGTAGGTGACTTGCCACTCTAGCTGCTCTTACATTTTTGTTTTTGTTGTTTCTTTTTGCATTGACCTTGGTGAATCTGATGACTATGTGCCTTGTGAATGATCATATTAAGTAGCATCTGGCTGGTCTTCTCTATATTCTTTGGATTTGGATGTCAACCTCTCTAGTGTGATGAGAAAGTCTTTCATGCCTGTCTCCTCAAATATATTTTCAAGTTGTTTATTCTTCTTTCCTCTTTGGAATACTGGTGAGTCAAGCCATAAATTTGGTCTCTTTACTTACCCCATACTTCTTGGAGGTTTTGCTCATTTTCAATTCTATTTATTTTTGACTGACTGAGTTGATTTGGAAGAATCAGTCTTGAAACTCTGAGATTCTTCCCTCAGCTCAGTCTACTCGGTTGTTAACATTTCCAATTGCATTATGACATTCTTATAGTGAAGTTTTCAGCTGAAGAAGTCAGTGTATGGTCTTTCTTTAAGTGGCTATTTAATATTTCTGCTCTTGAATGTCTTTAGTATGTTGCTTGTTTTAATTGGAGAGTTTCAATTTTCTCTTCAATCTTAATGAGTTTTCTTGCCAATCAGATTCTGAATTTCACGTCTGTCATTCGAGATCATTGAGACTGGTTCATGGGAAGCTAACATGCTGATTTGCAGGCAAGGGAAATTATGGTATTTTGAACTGTCACTGTTCTTGCAGTGGTTCTTTCTCATCTGGAAGGACTGACATAACATTAACTCTGGCGTAAATGGGGCATTGTCAGTTGTCCTAATTTCTGGAAGTTTTGAAATGACAAAGGCTCTGTACATCATTATTGCTGAATTCTTGCCTTTTTTTCCACAGGGCATGAGAGCAGAATTAGTAAAATGACATTTTGGCATTGTAATTTGTTCTAAGATCTAGAAGATGGTTCTAGAAAATAATGAGAAATAGATATCCAGAAAATAGTAGGAAATAGAATATTATTTGGCTGCATAGTTCATTTGTGTATTCCAGGATTTGCAGCTGAGTTTCTTTGTGTAATTTTGCATTTGTACCCAAACAGGGAGGAATAAACCCCTCACTGGGTCAGCTTGTGGCTCTGGGGAAGCCACCTGAAATGATTGGCACAGTGTTGAGAGTTTTGTTATTGTTGTTCTTGCTATTAGGTTTTTCCCATGGTGGACTTCCTTGGGGAGGGTATTCCTGCAGACCCTGACTCAGTGATGGATGCATAAAATATGATAACACAGATATTTTGCTTTGTCAGTTCAGCTGAGGGTCCGTAGAGAAATATGCCATGGCCTAGCTGAGCACTCAGGGCCCCATAACACCACCCTCCCATCACCTCGTCCCCCACATTCTCCCCTACCCATCTGCCACAGAAACTGCCTGAACCTTAGTGCCTGAGGTTCCTGTCAGATCTGATTAACGGTAGTACAACCCTTCCTTACATGAGAGACCTAGGTGGTGTGCTCCTCATGAGAATCTAATGTTTGCCAAAGACCTGAAGTGAAACAGTCTCATCCTGAAATCATTCCATTCTCACCCCTGACTCCATTCCCCCACTCCACCTTTTCTCCTCCATCTGTGAAAAAATTATTTTCCACCAATGTGGTCCCTGGTATCATAAAGTTGGGGATAACTGCTCTAGAGGGAGGCATGTCTAAGTCTCACATCAGCCCAAGAACCAGTGTGACTCAGTTTTCTGAGAGTGTGGGCTGCTATCCTTTTGGTTTCACTACCTACACGATCTTCCTGCACTCCCTGACTGAGCAATGGATGAATAAACTACATTGACACAGATATCATGCTTTGCCAGTTCAGCTGAGGGTCTGGGCAGCTTACAGGCTTCCTAGAGAGTACTGTAAACAGATAGCAGCTACTGGCCCTCCCCAGCAAATGAGACTTGCATTTATTTAGTGAAGTTTAATTGACAAAGGCTTGAGTCAATACCTCTAGAGGTTGAAGATTAAAGCAAAGGTTCTGATGCCTAAAGGAAACACTATTAGTGTGTAACATCCCTGCTCCACCTCCCTCCAAGTGGGTCATCTGGAACCAGGGTTAAGACCACATGAGCAAACAAGTTATTTGGATAAACTCCCCCATACCATAGCTATTTGCTTTTCTTATTAACTAAATGTAAAGGGGATTTAGGCTGCCTTCAGCCAAGAGCTATAGAAAAACACTTAGGTCTTCCAAAAGGGCTTGAGACTATATTCTATAATGTTCTCTATTATTTTTCCCTTAATATTTAGCCACCACTCTCAGCGAATTCCCACATCCTTCTATGCAAGTGCCAAGCACAGATCAATTCCAGCTCAGCAACCCTGCGCTGCAAACTGCTGTCCTTGGGCTCCCTTCTCTGGAAGCTTGGGGTTAAGTTCCAAGTGCAGTGCAGGAACATGCTCAGGTAGAGGAAAGCACCTAGGCTGGTTGATGGAGGCTGTACTGTATGTCTGTTTGCTGGGGCAACCAGGCAGGCACCTCGTGAGAGGCTGGTGGGCCTGAAGCACAAATGTGTCCCAGTTCTGCAGAGAAATAGGTCCTGCCTTCTCCCCAGTGATTAGCTTTGGCCGGAGCCCCACACAGGGAGATGGGCAGTTTTGGAGGTTGGTTGCTTATGACCAGGCTCTCTGAGAGATGGCCCATTCTCAAGGGTCCCATCTCTGCTCCTGCTGCAGTTCCATCTCTAGTCTTTGGGGAGATCCCCCTGCATTGGAACATATCTGTGGGGGTGTGAGATGCCCTGCAGCTGGTATCCCAGTAATACAGGAGTTATTAATGAAGTATTTTCAGGTAGCTAGAATGGGTAAAAAATTTTAGTGGATTTTTTTTTAATACAAAGCAGCCCAAAACCATTTATTCTCTAACAGAAAGCAGCCTGAAAGGTCAGTAATAGATATGCAGACTAGGAGCTTTTATATGTAAATACCTGCAGCTGTACCTGGAAGTTGGGTGCATTCAATATGGCTTCTCTCTTTCTCTTTTTTTTGTCACGACATGTGCCAGTGACATGGCAGCCTCCAGCTAAAACTATGTACAGGTATGGAGCCTGCCAAGTGGAGGCTGCATTTGCATAATAAAAGACTTGGTTGGTAGGGCCAATCTTTTTGCAGGCTATGTAAATGGCACACCTGGTCAAACCAATCCCCTGAGTCCTGTGTAAATCAGTCACCACCTCCTCAAGCCTTTGTGTAAAATGGATCTCCATTATGCCATAAACCTGAGATCCTGTCTTGGTTAACCCACTTTCTCAGCATGAGGCAGCCTTTACTCTCTTTATTCTTTTTTGTCTATTAAACTTCCTGCTCCTAAACCTACTCCTGTGTTTCTGTGTCCTGAACTCTTTCTTGTCCATGACAAAAACCAGGGTATATACCCCAGACAAGACAGCCATTTCACCAGGTGTCTGCTGCCAGAGTGAACAGTCCTCCAGTCCCTTCACCCATGCCTAGGATTCAGAAAGCAGCCACAGCATTCAGGCACACCAGGCAGGATTCCCAATTTCCTCCATTGCCAGCCGTTGGATCTCTGTCTTCTTTCCAACCACATTTGAGGTTTTCTCTCCAAAGATCTGTTCAAATTATGTTGGTGTGGTCAAAATGGAGGTCTCTGTGAAATTGACATTTAGTCTCATTTAGGCTCGTCTAGTCATCAGTCTTACCCTAAGTCTCCTGTATCTACCCAACCAGCTGTCAGAGCCTGGGAATTGGGAAGTGGTTTACTCTAAGGTTGGTGAAAATAATTTACCAACTAAAGTATAGGTTTGAAAAAGGAAAGTTTGTTAGAAAGAAAAAATGCTGTGAAAGGGTGCAGCAGAGCACCTCAGCTAGAGAACTGAGATCACCACAGGTGGATTTTCCTGAGGGTTATTTATGGACTTCAACAAAGGAGCTTAGGGTTGTAAAATCTAAATGAGTTTAGGCATGGCATTCCAGAAATAAATCAAAATGTTTGTTAGTTACAGTAAAAGTTGAAGGAGTTCTGAAACGACATGCTGTCTTTAGATATTAGGAAAATTTGATTCCATATTCCCAGGTAAGGAGTTTTGCCTCTTGGATGGCCTACTGATGGTCACCAAATGGTCTTTGCTCCCTTTTAATTTCCTAAGATGAGAATTTTTTTTTCCTTGGGTAGTCTGTTTTATGGCTACCAGATGAGTTCCTCTCTTGTCAGTATCCAGATTGAGGTGGCAGTTGCCTGAATTGACACCTGAATAACTTAAAATAGAACCCCCCCACACACAAACACACACTCACGCTTCCACACCCATTGAACCAATGTCAGGTTCCTCTTAACTTGTGTACTGGAATTATGCAAAATTATTTAAAATGTAGCCTTTGGGAAAATATGTGTAAATGTACAGTGAACATGTCTGCACTATCTTTGCAGCTTTGCATTAATCTATCATTATGAAAAATTTAACAGCCACCAGGAATGTATACACTTACATATATATTCCTCTAATATGCATGAAGAGGAAGATAGCCAGTTAAACAGATAGATGTTAATTAGCTGCAGAGGTAAAACAAAATCCAAACATTTTTATTTCGTCTTTAAGAGAGAAGTGCTGATTGCAACATGTAAAAGTAAGGTAATCATTTTTCATTTTCAAGGATGATAAATATAGGCTTGAATGAAACCTCACAAAAAGACATGGAATGTATAGTATTTTATTACAAAGATGTCATTTGACATAATCAGCTGTTATTTAAATTTTGTTGGATCAAGGAAAGTTTTTAGAACTTACATAAACAACAAACAAAGACTAAGAAGTTGTTTCTCAAAGAAATAGACATTTGACAAGTGGATAGCCAAACCAAATGAGAACCAGTTAGGTATACTTTTTCACATGTCCAGAATTATGGAATTACATATGACCTCAGCAGTCATATGTATTACATATGTTTCAGTAAAACAAATGAGGGCTAAAACCTGTGACTACACAGCAACTACAAAAAATGGTATAGGATCTATAGTTGGAATATTTTTTATAAAATTGTAAAATATGTAAAGTAAGTTTAAATGTATAAATACAATATATGAAATTTGACCTCTGGGCTTTTTATGAGTGTGTGATTCTTGTGCAGTTCTAATAACTTCACAGCATTAGATGCCATTTTTATTGTACACACAGATCTGTAGACTCTGTGCATTTGTGTGTTACCAGTAATTTTTTAACAAGCTTCATAATTATTTTTTTCCTGTCTATTAACTGACAAATAGTTATGAACACCTATTTATAATCTTGTGAAAATTGTGTCAGTGTAAGCCTGCTGTGGTGGCTCATGCCTATAATCCCAGCACTTTGGGAGGCCAAGGTGGGAGGATGACGTGAGGTCCTGAGTTTGAAACTAGCCTAGCCTACAGGGTGAGGCCCTGTCTGTGTCTACTACATATACAGAAATTAGCTGAGTGTGGTTGTACAGCCTATAATCTCAGCTACTTTGGAGGCTGAGGCAAGAAAACAGCTTGATCCCAGGAGGTGGATTATGCAATGAGCCGAGATAGCACCATTGCACTACAGCCTGGGCAAGAAGAGCGAAACTTGGTTCCGTCATAAAAAAAGAAAAAAAAACCATAGTATCAGTGGTCAGTGTAATACAATTTTTTTTGGTGTGGTTCTTTGTCCTTATTTCTTTCTCGTGCTCTCTCTCTCTCATACTTTTTTTACATTCACAGGTAACGCTGTATGATTTTATTTTGTACAAGATGATGTTTGATGTACAAAAGCAGTGTGGAATAGTGAAACCCAGAGAATTAATAAATGCATTTTCTCACATAGTTATTATTTTTATGGTAAGAGCAAATTAACATCCACACTGTGAACAAATTTCAACAATATACCTTCATTAACTATAGTCACCCTGCTACGCAATGGATCTCTTTAAATTTATTACACCTGTCTGACTGTAATTACAAATCCTTTGATACAACTCTTCTCATTATTTCTTTTCCCCTAAAGACTCCAGTCTCTGGTAAAAATCATTTTACTCTCTACCTCTATAGAGTCTTCTATTTTTTTCATTTTAAGCTTTCTCATAAGAGTGACACCATGTGGTATTTGTTTACCTGATATAGTTCACTCAATGTGATGTCCTCCAGGTTCATCCCTGTTGCTTCAGATGAGAGTTTCATTTTGTGATAGCTGAATGCTATTTCATTGCATATATGTATCAAATTTTCCTTATGTATTCACTGATAGACCCTTGAGTTTATTACATAGCTTGGCTAATGTGAATAATGCTGAAATAAACATTGGAGTGCATAGATCTGTTTGACATTCTGGATTCAATTCCTTTTGATATATACCCAAAAGTGGAATTTCCAGATAATATATTAATCCTATATTTTAATTTTTGAGGAAGCTCCAAACTGTTCATGGAGTATAATGGATTTAGTGATGTAAATGGATATACTAATTCACATTCTCATCGGCAATGTGCAAGGGTTTTCTTTTCTTAGTTTTTTGTTTCTTCTTTTCCTTTTTCTTTTGTTCTTTAAATAGTGATTATTCCAACTGAAATGTGGTGATGTCTCATTGTGGTTTTGATTTGCATGCTTGTTTTTTTTTTTTTTTTTGAGACAGAGTTTCACTCTTGTTGCCCAGGCTGGAGGGCAATGGTGTGATCTCAGCTCCCCGCAACCACCACCTCCCAGGTTGAAGTGATTCTCCTACCTCATCCTTCTGAGTAGCTGGGATTATAGGAGTGTGCCACCATGTCCAGATAATTTTTGTATTTTTAGTAGAATGGGTTCCATTATGTTGGCCAGACTGGTCTCGACCTCCTGACCTCAGGTTATTAGACTGCCTTGGCCTTCCAAAGGGCTGGGATTACAGATGTGAGCCGTGAAGCTGACCATGTGTCTTCTTCAGAATAATGCCTTTTGAGGAAAGCCTATTAAGAGACCTAATATTTTATGCAGAGTTATATATTTTTTTCTTTCTAATTTCAAAATTTAATTTCTATTTTAGGCTCAGGGGTACATATGCAGGTTTGTTATACAGGTAAACTCATGTGATGGGATTTGTTATACAGATTATTTCATCACCCAGGTATTAAGGCTAGGGCCCATTAGTTGTTTTCCCTGATTCTCTCCCTCCTAACACTCTCTACCCTTTGACAGACCACTGTGTGTTGTTCCCCTCTATATTTCAATGTGTTCCTATCATTTACTTCCCAATTATAAGTGAGGTTATGCAGTATTTGTTTGCTTGCTTTTGAATCTGTTTTTAATTCCTTATATATTTCGATTAACACCTTGTCTGATGTATAGTTTGCAAATATTTGCTCTCATTATTTTACTCTGGTTATTACTATTTTTTTTTCTGTATGAAAGCTTTATAGCATGATGTAACCTCATTTGTCTGTGGTTTTTATGCTTGTGCTTTTGAGGTCTGATCCAAGAAAATTATTTCCAAGACCAAGATCATTACGTGCGTTTGTGTTTTATTCTAGTAGTATGACAATTTGGGGTTTTCATTACATCTTTATTTTAATTGTTTATTAAAATGTATTTTTACAGATGAGGTCTCATTACATAGCCTAGGCCTGAGTGCAGTGGCATGAGTGTGGCATTCTACAGCGTTGAACTTCCAGACTCAGGTGATTCCCCTAAGTAGGTAGAACTATAGGTGACACCACTGTGTAGGCATTTTAATCCATTTGAGTAAATTTTTATATGTGGTAAGAGATAGGGTTCTAATTTCATTTTTTGCATGTAGCTCTTTTGTTTTACCAGTGCCACTTATTGAAGAGACTGACCTTTTCTCATTTTGTGTTCTTGTCACATCTGTAGAATATCAGCTGGCTATACATGTGTGGATTTATTTTGTGCAGTGTGTTCTGTTGTATTGGTTTATAGCATTGTGATGCCTCCAGCTTTGTGGGTTTACTCCTCAACCCCACTATCATATTCTATATTGCTTTGGCTATTCAGGGTTTTTTTTTGTGTATATGCTTTAATATTAATTTAGGATTTTTTAAAATTACTGTGAAAAATGTCATTAGTGTTTTAATAGAGGTTGCATTGAATCTGTAGACCTTTGGGGGTCATATAAACATTTAAACCATATTACTTTTTTCAATCGGTGAACATAAATAACTTTCAGTTTATTTATGTTGCTTTAATTTTTTTTTTTGAGACGGAGTTTTGCTCGTTACCCAGGCTGGAGTGCAATGGCGCGATCTCGGCTCACCGCAACCTCCACCTCCTGGGTTCAGGCAATTCACCTGCCTCAGCCTCCTGAGTAGCTTGGATTACAGGCATGCACCACCATGCCCAGCTAATTTTTTGTGTTTTTAGTAGAGACGGGATTTCACCATGTTGACCAAGATGGTCTTAATCTGTTGACCTTGTGATCCACCCACCTTGGCCTCCCAAAGTGCTGGGATTACAGGCGTGAGCCACTGCACCCGGCCTGTTACTTTAATTTTTTGCTAATGTTTCCTAGTTTTCAGAATGCATTTTTTATACCTCCTTGGTTAAATTTAGTTTTAAGGTTGTTTTGTTTTTTTCCCAAAGCTATTGTAAATGGGATTGTTTACTTGAGTTTCGTTTTTTATAGATATTTTGCTATTCATGTATGAAATGCTACTTAATTTTGTATATTGATTTTGTTGACTGAAACTTTACTGATTTTCTGAATTAGTTCTACCTGCTTTATAGAGGTACTTCAGGAATTTTCACATTATGTCATTAATAAATATGGATATTTTACATCTTTCTTTCCAATGTGGGTACCTATTTTTTAATTTCTTTTGTCTAAATGCTCTTGCTAAAAACTTTCAGTGTTACATTTATAAAAAAACTTCCAGTATTATATTTAACCAGTTAAAGTGAACATCCTGGTGTTCTTTCAGGTCTTTGCAGAAAACTTTTCTACTTATAACTCTCATTGAGTGTGATGTTAGTTGTGGGTTTTTCATGTATTGAATTATTTGCTTATTCTTTTATGTTGAGTTACAATTATTCTATGCATAAGTTCTTAAGAGATTTTTTTTTTTTGAGACAGAGTTTTGCTCTCGTTACCCAGGCTGGAGTGCAATGGCGCGATCTCGGCTCACCGCAATCTCCACCTCCTGGGTTCAGGCAATTCTCCTGCCTCAGCCTCCCGAGTAGCTGGGATTACAGGCACACGCAAGAGATGTTTCTAAAAGATGTTAAATTTTGTCAAATGCTTTTTTACTTATTGAAATTACTTCCTAGATTTTGTTTTTCTTTTATTTTGTTCATGTAATGTATGACATTTAATAATTCTTGTGTATTAAACCATTCCTGTATTCCTGTCATGTCTCTTGATCTTGGTGAAGGATTCTAAATGTGCATTATAAGTCAGTTTTCCAGTATTTTGATGAGGATTTTTACATTATGTTATTCAGGAATATTGGCCTGTAGTTTTTTGTCTTTTTTTGTTGTGTCCTTGTCTGTTTTTGAAATCAGCATGACCCGACCCATGGAATGAAACAGTTCACATAGCTTCTTCTTCTGTTTTTTTTGGCTAGATTAAAAAGAATTGGCAGGAATTCTATTTCAGGGGTAGGTAGAATGCAGAGTGAATCCATTGGGTTCCTGGGCTATTCTTTAAAAGGTGACTTTTCATTGCTGATTTGATTTTTTATTATGAATTTGTTTCTGGGTACCAGGTAAGGTATCTCCTTTTTTGTCTCTGATTATATTTTGTAGGGACTTTTCCTTTTTTTTTTTTAACTTTTGATTTTAGCTTTTTGTTTTCCTAATTCCTTGATTGAATCATCAAATTTTGTACTTAATATGTTCTTTTAAATATTATGTTTTCTCTTTAATGTTTTCACTGACTCAGAAGTATGTTGTTTAAATTTCATGTACTTTTGAATTAGTGATTTCAGAAGAAATACTTGATATATATTTGATCTCTTCAACTTGATTGTATTTTTGAATTAATGTATGATAGATACTGGAAAATGTTCTATATATTTAGTAGAGAAGAATGTGTATTCTATAGCTCTTGGATAGATAGTTCTGTAACTGTTTTGTCCATTTGCCCTGCAGCGAATTTTAGTTCAATGTTTACTTACTGATTTTCTGTGTGCATAATCTATTCATTACTGAAATTAAGGTCCTGAAGTTTTCTAATAGTATCTTGCAGTTTTTTTCTCCATTTAGATGTATTAATATTTACATTACATGTATGCATATATTAATCATGTAGGTGTATTTCTGATACGATATTTTCTTTTTCCTCTTGCATAATTCTCTATCATCTCTGTGTCTTTAATATTTGGTGGTTTGATTATATTAAGTATGGGGATATTCTTATTTGCATCAAATCTGATTGGAAGCATTTGACATGCCTGTATCTGCATATTTATGTCTATATTTAGGCTTGGAAAGTTTTCTGTTATTATTTCTCTAAATATGCTTTCTACATTTTTTTCTACATATGCTATTTTTTTGAGATAGAGTTTTCCTCTTTTTGCCCCGGCTGGAATGTAATGACATGATCTTGGCTCATTGCCACCTCGGCGTGCTAGGTTCCAGTGCTTCTCCTTCCTGAGCTTCCTATGTAGCTGGTATTACAGGTGTACACCACCACACCCAGCTAACTTTTATATTTTTAGTATAGTTTTTTATATTTCACCACGTTGGGCAGGCTTGTCTAAAACTCCTGATCACATTTGATCCACCTGCCTCCTCCTCCCAGAGTGCTGCAATTACAGGCATGAGCCACCTCACCCAGCTTTACCACACTCTTGAACGCTCGTGACTAACACATTCGCTCTTTGGATATTATCTCATAAGTCCTATTAAGTTTCCTTATTTCTTTTTTTCCTCTGACTGTATATTTCAATGGACCTGTCCTTGAGTTTTTCTGCTTGACCACTTCTACTGTCAATGCTCTCAACTGCATTTTTTATTTTGTTGTGGTTTTGTCTTCAAGATTGTTGTTAGTATTTTTCTCACATTATATTATCTCTCTGTCAAGTTTCTCTGATAAATGTCTAAATCATTTGTGTTTTCTTGAAGTCCACAACATTGTCTTAAAATTGCTATTTTGAATTTTTTGTCAGGCCATGTATCCATGCCAGTCTCTTTTGTGTCAGTCACCACTGGCACCTAATTTTGACCATTTGGTGCCATCATGTATCTCTGATAAATCCTGATCCTTGGGACTATGCATTGATGTCTGCACAGTGATGTAGGTGCCTGATTCAATGTTCACAATTTGGCTATTTTTGGAAATAAGTCTGTCCAAAAATTCAGGGAAAGAAGGAAATTAAGGTATTTAAGTTTATGATAGCTTCAGCTTTGGTAGGACTATGGGAAACCTTGATATCCCGACATTGATAGTTGGAGTAATTTGGTCACCAAAGCTGATTCAGTACCTGGTTGAACACTGGGAGCACTCAAGTACAGGTTGCACCTGTAGTCCTGTAGAACACTGGGAGCACTGAAGGCCTGCAGCTGCCATGGTCTGCCCTCTCAGATTTATTCAGGCCTGAGATCACTTTAGTCAAGCAGTAAAACTGTTGACTGGAACTGGAGTACATTTTGCTGAGGCCAATTTCTCATCTGTTGCTGGGGAGGTCTGGAAGCTTGCCCCATGGTATCAACCTTCCAAAGTGCTGAGGTAAGAAGACAGGCAAATATCAGTTCCAAGACAAAGTCCTATGCTTATTTCCTAGGATCAAGAATCCTCCCAGCTCAGTCTCCTGAATAACTGGGACTAGAGTTATGTGCCACCATGCCTGGCTAAATTTTGTAGCAACAGGTTTATACCATGTTTCCCAGGTCATTCTTGAACTCCTGGGCTCGAGTGATCCACACACCTCAATCTACTAGTATGTTAGGATTACAGGTATGAGTCACCACATCTGGTCAATTTTACTTTCTAAAATTTAAATTTTAGGTTACTTATTTTTATTCAGTCTTATTTCTCATAAATGAAATTTAGGATGCTAATGGTTTAAAGTTTCACTTTGAGTTTTCCTTTAGGAATAAATGGAGTGTTGATGCTCATTTTTTTTCTTTTTATTGCGTTTTAGGTTTTGGGGTACATGTGCAGAACATGCAAGATAGTTGCATAGGTACATACGTGGCAGTGTGTTTTGCTGCCTTCTGCCCCTTCACCCACATTTGGCATTTCTTCCCATGCTATGCCTGCCCAGCTCCCCCACCGACTGTCCCTCCCCTATTCCCTGCAATAGACCCCAGTGTGTAGTACTCCCTTCCCTGTGTCCATGTGTTCTCATTGTTCATCACTGCCATTTATTAAACAGGGAATCCTTTCCCCATTGCTTGTTTTTGTCAGGTTTATCAAAGATTGGATGGCTGTAGATATGTTGTGTTGCCACCGATGCCTCTGTTCTATTCCATTGGTCTATATCTCTGTTTTGATACCAGTACCATGCTGTTTTGATTACTGTAGCCTTGTAGTATAATTTGAAGTCCGGTAGTGTGATGCCTCCCGCTGTGTTCTTTTTGTTTAGGATTGATTTGGCTATGGGGGTTCTCTTTTGGTTCCATATGAAGTTCAAGGTGTTTTTTTCCAGTTCTGTGAAGAAA
>CM052661.1:39223963-39252892 GCA_028533165.1 Leontopithecus rosalia | reverse complement strand
CAAATGGAGAGCAAAAAAAAGCAGGAGTTGCAATTCTCATCTCTGATAAAATAGACTTTAAAGCAACAAAGAGCAAAAGAGACAACGAAGGACATTACATAATGGTAAAAGGATCGATACGAGAAGAAGAGGTAAAAATCCTAAATATATATGGACCCAATACAGGAGCACCCAGATATATAAGGCAAGTTCTTAATGACTTACAAAGAGACTTAGACTCCCACACAATAATAGTGGGAGACTTTAACACTCCACTGTCAACATTAGACAGATCAACCAGACAGAAAATTAACAAAAATATCCAGGACTTGAACTCAGACAGAACAAGCAAACCTGATAGACATTTATAGAACCCTCCACCCCAAATCCACAGAATATACATTCTTCTCAGCACCACATCACACTTACTCTAAAATTGACCACATAATTGGAAGTAAAGCACTGCTCAGAAAATGCAAAACAACTGAAATAATAACAAACAGTCTCTCAGACCATAGTGCAATCAAGTTAGAACTCAGAATCCAGAAACTGACTCAGAACCACACAGCCTCCTGGAAACTGAACAACTGGCTCTTGAATGTTGACTGGATAAACAATGAAATGAAGGCAGAAATAAAGAAGTTCTTTGAAACCAACGAGAATGAAGATACAACATACCAGAATATCTGGGACACATTTAAAGCAGTCTCTAGAGGAAAATATATAGCAATAAGTGCCCACATTAGAAGAGTGGAGAGATCCAAAATTGACATCCTATCGTCAAAATTGAAAGAGCTAGAGGAGCAAGATCAAAAAAACTCAAAACCTAGCAGAAGACAAGAAATAACAAAGATCAGAGAAGAACTGAAGGAGATAGAGACACGGAAAACCCTTCAAAAAATCAATAAATCCAAGAGCTGGGTTTTTGAAAAGATCAGCAAAATAGAGAGACCACTAGCCAGACTGATAAAACAGAAAAGAGAATAACCAAATACAAACCATCTTCAGAGAATATTAAAAACTACTCTATGCACATAAACTAGTAAACCTGGAAGAAACAGATAAATTCCTTGACATTTGTGTCCTCCCAAGCCTAAACCAGGAGGAAGCCAAAACTATGAACAGACCAATAACAAGGTCTGAAGTTGAGACAGCAATTAAGAGCCTACCACACAAAAAAAGCCCAGGTCCAGATGGGTTCACAGCCGAATTCTACCAGACACACAAAGAGGAGCTGGTACTATTTCTTCTGAAACTATTTTAAATAATCCAAAAAGAGGGAATCCTTCCCAAATTATTTTATGAGACCAAGATCATCCTGATACCAAAACCTGGCAGAGATCCAACAAGAAAAGAAAACTTCGGGCCAATATCTATGATGAACATATATGCAAAAATCTTCAGTAAAATACTGGCAAGCCAATAGCAACAGCACATCAAAAAGCTTATCCATCATTACCAACTAGGATTCATCCTGGAGATGCAAGGCTGGTTCAACATACGCAAGTCTATAAACATAATTCACACATAAACAGAACCAAAAACGAAAACAACATGATATCTCAATTGAGGCAGAGAAGGCCTTTGACAAAATTCAACAGTCCTTTATGCTAAAAACCCTCAATAAACTCAGTATTGATGGAACGTATCTCAAAATAATAAAAGCTATTTATGACAAAGCAACAGCCAATATCATACTGAATGGGCAAAAAGTGGAAGCATTCCCTTTGAAATCTGGCACTAGACAAGGATGCCCTCTCTCACCACTCCTATTCAAAATAGTACTGGAAGTTCTAGCCAGAGCAATCAGGCAAGAAAAAGAAATAAAGGGTATTCAAATAGGAAAGGAGGAAGCCAAATTGTCTCTATTTGCAGATGGCATGATAGTATATCTAGAAGACCCTATTGTCTCAGCCCAAAAACTCCTGAAACTAATAAGCAACTTCAGCAAAATCTCAGGATATCAAAACAATGTGCAAAAATCACAAGCATTCCTGTACACCAATAACAGACTGAAAGAGAGCCAAATCAAGAACAAACTGCCATTCACAATGGCTACAAAGAGAATAAAATACCTAGGAATACAACTTACAAGGAACGTAAGGGACCTCTTCAAGGAAAACTACAAACCACTGCTCAACGAAATAAGAGAGGACACAAACAGATGGAGAAACATTCTATGTTCATGGTTAGAAAGAATCAATATTGTAAAAATGGCCATACTGCCCAAAGTAATTTACAGAATCGATGCTATCCCCAGCAGGCTACCATTGACTTTCTTCACAGAAGTGGGAAAAACCACCTGGAACTTCATATGGAACCAAAAGAGAGCCCACATAGCCAAGTCAATTCTAAGCGAAAAGAACGCAGTAGGAGGCATCACACTACTGGACTTCAAACTATACTACAAGCCTGCAGTAATTAAAACAGCATTGTAGTGGTACCAAAACAGAGATATAGATCAATGGAACAGAACAGAGGCATTGGAGCCAACACAACATATCTACAACCATACAATCTTTGATAAACCTGACAAAAACAAGCAATGGAGAAAGAACTCCCTATTTAATAAATTGTGTTGGGAAAACTGGCTAACCATGTGCAGAAAACAGAAACTGGACCCCTTCCTGACACCTTACACTAAAATTAACTCCAGATGGATTCAAGACTTAAACATAAGACCAGGCACCATAAAAACCTTAGAAGAAAATCTAGGCAAAACCATTCAGGACATAGGAGTAGGCAAGAACTTCATGACCAAAACACCAAAAGCATTGGCAACAAAAGCCAAAATAGACAAATGGGACCTAATCAAACTCCACAGCTTCTGCATGGCCAAAGAAACAGTCACTAGAGTGAATCGACAACCAACAGAATGGGAAAAAAAATTTGCAGTTTACCCATCTGACAAAGGGCTGATATCCAGAATTTACAAAGAATCAAACAGATTTACAAGAAAAAACAAACAAGCCCATTCAAAAATGGGCAAAGGATATGAACAGACACTTTACAAAAGAAGACATACATGAGGCCAACAAACATATGAAAAAATGCTCATCATCACTGGTCATTAGAGAGACACAAATCAAAACCACATTGAGATACCACCATGATACCAGGGTGATCATTAAAAAATCTGGATACAACAGATGCTGAAGAGGATGTGGAGAAATAGGAACACTTCTACACTGCTGGTGAGTGTAAATTAATTCAAACATTGTGGAAGACAGTGTGGCGATTCCTCAAGGACCTAGAAATAGAAATTTCATTTGACCCAGCAATCCCATTACTGGGTATATATCCAAAGGACTATAAATCGTCCTACTATAAGGACACATGCACATGAATGTTCAGTGCAGCAGTGTTTACAATAGTAAAGACTGGAACCAACCCAAATGCCCATCGATGATAGATTGGACTGGGACAATGTGGCAGATATACACCATGGAATATTATGCAGCAATCAAAAATGACGAGTTCGTGTCCTTTGTAGGGATGTGGATGAATCTGGGAACATCATTCTCAGCAAAATGACACAAGAACAGAAAATGAAATACCACATATTCTCACTCATAGGCATGTGATGAACAATGAGAACACATGGACACAGGGAAGGGAGCACTACACACTGGGATCTATTGGGGGGGAATAGGGGAGGGACAGTGGGGGGGAGCTGGGGAGGGATAGCATGGGGAGAAATGCCAAATGTGGGTGAAGGGGAGGAAGGCAGCAAAACACACTGCCACGTGTGTACCTATGCAACTATCTTGTATGTTCTGCACATGTACCCGAAAACCTAAAATGCAATAGAAAAAAAGAATATCTAACAACAACAAGAAAAAAAGTATAACACATACAATTATGTACAGTACCTAATACTTGATGATGATAAGTGACTGTGTTACTGGTTTATGTATTTGCTATACTTTTTTTCATTATTTTACAATACACTCTTCTACTTAAAACAAACCAACAAACAAAAGTTACCTGTGAAATAGCCTCAGGCAGATCCTTCAGGAGGTTTCCAGAAAAAGGACTTGTTATCCTGGAGAGGACAGCTCCATGCCTGTTATTGCCCCTAAAGATCTTCCAGTATGACAAGATGTGGAAGTGGAAGACAGTGATACTGGTGATCTCGACTCTGTAGGCCTAGGCTAATGTGGGTATTTATATCTAGTTTTTAACAAGGGTTTAAAAAAAAGTTTCAAAAGTTGAAAAAAGCTTATAGAATAAAGATATAGAGAATAATTTAAACTAAGTCTTATTATAAAAGAGACAAAATGTTGCTTTCTTTTGAGACAGAGTTTCACTGTTGTCACACAGGCTGGACGCAATGGCGCAATCTTGGCTCACTGTAACATCCGCCTCCCAGGTTCAAGCAATTCTCCTGCCTCAGACTCCCAAGGAGCTGAGATCACAGTAAAAATTAAAGGGTAAGGCCAGGCGCGGTGGCTCAAGCCTGTAATCCCAGCACTTTGGGAGGCCGAGGCTGGTGGATCACGAGGTCCAGAGATCGAGACCATCCTAGTCAACATGGTGAAACCCCGTCTCTACTAAAAATACAAAAATTAGCTGGGCATGGTGGCTTGTGCCTGTAATCTCAGCTACTCGGGAGGCTGAGGCAGGAAAATTGCCTGAACCCAGGAGGCTGAGGTTGCAGTGAGCCGAGATCGCGCCATTGCACTCCAGCCTGGGTAACAAGAGTGAAACTCTGTCTCAAAAAAAAAAAATAAAATAAAAATAAATAAAAATAAATAAATAAAATAAAAGGTAAAAAAGTTACAGTAACTGACTGGCACAGTGGCTCAGACCTGTAATCTCAAGATTTTGAGGGACCAAGGAGGGAGGATCACTTGAACCCTAAAGTTGGAAACCAGCCTGGTAAACACAGCAAAACTCCATCTCCAGAAAAACAAACAAACAAAAAGTTAGCTGTGCATGGTTGTGTGAACCTGTAGTTCCAGCTACTTGGGAGGCTGAGATGAAAGAATTGCTTGAGCCTTGGAGGTCGAGAGACTGTAGTGAACCATGATTTTGCCACTGCACTCCAGCATAGGTGACACAGTGAGACCCTGTCTCAAAAAAAAATTATGATAAGCTCAAGTTAATTTATTATTGAAGCAAGAAAAGTGTTTTTTTAAACATAAATTTAGTGTCATCTATAAGCACATTGTTAATCAAGTCTACGGCTCTCGTGATTCTACTATTCTCTATGTATGTAGGTTATTATTCTTGTGTCTTTCTTCTATTTGAATAAATCAAAAACAAGAACAAAATGAAAAGCAATTACTCCTAAGATCATCATTTACAGTAAATATGTTGTAAAAATTCCACCAACAGGAATTAACCTATGCTTCTAATCTGTTGTCTAACTTCTACATCTACAGCTCAGTAAAATCATTTTTCCTCTCCCATGTTTGTTTTAATGTTTATTATGATAACAGCCTAATTAAATATTTGCCAATAAATAAAATTAAAAAACACTTTGTGCCGGGTGCGGTGGCTCATGCCTATAATTCCAGCACTTTGGGAGGCTGAGGTGGGTGGATCACGAGGTCAAGAGATTTAGACCATCCTGGTCAACATGGTGAAACCCCGTCTCTACTAAAAATACAAAATTAGCTGGGCATGTTGGCACATACCTACAGTCCCAGCTACTTGGGAGGCTGAGGCAGGAGAATTACTTGAACCCAGGAAGTGGAGGTTGTGGTGAGCCGAGATTGCACCATTGCACTCCAGCCTGGGTAACAAGAGCAAAACTCTGTCTCAAAAACAAAAAAAAAACCAAAGCACTTTGCAATAAAATAGTGTACTCAGTGCCCACAAAGACAATTTTATTTTATATATTTTATTATTTCTGTTACTGAAGCTTTCCATATTTATATATAATTTTCATAGCAGTCAGGTTTTGCTCTAGGAAAAGAAAAAAACTACAAAAATTTCAGTGGCTCACAAAAATAAATGTCTATTTTTTACTTTCCCACCATTGCCACCTCTGATTGAATTGGCTGTGGCTCTTATTCACTTCACCCTCATCCCTGGATGCAGGTTGGCTGGGAAGTCTGTGTGGATGCCATAGCATAGAGACAATAACATTTGACACAGTGAAGGTCAATCTTACACATCTTCTGCTCAGAAATTACACATTTTACTTCTTCTCATCCCAGTGGCCAAAACCAGCTACATGATTACTTCTGACATCTGCAGGGAGATGGGGTCAATGTAATACTCCCCAGAGGAGAGTGCTGCAGAGAAGTAGAATGTTAACTCTATCTCCATTTTACAGGTAATGAAACAGGCCTATGGAAATGTTAAATTGATTGTCCAACTCAGCCCTCTGCAGTAGAACTTTATGCCATGGTGGAGACGCCCTATGTCTGAACTCTACAATATGGGAGCCATGGAGTGCCTGAGTCCAGGAAGAGGTGAAATGAAGCTGGTGTGGCTGAGGGATACTTTTTAGAGCTTATTTAGTATAACTAACTTTGAGATATACTATCAACATGCAATTTGTGGGAACAGTACAGGATCGTGCAGATCCAAGAATATAAAAATGGAGGCAAGGTAAAATTTGCATCCAGTGCTATGGCTAAATATAGGACATAAATATTCACTCAGTTCTGAGGCTGCTGTTGTCTGCTGTTTTTTGCCCACTCTGAAATGTTAACACCAAGAGTAGAAGACCTTGTCATAATTTTGATCATCTTTGTATAACATGCTTGAAAAGTATCCCTAAGACTGTAAGTAAAAAAAAAAAAAAAAAAGAACCTGTTATGTTTTAGCTGTTTTGCGTAAAAATTTGAACTAACAATTGTGCAAGAAGTATGGCCAAAAGTTGTACTCCACACTTTGGTCAGGAGAAATTGCTGTATACTTGGGTAACGGGTTCTCTGTCCTCATGGTGCTTAGAACATTATTTTTCCACCAGTATAATCTTTGGAGTTGTATGCAACACATTTAACAAATAGGAAATTGGAATTACCAAGAGATAATGCAGGTAGCCTTATTTTTGGTGGAATGGAATAAGGAGGACTCAAAGTAAAAGGCTGCCTAACATCTGAGACCATATTCTTTTAATTCAATTATTCTCAGAAAGGGCTAATTCTGTGGTGATATCTCCCCAGGATATTTGACAATATTTGGAGATTATTTTGTTTGTCAAGATTTGGAAATTAGGGCGCTATAGATGTCTGGTGTGTGGGTCCTAACAATTATTATAAATCTCCAACTGTGAACAGAAAGCCTGCCATCACACACAAGGAATGATTCAGCTCACAGTGTTAAAGTGACAATGTTCAGAAGCCTTGTTTTGTTGTTGTTGTTGTTGTTTGAGATGGAGTCTCATTCTTGTTCCTCAGGCTGGAATGTAGTGGAGTGATCTTGGCAGCCTCTGTCTCCCAGATTCAAGCAATTCTCCTGCACCAGCCTCCTGAGTAACTGAGACTACAGGCACTTGCCATCACACCAGGCTAATTTTTTGTATTTTTTTTAGGAGAAATGGGGTTCCACTATGTTAAGACGGTCTCAATATCCTGACCTCGTGATGCACCCGCTTCGGCCTCCCAAAGTGCTGGAATTACAGGTGTGAGCCACTGTGCCAAGCCAGTAGCCCTTTTTTAAACCAAATATTCTTCATGAGGTAATTGCACAAGGATCAGAATATCCGTGAAGACAAGAAAGAAAAAAATGTGTATTTTAAAGGAAAGAAAATTTAGATACTCATAAACAAAAAATTCTAATGCAAACATCAGAGCAGGGGACAGGAAAAAGCAATTCATGCTGGTGGAGACAGGCTGAGGACAGACCTGGGGCAGGGCCGGGGTGCTCTGGGGAGTTTTCCTTTCACTGTTCCATGGGTCAGCAGCACTGCGAGACTGTAGTTATCATCATAAGAATGACATTAGTAGTCAGCCTCATCCTCAATTTGCATCTCAGAGATGGTCAAGGAGGAGGAGCTGTCAGTGGAGCCAGAGAACTATCAGGGACCACAGAGGTTCTTTCATTATCATAGTAGATTACAGCTGTGGGGGCACTGCCCAGGTGCTGCTGCTACCAGTTTACGTAGTAGTCCCCAATGTTGCCACTGCTGTATGTGCAGGAGATGGTGACCCTCTGTCCTGGAGAGCCTGACACAGAGTGTGACTGAGCTAGCACAAACTCAGCCAAAGAACCTGCAAGGAGGGAGCTACACAGAGAGCAGTGAGGACAGATGAGAACTAGTTCCCTGAGAGGAGGGAATGTCATCATCCCAAGTGACATCCAGGAGCCCTCCCTGAATTCCCTGCAGGCAGCCACTTGCACCATCAGCAAGGAGGGTGAGGAAAAGCACAACCCAAGTCATGGTGGAGATGCCTCAGGCTCTGCTTCCTGAGACATAGTTAGGACTGAGCCAACCAATACTTCTTATCTGTCACCCTGATCCTCATGGGAGGTCTTCATGCAAATCATTCCCTTTTCTGGAGGCTGTGTGAGCCCCTCCTTTGACCTTAGTCTGAACAACAGCTGAGAAAAATAAATACTCTCACTGGGGGAGACCTTTAGTCTAGGGAGAGCACAGAAACACCTACGAGGGGCAGGAAAGAGGGGAGCTGACTGCTGAGGAGCTTGAGAACCCTGAGCAGATGCTTAGGCCACAGCACCCTCTGATGGATGTGGGAGACACCTGGACCCTGTGTAATATGTGTTACATTAATGAATAAGTCTTGTTTTACAGCTTGACACCAGAGATGGAGAGGCCTTGTTGCCTGAACAGGAGCCAGAGAGTAATCTGGAATTGGTGAAGCCTTGATATTTCCAAGAAGCAGAATGTTAGGAAAACATTTGGTAAGAACTGGTCCCAGCACACATCACAGGATCCAAGAATGTTGCAGCTCCTAGAGCAGGAGATGGTGACCTCCTCCCAGAGACCCTGACTCTGAGTATGGCAGAGCCAACAAAGACTTTGCCCAGGACCCTGAAGTGAAGAGCATAGAGTCACAGAGATGGAAAGCTTCAGGGCCAGCCCACAACCTAGCTTGAATACGCAAGGAGATAGCATTCCCTGTATCTGTGGACTCTCCCTTAAATGCAGACTTCATATATCTGTGCACTGAGAGAGAAGAGAGATTAGGACATAGTGCAGATGCCCCAGAGCTCTGCTTCCTGAGTCCATCTTCTGAGACAGAGATACCCACATCTCTCTTATCTTTTCCCTCTGATGGAAGCATGATCCCTTCATTCAAATTATTTTCTACCCCTCTGAATCCCCCACAACCCCTCGCTGAGCCATGAATCAGGACCCTCTGCTTTGGAGTTTCTTGGTGGAGGTGATGAGTCTGGGGAACTTCTGATGTGTGGTTCCCAGGCACATGGAAGGGAAAAAACCCTGGGCCCATGGAGTTCTGAGCAGAGGGTCCCACCTGAGGAACCAGATGTACCATTTGCAGCTGTTTCCTCGCCATTTATCTCAGAGGAAGGGCCACAACAGCCCCCTGGTGGCCCTGTTACACTTTGCACCATGTCCCAGAGGTAACATCACCCTTCTGCCTGAGGGGGGCCCCTGCCCATGGAGGGCATGCCTGTCAGAAGATTATGATGGACCACACATAAGATTGGATGAGCCTTTGATAATGGGCTGGACAGAAGTGCCAGGCTGGAGTGTAGGGTCTGCCGTAACCTTTGCACCCACCCAGGAATTTTCTCAAGAAAACACATTTAAATTTAACATTTAAATGTAAGCAGAACATTTGTGCAACCTTGTCTACTTAATGCTGAAATTATTTTAATGTCTCACATTTAAAAAAACACAATTGCCATGGTTACTTATATTAAAAAGTGAGTTTTAAAGTGATTTCCTTAGATATAGTGCATACTTTGTGATGAACATTTAATTATGAAGTTATTTTTAATATTGTGTCAGCATTATAACATATATTTTAATCTAATTTTTGAAAGTATATAAGAGAATGTATTTTCTATAGTTTTTCTAATTCTTACCAATTTATTCATGGTAAATAAAATCAGAATAAGAATATATATATATATATATATATATATATATATATATATATATATATAAATGGTAAATAAATATGCAATGGTAAATAAAATCAGACTACAAATAAATATATATATTTATATACACGCAAAAATTTGGACTTAATGTGTTTTGTTGTTTGTGTTACTTCTCGTATTGCTAGAAAAAATATGTTACCCAATATCTGCATGAGCCATAATCACTATTTGTTTTCCAATTAAAAAGGAAGTGATGCTGGTATTTCAACATTAGGGACCAGTGTGTGTGTTTTCATTCTTTTTGAGTGGACATTATTAAAACATTAAGATAATATCCTACACTTTTGGTTTTTGTGTGAGGGTATGTGTATATACATGCACATATAGATATAGATACAGATATTTAACACAGGAATGGTGACTACTTGTCTTCAAAATTTATCTTTAATTTTTTAAATTATTTTTTGAGAAGAGAGAGATTAAGAAACAACTCACCAGGGCTAAGCAGTTGACTTGGCCAAGGCTTGGGGGCTGCACAGGAAAAACATCTTACTGGGTGGGCCTCATGTTTTAGCCTCACAGTACCTGAAGCATTGCATGAACTTGATGTCTCTGTCCCAAGCTGAGCAGGGATAATCACCTTCATCCTTGGGCTGGAGCCCACAGATGCTCAGGAAGGCAGTGTTCACCACTGTGGGCAGATGACTGCTGTCATAGATGAGGAGTTTGGGGGCCCCATGGGAACTTTGGGTGTCAGGACCATGCCCTTGCCTAGTGTTGCTGTTGCTTCCAGCACAGGAGCTGGTTTTCATCAGCCCACAGACTCAGATACTGCAGAAGACTAAGTCAGCATGGATTGGGCGTTGGGCCCCAGACATCAGGACAGACACAGGGTGAGAGAGGCAGGACAGTGAGCACAGACAGATGCACAATCCTTGGTCCTTTTATCCACAGCCCTGATGCCTGGCCCCAGTCACCTGTGTAGTAAATAAGAGGGAGAGGGGAGAATCCCAGGCTGGGTACCCCCACATAGCTCTGCATCCTGAGGACCCTCAACTGGGCCTCAGCTGCCCGCGTCCTTCCTACTACCTCCAGCAACCCAAGATGAGGGGGATACTTCATGCAAACAAACCTCCTCCCCTGGGCTGTCTAAGCCCCACCATGGGAACTGACTCTTACCTCTGCCTAGAAAGCTGACCTTGGGAGAGTGTTTTCTTTTCTTTTTTTTTTGGGGGGGGCTAAAACATGTTCCTTTAGCTCAGAGAAGTTTGTTATTACCCAGGGAGAGTGTTTTCTTGGGTGGAACGTAGACAGGTGTAGTAGTACAGGGTTATTAGCATGTTGGTCACCTCAAACCTTTATCATTTCTTTATGGTGATAACTTTCAATGTACTCTTTTCTAGTGTAAAATATAAGATACATTGTTATTACCTATAGTCACCCTACTATGTAAAGGAAAACCAAAAATTATTTTTTCTGTCTAATGGTAACTTTGCAACCATTGACTAATCTCTCTCAATCTTTACCTTCCCAGAGCCCTGGTAACCACCATTCTTCTCTTAACTTCTATAAGATTTACTTTCCAATATTCCACATATTAGTGATATCATGTATGTAGTATTTGTCTTTCAATATATGGTTTATTTCATTTAAGTTATCTTTTTCACTTAAAATTATATATTCTAGGTTCACCCATATTGCCACAAATGACAGGATCTTGTTTCTTTCTATAACCAAATAGTATATCATTGTGTACATTTTTCACATTTTCTTTATTGAGTGATGAACACATATTGATTTAATTTCTTAGCTATTGTGACTAGTGCTACAATAAACATCATAGTCCCAATGGACTCTGTGAGATGGAAACACATCACAGCGCTGCAGGCTTTCTGTAAAGATTTTCAGACTCATGAGATAATTTAAAGCCTACCTCCAGTTTTGCACTCCTGCCTCACAACACCTAGGTCTAGGGAAGTTCTGTGTGAGTGGCATTAAGCCAACTTGAGGGAGAGGGTCTAAAATTATCTTTCTATTTACAAGTCACATTAAGTCATTTTTGCATTGCTGTAAAGATATACCTGGGGTTGGGTCATTTATAAAGGAAATAGATTAATTGACTTACAGTTTTGCAGGCTGCACAAGCATGGCATCAGCTCAACTTCTAGGGAGCCCTCAGGCATCTTTTATTCATGGTGGAAGGTGAAATAGGAACAGGCACATCACATGGCAAGAGCAGAAGCAATAGGGTGAGAGGGGAAATGCCATACACTTTCCCTCATCTTCCTGTCTTATTCTGAGTATCCAAACCTTTTCAGCCTCCCATTACCCATTCCCAAAGTCACGTCATATTTTCAGGTATTTTTATAGCAATGCTTCACTCCTATGTATCATTTTTTATGTTAGGTCATTCTTTCTTCATATAGAGAAATACCTGAGTCTGAGTGTTTTACAGAGGAAAGAGATTTAGTTGGCTCACAGTGCTGCAGGCTGTACAGAAAACATGGCACCAGCATTTGTTCAGCTTCTGGAAAGACCTCAGAGATCTTTCACTCATGATGTAAAATGTAGTGGGAGCAGGCACATCTCATGGTGAGAGTGGGATCAAAAGGAGACGGAGATGCCACACACTTTTAAAAAACAAGATCTTTTTTTTTAATTTTAATTTTTTAATTTTAATTTTTTATTTTTTTATTATTTTTTTAATTTTTAATTTATCTTTATTTTTTAATTTATTTTATTTTTATTATTTATTATTTTTTATTTTTTTTTTTAAAGCTGGGGTTTCACCATGTTGGTCGGGCTGGTCTTGAACTCCCGACCTCAGTTGATCCACCCGCATTGGCCTCCAAAGTGCTTGGATTACAGTCATGAGCCACCATGCCTGGCCTACGTTATTAGTTCAAAGAAATAACTTTTGGTTTTCCTGATCATCGCTATTACTTCGTTGTTGCTGCTTCCTGTTTCATTAAATCTGGCTATCTCTCTTTTCACTCCTTCCTGCTTTGTTCATTCTCCTCCTCCTCTCTGTCCTCCTTCTTCTTTATTGTTACTTATTTTTTGTTTTTTCCCTAGCTTCTTGAATTGAAAGACTAATTATGCTAGGTGTGGTGTCTCACATGAGTAATCCCAGCACCTTGGGAGGTGAGGCAGGAGGATTGCTTGAGACCAGCAGTTTGAGACTAGCTTGCACAACATAGCAAGATCCCCACCTCTGCAAAAGAGAATTTTTAAAAAGCTACTCAGGAGACTGAGGTGGGAAGATCACTTGACTCCAGGAGTTTGAGGCTGCAGTGAGCTATAATCACATCACTGCATTATAGCCAGGGTGACAGAGCAAGAACGTGTCTCAAAAAAAAGAGATGGGGGAAGAAAGATTAGTTATTAATCTTAATTTTTCTTTGTTTTCTAATCAATGAATTTAGAATTATGGATTTGGGTAACTCTCACAAGTTTTAATAGGCAATATCCATTTGTATTTCTTGTCCCTCTTTCCCCTTCTTCTTAAGCAAAGAATTCCTTAAGAAGCATGATTTTTAACTTTTTTTTTTTAGACAGAGTTTCACCCTTGTCACCCACGCTGGAGTGCAATGGTGCAGTCTCAGCTCACTGCAACCTCCACCTCCCGGGTTCAAGCAATTCTCATGCTTCAGCCTCCCAAGTAGCTGGGATTACAGGTGCCCACCACCACACCTGGCTAATTTTTGGAATTTTAGTAGAGACAGGTTTCACCAGCTTGGCCAGGCTGGTCTGGAACTCCTGACCTTAGGTGATCCTCCTGCCTCTGCTTCCCAAAGTGCTAGGATTACAGGTGTGAGTCACTGCACCCAGCCGACTTTTAATTTTTGGTATATAAATTTGGGGGCTTCTTTTGGTTGGGTGATTTTTTTATTACATTGTATTGAGGTTAGTGAATGTGGCATTCACTAACAATATATGATAACGATTTTATTTATTCTGAGATTCTCTTTCCTAAGTAGGCTCACTGATTCTTGCCATTTTGTGTTTTATTTTTGCATTTTCTTTTTTTTTCTTTTTATTTTTTTAAAGACGGGGTTTTGCCGTGTTGTCCAGGCCGGTCTTGAACTCCTGAGCTCAACTGATGCTTGTGCCTCAGCCTCCCAAAGTGCTGGAATTATAAGTGTCAGCCACCACGCCTGGACTCACTTCTCTTTTTTTAAAAAACCACCACATTTACTCTTAATTTATGGGGGCGAGTAGGAGAGGGGAGATGATGTTAGTTCAGATGCCTTTTCTGAAACAGGAGACATGCATATTCCCCTATTTTGTCAGCCCACAGCCCCCGCCTGGTGCGACCCCCCAGCATTCCCATCCCCACTGCTACCGTCCCCTCTCAACTGATGTCCTGACGTCTCAAAAAAAAAAAAAAAGAACTAATAATGTAACAAAACCAAAAAAAAACAAAAAAACAAGATCTTATGAAAATTCACTCACTATTGTAATGGAAGCACCAAGCCATGAAGAATTCACCCCAGTTACCCAAAGGTTATCCACCAGGCTCAACCTCCAACACTGGGGATTACATTTCAATATCAGATTTGGGTGGGACAAATATCCAAACCATATCACCAATCATAAATTATCAGACTTTTGTGGGCCCATGAAGTATCTGTGCTTCTTTCCTGAATTTCATGAGTAGAGTGATGGTCTTGACTTTGAATTGTCTCTAATTGTATTTCTGGGGAAGCAATGATGCCAGGGCATCTTTTGTTCTATCATCTTTCATCTTGGCATCTGGAGATTCATTTTTATAGGAAAGGCAAACAAGTATATTTCTGTCAAAGCATCAGTCAATCACATAGCAAAGAAAACAGAGACTCCAATGTTCATTTACAGCAAATAATAGCATATTATAAATATAGATTACAAAACAGCCCAAAGGCACAAACAACTACAACTCATAATACTTAGCTTCAAAATCTCAAAAAAAGAGAATGAATCTGATCTCCTGTGACACCACACCACATGCTCACCTTTGAACAAAACGGTTATAAATCATGCACAAAATATAAAAATATTGTCCACTAATAAGAAATTAAGAAACTGTCTCTAAGGACATCAATACACTGAACTTAAGATACAGAAACTTTATAACAACTGTTTTAAATATATGTAAAAGAGCTGGAGAAAAATATGTACAAGCTACTATAGTAACCCAGAAAGATGAGACATTACCAAGTGGAGAATATCAATTACGTAGAAATTTTGAAAATGAGCCAAAAGTAGTTATCAATCTGAAAGTTGCAATAACACAAAATTTAACAGGAGACTTGAACAGTAGACTTGAACACACAAAACAATCAGTAAATATGAACACAGGTGTTAACATTAATTATCTAGTCTATCAGAGAAGCAAAGGAATAAAGAAAAATATACAGACTCTGAAACACTTTTTAAAAGAAAATAATCACTTAAAACTTTCTAAATGTGATGAAAGGCATTAATCAACAAAACCAAGAATTATTGAGAGCTCTCAGAAGGATAAACTCAAAGAGATTCATTATCATTAATCTTTTAAAAAAAACAAGGAAAATCTTGAATGAGGTAAAGAGAAAAGTGACTCAATTTTCAAAACATTCTCAATAAGACAAGAGCTGATTTCTTATAAGAAACCATGCATGTCAGAGAATATCAAACTCACATATTTAAAGTTAGTAAAGGTGGAACCTACACAGATCAAAAATGGAGAGCAAACCTTATTTCTGATTGACTAAAACATTCATTTGTTCAAGCCATTCTTAGTTTCCTTATGTGAGTTTTGAAATGGCTTGTTTCTTGTCTTCACACTTTGTTAAATTCTTGCTCGTTTTCACTTTACTTTAGACACGTGGCTCCATGTTTTCATAGTGACATGGAAATTCACCTTTTTCAGTGAACTGTTCAGAAACACAGGCTTTCAGTTGACACACTAATTTTTAGAACACCGCCACCACCAACAACAACTTGCCACAAGTTTCTGGAGTGGATCAAAAGAAAATTTGAATGACAGAAATACCAGCTTGCCTAAGGATCATCCCTTTGTTCTGGATGGCATACTTGTGCTCCTTGTGCATTATAGCTAGGCAGGAGTGTCTTTTCTGTGGTAAGAGGTGATGTGGCTATTAGACACTGAAATTTTTTTTACCCTTCTTCCAGGTTGTACTTTGACTGTTCACTCATTAAAATTGGAGAAATTATTTAGCTTAGATTCTTTGAATTGTCCCATTGCCCTGATGATTCCAGAAATGTTTGAGACACAGATGTGCAACTTTCTTTGCTTTTATTGTTTTACCCATTCTAAAAATCATTTTATGTTCTGTTATGTCAGATGTTATTCTGACATAGAGGTAATAATTCTGTGATGTAATTGATACATTTCTTCACTCATGGAGGCTACATCCTTGATGGTAAATATGGTCCAGATAGAAAAAGATAGAACATAAAAGGTTCATTTTGATAAGTGGTAAGGGCTAAAATGTATCAGGTAGATGGAGGTGACTGTAGGTAGTGTGAACTGGCAGTCTCCCATTGGAAGAATACTTCAGTAAAAGCATAAAAGATGTATGGAAGAAAATCATGGAGACCTGTATATCAGGCAGAAGCTATCTGCCTCACTTTATTGTAATTTATCCACTTAATTGAAAAACATTTGGATAGTTTTTATGTTTTGGCCATGAAAAAGAGAGTTGATGTGATCATAAGAATTCATTTCTTTGATGTATTTATTTACAATGATATTTTTTGGTCACAGGGCCAGCATTTGTATGCCTTAAGGTGATATTGAAAAACAGCTTTCCTAAATAATTAGATACTTATTATGATTAAGCATGCCTAATTCCAACATATTCTTCCAACACATTCAATTGCAACACAATCTTTCCTACTAAATTTTAAAATAATTTTATTAAGGTTCAATTTATAGTCTTTAAAATTCACCAGTTACATTTAAAAAGTTTGAGTAATGACATTATTGTGTCAAATGTTACAGATGATTGTATAATCACTATCACAAATATAACATAAAACATTCATCATGACAAAAAGTTAAATTCTGGTTGTTTTTTTTTCAATAAATGCTCTATTCCCACATTATGAATGTGAAACAACTATTTCATTTCTGTCACTATACATTGGCCTCATTTTTATATAAATAAAGTGCTAAATGTCAATGAAAGAGTCATATATGCAAAGCAATCCCATATAACCAAGTAGCCAATAAACTAAAAAAGGAGACAGACAATTCTGGTTTTTCAAGGATAATTTATTGGAGGAACTTACAGAAGGAAGCATGGTCTTGGGTGGCTGCAAGACAGGTAGATCTCTTCAAAAGAGTCCCCTAACCCCCTCACCCACCAATTCAGGATTTCTAGCTTGGGGAAAAAGTATACATGCTTTGGAAAGAATGTGTAGGTGTCTACAAACATCACAGCCTATGATTTTTATAACAGCATCAATGTGGTTGTAGAGGAAAATTATAGCCAATCATTGTTCCTACCTAAAGAATAATACACCAACTAGATATTTGGAGATATTCTCAGACTTGGGGTTAGTCTGAAGTTACATTTGTAACTGAAGATTAGCATTTGTTATAAAATCACTCTTGTTCTCACATTCCACCCCTCTAATCTGGCTTATAAAATGTCAAGTACCCACTTCTGTGATGGTCTCTGAGCCTTTAGAGAGAGACCTTAAGTGCCACATATTGTGCAAATTTATGTACCAGTTGCAAGAAAAGACCACAACAGTGACACAGACAACAAGAAGTGATACCTATGGCAAGGAAAAGACCAAGAATTAATTACAGCTTTTGCCACCATGAACCCCCAGAACTAAATCAAGAAGGAAGCCATTGGGAGAAGGAGATGGTGGAGTAGCCCACCATAGAAACAGGTTCATTTTTTCTTTCATAAAGCAGATCAGAAGCAGGTACAAAAAATTTAAACAGGTTTAGAAGGTACTTAATGGGACATTTTTTCCATCTAGCTTCATCTTTGTTGGTTAGAACATAGGCAGCCTGAACGTTACAGGCTGGGGCATATGCCAAACGTGTTGCCTGAATGATAAAGGTAATATTATCTTTAAGGTTGCAGGTGTGACAAAGGACCCTGTGAAACAGCTAACCGGAAATCTCTTTTTTAAAAAGGCCATTTTCCATTGTATTGGCATGCGGAGTGTTTTTGCCCAGGCTCTAATAGAAGTTGTTGGTGTGGTGCCAGCCTTGTATTTATTTCAACTGAATGAATGTTTCTAATGACCTGAGGCAAAATCTTTATCCCTACATGCAAGGTATTGTTTTGCAAAAGTACTCACAGTTGTGCCTTCAAAACATTATTTTTCTTTTCAGTTAACTGTGCTGCTTGAATTATACGGTAAGTGAAATCTTCAATCTCTGTCATTTTTATACACCCAATCTTGGACATCATGCCCAGTGGCATATATGCCTTGGTCACTATCAAGGATGGCCATACATGACACTGAGTTGTTCCAAATCCTTAATAGTGGTTGTTTGATTTTCTTTTTCACAAAAGAAGGCCTTCAACAATCCCATGGCAGAATCCACATGTTAGGACATACTTTTGTCTCAAGCTTAGTTGCAGGGGTTCTATGTATCTACCTGTCAGTCTCTCACAAAGGTGGCTGTCTTATGTCTTATATACTTGTCCCAATGTATGTGGGATACAGTGAGGACACAGCAGTAGCAAATGAAAGTTTGTTATTGCTACCACTAGATCCATATAGGTATTCCTGTTCCCTCTGCTACTTGCCAGGCCACTTGTGCACTGCAATGCTCACTATGGCTATGCACCCCATCAGCTAGCTCAGAGGATTTTGAGGGAGCTAGTGTTCCAGTTTCTGCTAGAGTAACCACCTTTATGTTACCGGGGGCAAATCTGACCAGTGTACTGAATCATGATATAGAATTAGACTCACAGTGATTTCCTGTAGCATTTTCCAAATATCTTTCCATATGGCAGCTCCCCACAGGGTTTTTCTAAGCACATGCCAGTCATCCTGGGCCCATTGGATAAGCCAAATTGTAAGACCCTTAAATACTGCCCTGTACAGAAAACTATAGATGATGGCTCCTAAGTACAAACCAACCATGCAGCTCAAAGTTCTGCCTAGTGACTACTTTGCTGTATTCTTGTCTCAGATCATATGGTATCTGCTAGTTGACAGCAACCGTTGTCCATACACATAGGTTACTTCAGCTTGACCAATGTGAGTACCAAGCATTGTCAGGAATTGGGGCTGTGTCTTCATGCACCATTGGAGGTATCTCCTGTGGAGGCTCCACAGTAGGGGAAGCACTGGTGTCAGAGCATACTGCCCCTAATATGGCATGCAGTTCCTCTCCCAAGGGACTTATGGAGAGGGTACTACACTGTTTTAGGTATACAAGTTGCTTTTGTAAAGTGGAGGCCTGGGCTGTCCCACCCTTGATGTGGAGACCTGTTCTCACTGTTACCAGTAAAGGAGCAGTTTTGGCTTCAACTTGCTGTAAGGACATATATACCCCCAGGACCTGTTGTTCAGTTGGGGAATAGCAGGTTTCAACACCCTTTCACTGTTGTGACCAAAATTCTAGGGTAACTACTCTCCCATGCTGGACTTGTCAGAGGGCCCAACTTGTCCTCTCTGGGCTTATGGACACATCTGAAGACATTGGTATCCTGCCAAGGGGCAAACCTAAGGCTTGTCCTGAACAATATATATTTTAACCTTCTTAATACTTCCCCTTGTTCTTTATCCCAGCAACAAGACCCTTTCTTTACTAGTGAGAAAAATGAACACAAACATTGAGCTAAATGTGGAATAAAAGTCTGGCAGTAACATTAGAAGACCTAGGAAACTTTGTAACTGTTTAACTTTTATAGGCATAAAAAATTGTTGTATTGTGTCAATGACTACACCTGAGATAAGGCATGTTTTGTCCAACCAAGTAACCCCCAAGATTCTTACAGAAAGTTCTGGATCTTGCATTTTTTGTGGGTTCATTGCCCATGCTCTGGATTGAAGAAGGTTGCACAAGGCATCAAGGTGTTGCTGTAGAAGTGACAAATCTTTAGAAGTTAGCATAATCTCATCAATTTTTGTAATAAAACCGTTTAAGAGCAAGTGGCAGTGGATGGTAAATTCAATATCTCAACAATTATTCAGTCAAAAATAATGGGTCTATGAGGATAACCCTGAGGCAATACTTGGAATGTCCATTGTTGGCCATCCCAATTACTAGGTGGATTAGATTAGTAAAATATGGTACATATACACCATGGAATATCATGCAGCCATAAAAAATCATAAAATTATGTCATTTGCAGCAACATGGGTCCAGCTAGAGTCCATTAACCTAAGTGGATGAATGCAGAAAGCGAACAGTAACATAATGTGGCAAGTTAAGTTTCCAATTGTGCCTCCTGAGTTTCAAGCTTATCTGCCAAGCCAGCCAGTAATACAAATATGAAAGCTCTCATATTCATTTCTTTCATTTATAGTTTCAGTTTTAGATTCAGAGGGTACATGTGCAAGTTTGTTACAAAGGTATATTGTATGCTACTGAGGTTTGAGTATGATTGAACCTATCACCCAAGCAATGAAGATAGTACATAATAGATAACTTTTCAAACCTTAACCTCCTCTCTCCCCCAGGTTGTATTCTCCAGTGTCTATTGTTCCCATCTTTCCATCCATGTGTATGCAAAGTTTAGTTTCTATTTATGAATGAGTAAATGTGGTATTTGGTTTTGTTTCTGCATTTGTTCACTTAGGATAATGGCCTCCAGCTGCATCTATCATGCTGCAAAGGCCATGATTTTATTCTTTTTTATGGCTGCATAGTATTTCACGGTGTATATGTACCACACTTTCTTTATCTACTTCACAATTGGTGGTCACCTGGATTGATTACATGTCCTTGCTTTGGTACAGTGCTGCAGTGAACATAAGGGTGCATGTATATATGGGTAGAGGGATTTATTTTTCTTTGGGTATACACCCAGTAATGGAACTGCTGGGTTAAATGGTAGTTCAACTCGGTAGTTTGAGAAATCTCTAAACTTCCCTGCATAGTAGCTAACCTAACTTGAACTCCCACCAACAGTATATGTGCTTCCTTTTCTCTGGAACCCCACCAATATCTGTTACTTTTGGACTTTTTAACAAAAGTCATTCATACTCGTGTGACATAGTATTGCATTATAGTTTTTATTTGCATTTTTCTGACAATAAGCAATTTTTCAAATGTTTTTGGCTACTTATATGTCTTTTGAGAAGCATCTGTGCATGTTTTCACCCACTTTTAAATAGGGCCATTTGGTTGTTGCTTGTTCAAATATTTAAGTTGTTTATAGATTCTGAATATTGGGTCTTTATTGGATGCATACTTTGCAAATACTTTCTGCCATTCTCTAGGTTTTCTATTTACTGAATTGATTTTCTTTTCCTATGTGGAAGCTCTTTAGTTTAGTTAAGTCCCATTGTCAATTTTTGGTTTTCTTTAGCAATTGCTTTTGAGTACTTATTCATAAATTATTTGCCAACACTGATGTTTAGAGAAGAATTTTTCAGAGATCTTCTACAGTTTTTATAGTTTCACATCTTACATATAAGTTTAATTCATGGTGATTTAACTTTTCTGTAGGGCGAAAGGTAGTGATCCAGTTTTATTCTTCTGTATATGGATTGCCAATTGTCCCAGCACCATTTGTTGCATAAAGTTTTTTTTCTCCATTGCTTCTTTTTTTAAAAAAAACTTCATTGAAGTTTAGATATTTGTAAGTATCTGGCTTTATTTCTGTGTTCTCTACTCTGTTCCATTGGTCTATGTGTCTGTTTTTATACCAGTAGCATGTCGTTCTGGTTAGTATGGTAACCTTGTGGTATAGTCTGAAGCGGGGTAATATGATGACTTTGGGATGGTTCTTTTTACTTAGGTTTGCCTTGGCTGTTTGGGCTCTCTTTTGGTTCCATATAAATTTTAGAACAGTGTTTTCTAATTCTGTGAAAAATAGAATTGGTAGTTTGATAGGACAGGATTTGTATATTGCTTTGGACAGTATGACTATTTTAATTATTTATTAAATGATTATATTGATTTATTATACTTTAAGTTCTGGGGTATATGTGCAGAATGTGCAGGTTTGTTACATCAGTATACACATGCTGTGGTGGTAGTTTGCTGCATCCATCGCCCTGTCATCTACATTAGATATTTCTCCTAATGCTATTCCTCCCCAATCCCCCCACATCCTGCTATTCTGCCCCTAGCCCCCACCCTCCAGGCCCCAGTGTGTGATGTTCCCCACCCTGTGTTCATGTGTTTTCATTGTTCAACATCCACTTATGAGTGAGAACCATGCTGTGTTTGGTTTTCTGTTCTTGTGTCAGTTTGCTGAGAATGATGGTTTCTAGCTTCATCCATGTCCCTGCAAAGGACATAAACTCATCCTTGTTTATGGCTACATAGTATTCCATGGTGTGTATGTGCCACATTTTCCCTGTCCATTCTATCATTGATGGGCATTTGGGTTGGTTCCACGTCTTTGCTATTGTGAACAGTGCTGCAATGAACATAGTGTACATGTGTCTTTATAATAGAATGATTTATAATCCTTTAGGTATATACCCAGTAATGGGATTGCTGGGTCAAATGGTATTTCTATATCTAGATCCTTGAGGAAATGCCACACTGTTTTCCACAATGGTTGAACTAGCTTGCACTCCCCCCAACAGTTTAAAAGTGTTCCCATTTCTCTACATCCCCTCCAGCATCTGTTGTCTCCTGATTTTTTAATGATCTCCATTCTAACTGGCATGAGGTGATATCTCAATGTGGTTTTTATTTGCATTTTTCTAATGACCAGTGATGATGAGATTTTTTAAATATGTTTCTTGGCTGCATAAATGTCTTCTTTTGAAAAGTGTCTGTAATATAGTTTGAAGTCAGGTAGTGTGATGCCTCCAGCTTTGTTTTTTGTTTTTTTTTCTTTGCTTAGAATTTTCTTGGCTATGTGGGCTCTTTTTTGGTTGCATATGAAGTTTAAGGTTTTTTTTCCCCAATTCTGTAAAGAAAATCATTGGTAGCTTGATGGGGATAGCATTGAATCTATAAATTACTTTGGGTAGTACGGCCATTTTCATGATATTGATTTGTCCTAACCATGAACATGGAATGTTTTTCTATCTGTTTATGTCCTCTCTTATTTCCTTGAGCAGTGGTTTGTAGTTCTCCTTGAAGAGGTCCTTCACATCCCTTGTTAGTTGTACTCCTACATATTTTATTCTCTTTGTAGCAATTGTAAATGGGAGTTCACTCATGATTTGGCTCTCTATTATTCATGTATAGAGATGCTTGCAATTTTTGACTTTTTCTTTTTCTATTTGAATGCCGTTTATTTCTTTCTCTTGCCTGATTACTCTGTCTAGGATTCCCAGTACTACATCGGATAGGAGTGGTGAGAATGGGAATCATTTTTCAAGGGGACTGCTTCCAGCTTTTGCCCATTCAGTATAATGGCTCTGTGTTTGTCATAGATGGCTCTTATTATTTTGAGGTATGTTCCTTTGATGCCTAGTTTATTGAGGTTTTTTTTTTTAGCACAAAGAGACATTTAATTGTATCAAAAGTGTTTTGTGCATCTATTGAGGTGATCATTTGTTTTTAATTCTGTTTATATGGTAAATCACATTTATTGATTTGCATATGTTGAAACAACCTTGATTCCAGAAATCTACTGGATGATGATGAATTAACTTTTGGATGTGCTGCTGGAGTAAGTTTTCTAGCATTTTGTTGAGAATATTGGGTATATGGTCATCAAAGATATTGACCTGTAAGGTTTCTTTGTTTCTTGTGTCTTTCCTAGGTTTTGATATCAGGGTGACACTGGCTTCAAAAATTAGTTAAGGAGAAGTCTCTCCTCTATTTTTTGGACTAGTTTCAGCAGAATTGAGAACCAGCTGTTCTTTTATATCTGGTAGAATTCAGCTGTAAATTCATCTGGTCCTGGGCTTTTGCTGCTTGGTAGGTTTTTATTACTGCTTCAATTTGCAACCCACGATTGGACATTTCAGGGTTTCAACTTCTTCCTAATTCATTTTTGAGAGGTTGTATGTTTTCAGGAATTTATCCATTTCCTCTAGAATTTCTGATTTGTGTGCATAAGGTTGTTCACAATAGTCTCTGAAGATATTTGGCATTTCTGTTGGAATCGCTAGTAATGTCATCTTTGCCATTTCTGATTGTGCTTAGTTTGGTCTTTCCTTTTGTTACTTTGTTAATATAGCTAGCAGTCTATCAATTGTGTTTATACTTTCCAAGGACAAATTTAGTTTTGTTGATCTTTTCTACAAATTTTTGCATCGGTTTCATTCATTTCTGCTCTGATTTTACTTATTTTCTTGTGTTAGCATCAAGGTTAATTTGTTCTTATCCATCTAGTTCCTTTGGTGTAGTGTTAGATTGTTAATTTATGATCTTTCTATCCTCTTGATTTAGGCATTTAGCAAAGTTTATACTTTCTTCTCAGCACTACTTTTGCTGTATCCTAGAGACATTGGCATGTTTTGTCTGTTTTCATTAATTTAAAATAATTTTTGACATATGCCTTAATTTTATTGTTTATGAGAAAGTCATTCAGGAGCAAGTTGTTTATTTTCCATGTAATTGGTTTTGAGAGATATTCTTGGTGTTAAAGTATATCTTTACTACACTGTAGTCTGAGAGTATGGTCTAATTTTAACTTTTTTGAATTTATTGAGAGTTGCTTTATGGCCAAACATGTAATCAATCTTATAGTGTGTTTTATATGCAGATGAGAAGAATATGCATGTGGAATATTGTGTCTGTTGCATGGAGTACTACTAACATAAAAACATACTTAACTACATAGCCCAAGGACCCTATAAAACAGCTACACAATTGAGTCTGTAAAACAACCAGCTAACAAAACAATGACAAGATAAAAATCTCGCATATCAATATTAAGCTTCAATGTAAATGGTCGACACAACCCCACCTAAAAGGGACAGATGGTAAGTTAGACAAAATAACAAGACTCTATTAGGTTAAATTGGTCAAGTGTCAAGTTTAAGTCCAGAATTTCTTTGTTAGTTTTCACCACAATGATCTGTCTAAAGCTGTCAGTGGGATGTTGAAAGATTGAAAATATTTGGGCTCTCCTTCCTTTTCTTTGCTCTTGCATACTCTCTGGGGTGGGGTGCTCAGCAAGCTTCAAGAGCTGGTTGGAAATCCCTCACCTCACCCCTAGATCCCCAGGAGAGGTCAGCACTGACCCACCTGTGGGTGTCACAGAGACTGAGGCCGGTCCCTCTCCCCCAGAAGGGGGTGGGCCTAGGTCCAGTCCACAGGGCCCTTTGAGGGCACTGACCCAAGATGGAGCTGAGGTGCGACAGCGCTGGACCCCAGGGCCCCTGCGTGTCTCCTGGGGAGCTGGGTGACCCAGGCAGCCCTGGTGAGGCCGCGGTGTCTGGGCCCTAGTGAGGTCCCCAGGCTCCCACGGGAGGGATGCGGACAGTGAGGCTGAGGAGGCCCTGTTGCCCTTGGGACTG
Source organism: Leontopithecus rosalia (assembly GCA_028533165.1). Taxonomy (NCBI): domain Eukaryota; kingdom Metazoa; phylum Chordata; class Mammalia; order Primates; family Cebidae; genus Leontopithecus; species Leontopithecus rosalia. Next base: position 39,227,350 of record CM052661.1, on the reverse strand, counting down.
TGTCTCCAGCGCACAGCTTTCTGTGGTTCTCTGGGTCCTCTCTGCAGAGGGACAAGGGAGCCCACCCTGGATCCTGAGGTGCCGAGTTTGAGGGAGCCCAGAGCTCCCTCCAGGCCGCTTCTTTGGCAGATCTTGAAGCTGAGGTCCCGGGGAAGCAGGGGCAGATCCCGGGTGCTCACCAGGCAAAGGGAGCTGATCTCGGGGCTGGGGTCACAAGGCTCCACTCCTACCACCTCTAGGGCCCTAGAGCCAGGGAGGATGAAAGACAGGAGGCCTTTAGTTCACTCCTGGGGCTGGACAGAGGTTCAGCCTGTGCCGCAACCCGAAGCGGTTATGACCAGGCGGAGCCACGGCCCCTTTAAGAGGGGGTGGTGCTTCTGCTTGAGGCGAGGGACGCTGCAAGCGTGCCTGCCCTGTGGAAGCCGAGACTGTGCTTCCGGCGAGGATCCGGCTGGAGGAGCGGCAGCGTGGTCAGAGGGAGAAGAAGCGGCGGCGCGGTCAGAGAGGGAATAAGCGGAGGCGCGGTCGGAGCGAGTTTCTTCGGAGAAGCCCTGGCGGCTTCCAAGTGATGGTGGAGGAAGAGGCAGGTCTCAGCGGTAAGTGGTCGGGACACGTACCCCACTGGGAACCCTCCAGGCCTCCCTGCTCCTTCTACACGGCTCCCTGCTTTCCTGCCCTGACTTCTTTGTGGGCATTTGGGCCCCAGTCATAGGCGTGGGGGCGGTTGTGGGGTCCTGGCTGTGGCAGCGTCTGCAATCCTGCCGGGAAGGCTATGCCCTTGTCTGACCCACATCCAGCATCTAGGAGTGCACAGGTACTGAGCCCGTGGTGAAGCCTGGGACCTGGGTCCCTCCGAGCCAACGGCCTTCTGAGCTGGGGTATCATAATTTTCATTTCCACCTACAGTGTATGAGTTCCCCTTTTTCTAAAACCACACCTGCATTTCTCCTTTTTTTTTTTAAGAGACTGAGTCTGGCTCTGTCACCCAGGCTGGAGTGCAGTGCCGCAATCTCGGCTCACTGAAACCTTCACCTCTCGGGTTCAGGCAGTTCTGTCTCAGCCTCCTGAGTAGCTGGGACTACAGACGCCTACCACGATGATGCCAGTCTAATATTTGTATTTTTAGTAGAGATGGGGTTTCGCCATATTGGTCAGGCTGGTTTCAAACTCCTGACCTCAGGCAATCAGCCCAACTAGGCTACCCAAAGTGCTGGGATTACAGGCTTGAGCCACTGTGCCTGGCAAATTACAGTTTCCTAATGAATAGTTCATTTTGAGGACCTAATCTCTTATCTGTTGTTCAATTTTATGTCTGCAGAATTGTCTGGTGAGGTTCTAGATTGGATACTTTATCTATTTTGTAGTGTCTATTTTTAGTATCTATTTTTAGTGTACATGTTAGATGACAACTCCTCATGAATTACATGGTTGCCTGAAATTTGGTATTGAGGATTGTGGGTCCTCACTTTGAGGGTATTTCTCAGGATTCCTTTAGACAGTCGTTGCTTTTGTGGTTCCCTGTGATTTTTAGCAATACGTATTTGTTTCTGTTAACTTTTTTCCACAACATAAAGGTCCATAATTAGGGGTACATTTTCATACATATAGATTGGTTAATAACCAAATCGGGGTACTTAGGATCTCTGTTCCCTCATACAGGTATCATTTTTGTGTGGAGAGAACATTCAAAATTCTCCCTTCTTGCTCTTGAAAAATACAGTATTAACTCCAGTCACCAGGCTGAGGAGGAGAACACTCAGATTTCGTCCTTTAATGGTAAGATAACTTTGTTTTCAAAGCCAATCCTCATTCCCCCTCCATCTTACAGACTCTAGTTACCAGTATTTTGCATTCTACTTAAGATAAACATCTTAAAATTTCCCAGGAGTGGTATCATGCAGTGTGTGTCTTTCTGGGCCTAGTTCATTACATTTAACATAGTGTTTTCCAGGTTCATCTGGGTTGCTCTAAATGATCCTCTTTCATGATTTTGATGGCTGAAGAATATTCCTGAATGTATATGAGAGTTTCTTGGTCTCTGTATCTGTGGATGAATAGGTGGGATGAATGTCTACCCATCTAGTAGTGGGACTGCTAGATGGCATGGTATTTCTTTTTGTTTTATTCTTTGCAGGATTCCCCATTTTTTTATAGTGTAAATACTAATTTATGTTTTCACAAACAGTTCCTCCTTCTGGAAATTCATATCAGAAGTTCTCTTTTGAAATATTTTAATATTTTAGTAATGTTCATTCTAGTTGGAGTAAGATAAGTTATGAGTGTGGTTTTGATCTACATTTTTCTCATGAGTAGAAATGTTAACCACAATTTTGTAATCATTGGTTTATTTTCCTGTCTTTGCACAGATATCTATTCAGGTTATTTGCCCAATTTTGGTCTGGTTATTTTTCTGTTGTTTAGTTTTTTTGCCAGCTGGTAGTGTTACTGGCTTGTGCCTTTTCAAAAATAACCCCTTATCCACTGTGTGTGCCCAAATTTTAAAATAATTTTTAGTATGCTTTTTCATTTTGTTCATTGCTTTCCTTTGTTGGGCACAAACTCTTCAGTTTCACATGGTCTCACATATGCATAATTTTTTGGTTAGCTGTGCTGCTGGTTATTAATCAAGAAAAAAAAATCACTACCAAAGCAGTCCATTGTCAGTGATTTTTTTTCCCTTGTATTTTTGTCACTTTCTGTAAACCGTGAGCATACATACACATTGCTCTAAATACACCCGTAACTGAGGTTGTTTTTTTAGGAGCTTTATGGTTGCAAGTTTTGTATAGAATCTTTTAATCTTTTTGAGTTGATTATTTCACACTTAATAGCATTAAAAGTCCTATATTATTCTTTAGCATGTGGATATCTAGTTTTGAAAACCTTCCCTATTGTGTCATTTTGGTGGTGTTTTGAAAAATGTTCACTCTGTATAAATTTATGTTTATTATTGTTTACATAGTGTTATTTGTGTTTATTATTGTGCCCTCATTTTGCTCACTGGTCTGTGTTTCTCTGTGTATGCCAGCAATATATGGGTTGGTTAATTAGAGATTTTCATTTAATTAGAACTCTGGGAATGTGTTGAATCGCGCATGGTCTGTATTTCTCAGGATAGCTTTGGAAAATTTCAGGGAAATTTCACATTTCCACATAAATTTTAGCATTGTTTCTTCATATTTCTTAAAATACTGTTTGCCATACACTAAATGTAGTTAGAGGGTACAAGGAAAATTTTGATACAGAATTGATTCCTCACATCTGAGAGTAACTTTGTACCCATTACTGATTCCTTCCAAGACCCCCTCCATCTCCCCAGCAGCCTCTGGTAATGCCTATTGAACTTTCTTTTTTTTTTTTTTTTTTTTTTTTTTTTTTGGGGGGGGG
>CM052661.1:39187073-39223463 GCA_028533165.1 Leontopithecus rosalia | reverse complement strand
TCAGGTACACCTATCAAACGTAAATTTGGTCTTTTCACATAGTCCCACATTTCTTGGAGACTTTGTTCATTCCTTTTTATAATTTTTTCTCTAATCTTGTCTTCTTGTTTTATTTCATTAAGTTGGACTTCGACCTCTGATATCCTTTCTTCTGCTTGAACAATTCGAGTGTTTAAACCTGTGCATACTTCTCTGAGTTCCTGTATTGTATTCTTCATTTCCATTAATTCACTTCTACTTCTAGGGGATAAAGTTTTTTCAGTCTACATGCCTGAGATATGTGGAATGGGACTTTCTCTAGCAGGCTCATTCATTGGACCTGATATTCTCCAGGTTTCTTCATGTGGCTGCAGATGGCAGGATTTCCCAAAGATTTATGGCTGAAACATTCCGTGGTGTATCTGTATGGCGGTTTCTTCATCCCTGCAGCTGTGTATGGACAGGTAGGTTGGTTCTGTACCTTGACCACAGTTAAAAGTGCGTCAGTATCCATGGGCAGGCAGATAGCTCTCTTCAAACTAGGGATTTCAATTGCTTTAAATATGGAACCAGTGGTGGGGCTGCTAGCTGACGTGGTAGTTGTACTGTGATTTTTTTCAGGAACGTCTAGCTGTTTTTCATGGTGCGTATACTAATTTACATCCCCACCAATAATGTTTAAGAGGTTACCCTTGGGTAAGTGTACACTGGCTGGCATCTTCAAAAGTTTGTATTTTGTTTTTGGTAGTATTCATTCTGAGTGGAATGAGACAGAATCTTAGTGTGGTTTTCATGGACATTTTTGTGAGGATTAGTGATGTCGAGAAAATTACTTGAGAAATCCCCACGTTGTTTACCATGGTGTCTGAACTAGTTTGCATTTCCACCAACAGCAGACCAGCATCCCTCTCCTCCTCTGCCTTGATGGCATTCATTCCTGTGGACTGTCAGAATGGCATCGTCATTCTGACCAGTGTGAAATACTATCTCATGGGCCTTTTGCTTTGCATTTCTCTGGTGATTACTGTGGTAGAGAAATGTTGTCATGTCTGTTTGTTGCTCTATACCACCTTTGGAGATGCATATTTTCATGCCCCTTGCCCTTTCTTCATTGGGTTTTTGTTTTGCTGATTTATTCACTTAACGTCTTTAAGGTAGATCCTGGATGTTAGACTTCATTAGATGCATACGTGGAAACATTTCTCCCATTGTGCAGGCTGTCTGTTTATTCTGTGGGTAATTTCTTCTGCTGTGAAGCAGCTCTTTTGTTTATTAGGTCACAGTTGTCAATAATTGTAGTTGCACTTGCTTTTGGAGACTTAGGCATATCCATGCTGTGCCAAATCCTCTGTCAGGAAGGGTATTTCCTAGGTTCTTCTGCATGCTTTTCATAGTTTGACATCTTGCATTTACATCTTTCATTCATTTTGAGTTTATTTTAATGTTATTCTTATCTTTGTTTGTACATGTGTCCTTTTTCTCTGGTGACTTTTAAGATTTTCCCTTAAAAACTCCATATTCTGTTTTAAATAATATGATTATCATGTACCTCGGACTAGTTTTTTTCATTTTTTTTGTCTTGGTGTTGTTGAAGTTTTTGGCTCTGTAGGTTTTTAGTTTTCACAAAATCTGCAAAATTTTTAGCCATTATTTCTTCAAACTTTTTCTCACACTTTTATTTCTTTTACAGACTCCAATTAAATTCAGCTGTTTGAAGCTGTCTCACCACTTATACATACCTGTTCTTTTTTATTATTTTATTTTATTTTATTTTTTTGAAATGGAGTCTCACTGTGTCGCCCAGGCTGGAGTGCAGTGGTATGATCTCAGCTCACTGCAACCTCCACCTCCCAGGTTAAAGTGATTCTCCTGCCTCAGCCTCCCAAATAGCTGGGATTACAGGCACTCACCACACCCAGCTAATTTTTGTACTTTTGGGGAGAGACAGGGTTCACCATGTTGGCCAGGCTGGTCCTGAACTCCTGACCTCAAGTGACCCACCTGCCTCAGTCTCCCAAAGTGCTGGGTTTACAGGTGTGAGCCACCCCACCAGGCAAAATTTTTCTTTTTTCTCTCTGTGTTTTAATTTGGATAGTTTCTACTATAGTTAAAGTTCACTAATATTTTCTTTTGCTCTGCCTACTAACATTAATTCCATCCAGTATATTATTTTTAAATCTCACACATTGTAGTGCTCATGTCCAGAAGTTTTATTTGGGTCTTTTTCAATATCTTTTATGTCCCTAACTTTTGGAACACATGCAATACAGTTATTATAATTTTTAAATGTCCTCATCTGCTAATTCTAACGTCTGTGTAAATTATGGGTAAGGTTCAATTGATTGATTAATCTCCTTGTTATGAGTAACATTTTCCTGATTCTTTGTTCTCCTGGTAATTTTTGATTAAATACCAGACCTGGTAATATTTTGGCTTTATGGGTTGCTGGATAATTTCATATTTCCTTTTTTTTGACATGAATTCTTACTCTGTTCCCCAGTCTGGAGTGCAGTGATGTGATCTCAACTCACCACAACCTCCACCTCCCGGGTTCAAGTGATTCTCCTGCCTCAGCCTCTGGAGTAGATGGGAGTACAGGTGTGCGCCATCATAACTGGCTAATTTTTGTATTTTTAGTAGAGGCGGGGTTTCACTATGTTGGCCAGGCTCATCTTGAACTCCTGACCTTGTGATCTGCCTGCCTCAGCCTCCCAAAGTGCTGGGATTATAGGAGTGAGCCACTGCGCCTGGCCAATTTTATATTTCTATAAATATTCTTGAGCTCTGTTCTGGGACCAGTGAAATTACTTGATCTTTTTATGTCTTGCTTTTAAGATTTGTTAGGTAGGACCAGAAGTGTGCTCAGTCTAGGGATAATTTTTTCCCATTACTGAGGAAATGCCCTTCTGCATACTCTGCCTAATGCTTGGTGGATCTTGAGATTATTGTCTAGCAGTATGTGAGCACCATTACTTTCAGTCATTTTGAATGATTCTTTCCCTCACCTCAGTGTTCTCACACATATGCACTGACTAGTACTCAGTTGAAGCTTGATGGGGACCTTCTGCAGATAAGCAGATTTTCTTCTCTGTCCAGTTCTCTCTTCTCTGGTAACTATATCCAGTGAACTCGCCTGTCAATTTTGCCAGCAGATGAGAGGTCCATGGTAGTGAAAATACCAGAATATCTGGCATCAGTAGTCTTGTCTCTGCCAATGCTTTTATAAACAGAAGGACACAGATTACTAGCTTAGTTCATTTTGTGTTGCTACAGCATAACACCTGAGATGGGTAATTTATAAGAAGCCGAGTTTTATTTCTTACAGTTTTGGAGGTTGAGAAGTCCAGGGCAAGGAGTTCATCTCTGGTAAAAACCTTTTTTGTGTTTTCATCCCATGGCAGAAGGCAGAAAGGCAAGAGTATGCATGCAAAAGACAGAGCCAAATACACTTTTTTTTGAGACAGGGTCTTGCTCTGTCACCCAGGCTGGAGGGAGGGCAGTGGCACAATCACAGCTCACTATAGCCTTGAGCTCCCAGGCTTAATCAATCCTCCCACCTCAGCCTCCTGAGTAGCTGGGATTACAGGCGTGCATGGCCATGGCCAGCTAATTTTTTGTTTTTTCTTTAGAGACAGAGTTTTGCCATGTTGCCTAGGCTGGTCTCGAACTCCTGGGCTCAAGTGATCCTCCCACCTCAGCCTCCCAAAGTGCTGAGATTATAGGTGTGAGCCAGTGTGCCTGGCCCAAACTCACTTTAATAACAAACACATTCTCAAGTAATAACGTTAATCCATTCAGGAGGGCAGAGCCCTCCTGACTTGCTCACATCTGGTTAGGCTCCACATCCCAACACTGTTGCATTGGGAATTAAGTTCCCAACACAAAAACTTTAGGGGATGCATTCAGATCATAACAATGACTGAAATCTGATTTCAGCCTGCTGAAAGACTACCTGACATTAACAGCAATGATTTTTTTTTTTTTAATTTTTATTGCATTTTAGGTTTTGGGGTACATGTGCAGAACATGCAAGATAGTTGCATTGAAAAGAATTCTAGACTGTGGGCTGTGCCAGTGCTCCTAGGCATCCATTATTTAGTAAGCTCCTTGTTATTGCCACAAGTTATGTGTGAGGCAATGATTGTTCAGTGGGGAGCAGACTTTAATAGGTGCAGACTGGAACTCTGCAGTGAAGAAAGACAAGAGACCATGTAGACCTTATGTAACGTGGTGACTCTTGATCTCTGTCATGGTTCCAGACATCTCGATGGCTGTCTCCTGCAGCTGTGTGTGTTCTTTACCTCCGAGGTTCCGACTGTCAGTGTGGGTTGGCTGTGGGAGGAAGTGAATGTGGATAATGAGGAGGATAGTCCCAGGAAATGAACAGCCTGTTTTCTAACCACAGGTACCTTCTTCATCCCCTACCTCATCTTCCTGTTTACCTGTGTCATTCCTGTCTTCCTTCTGGAGACAGCACTAGGCCAGTACACAAGCCAGGGAGGTATCACAGCCTGGAGGAAGATGTGTCCCATCTTCAAGGGTGAGTAGCTCTGTGCCTGATTCCAAGGCGTCTTCATTGGTGGTTATAAACCTTTCTGGAATGACTAGAGTAATTAGCAGCAATTCCAAGGTTAGGATAAGATCACAAGTCTCTATGTTAAACCCTTGGTTTGTGTGGGCTGCGTACTGAGCTAGTCAGCTGGTCCATTAGAGAATGGGAAAAAAACAGCAGTAAGCATGGGGCAAAGGATTCAGGTTAGTTAAGTAGAGTGCAAAGCTACTTTAGCTATATGTTTTAGATACATAACAATGTCTTTGTATTTTAAGACACATTTAAATCAATTATAAAGCATTTTAAAAGATAACTTTAAATGAGAAAAAGATATTTCATTGATAATTCTATCTTGCCCAGATGCGGTGGCTCATGCCTGTAATCCCAACACTTTGGGAGATTGAGGCCACTGGATCACCTGAGGTCAGGAGTTCAAGACCAGCCTGGCCAACATGGTGAAACCCCCTCTCTACTAAAAATACAAAAAGTTAGCTGGGTGTGGTGGTGGGCGCCTGTAATCCCAGCTACTTAGAAGGCTGAGGCAGAAGAATTGCTTGAACCCGGGAGGCAGAGTTGCAGCCAGCTGAGATCGCACCACTGCATTCCAGCCAGGACAATAAGGGAAACTCCATCTCAAAATAAATGAATAAATAAAAGTTATATCTTGACACAAGTATTTAAAATTTGCAGTATTTAATTTCATTATTTTTCCATGTGTAGGATTTTCTTTACGTATTTATTTTGAAATAATTATACATTCACAGGAAGTTACAAAAATGGTTGTTTTCCTCAATGGTTAATTGAACTCTCAGCCTCAGACAACCCTCCCACCTCAGTGTCTGCACTAGAGCTCAGATTATAGGCATGTGCCACCACTGTCCACCGTCCGTAGCCCAATTCTGCAGTTTCCCCAAAGGCATTGGCTATGCCTCCCAGATGATCGTCATCCTCCTCAACATCTACTACATCATTGTGCTGGCTTGGGCCCTTTTCTACCTCTTCAGCAGCTTCACCATCGACCTGCCCTGGGGCAGCTGCCACCATGAGTGGAACATAGGTATGGTCGTCACCCAAGGGTCCACTCCTCTTCCTGTTCTGTCACATTACCCGGAAGTGGGATTGTCCCTAAATCCCACCTTAACACAGACACACCAGAAATCACCCAGGTAGATCATGGAGAGCTTACATCAAGAATGAAATCAAGAATTCACCAGCCTCACAGCAAAATGTCATGAACTTTTTAAAGAAAAAAATTAATATATTCAATTAATGTATTATGCAACTAGAACTGACCACCTTTTTATGTCATTTAGCCATTTACTTAAATCAATTTGAAATATGATTAGTTTAATATATTGATATATTTTTGTTCATTCACTTGTTGTCTTATCTTCTTTCTGATACCATTTTCGGTCTTTCAAACTTAGAATTCATCTGGACTTGCTTGTCAGGGGCAGTAGAGGTGGGAGAAAAGCCATGTATAAGTGGACCCGCACAGTTCAGATCCATGTTGTTCAAGGGTCTGCTGTGATTTATAATAGCAATTACAGTCACGTGCCACTTAATGACAGGGTTACAGACTGAGAAATGCATTGTTGGCAATGTCCTTGTATGAACGTCACAGAGTGCAGTTACACAGACATAGATGGCCCAGCCTGCCACAAACCTGGGCTGTATGCTATAATACCGTACTGAACACTGGAGGCACTTGTGGCACAATGGCAAGTATTTGTGTATCTAAACATAAAGAAACATAGAAAAGGTACAGTAAAGTTGCAGTATTTTAGAATCATGTGGAAACACTGTCATATATGTGATTCCCTGTTGACTGAAATGTTGGCATGTGCTGCTTATCTGCAGTTTCTCCTGTGCTTATAAGACTACCTGAGCCACCCATGGCAATAGTACTCCTGAGTCTAATGTACAGAAAGCAACAGCAAAGACAAAAACATCTAGGGCAATGCTGTCCAAAAGAACTTTCTGTAATGATGAAAATGTTCTTTGCACTATCCAATATGGTAGCTATTAATGCTAGCTACATGTGGATATTTATTTATTTATTTTTTATGGGCAGTCCCACTGAGCCAGTGTAGGTTTGGAGTAATTCTTGCATGTGGTTACTGAGCACCTGAAATGTGGCAAGTGGTCTTAGGAACAGGACCTAACATTTGCATTGAATGTTAACTCAAACAGCCATAGGTGGCTTGTGGCTGCCCTACTGGAAGGCGTGGCTGGAGAGCAGAGTGGACATGGTTCTGCTTGGATTCTTGGCACATCCCACTCTCCTTGTCTGAGTATCTTCCATTGCCAGTCAACAAGGCCCTACCCCTTTGAAGTGGGCTAATCATGATTGATTCTTTCTTGCTCAGATAAGTTACTCAATTCTGAAGTGGAGTTTGAATCCTTTACTTGCCAGGAAAAGCATTTTTTCATGGCTAGTGTGGTATTCTTTATCCTTCATGACCTGGCTCCTGTCTACATCACTTCATCATCAGCTCTCTCACCTTGTACTTTATGCTTCACTTCCAGGCACTTCTGTATGCATCACTGCTGCTGCCTCCATTCCACCATTATTTTTCAAAGGGAAAGTAAACCTTGGGGGTACCTCCTCTGAACCCAAGATTGCATTAGCTTCTTCTCTAATGTGTCTGGTGGCACCTGCACTGGCCCAGCCCTGCCACACCACTTCCCTCACTTTCCGTCTGTTTGTTGACTTGGTTTCCCACTAGTCAGCAAGATCTTAAGGGCAGGAAAGGTGTCTTCATCTCCTTAGCCTTTGTGCCTAGCATAGTGCTGGCTCTATCATAAGCACTCAAAGATATTTATTGAATGAATCAAGATTTAAAGATCTGTTTTATTATAATTTGTCCGGGCACACTGGCTTATGCCTATAATCCCCGCACTTTGGGAAGCCAAAGCTGGTAGGTTGCTTGAGCTCAGGACTTTGAGACCAGATTGGGTAAGACAGTGAAACCCTGTCTCTAGTAAAAATACAAAAAATTTGCCAGGGGTAGTGGCGCATGCCTGTGGCCCTAGCTACTTGGGAGGCTGAGACAGGAGGATTGCTTGAGTCTGGGAGATGGAGGTTGCATTGAGCCAAGATTATGCCACTACACTCAAACCTGGGTAATAGAGAAACATTTGTCTCCAAAAAATCTGTTTTATCATAATTCTTTAGCTATATACACACACACACACACACACATATGGCTATACATTTATTATAATGTATTATAATTATATATATTCCTTTATAATGTATTATAATTATTTAGCTATATATATGTATTCAGTAAACATAGATATTAAAAAAACAAGGAAGAATACATTTATTATAATTCTTTAGGTATATATAGCTAAAGAATTTATATACATTTATTATAATTTATACATTATAATTTAGCTATATATGTTTATATATAGCTATATTCTTTAGCTATATTTCTTTAGCTATATTCTTTAGCTATATTTATTTAGCTATATATATAGCTAAAGAATTATAATAAATGTATTCTTTCTATATTAAATATCTCCATTTACTGAAACCACCCTTGACAACTGGCTTGTCAGATAGTAAAGGTTTTATTCAGATCTCAGGGGGGTTTCTTTTGGAACAATATTGTCAAGTCTTGGTGGTCCAGAGCCTTCTCTTCAGGGCATTATTAAGCCTGTCTTCCTCTGGATCAACTGGGGGTCTCTGGGACAATCCTGGGGCCGATTGAATACCTAAGTCTTATGTTTTAGCATTACTGACATCTCTCCAGTGAGCCTGGTTTTATTCAGAGCCTGGCATTTGAATCACACAAGACACGCTGTCCTGCCAAGATGAGATAATGCTTTTCTGGGTATGCTGCAGCGTCAAGGCAAGCGAATGGTTTAGTGGAGAGAGCACCCAGCTAGCCTTCAGCCACCCAACAGATATTTGTTGAGCTCCTGCTATATGCCAGGCTCTGTTCCAAGCACTGGAAATATGGTAATAAACAAAAACAAAGACCCACCCTCCTGGGGCTTTCATTTCAGTGATGGAAGGTAGACATAAAACAAGTAGATGCAAAGTGTCCCGTTAGAAAGCAGCAGTACATGCCATGTTAGAAGGCAGGCTATGGAGGAAAATAAAACAGGGACTGTGAGTTTTATGGGTGGGGTTGCAATTTTAAGTTGCATGGTCAGGAAAGGCCTTACTGAGATGCCCCTTGAGTAATGGTCTGTAGGAGGAGGGGGAACGAGCCACTGAGGTGGGGGATGAGAACTCTAGGAAGAAGGTGCTGAGGCAGCACTGCACCTGACACACCCAACGCATGCAGGGAACAGGGTGGGTGTGTTGGAACAGGTGGCTGCAGGGAATGGGGTGGGAATGGATCCAGCAGGGCCTTGGAGGTGACCAAAGGGTTGCAGCTTTTTTCTTCTAGTGGGATGGGAAACCCACTGGAAGCTTTTAGCTGGGGTGTGACCTAGAGTGATCTAAGGTTTAACAACATCGCCTCTGCTGCTATATGGAGATTTCACGAGGGGAGCAAGGGTGGAATCTGAAGGGCAGGTAGGAGCCTGAAGCTGATGGTGCCTGCCCTGTGCCAGGGTGGTGGTGAGGTGACAAGACGCATCAGTCTAGAAATTTTGAAGGTGGAACCTAGGCAATTTGCTGACCGGGTTCCAGCCTACAGTTGTCATTCATGAGCAAATACAGGCCATTTCTAAGAAGATCCACTTTCTTCATGGGTACAATGGGGGAAACAGTATCTGTCTTAATATTTCCCAGGATTATTGTATTGTATCGGTACTGTTTGTAAAAATCCAGAATCACATACAAATAACGAAGAGCACCATGTATCGAGCACTCTACCTCCATGTTTTCATTTAATTTCTCATCAATCCCACATAGTGCATCTTACTTCTACATTTTAGAGATGAGGTCAGCAAAATACGGAGAGCTGAGTTATAACTTACCCACAACCACACAGTTCATACCCAGGGAGCCAGCATTGAAGCCAAAGCTTTCCAGCCTGTGCTCTTAGCCACTCTGATACATCACTTTCTTAGAAGGCATTCTTATTATTCCTCGAAGGCAGTGACTTTACACAGGGCACTTACCTAGAAATGTTAGCAATTCTTTGAAACAGCTGGCCTAGTGAGCATCTCTCCTGGTGCCAACTAATCATGCCTGAGGAGAATATATACCAAGCATCTACATACTCACATGTCCAAGTGTGTGGGAGAGTGTGAGCTGTGTTTGTTGAGGTGATTATGGGTTGGAAGATGTTTTGTACAGATAACTTTAGCCCAGCTCCTGCCAAAGACCTTCCTTACCATGCTCCTAGAATTTCACCCCACTCTCTAGTTGAATCATATGCTGGCTGATGGTTTTTCTCTTTCTTTCCTCCATGTGACTCAACAGGTAGAACACTGTGTGGAGTTCCAGAAGACCAATGGCTCCCTGAATGGGACCTCTGAGAATGCCACCTCCCCTGTCATCAAGTTCTGGGAGTAAGTGAGGCCTCTTCCCCACCCAATGTGGGCTGTGTATTCAGAAGGATGTGGGGAGGGGTTCACACCAAGGTCACTCTCAATGGATGGCTAGGGAAGAATTTCCACTAAGTGGCTTTTTTCTCTGGTGCCTGTGTTTGTAGTTATTGCAGGACTGGTTTCAGAGATGAGACTTTTGCAGTTCTCCTGGGGCTGTGTCTGGCCTTCCTAGCCTGCACCCCTGCCCCACCGCAAAGAGTGCGTGTACATATGTGCTTCCACTCTGCACTCCCTCCACCCTGAAGATGCAAGTGTGTGGACTGTGACCCACCCCTCCCCTCTGTACGGATATTTACCCAGGGCATGAGTCCTGCCGTCAAAAAGTCCTGAAACCCTGGTTGGGAACACAGGTGCCTGTGCCTCCTTCCGCCGGCCGGGGACAAAGCACTCAGAGCAAACTTACCTGGAAGAGTCTCTATTCTCCACCTTTATGTCCACCTCCAGCTCTGGGGAAAGGGTGGCCTCATGGGTCCCAGTGAAGAGAGCAAAGGAGCCTTTCAACAAGAGCCTGGAGCCACGGCTCCTCTGTCCCAGGCACATGGGCCACAAAACTGAGGCTGGCAGAAAAACTAAGCCAGGTTCCAGGTGGTGGGTCTTGAAGATCTCTGATGGGATCCAGCACCTGGGGACCTTGCACTGGGAGCCGGCCCTGTGCCTCCTGCTGGCCTGGGTCATCTGTCAAGTCCACAGGAAAGGTTTGTGTGGGGAGCTCCTGCCCCTCCCATCCCAGGACTCCCTGCCCTCACTGGGGCTGTCACCCAGGAGTTCTCTAAGCCGTGGCCCCATCAGGAATGGGAGGGGATGACCCAGGAAGGACTTGCTGCTCTCTTCTTTGATTCTGTGCCTCCCCTGGATTCATGTACTTCTGCTTTTTCAGGACATTAACTGGAAGACAGTGAGAAAGGTAGGAAGGGCATCTCCAGGGTCACTTTGTTCTTGGAACTGACCATGTGTGTGGGCACGTTGCAAAATGAACACAAGTCATGGTTCCCTAATTTATACAACAGATCTTTGGAAAAAAAAGTCTATGAAGACTCTTCATCTCAAAATGATTATTAACCAACTCAAGAATTCCTGGGGACTTTGTCCTGGAGTAAAGAGGGCATTCTGAATTCTTCCAGACTCTTGCCCGGGGGGCGTCTCTTAATCTGGCTGCCTGGTTGTGCTAAACTAGTAAGCTCTGTGAGGACAGGGGTCACATGTCACAAATCTTTTCATATCTGACAATCCTTGCCATGAATGCCAAGCACGCTTGTTGGGAGAATGCCAAATGTCATTCAGTCACTCAACAAAGATTTACTGAATATGTGTTAGGAGGCAGGGGCTTCAAAGCTGGAGGAGGAAGGGAGGGAGTAGGCTGTGGCTCGGGGTTAGGGGAGATGGAACTAAACAGCTGAGGCGAGCTGGGAGCAGGAGGAGCACTCACTCCCTTGACCTTGTCAAGGAGCTCCTGCCCTGCTTCCTGCCCCTGCCACTTCCTCACAAGCTTTTTGTCTCTCAATTGCCCATGGCCAGGTGGTATACTTCATGGCCACATTTCCTTACCTCATGCTGGTGGTCCTGTTAATTCGAGGGGTGACGCTGCCTAGGGCAGCCCAAGGAATTCAGTTTTACCTGTACCCAAACCTCACGTGTCGTGGGATCCCCAGGTAAGAAGCCACAGACAGGAGCACTCATGTGACTCCTGGGGCACCTGAGCTCCAGGCTTTCCCTGTGCTCTGGTGGGGAACCTGGCATCTAGCATTACCCTAGGGGGGCCACAGTGGCCTCAGGGGTGTACCTTTCCTTCTATAGACATCTGTTTGTTGCCGGAAAGGGATCCCAATCAAGACCCCAAAAGAGGGGTTGGACCTCACACAGTAAAGAATTTGGGGGGGAGGAGTAGAATAAAGCAAAAGCAAGTTTATTAAGAAAGTAAAGAAGGCCAGATAGGGTGGCTCACACCTGTAATCCCATCATTTGGGGAGGTTGAGGTGGGTGGATCATTTAATGTCAGGAGCTCAAGACCAGCCTGGCCAACATGGTGAAACCCCACCTCTACTAAAAATACAAAAATTTAGCCTGCCATAGTGGTTGCAGTGAGCTGAGATCATGCCACTGCACTCCAGCCTGTGTGACAGAGTGAGACTCTGTCCCAAAAAATAAAATAAAATAAAGGAATAAAGAATGGCTACTCCACAGTCATAGCAGTCCCAGGGCTACTGGTTGCCCACTTTTATGGTTATTTCTTGATTATATGTTAAACAAGGGGTGGTAGTATTCATGAGTTTTCTGGGTAAGGTGTGGGCACTTCCCAGAACTGAGGGTTCCTCCCATTTTTAGACAATGTAGGTTAACTCCCTGATGTCACCGTGGCATTTGTAAACTGTCACGGCACTGGTGGGAGTGTCTTTCAGCATGCTAATGCATAGTAATTATACACTCAGCATATGCTGAGTGGTGAGGAAGACCAGAGGGCACTTCTGTGGCTGTCTTGGTTTGGGTAGGTTTTGGCCGGCTTCCATACTGAAAGGTTTTTATGACCTGTATCTTATGACAACCCCCAGTCTCATCCTGTGACTTAGAATGCCTGACCTCCTGGGAATGCAGCCCAGCGTGTCTCAGCTTTATTTTACCAGCTCTCTTCAAGCTGGAGTTGCTCTGGTTCAACCACCTTTGACATGTTAGCAGCTGTTTGTGGTCATAAAGTATCTGACACTGTCCCTTCTTCGGTTTGCAGCTGCCAGGGAGCCCAGGCAAATATTACTAGGGTAATATTTCTAGTAATATTTCTCAAGGGCCACGAGTGTTGGGTGTCCTTCTGCCATCCTCTCCCCAGGTGGATCACAAGGTCAATAGATCGAGACCATCCTGGCCAACATGGTGAAACCCTGTCTCTACTAAAAATACAAAAATTAGCTGGGCGTGGTGGTGCATGCCTGTAGTCCCAGCTACTCAGGAGGCTGAGGCAGGAGAATGGATTGAACCTGGGATGCGAAGATTGCAGTGGACTGTGATTGCATCACTGTACTGTAGCCTGGTGACAGAATGAGGAGCCTCCATCTCAAAAAAATTAATTAAATAAATAAATAATAAATTCCTGTGTTAAGCCATTCTAAGGAAAGGTTTGTTTAGAGAGGCAGTTGAAATCACTGATTAGAACTAGTCTTTATTTTAGTATTGAAATCCAATCTATGCCACCTCATTATCACTGAAAGATGAGTTGCTTTTTAAAATAATAGCAACAGCAAACAGTGGCCAAAGCTAACTTATTATGTGCTTCTTATTCACCAGGCCCTTTGCTGAGTGCTTGACACAGTTCAGCCCTGTGAGTTTGGGGTCAGTCTCGTCTTGCACATGAAGAAACAGAAGCTTAGGAAACTTAAGAAACTTGCCCAGAATCACAAAACTAGCATGTAGAGGAGCTGGGCTTTCATCTCAGGTAGTCTTTTGATGACTGTTATCTTACTTACCACGATAAGTATTTCCCAAAGAATATGAATTACTTGAGAGTTTTAAGAGCTGCTTTTTATTATCCTAGAAGATGAGACAGGGAACTAATAATTATTTATGTGTTAGGCATATTACATACCTTAGTTTTGTTATTATACCCATTTTCCTGATGAGAAAAGGAAGGTTCAGGGGAATTAAGTAACTTGTCTAAAGTCACACAGCTGGTAATCAATAAAGTCAGGAATGAAACCAGATTAATGTAGCTTCAAAGCCTGTACTTTTGCATTACACAACATTGCCTTCCTAAAAATAGCAGACAGAGATTAATAATCCTGGGGGTTGGACTTGAGGCTGAAAACATTTTTCCTGGACTTTCTAGAGTCCTTTCTCCTCCTCTTTCCCCCAAAGACCTCTTTTACCTGCGCTCCACCAAGAATTTTTCACACTTGTTTTTCCCTTGGTTGGCCTTCTGCCCCAGCCAAAGACATGTCTTTGTTTCAGAAACCAGGGCTCCTGGAATGGGCAAGGAGTGGCTGCCTGTGGTGGTGAGAATGGAACAGCTTGTTCTGCTTGTCTCTCAGCCCTGCTTCTGACCCTGTTCCTTTCCCCATCCCAGCGGGCTTGTCAGGCAGCAGCTGTGTGGGGAGCTGGGGCTTGCCAAGCTCCCAGCAAGGGGACTTTGATTCAAGGCTCTGGTCAAAAAGTGCATTGACACCTGCACTCTGGGTTTTCACCCCTCCTGCTGCATTTTCCTTGGTTCTCATTAACTTCTCCCCCAACTCATTCTCCATCTGACCCAACTCCTACCTCCCACCCCCGCCAAGGTGCTGTGAACAGCCAAGTCACGATTTCTCTTATTCCTTCTGAAGCACAAGTTCACGAAGCTGCCCATCACAGGCATGTGCCCCTGCCTGCGTGTGGGCAGCCACATTGGGTTTCCTAGGTGACTTGTGGCCCACTTTGCACCCAGTGCACTGTCACACCTGGGAGCAAATGTCCAGGGCACGAGGCTCTTGGGCCACATCCCAAATGGCCTGTTTGGTAGGGGATACCCGATCTCATGAAGGGGCAGTACCTGTGGGTCCCAGGAGACATGCATTAGTCCTGAGCCCTTACTTCTCTGACCCTAGGGAAATGCCTTCAACACCTCTACAGCTCAGGGCCTTTTGCCACAAGGTAAGACTCTTGAAGCTGCCAATAACAGCCGGCGAAGCAGGAATGAGACAGAATGGAGAGACTTCCATGCCAAAGTCAGTGAGTTTTCCTGAGATGATTACCTTTGCAGGCTCTATGTGGTAGAGTTTTAGAAGAAAAAAGGATTTGGAACATCTTTAAGGAGCAAAGAGACTGGCCAAGGCATCTCCTCAAACTTGGCATGGCATTGCACTGAAAAAAAATTTTTTTAATTAATAGAGAAGCGTGACACTGAAGTTTGCAAGCACTCCCCTTGCCTGTCCTCAGGGTTTGTCTCATTCCAACCCTTTCCTTCTCTAGCATTTCATTCCCACCATTTCTTTCTCTGTGTGATTATCTCACTGGCTCCAGCTCCTCTGAATCCTCCTCTGTGCTTCTTGCTGCTGACCTTTTGTCCATGGTGGCATCTCCTGCCTTGGGACAGGATTCCCAGGAACTCAAGAATGGGGGCTTGAGACATTCTCCCTTCCCCCACTGTCTTCCCTTCTCTGTCCCTGGCCCTGCAGAGTGGAAACAACTGGAGGATGGGTGCCCTGGATGTACTCCTCATGCCTGCTCTCAGGGGCCAGAGGACAGCATCCCACACCTGGTGATCATTAGGATCACCCAGAAAGCTCCAAAAGGATATGAGTTCAGGGTTCTCCTTCAGGCCTAGGGATTCAGTGCCTCAACTGGGGATGCTGGCTGAGGAATCAGCACGATTCTGAGGTGGTCAGCCTGCCGATGAGTCCCTTGGGCCCCTACACTGCTGAGGAATGTGGCCACTTTGGTAGGGGTGAGAGAGCAAGGGGTAGGGGCTGAGGGTGGTAGCTATGCCTAGAGAGACAGGCAAAGATCAGAAAGGGACTGAGGAATTGGAGGCCTGAAATTAGCAGAAGGGAGCAGTGAAAGGATAGAGGGTTTTATGGAAAGCAGGGGCCTGCCTGGGGGGTACTGGAACACAGCTGAGCAAAAGACATGGGGAGGTCATCTGGCACCCTTTCCCTCGGGAACACAGACATGTGAGGAACACCTGCTTGGATGTCTGCATCCATAGTGGGATGCTCCCTGGCGGTTCTCATGTTACCAGAAGTAGGAGCACCTGGGGAGGGCTCTGTAGAGCCGCAGGATCGCTTGGTCCTGTTGCCTTGATGTTCTTTCTGTCCGGGATGTTATTCTAGCTGTTAGATCTAAATCATAACACATGCAGGCTGGGCCAGCCAGCTGGGATAATAACAATAACAGCAGAACCCTATGTTTAGCCGGACAGTGATTTTCCCCTTCCAGGGAGTAAAAGCCCTTTTCAGGGGTGTTTCTGTTCGTCCTCTTCCCTTTTTATGAGCCGAGAATTTCTCTCCCTGTCTTCAGACAGAGGGTGCTGAGACATGAGGGGCAAAGCTACGCCACTGGTGGTGGCCTTGATGCTAAGGACAGTGTTTCTAGAGATCCTGTGCCTGGATTCCTTCCACATTGGTGCTAGGAGAAGGTTGGGGCAGAACCTAGGATCAAAACCTGACAGGAGACCTAGCTCTGTCCCATAGTCCTGTCCCACCCTCCTGCATGCTTCCACCATGGGTCTTTTAGTCTTTGTTATTTTCTTTGAATGCCTGATGCCTGTTCTATCCTAGTAATGCCCAAGAAACTTCATGTAGGAGTCCAGGGAGTAGAGCCCACTGGGTGAGCAGGGGTAGCAGGATGCTGGCATTGGCTGTGAACAGCTTTCTCACCATCCCTAGCCAGCATCTGGCTCAGCCACATGCCTGCGTCCTCCTGTGGCTTGAATGCCCTCGCTTTCCTGGGAGTTCACCTTTCTTGCCTTTTCCCTTTGTAGGTGTGGATGGATGCAGGCACGCAGATTTTCTTCCCTTTTGACATCTGTCTTGGGTGCCTGACAGCCCTGGGCAGCTACAAGTACTACAACAACTGCTACAGGTGACTGGGGACGTGGGGCCTGAGCCTCACACCTGCGTCTTTCTACGTCCCTCCAGCCATGCTAGATGAGGGGTGAGTTGAAGGGTGCATTAGTTCCTGGATTTGTCCCCTGCCTACATCCCCATTTCCAACACCCCAGGGCTACCAGGAGCTGCAAGGAGCCAACTGCAAGATGGGCAGAGACTTGCACCTGATAGGGTGGGATAGTTGTGATTGGCTGGGAGACCACAGCAGGAGGACCCGGCTTACTGGCTGATATAGAGGTTAGTGGGCTCAGAAGTGCTAGGTAAGCAAGCCTGAGAAGCACAACAGGTCCTTGAATAATGTCGTTTCCTTATACCCTTGATGAGAAAAAGAAACTGGTTTCAATAGAGGTTGTTTTGCTTAAAATTGCAATTTGCAAGAATGCATCAATGATGTTAAGTGAGGTCCTACTATGATTAGCAACGTCATACATTGCATCTTGGTCTCTGCCCTGAAAACACTGAATCCTTACCTGTTTTTCATACTATCTTCCTCACTTCACGTCCTGTCCCAGTTGTTCTCCCCTTGCCTACCTGGTTTGTGCTCAGAGAATTTAAGCCAATTTTAATAGGAGCTGAAACAAAATCACATTGTGCATCTCAAAATCAAATTTAGGTGACTAAGAGTTATTTGTTGTTTGGGATTCCTCATGTCTCTACCCCTGCATTAGCATGCCAAATGGGATGATGGTAGAGTGGTAGTGTCCATGAGGTGTGGACCAATATGGCAGAGAGGGGCGGCTGTCACATCTAGATTCATGTTTCACTTCCCTTGAGCCTCATTCTTTTAGGACTACCTTGATTTAGTTTGTGCCTGGGCTGGTGGGGGCTGAGGAGTGTCAGAGCAGAGCCAGTGCTTTGCCTGGTCCTCTGAATTCTGCCAGATAGCCCTACTCCAGCTTCCTTGAAGGTGCTGTGCTTCCAGACAGGAAGCAGGTGAGGTGGCAGCCCTGTTCTGACCCTGCCCTTCCACCCTCTCCTCACCCCTGCCCCACAGGGACTGCATTGCCCTCTGCTTCCTCAACAGCAGCACCAGCTTTGTAGCCGGGTTTGCCCAAGCTGGAGTGCAATGACATGATTTTGGCTTACTGCAACCTCTGCCTCCCAGTTCAAGTGATTCTCGAAGTGATTATTGTGCTTTAACTTCCCGAGTAGCTGGGATTACAGATGTGTGCCACCATGCACAGCTAAATTTTGTATTTTCAGTAGAGACAGGGTTCCACCCTATTTGCCAGGCTGGTCTTGAACCCCTGGCCTCAAGTGATCCACCTGTCTCAGTCTCCCAAAGTGTTGGGATGATAGGCGTGAGCCACCATGCCTGGCCCATGTCTCACTTTCATTAAGTGTTTACTGTATGCCAGGCACTGGGTGAGGCACTTTGCTTGTACCATGCAACGGAAACCTGTGCGGCAGGCTCTGCATGACCCCCACCTCACCAATGTGGGAGCAAAAGACCTCCAAGGTCACAGCCATGCTCTTCATTTTTTGGAGGAAACTTCCTATGTGTAGACCCAGGCTCTATCATGTGCATTTTTTCCTGTGATGTGAGTCAGCTGAGAGAAATGTTCATGTGCTGTGAGGATGTGTGTCAGCAGCATTCTGAAATCAATGCCAGGGTACTCATTGGGCTCCAGGTAAAGAGGTGGTAAACTGGAGGCCCCAGGCCAAATCTGGCCTTAGTGCAATTTTCTTTGGTGCCATCTACATTCCTTACAAATACAAAAAACATCTCTAGCAGCTGGGGTGTGATGGCTCCACTTCTCACCAGGCCGTACCACCTCCTTGTGTTTTACACCGGGTCTGCTTCACAGATTTCTATGGCCTGCTGGCTTCTGAGCTCATTCTAGACTTGAACCCTCAGGTCTGTCTCATAGATCTGGAGATCTGGAATCCCCTTAGACTTGCAGCCCTTTATACCTGCCATCTCTAGATTCTGTTTTTGCCAATGAGAATACAGTGAGAGGTACCTTGGAAATCTGAGAACTAAGTGGAGGTTGGGTGGCTTCTCCGGGTGAGAGTGGTGGTGGTGGTAGTAATTTGGGGTAAAGTGTCCTCTAGTTCCTGTTATTCCATGGCCCCACTCTGAGAAGCCATGGGTCACACATGGCTGGAGTGGCCAGGCACTGACCGGTGTTCCTCTGTTTCTTGCTGTAGGTCCTGGTCTGGCTTTCATCACCTACCCATGGGGTGTGGTGATGCTGCCATTCTCTCCTCTCTGGGCCTGCTGTTTCTTCTTCATGGTTGTTCTCCTGGGACTGGATAGCCAGGTATCAAGAGGCAGCCACTCAGAGGCTGAGAGATGAGTGGGGGGTGTGTGCTCGGGAGGGGGAGCAGTGGGCATGTGATTGAGTTTTATGCCCCAAAGGCCCTTAAAATAGCTGGGGACTGGGTGAATGTCAGAAGTGGATGCCCTTTTGGGGACTCAGGGAGATTGAAGATGAGTCCAGACCTAACCAGGCAAGGGCAGTAGCTCTGGAGACCTGAGACAGTGAGGCTGGCAGGGCTGACCCTGGGAGAGAGAAGCCACTGCTCATGGATGGGGCATCTTGGGAGCTCTCCTTCCTCCAATCCCTTTGCCCTGTCAACCAGTTTGTGTGCATAGAAAGCCTGGTGACTGCGCTGGTGGACATGTACCCCCACATGTTTCGCAAGAACCAGAGAGAAGTCCTCATCCTTGCAGTGTCTGTTGTCTCCTTCCTTGTGGGGCTGGTCATGCTCACAGAGGTGAGGGCCTGGGGGAGGGGGAGGCTGGGGAGGAGGAGCCAAGTGATGGCTGCTACCTGTCAGTGAGGCAGATTCCGCAGTTTCGGGGCAGGGCAGGTCGTCTGGGCTTCCGGCACGAGGATTCCCTCTTTTCTCACCCCAGGAATGACAAAGTAGGCAGGTTTCTCCTCTGGCCTTTGGGCATGGACCACCCACCTCCAGGGATGGGTGAGGAGCCATTTGGCTCCACAGTAAGTGAAGAAGTATGCAAAGCACTGCATTGGGAGAAGCTGCCTTTCCAGCAAGATCTGGTGATTTCCCAGGCAGCTGAACTGAGTTCTACGTACAAACTTCAAAGCAAGAAAGAGAGCCCTGGGGCTGGGTAACATTCATTATGCTGTGTCAAGGGAGAGGGAGGGAGATGGAGCTTGTCAGCTTGACCGTATTGATGACAGCCTGTATCCTGATTCTTTCCCCAGAGTACACTCTATGTCTTGGCCTTTGGGGCCAGTCCCTAAGTGTTTTCAGAGATAACCTAACAATAGCTGTCTTATTTCATCCATCTTCTGTCCCAAAACAATAATAAAAATAATTAGTGTCTCTTATCTGCCTAGTGCTTTACGGCTTACAAATTACTTCTCTTTTATGGTCTGTCTCTTGTGGTCCTCACCAACTCTGCTCTGTGCCCCCGCAGTGTGAAACTAAAGGGCACAGAGTGAATCTCTTGGTTTCCACTGGATAAAGTTCTGTTTAAAGTACTCTCCTCCCATGCAGGGCGGCATGTACATGTTCCAGCTCTTTGACTACTATGCCGCCAGTGGCATGTGCCTCCTGTTCGTGGCCATCTTTGAGTCCCTCTCTGTGGCTTGGGTTTATGGTGAGTGACTCCTCCCCTAGGTCCCAGCATTCTCCTCTTGTCTAAAGGTCTTGGGGCCCTTAGACAAGAAACAGACATCTCCTGCTCACACTTGCCTTTTCCTGGGCTGCCTCTTGCTCATCCTCAAAAATCTTGGAAATCCTTAGTTGCTGCTGTTGGAAGGCCCTCCAGAAGTGCCTGGCCCACAGTCTTGGTTATAGCTACACCCAGACCACCTCAGGTGGGCCCATATCCTGCCCTGTCCAAGTGTTCTCAGCTTTTGACAACCTCGATCATCAGGAAGTAACTGCCCGTAACCCAGGCTGAGCCCTGGTGGTAGCTGTTGATGCTCCTGAGTGCCAGGGAAGAGCTTTCTCCCAGCCACCATTTCAACAGACAGCTGTGGTGTCATCTCTTTGTGGGTCCCTGCCCCTTCTGGTCTGTGCATGATCACATCCTGATATTCTGGGTGTGGAAGAATGACTTTTTCCCCCTTCCTTTTTTTTTTGCATGGCAGGAGCCAGGCGCTTCTACGACAACATCGAAGACATGATTGGGTACAGGCCATGGCCGCTTATTAAATATTGTTGGCTCTTCGTCACACCAGCTGTGTGCACAGTAAGATCATCTCAGGGATGAAGCCAGACAAAGGAAGAGAGACATGGGGGCTAGCAGGGTAGAGAAGCCGTTAGCTCTGCAATGGACTTCTCCCTAGGAACTGAAAATTATCTTAGATTTTTACTCATCCTCCTTTTGGATTCTAGAAAACTACAGCAAGATAGATTCTTCCTTTCCATTTCACAGAAGGATAAACTTGGGTCCAGAACTGTCAGACGGTTTGACCAACACCACAGTTTGAGTCTAACGTCACAGGCCAGGACTGAAACTCGGGTAGATTGGGCTGCTCAGAATAACAGCCACAGCAGTCATCATGGCAGCCAGTAGAGAGCACTTCCTTTGTGCTGGGCGTGAGGTGCTTTAACATGTATTAACTCATTTAATCCTCACAAGAGCCCCATAAAGTGAGTGCTGTTGTTACACTGGTGTCAAAGATGAAACTGAGGTTGCAGAGATTGTTAAACCACTTGTCCAAACTAGAAAGTTGCAGAGAATTTGGATTCAAACCCATGCAGCTTGGCTCCAGAGTCTGAGCCTGCAGCCACAATGTCCAGCTTCCTTTGACTTTATCTCTTTGTGTCAGCTGTTCCTGAGTCCCCACTGTATGCATGACATAACTGAGGAGTAGAGGGAGAATGAGGCATGGCCTCTACCCTTGAGGTACTCACATGCCAGACTCACGGTGCAGGGGAGGTAGTAAATACCCTACAGCGTGCAGTAGGCATGTGTTCACATCCTAACTGGGAGTCAGCTGCATGCAGAGGTGCCCATGGGTACAGCGGCCCTGGAGTGACAGGGTATACTGCTGGAAGGCATGGGTTTTGGGCAGAGTATAGATGGAGAAGACTGGAGGCTGATTGGCCCAGAATAGCCTTGAGGTGAATCCAGGCTTGGAGTGTGGTTTCTACCAGGCTGCTGGGGAAGGGGGAGCTGAGGGCACAGGGACCCTGCCCCCCAACCTCTCTCATCTGCTCTCCCCCAGGCCGCCTTCCTCTTCTCACTGATCAAGTACACTCCGCTGACCTACAACAAGAAGTACACATACCCATGGTGGGGTGATGCCCTGGGCTGGCTCCTGGCTCTGTCCTCCATGGTCTGCATTCCCTCCTGGAGCCTCTACAGGCTCAGTACCCTCAAGGGCCCCTTCAGAGAGGTAGGGCTTTTGTGGGCAGGAGAGCATCCAGAGGGGCTGGGAGCCTTCATAGGTGCCGACAGGTGGGCTGCCAGCCAGGGTGCATGCAGTTGTATGGAGAGGCCAGTGGACATGGCCTGGGTGTCAGGGAGCAATAGAGAGGCTGCTGAGAAGTCTTAGGAAGAGACAGTATGACTCCCAGGCATGCACTGTGGTGACAAGGAAGGCAGGTTTGTGTGTAGGGAGGTGGGTAGATGTTGGTGATGAGGGAAGCTGGCAGACCTGCCCCCCTCTCCACCACCTGACAGCCACCTCCGCTCTACCTGCAGAGAATCTGTCAGCTTGTGTGCCCAGCTGAGGACCTACCCCAGTGGAACCCAACAGGACCCTTGGCTGCCACTGCTCAGACTCACAGCACAGAGCTACAGTCTCACTGCTAAGGGGCAGGCTCTCAGATGGTGCCTGTGAGCCTGGCCTTGGGGACAGCTGCAGAGGGGACAGTGCAGAAGCAGCCCATGTGCTTCCTTGCCCCTCACCTGGAGTGGATAAGACAATAGGGGTATTTCAGAATCCACCTGCTGAGCTGGGCGCCTCCCACTCCAACATTTCTGCTCAGGGGTGGTTGAACAGAAGTGAAAGGCCAGTGCCAAGAGTGTCCCTCTGGGACCCTTGGGAGGTTGGTTGGGGGGCTGGTGGGTGGGGTGAGACTGTTCCTGGGCCCTCTCACCCTTCATTCCATTAAATCCACATTCTTCCCACTGACTGCTGGTGATTTCTGCCCCCCTGCCTGGCTGCACCCTTCCCCATGTTACAATTGTGGCTTTAGGACCCTGCCTCTCCTCATCCTGCCCTCCCCCACTGAGTTCTCCCTGGGGCACACTCAGCACAGTGATGGGGGGTGCAGGTGGTGGGTCCAGGCTGAGAGCCTCCTTCATCAGGCATCTGGACCAGAGGAGGCTGCCCCGCCTCTCTCCATGCATCCCCAGCTTCCTTCCTTCTCCTTTGCCCTGTGGAATGAGAAAGGAAATTGAGGGACACATGAAGGAGACCTGAGTCCTAGCCAAAGGAAAGGGAAAGCCTGGCGGCAGCTTCTTCCTGCCCACTTTCCCTGCTCTGTCCTCACCTGCCCCCAGCAGCCAAAACTGTGCCTGTGTGTGCCCACCAAGGCCAGGCAGGGGACGTGAGAGAGGACCAGCTGTGACTGCAGCCTCCAAGATGGCTGGTGTGGGCAGCCTTGGCAGAGGAGGGCACTTCTGGCTCAGCCAGCAGAGGGATGCCACTTCTTTAGCACCAGTTTGCTCTTCTGAGGATAGGAGACACCAGATGCCTGGGCACCACCAGATGCGGCCACAAGGGGGTGGTACTGCCATGGCCACAGATCTACTTGTCAGGGCCTGAGCTGCAGAGAAGAGCTCTTAGGGTGAGGGTGAGGCTGCAAAGAGGATCCGGGTGGAAGAAAGTCCCTCCCCTCTCAGGATCAGTGGGGCCCCGCTAGGTTCCCACAGGTGTGTCTATGCAGCTTTACCTCTGGGTATGGACATGGAGCTGGGGCCCATGTGTTTCTGGCTCTTGCTCTGTGTGTGGTTTTGGAAGTGGCTGAACACACAGCTACATCTCTCCCTGCCTATGCACAGGCTTGGGTGTCTGCCCATGTGCCCACATTTGTTCAGGTGGGTCTCCTGGTGCTGCCCCTGGTGTGTCCTATGATTCTTAGAGCTGCAGTCTAAGGGTGCACAGGCTTCCCTGGGTGATCTTGGCTTTTCACATGTCCATTAGTAGAAAAATGTGCTGAAATATTTTGTAGTCTTCAATTTTTACTTTTTGTCATTGGAAGAGTTGGTGAAGATTAATGACAGCAATCCTACTGTGTGTCAGCCTTGGCTGCCCCTTCCTGGAGAATGACTACTTGGGCATACCCTGAGGGTGCTGGGCTCAATCTCAGTCTTACTGGGGGAGAAATACATCTGCTGGAGAGGCAGGCTGGAACTCGAGGTGCTCCCAGCCCGGCAGCTCCACCATTGGACACTATTGACAGAACACCTCCTGCATGGTGCTGTGCTGTGCTCGTGATATGCGAGGAGCAAAAGCAGATACAATTTCTTAAACGAGTGACAGATACAGTGACAGAAAAGAGCAAAGACCTGTGGAAAATAGTGGCTGGGGTAGGGCAGGACCTCATGTGCAGGTTGGGTTCTAAGGGTGTAATGCCTATCTCTCTACCCATCCATCTGACCAAAGTTGCCAGAGCTACAAGCCTCAGCGGGAAGGTGGATATGCAGTAATTGTCATCTGAGTCACATCTAGGAGCTTCCTGATGGCAGAACATGGTGAGAAAGTCACCTATTTGTCACCACCTATAAGAATCAGGAGGTGTAGTTCCAGAACTTGCTGTGTGTCTTTGTGCAGTCACTTGGATCTTTGCTTCGCAGTTGCAGACAATGCTATGCACTCCTTCTACAAACAGGCTTGTTGTCGGGCTCAAAGGAGATTATGGGTGTGAGATGCTTTGAGTCACTTGGTGCCACATGATGCGAGCTCATCACACTAGAGGTGGTTGAGGAGTGAGGCTCTAAAAGCACAGGTGGGGCTGGCAGGCAGAGATGTGAGAATGCTGCTGCCTTGGGTCAGGGGTCAGGGTTGAGGGGAGGAAGCAGGAGTACCTCGGCCTTAGCCAGTGGGGCTGAAGAGATGGGCATGGGGCAGAGGGCTGCTGAGTCAGTGCCACCTGCTTCCCCAGCCTGGAAGGTGGGCCCTGTATCTTGCAGTTCCCAGAGGAGAAGATGCTGATGGAAGGGAACCTTTTCTTATCTGGAGACCACACCTGTTAGAGAAGAAAGGACAGGGAGAGCCTGGAGGCAAGCTGAATAGGGAGAGCAGAAGCAGAGGTAGCAGGAGAGTTGCAGACTCCACCCAGGTCTGTGGGGAAGCAGCTTTTTAAGCACTGAGCCCACCAGGCTGCGTGGGGCCTCAGCCCTTGCCACATGGACACCCAGGTATCAGATCCATACATGGGCATGCAGGCATGGCCTCTCTGCAGTCTCAGAGACCTGTGCACATGTGCAAACTCAGAGACACCTCAGTCAGCTGAGCATGCTTCTTTAGAGGGGCTTACAGGCCTGGCTTGGATCCTGTACCTTTTACTACTAACTCTGTGACCTTGGGCAAGTTAATGTCTCTGATCCTTAGTTTTCTCCTCCATAAAACAGGAATAGTACTACTCACGTCAGTGTTGTTGTTAGACTCCAGCAGATGCTATAGGGACAGCTGCCCTGGGGACACATTCAGACAGATCCATCCTATTTCCCATAGCCCCAGCCCCACCACATGGGGCTGTCAGCATCACAGAAAAGCTCAGGAAGAGTTTAGAGACATCCTTGTGGCCCCCAGTCTCAGACTAGGTTGCACTGGCCTCCAGGAAAAAGATCACACATTTATTGAGCTAAGCATTTTTACTAGGAGGCAAGGGAGAGGTAGTCCTAAAATAACCCTGTGTCCTGTGGCCTAAGAGTGCTTCTCTGCACAGCAGCATTGTCCAAGACAAGCAGGACCTGAGTCATCCAAGCCTTCTGATTCTGGGAAAACTGTAATCATTTTTCCCCTTCAAGTTGCATCCATCTATCATCCATCCATCTTCCATCATCTATCCATCCATCTATCCATCATGCATCACCCATCCATCCATCTTCCATCCATCTGTGTCTCCATCCATGCCTCATCTATCTATCCATCTATTCATCCATCCTCCATTCATCCATCCATCCATCCATCCATCCATTATCCATCATCCATCCATCCATCCATCCATCCATCCTCCATCCTCCATCCATCCATCCATCCACCTATCCATCTATCATCCATCCATCCATCCATCCATTCATCCATGCATTCATCCATCCTCCATCCATACATCATTTATCCATCTATCAACCCATCCATCCATTCATCCTCCATGCAATAAACACTGAGTGCCTATTCTAAGGCAGCATTGTATTATATGATAGAGGCAGAAATAAAGAATTATGAAATGAGACCCCTGCCCTATAGATATTCATGGTCAGGGGAACAGTATGCTACAGTGAAACAAGCATAGATTTTTGGAGCCAAGAGGCCCAGGTTCAAATCCCAGCACCATCATTTGCTTATGCATGGCCTTAGGACAAATAACTTATTTTCTATTCATTCACCTGTCTTCTATCTGTAAAATGGGGCTAATAATTTTGACATTTCAAGATTCTTAAGATGGTAAAATGAGGTAACATGTAAAACTCCTTGTCTGAGTTAGATGCTCAGGAAATAAGTCCTATTCCAGGTCCTCTAAAAGTATACCTGGGGTTAGAAGATGAGGATGGGGAGAACATTCTGTGGTGTCCAGTGGTTCCTACTGAAGCCAGGTAATAGATTCATCTAGCTGCCTATCATCTTCACTCTACTCAGTGTGGAAATAGCCCGGTCTCAGCTAGGCTTTCCAGGATGCCTATCATTTGCAAAGATGAGGGTCTCTGGCCTCAGGAGTTTACTAACTGGTCTGAATACGAAGTGGATCTTGGGGGCTAGGAGAATTGGGGTGAACTTGGGTAAGGAAGGGCTCAACATGAAGATGGTGGGACTAAGGCCAGAGGCAGTCAGATAAAAACAGGAAGGGACCGGGTAGCTCTTTCTGGGTAAAGTCCAACTGCACTCCCTGTGTCAGGCCAACCAGGCAGCTGTCCTCTGACAAGGTGGACGAGAGGTGACAGACTGCTGGGCTGTTGCAGCTCACCCTTACAGAAAGCATGTCACACTGTAGTCACGAAATACAATTTTTGAGGGAATCAACAAGGAAATTCACCCTCTTGGCCAGCCTGATCCTCTCCCCTCTTTCTCCTCTTTATGGAGAGGCTTGTGTTTCATTCTGGAGTAGCAGCAGCTAGGTTATCTCATGGACTTGGGTGTCTCCTCTGCAAGAGCTCTGTAGTCAATCCACGGAGGACCTGACATGCAGGGACAGGTCACACTTGAGCACTGGGGTAGCTCAAGTATGGATTTTGGCTGGGCCATGTCCTGTGCCACAGCTGACCCCCCTCTGGCTTCTGGCTTCACAGAGACAATGGGGCTGAGAACTGAGACCTGCTCTGCCTTTCTCCATGTGGAACCCCAAAGGAGATGCTGAGAGGGGCCTGAGAGACTGAGTGGGGGTGCTTGACAGAAAACTACAGACTGATATTCTCACTTCATACCCACCCCTGCTGGGAAGTTCTAACATACAAAGAGGAAGCACATGTAAAAGGAAATTTCCCTTTCTCCCCACAACTTTCTCTCCCTTCACACCACCTGGAGCTGAAGAAGCATCTCCTTTGTCTTGAAGGAGGCACCAGCTAGTCTGAATGAAGAGCAGTGGGACAGTGCTGTACCCAGTACCAGGTGACCATGCTCAGGGACAGTGATGAAGACACTGTTCTGGAGGAGCTCACTGGGCTCATGGCATAGGGCACATGTATTAAAAAATCACCCTTCCCCACTGATAGCTGCCAGGCCACTCCAGATAAATCCTAGCTAGCTGCCTGGTGCTGTGAGGTGACCAGACCCCACACCATCCCAGCCTCTGCTTCCAGAGGAACCACAACCAACACCCACACCTCCCCTCAAGCACCTATGATATATATCCCGGGACCCTCACAGCAACCTGCAAAGTAGATATTGTATTGTTACCTACCTTTGACTGACTGGGAAACCAAGGCTGACCCTTGCCTAGCTGTTGTGGCTGATACATGATAGAGGAGGAAGAGAAACTTAGGTCTGTCTCTGACCCTAAGCCCGGGTCCGCTCTACATTGCTTCTTGAGTGCTTTCTCTAGAAAAATCTCAAGGATATGGGTAGTGGTTGTGAAGGTCCTGAGCCTTACCTGGAAGCCACAGAGGGCAGGTACTTGGTGGAAAAGTCCAGCATGTGATTCACCCTCCTCCCTTGCCCTCATCAGTGAGGTCGACTCCCTTGCCAAGTTGTCAGTTTCCAGCCTGGAGTCTCTGGTAAGAGAGGGCTGTCCCCTTCCCTGCACACCCCCATCTCCTCTTCCTCAGAAAGGAGTTGGTTCTGGAGGGGGACAGGGGAAAAGGGGGAAGAGAGAATGGCAAGGAGAAGGAGGAGAGATGAGGTCAGGGTGTGAGTCTCTGAGTCCCTTCCCCTGCCCAAGGGAGCAGTCAGCCCAGCTCTGGAGGGGTCACCATAGGACCACACCCACTGGAGGACACCCATCTGGAGGCAGTGGGTTCACAGTGGGAGTGGGATGGGGGTGGGAGTGTTGCTGACAGAGGACTTGGCTTCCTGAGGTTGGATGTTGTAAACTTGATTCACAAAGTTTTGGCCTCGGTCCCTCCTGTTGCTCCTGGTATTTCTCTGTCCCTTCACTTCCCAATATGTGCGTACACACACACACACACACACACACACACACACACACACACACACACACACACACACACACACACACACACACACAGAGCTTCTTTCTGTCTGGGAGTCCCTGGACAAATTGGATGGGATTCTGCACTGGGAAGAACAGGATAAAGTGTGAATGTGGAGGACAGTTTCTCTTTCAGGTCCTGGCTCTCTTGGGTTTCCCATAAGCCACTGCCCTGGGACTCTTCTGGAGACCTGATGCCCGTAGCTGAGCTGACCACAGGAGCCAGTGAGGGGCACTGAGGTGAGCAGGAAGTAGAGGGTGGCTGGGTCTTTGCAATCTCCCACTGCTGCTCAGAGGGGCTGGAGGGAGAGCCCTGGAGACTCTGTGGAACTGTGCATGTCTGCAGCGGGAGGCAGGACCAGCAATAATCTCAGGCCAGAGGGCCATTCTGATGCTCATGACTCTCAGGACAAGGGGTGCCCCCTAGCTCCACCCCATCCAGATGGGAGCGGCTCAGAGATTAGCCTGTGGAGCAGGAAAGTCCATGATGGGGAGCTGGTTACAGCAATGGGTGAAAGCAGGGGTGATCATCTGACTGAAGGGAGGAGAAGCAGACGGTGCCCAGTGAGGTGGAAGGAAGAGTGGACAGGAGAAACCTCAGGGCATTCCTCAGGGCCCAGGAACTGCAATGGGTGATCA
Source organism: Leontopithecus rosalia (assembly GCA_028533165.1). Taxonomy (NCBI): domain Eukaryota; kingdom Metazoa; phylum Chordata; class Mammalia; order Primates; family Cebidae; genus Leontopithecus; species Leontopithecus rosalia. The sequence goes on along the minus strand of CM052661.1, from coordinate 39,194,465 downwards.
CAGGTGAGGGGCTCCTGCCCTCCGCCTACTGGCTGAGCATGATGAGCTCGATGCCAGGTGTCTCCCGGGAGGAAGCTGTCTTGGCTTTGGGTGGTGGGTGGCATGGATGTGCTTGTGCCCAAGGGGGACACTGAGGGAGTTGTGGGCTGCCACCAGCTGAGACAAGGAGCTCACGGGGTGTGAAGGACTACAGACAGAGCCAGGTTTTGGTGCCATGCACACAGGTGTGTGTGTGCAAAGGGACGTTACAGGAAATGGTACCAGTATGTGTACGGGAAGGGGTGTTGGTATGTAGGTGTGGGCTGAAGCAGGGGCTGGGGTGTCCCATCCCCCCATGTGCAGGGGCTGAGCTGTTTCTATGCTGGACTGGGGAGCAAAGGGGATGGAGCTGGGACCCCAGCAGCACATGGGCAGCAGCATTATTGGTCTTGTCTGCTCCTCTGCTAGCCCAGCCAGGCCTCTGGCTGCATGCTCAGCTCCTGAAAACAGAGTTAACTTTGGACTTTCTAGTCTCTTGAAGGTTTCCTCTTGGCAGCACCCAGCCCAGTGTGGGAATTGATGTGTTTGCTTCTGGAGGGCACTGAAGTATCATGAGGCCCATTCCCTGTCCCTCACCCTCTGTACCAGCTTAGCAAAGTAGTGGGGCTGCCTGGGGAGGAGACACGAGGGGCTGGAGAGGCAGCCAGCTGAAGCTGGAGGTGGAAGGGCACAGCATGGGTGAGGTGTGCAGTCCTTTGCCTTTTAAAAGTAGCCCAGAAAGGAGAAGCTGGTACAGCTTGTTTTGGTGTCTAACATCCTCTGGGCCATTTCTTCCCTGAGTCTAACTTAAATCCCTCTTGCTGCAGTCTAAGCCTGTTTCCCCTTGACTTAACCATGGCTGAGGGCCAGCTTTCCTTTTCACTTGCTCGTTCATTCTGCCATTCTGGATTTCCGTTCTTAACCATAAGTTACACTCCTCCCAATCACCTTTTATTTTTTTAAAAACCACGTGTCAGTGTCAGTTCATCAGTTCATGTTCCCTTTTCTCTCTTCGCTGTTTCTGACAAAACCCAAATCCTAGGCCCACACTGGGTTCTGTGGTTTGCTTCCCTGCCCCTGCTCCCCTCTGGCTTTGCCTTCATTTACTTCTTCTCCCCAGCAAGTTTCCACTCCTCCGACTCTTGAGACCACCTTGGTCCTACAGTAGCTGCCTGTGGTCTGGGAATGGTAAGGCTCTTTTCTGACCACTGCCCTAGGGGCCCTTGTGCATGAGGCTGGCCCTGAGATGAGCAACCCTATGGCCTGGGGAGCAAAGGCAGTCAGTTCTCCTTCTCTTTATCGAATCTCATTTTTAGCCCCTCACCCTCGAAAAACGCCTGTTGAGCAGTGGTCATTCTCTCTTCCAGGAAGACTTAAGGTTCAGAGAGGAGGTATGATCTGCCTGAGGTCACACAGCAAGTTAGAGACCCATTTCCTCTACTCACTGACTTGGTAAGTTTATTCTGGCATTTGAGAATAGGGTCCCAAGCCCCTGCAGGTGCCAGGCATGGTTCTTTAATCTCTTGGAGCTTCACTTCCTCACAGGTAAAGTGGAGCTAATAATAATACCTACTTTAAAGATTCTTAAGAGGATGCACTTCAATAATGCATACAAAGAGTGCCTGCTTTTAACATAGTGCTTACTCAGGTGTTAACCTATTGTTATGAACAGTTAGGTCTGGGTTAGAACTTGGGTTTCCTCTATGGTGCTTTTACATCAGTGTTTTCAAGCTCATTCACTAGTTTGTGAATTTGTTTGGTGATGATTCTGGGGTCATTTCTCAGGGTGCCTTGGTCCTAATTCTGTAGCAACATCCACATTTGGGTTCAGCTGTTACCAACTGCTCCCCTGGAGCCAAACTCCCCATTCTTTCAACCCAAGGCTCCAGTGCCCAAAGCCCCCATGGGTCTGCTTGCATACTCTGAACCTAGAAGCTCTCTTTCCTCCCCCTTTTCCCTTGCCTTCTCCCTTATATCAGAGACTTGTGGTCTTTGAGTTCCACTGGGTGACTATCCTCATCCTCCCTCCTGGGCTAAGCTTGCCATGAGTAGATCCCAATTTCACTCTGACATGCTTTTCCATTCCTGGGAAAACCTGCACCCTCCAAGTCACCTTCAAACATTTCCATAACCTTAAATGGCTCCTGCCCATGCCTTTCTAACTGACTTGGGCTTGGGCTGTTGCCTGGAATAAAAGGACTAACAAATAAACGTAGACTCCCTTAATAGAAAGAGTCCCTGTGCTTCCCTAGAGCCTTGGAGAAGGGTGGAACATTGGCAGACCCAGTCACTTTGATTCCCCCAGTGCCCCCTCAGAGGTGAGGGGCTGTGGGACAGGTGCTCCCCTCCACAGTCTGGGGTACCTCCTCTTGGCAATTCCCTGGGAATAAAGGCAGAGCTGGCCTCAGAGCAATTGTTTGTGTGTATGAGAGGGAGGAGAAGGCAAACATAGATTGGAGATACACCCTGACAGTACTTGCTTTATCTCCTGGCAGCTGACAAGCAGGCCAAGGGACAGAGAGTAGAACTGAGAATGGCCCATGTCATTTTTCTGGGGGCTAGGGAGCTTTGGGCTCTCTAGGAGGGCAGGGAGAAGGGAAGGGCAGTGACCCGCTGAGATGGGCAGCCTCTGCTGGGCCTCTTTCTTGAGGGGTCAGTCATTTGGTCATCTTGGGGGTCATCTGGAGATGATTACCAGCCAAGTGAGAACTGGTCTGGTGACTCCTTCTGGTACGAGGGCCCCCAGTTTTTCTCAGGACAGATGCCCCCAGTTTTTCTCAGGACAGAGTCCTTTTTCTCAGGACAGAGCTGCAACTGAGAGAAGAGGAGCTGGGGCTCCCTCAAAGGCTTACACCTGCCCCTGGTGCCAATCCTGGTTGTCATCCAGCCTTGTTCAGAGGTCCCACCTTCTCTTTCCCTCCCAATGAGCTGCCCAGAGCTGCCAGCTCCCCTGTTTACTCTGGGTTGATCAATCACCTTAGCACACAACTGGTTAGGAGAGAGTCCTGCAGTCACTTCGGCCACACCTGCCCTTTGACCCTTGCTACCTCCACAGCCTTTGATTCCTTCTGGCCTGGAGGCCAGAAGCAAGGCTGAGGTCACTCAGTGGCCCAAGGACCTGGGCCAACGGGCTGGCCGGGCAGGTGACTAGACACAGAATACCAAGTCCAGGCCTGCGTTTCTTCACAGTCCGCTCCTGAGTGGTCTTGGGCAAGTCACTTCATCTGTAAAGACCTGGATTTCCTCATCTGCAAACTCAGAAGACTAAGATTTGCTCCTTATTTGCTCTGTGAATTGTGAGACTGAAGGGTGACCTTAGATGTAGATGCTATGGAGCACTTGGGAAGAGCAGCAATATGCTGACAGCAGAGACCAGGATGGGGAAGTGTGGCTGGCGGGCACACGTCGGGTTTTACAACTTGTTTCTTCTCTTCCCACCAGGGCTTGGCCTCGTCATCCTGCCCGCCCAGCAGGGCCTCCTGATCCGCCAGGCAGTCATGGATGGGAAAGTGGCAGTCCACGAGCATGGGCCTCCTGTGGTCTCCTGGGTCCCCGAGGAGGAAGAGAAGTTGGACCCAGAAGATGAGGACCAGGTGAAGGAGCGGGGCCACTGGAACAGCTCTGCTGTCAGTGGCCAGGGAGATCATTGGGCTGGGCAATGTCTGGAGGTTCCCCTATCTCTGCTACAAAAATGGAGGTGATGAGTTCACTTTGAAGTAGGTGTGGTGGAAAGAGCTGTGCCCTGACAGCTGGGCAGTGCCTACCTGGGCCCTTCTTCCTGGGCAGTATGGCTTATAAAAGGAGGGCTATTTTGGAGTTGGAGGACTTGAGTTTGCTTCCAGCTCCACCACTACCCTCAGCGTCCCCCTCTGTGAAATGGGGACAGTACCTCCCAGGATGACAGTGAAGGTGAAATTAGGTGATGGGCAGGACCAAGAAATTCTGGTTTTTAACAAGCTCCTTTATGACTACCTAAATGTCAGTTGCTGATAGAATTCAGTCATTCATTCACAAATATGGTTGCAGACCCATCATATGCCAGACGCGCTACTAGGTGCAGAACAGAATGCATTCCGTGTGCTACACGCCACAGAGGGATTCTGAGGGGTTGTCCTGTGTCTGCAGCAGATTGCAGACAAGCAGTTCAACATGGTCTATGGCAAATGGTGGCGAGTGGAGGGGTGGGGTGTGAAGCAGGAAAGAGGAATAGGGAACACTGGGTGTGCAGAGGGGAAGGTGACATTTCAGCAGACTTGAAGGAGGTGAAGGCATAAGTGCTGTGGATGGATCCTGGATGGACAACACTCCTGACCGAGGGAACAGCAAGTGCCAGAGTCCTGGGGGCAGAAGAGCAGACCTGTCTGAGGAACGGTGCAGGGCAGTTGTGGCTGGGGCGGAATGAGAGGAGAGAATAATGGGATGAGGTCAGAGAGGTAGCAGGGGCCACTCAGGCTCTGTTCTGAGTGAGATGGGAGCCACTGAAACAATTTTGCTCAGAGGAATATCTTGCCTTTGAGTTTTTTTCAAATTAGAGAAACATGATTTTATTATTTTTCAGCACTGGGTGTAAAAATTAGCAGGGTCTCGGTGGGGAGGGACCAGATTACTTTTTCTAAGTGTAAAATCCAGTGGTTTTTACTATAGTCACAGAGCTGTGCACCCATTTAGAACATTTTCATCATCCCCAAAAGAAATCCTGTATTCATTAGCAGTCACTCCTCATTCCCTCTCCCTGTCAGCCCTTGGCAACATAAAGACAGATGTGCTGCCTGCATTTATGGATCCCTATTAGGGATATTTCATAGGAATAGAATCATTTAATGTGCAGTCCTTTGTGAGGGGTCAGATTCATTTTTTGCTTTTGAAATCACCTTTATTCTTCTTCTTCTGGAAATGGTATATGTTTATTGCAAATATTAGAAACATTTCAGGAAGGTAGAAAGGAACACTCACCTTCAGAGATAACCATTGTTCAGAAAATCCTCCTAAACACTATTTATATTAAATCTGGCCAATATTTATGGAGTGTCTACTGTGTATCTTGCTATGTGTTTTAAAGCTTATAGTTATCATCACAAGCTGCTTGAACTGATGACTTCTAAGAAATAGCAGTGGGCTTTCTTGGGCTGGCTCAGTCTATGATGCTGAGGCCGAGAGGGGAGGCTGACCCAGAAAGTCAGGGGAGGCAGGATGAAGGGGCATGGTGGTGATTCCATTCTTCATCCAGGGCCACCATCTCATGGCATATAGGATGTTAGGGTTGGAGCTGGAGGTGGCCCAGGCAGAGCCCTCCTTTGGTGGAAGAGGATTTGCCCAGGACTGCAGAGGGCCTTGGAACCAGGCTGGCTGGTTCCTGTGTCATGGTGCAGTCCTCGCCCAGCCACATGGAAGGGAGAGAGCACTAGGGCTTGGGTGGCAGGACCCCCAGCATTGGACACCCACCCTATTTCTGTCCTGCTGCTGGCTTCTGCTATGGCTGTGGTCTTAGTCCTGGCTGTGGGGCGGGGTGGAGAGAGAGATAAGTATCCCTGGTAACATCATGGAATGTTGGAGCTGGGATACCTCCGTCCCAGCCTAACTCTTGGGAAACACACCCTTTCTTTCATCTTCAACATGAGGGGCCCAAATGAGTTTGGGGGTCCCAATCTTGAGTCACTGGTTTTTGGTGGTCTAGGAAGGTAGTAAAGAAAGGCCAGGAATGCATTTTCTCATTTCCAGCTATCTAATGATGGATAGATGTAAAAACAGGATGTCACAGATTAGTTCAAATGTCTTACATTTTTAGGCTTTATATTTTCTTAATATATGCAGGGAAATTTATTAATTATTAATTAGTAAACATAGTTCTGTAGTGAAAAATATTTCAAAAAAGACAAAAAAGAGTAATGAAACTTTCGGTCTCATGAGGTCTTTGGTTATGAAAAAGAGGGTGTCCGCTGAACTAGATCATCCTTAAGAAATAGTTCACCACAAAAGAGAACTTTGGGAAATTCCCATTGTCCGGTTGTCAGTGCTTCAGGGAAGAGCACATAGCAACGGTAAGGCACAACTTAGAGGCACTTCAACCAACCACAGGCATCAGCACACCCTGTCCCTGTGGGACACCATTGGGCTGCCCATGCCCATAGCCTGGGCTGACACCAAGGAGAAATGAACCAGGGCAGTCTTTCAAAGCCAGGCACTGATAAGGTCATTTGAGGGGAGGGTGTTGGCAGTGTTAGCCTTCTAGAAACCCAGGGAGAAAGCCAAGGGTAGAGGAGGCCCTATACGTGATCCAGAACCAACCTCTTCATTTGCCCCCTGAAGGTCCAGACTGCTGGATGTCTGTTAGGCCTGGCCTCCATCTGGCACCTGTAGGTCGGCACCTAATCACATGATAGCCTTCTCTGCTGGTAGCCCAGGTCAGATCAGAACTGAGTGGAGGCAACAGACACCCTGAAAAATTTTAGTGGGAAAATAATGCTCCTGAGGTGTTTTTGTTTTTCGCTAAAATGTACCAAAAATTTAATAAGCATATCAAGTCATACAGAGGACATGTTTATTCCAAAAATAATCTATTGCCTAGATTTGTAAAGCACACTAAGAAAATAAATAGTGGGAGGAGGGGAGGAAGATGGCGCTCTAGAAGCAACTCACCACTGCAGCTCTCAGTCAAGACGCAGAGGGTGAGCAAACACCGCATTTTCAGATGGATCTTTAGAGCCCACAGAATGGGGGAAAAGCCCAGGTGTAAGAGGCATGCAGGAATCAAGCGCAGCGCTCTCCCCTGGCGTGGCCAGGCAGCCAGTGCCGCTGCAGCAGCACGTCTCACGAAGCACACGGATATGGGTGCCCTGTTAAACTGGCAATTTGAGACTTGGGAGGGCAGATTGCTATGTTCATCTGATTGAACGGGTTTTAAATGGTGAACTACACCAGGATATTTCTGGGAGGTGAATTGTGAACCAGCGCAGTGGGTCACTGCATGGGAAATCACAGAGATCCGGGTGCCCTTTTGGCTAGCAGCTGAGGCATCTGAGAGAGAGTCAACCCTACAACTTAAAAAGAAAAGAAAAAACCAAAAAGGCTCAGAGGCAGGGAGCCAAGTGATCAGGCTCGACGGGTCCCACCCCCACAGGGACAAGCAATAAGGCGATTCAGAGTGCCGGGGGTTGAGAGTTCCACTGCAGGAAGAGCTGAACACATGACTGTGCAGCTCCGTGGGGGAGGGGCGTCCGCCATTGCCGAGAGCTTTGGCCCCTACTGAGGTACCTGCCCACTGCTGATGCAGTAAGCCATTGCCAAGGCAACCCGCAATAACAGAGAGACTCCGACAACAGGGCAGAGCCCACATCAGCAGGGTGGAGCCTACATCAGTAGGGCAGAGCCCAAAAC
>CM052661.1:39167515-39186573 GCA_028533165.1 Leontopithecus rosalia | reverse complement strand
GTTCTGTGAAGAAAGTCAATGGTAGCTTGATGAGGATAGCATTGATTCTGTAAATTACTTTGGGCAGTATAGCCATTTTCAGGATATTGATTCTTCCTAACCATGAACATGGAATGTTTCTCCATCTGTTTGTGTCCTCTCTTATTTCATTGAGCAGTGGTTTGTAGTTTTCCTTGAAGAGGTTCCTTACGTTCCTTGTAAGTTGAATTCTTAGGTATTTTATTCTCTTTGTAGCAATTGTGAATGGCAGTTTGTTCTTGATTTGGCTCTCTTTCAGTCTGTTATTAGTGTATAGGAATGCTTGTGATTTTTGCACATTGATTTTATATCCTGAGACTTTGCTGAAGTTGCTTATCAGTTTCAGGAGTTTTTGGGCTGAGATGATAAGGTCTTCTAGATATACTATCATTTCGTCTGCAAATAGAGACAATTGGCTTCCTCCTTTTCTATTTGAATACTCTTTCTTTTTCTTGTCTGATTGCTCTGGCTAGAACTTCCAGTGCTATATTTAAGAGGAGTGGTGAGAGAGGGCATCCTTGTCTAGTGCCAGATTTCAAGGGAATGCTTCCAGTTTTTGCCATTTCAGTATGATATTGGCTGTTGGTTTGTCATAAATAGCTTTTATTATTTTGAGATACATTCCATCAATACCAAGTTTATTGAGGGTTTTTAGCATGAAGGGCTGTTGAATTTTCTCAAAGGCCTTCTCTGTGTCAATTGAGATAATCATGTGGTTTTTGGTTTTGGTTCTGTTTATGTAGTGAATTACATTTATAGACTTGTGTATGTTGAACCAGCCTTGCATCCCTGAGATAAATCCTACTTGATCATGATGGATAAGCTTTTTGATGTGCTGTTGCAATCGACTTGCCAGTATTTTATTGAAGATTTTTGCATCTATGTTCATCATGGATATTGGCCTGAAGTTTTCTTTTTTTATTAAGTCTCTGCCAGGTTTTGGTATCAGGATTATGTTTGTCTCATTAAATGATTTGGGAAGGATTCCCACTTTTTGGATTATTTGGAATAGATTCAGAAGGAATGGTACCAGCTCTTCTTTGTGTGTCTGGTAGAATTTGGCTGTGACCCCATCTGCACCTGGGCTTTTTTGTGTGGTAGGCTCTTAATTGCTGCCTCGACTTAAGACCTTGTTGTTGGTCTATTCATATTTTTGGCTTCCTTCTGGTTTAGGCTTGGGAGGAAACAAGTGTCCAGGAATTTATCTATTTCTTTCAGGTTTACTAGTTTATGTGCATAGAGTTGTTTGTAATATTCTGTGATGATGGTTTGAAATTCTGTGGAATCTGTGGTGATTTCCCCTTTATCGTTTTTTATTGCATCTCTTTGGTTGTTCTCTGTTTTCTTTTTTATCAGTCTGGCTAGTGGTCTGTCTATTTTGTTGATCTTTTCAAAAACCCAGCTCTTGGATTTATTTATTTTTTTGAAGGTTTTTTCGTGTCTCTATCTCCTTCAGTTCTGCTCTGATCTTAGTTATTTCTTGTCTTCTGCTAGGTTTTGAGTTTTTTTGATCTTGCTCCTCTAACTCTTTCAATTTTGATGATAGGGTATCAATTTTGGATCTCTCCACTCTTCTCATGTGGGCACTTATTGCTATATATTTTCCTGTAGAGACTGCTTTAAATGTGTCCCAGAGATTCTGGTATGTTGTGTCTTCATTCTCATTGGTTTCAAAGAACTTCTTTATTTCTGCCTTCATTTCATTGTTTCATGCAGTCAACATTCAAGAGCCAGTTGTTCAATTTCCATGAAGCTGTGCGATTCTGAGTTAGTTTCTGAATTCTGAGTTCTAACTTGATTGCAGTATGTTCTGAGAGACTGTTTGTTATGATTTCAGTTGTTTTGCATTTGCTGAGGAGTGTTTTGCTTCCAATTATGTGGTCAGTTTTAGAGTAGGTGTTATGTGGTGCTTAGAAGAATGTATATTCTGTGGATTTGGGGTGGAAGGTTCTGTAAATGTCTATCAGGTTTTCTTGTTCCAGGTGTGAGTTTAAGTCCTGGGTTTTCTTGTTAATTTTCTGTCTGGTTGATCTGTCTAATATTGACATTGGAGTGTTAAGTCTCCCACTATTATTTGTGGGAGTCTAAGTGTCTTTGTAAGTCATTAAGATCTTGCCTTATATATCTGGGTGCTCCTGTATTGGTTCCATATATATTTATGATCATTAGCTCTTCTTGTTCTATCGATGCTTTTACCATTATATAATGTCCTTCTTTGTCTCTCTTGATCTTTGTTGCTTTAAAGTCTATTTCATCAGAGACGGGAATTGCAACACCTGCTTTTTTTGCTCTCCATTTGCTTTGTAAATCTTCCTCCATTCCTTTATTTTGAGTTTTTTTTGTATCCTTGTTTGTGAGATGGGTTTCCTGGATACAGCACACCGATGGGTTTTGTCTATTTATCCAATTTGCCAGTCTGTGTCTTTTGATTGGTGCATTTAGTCCATTTACATTTAGGATTAATATTGTTATGTGTGAATTTGATACTGCCATTTTGATGCTAGCTGGCTGTTTTGCCCATTAGTTGATGCAGATTCTTCATTTTGTTGATGCTCTTTAGCATTTGATATGTTGTTGGAATGGCTGGTGCTGGTTGTTCCTTTCTATGTGTAGTGCCTCTTTCAGGAGCTCTTGTAAAGCAGGCCTCATGCTGACAAAAATCTCTGAATACTTGCTTGTTCACAATGATTTTATTTTTCTTTCATTTATGAAACTCAGTTTGGCTGGATATGAAATTCTGGGTTGAAAGTTGTTTACTTTAAGGATGTTGCATATTGGCCCCCACTCTCTTTTGGCTTGTAGGGTTTCTTCTGAGAGATCTACTGTGAGTCTGATATGCTTCCCTTTGTGGGTTACCTAACCTTTCTCTCTGGCTGCCCTTAGCATTTTCTTCTTCATTTCAACCCTGGTGAATCTGATGATTATGTGCCTTGGGGTTGCTCTTCTTGCAGAATATCTTTGTGGTGTTCTCTGTACTTCCTGTACTTCAATATTGGCCTACCTTTCTAGGTTGGGAAAATTTCCTGGATAATATCCTGAAGAGTATTTTCCAGCTTGGATTCATTCTCTTCATCACATTATGGTACACCTATCAAACGTAGATTAGGTCTCTTCACATAGTCCCTCATTTCTTGGAGACTTTGTTCATTCCTTTTTGGACTTTTTTCTCTAATCTTGCCTTCTCGTTTTATTTCATTGAGTTGATCTTTGACTTCTGATATCCTTTCTTCTGCTTGGTCAATTTGGCTGTTGAAACATACGCATGCTTTGCAAAGTTCTCGTGTCGTGTTTTCAGCTCCTTCAATTCACTCATATTCCTCTTTAAGTTGTCTATTCTTGTTATCATTTCCTCAATTATTTTTCAAATTTCCTCGTTTCCTTGCATTGATTTAGAACATGTTCTTTTAGCTCACAGAAGTTTCTCATTACCCACCTACTGAAGTCTGATTCTGTCATTTCATCAGACTCATTCTCTGTCCAGCTTTGTTCCCTTGCTGGTGAGGAGTTGTGATCGCTTGTAGGAGGCAAGGTGTTCTGGTTTTGGGTGTTTTCCTCCTTTTTGTGCTGTTTTCTTCCCATCTTCGTGGATTTATCCACCTATCATCCGAGTAGTTGCTGATTTTCCAATTGGGTCTCTGAGTAGAGGCCCATATTGTTGATGATGAAGTATTTCTGCTGCTTAGTTTTCCTTCTAACTGTCTGGCCCCTCTGCTGTAGTTCTGCTGAGGTCCACTCCCTGCCCTGCTTGCCTGGGGAACTCCTCTAGCAGCTGCGGAACCGTGAGGGTTGCTACTACATTCTTCTTCTGCTATCTTTGTCCTGAATGATGCCTGCCAAATGTCAGTCTGATCAGTCCTTTGTGAGATGACTCTTTGGGTATATGGGGGTCAGGGAACTGCTTGAGAAGACAATTTGTACTTTATAGGAGCTCAAGTGCTGAGCTGTGAGCTCCGTTGTTCATTCAGGGCCGTTAGGTAAGTATGTTTAAGTCTGCTCCAGCAGAACTCATAAAGCCCCCTTTTTTTTTCTGAGGTGCTTTGTCCCGTGGAGTTAGGGCTTATTTATGAGTATCCATTGCACTATCCTGCCCAGAAAGGAGGCAGTCAAGTCACTGTCTGCCTGTAGTGGTTATGCTGAGCTACTCTGGGCTCCGCCCTGTTGCCGTGGGCTCCACCCTGCTGTTGTGGGCTCCGCCCTGCTGCTGTGTATAATTCCTTGTAGTCCTTTTTATATGGGTGTGGTTAGAACTGCTGTGGTGATGGTCACCCCGCCTCTGTAGTGGCAGACTGTTTCTGTTATGGTGGGTTGCCTTGGCAATGGCAGGCTGTGTCAGCAATGGTAGAATACCTCCGTAGGGGTTGAGTGACTCAGTAATGGCGGACGCCCCTCCCACACCAAGTTGCACTGTCCTGGGTTCAGCTGTGCTTGCCGTGAAACTCTCCACCCCAATAATTTCCAATTGCTGTTTTGTTTGTTTTTGTGGGGGTGTGACGCACTGAGGCTGAGCCTGATCACCTGGCTCCCTCCCTCAGAGCTTTTTTTTTTTTTAAGTTGAATGGTTGACTCTCTCCCAGGTGTTCCATTCACCTGCTGAAAGGGCGCCGGGGTCTGTGCAATTTCTTGTGCAGTGACCCACTGTGCCGGCTCAAACAGTGTTGCTGCCTGGGAATCTCCTGGCCTTGCTTTCTGTTTAAGTCCCATTCAGTCAGATGAATGTGCTAGTCTGCCTTCCAAAATCTCCAATTGACAGTTTAACAGGGCAACCAAACCAGTGTATTTTGTATGGAGTGCCGCTGCACTGCGGCCCTGGCCCAAAAGCTGCGCTGGCCCAAACAGCTGCCTTGGCCCAAACTATTGGGCTGGCAGCCCGTGGGGCTCCTACACCTGGGAATCTCCTAGTCTGTGGGCAATAAAGATCCATCTGGAAATGCGACGTCCACTCACCCTCTGCGATTTCACTGGGAGCTGCAATCCTGAGTTGGTCCTACAGTGCCATCCTCCTCGCTCACAAATGTGTTTTTAACAAAAGCAAGAGGATATACTCATGATGTAGAAGGTAAATACTGACACAAGAGCTTACATTCAAGGAGAATATATGTACATTATGTACAGTGAAGTATTATGAAAATATGTACAATTAAGTATCGTGAATTTACAAGTGATATTTCCAAATAAAAGTAGACAGAAGTTGGTAGAATCAGCAAAACTTTATAGGTGATCACATGTAGGTGTGACATGGTAAAAAATAAGTAGTACATTGACTACTTACTGTTATTCAACTAAATAAATAGAGATACCACATATTAAGATGGAAAATGTGTTAGTTAGTTTGGGCTGCTATAACAAACTACATAGACTGGGAGACTTAAACAACAAATATTTATTGCTTGCAGTAGGCTAATTTCATCTTGATACTCCTGGTCAATCACTCCAGACAACACTGTAACTCCCTTCTTAACCTGTTGACTTAAAGGTAGGAGGAGTCCAAAGTGTCCAGGTGGCAATTTTAACTTCCAGTTTAATGAAATTATTGTTTTCTCCTGATGAGAGCATTCCTCCCTCTGTAACTAAGACCTCTAGACCAGCAGAATGTAATGTCATGGGAACAGGAAGCAAAAATTTTGCTAGTGGATCACAAGGGGTGATAGTGAATGGTGCACTTCCACTTTCACCTTATATTTTCTGGAGCCATGAATCCTGTCTATGGGAGAAAAGGTGCCATACATTGGACACAGATTCAGAGCATTCATGACCCTCTGGAAAACCTTGCCCCAGCCCTACAAAGTATTGTCACCTAATTGGCATTGTAATTGTGACTTCAAAAGGCCATTCCACTATTCTGTAAATCCAGCTGCTTCAGAATGATGGGGAACATGGTAACACCAGTAAATTCCATAGGCATGAGCCCACTATTGCACTTCTTTAGCTTTAATGTGAGTGCCTTGATCAGAGGAAATGCTGCATGGAATGCCATGATGGTGGATAAGGCGTTCCATGAGTTCACAGATGGTATTCTAGGCAGAATCATTATGTACAGGATAAGCAAACCCTTATCTGAAGTAAGAATCTATTCTAGTAAGGATAAATCTTTGCCCTTTCCATGATGTAAGAATTCTATTATAATCAACCTTTCTCCAAGTAGCTGGCTGATCACCCTGAGGAATGATGCCACATTGAGGGCTCAGTGTTGGTCTCTGCTGCTGACAAATTGGGCACTCAGTAGTGGCTATAATGAGGTCAGCTTTGGTGAATGGAAGTCCATATTGCTAAGCCCATGTGTAACCCCCAACTCTGCCACCATGGCCACTTAGTTAATGAGTCCATTGGGCAATGACTGGAATGGCTGGGAAAAAGAGACTGAGTGGTGTCCAGAGAACTGGTCATGCTATCAACATGATTATTAAAATCTTCCTCTACCGAGGTCACCCATTGGTGAGCACTCACATGTGATACAAATATATTCACAGTTTTGGACCACTCAGAGAGGTTCATCCACATAACTCTTTCCCAAATTTCTTTGCCACCATTTTTTCAGTCATGCTTCTTCCAAATCCCTGGCCATCTCTCTAAAGCATTGGCTACAGCTTATGAATCAGTATATAATTTCACATCTGGCCATTTTTCCTTCCATGCAAAATGTATAACTGGGTGCACTACTCAAAGTTACCCATTGGGAAGATTTCCCTTCACAGCTGTCCTTCAGGGATTTTCTAGGAAGACGCTGCAGTGCTGCAGCTGTCCACTTTCAGGTGGTGCTTACATATCATGCGGAACTGTCTGTGAACCAGGCCCTAGTCTTCTGTTGTTTTGTCAGCTGATTATAGGGAACTCCCCATGAGGCCAATGGTGCAGGATGGGGTAGGAGTGGAAACCATGCGCATTTGAGCTACTTTCTCATGTAACTTACTCGTGCCTTCAGGACTTGCTCAAGTCTCATCACATACATACTACTTCCATTTGATGATGGAATGCTCCCATGCACAACACATTTTATGGCTAGATGGGTCAGAAAGTACCTAGTTCATGATAGGCATTTCAGATCACATGGTGACTTGATGATCCATAGTCAAATGTTCAGTTTCCTCCAAAGTCCAATAACAGGCCAAAAGCTGTCTCTCAAAAGCAGAAGATGGCAGGGTCTTGCTCCAAAACCCTAGAGGCTTCCAATGTGATTCACCTATGGGGGCCTGCCAAAGGCTCCAAACAGCATCCCTATCTGCCTGATACCTCAAGCACCTTTGGATTTGCTGGGTCACATAACCCAAGTGGCAGAGCAACTTGCATAGCAGCCTGGAACTCTTGTAGATCCTTCTCCAGTTCTGGACCCCACTCAAAACTGGCAGCCTTTCTGGTCACTTGATAAATGGTCTGAAGTAACACACCAAAATGAGGAATGTGTTACATCCAAAACCCAAATACACCCACTATGCACTGTACCTCTTCCTTGGTTGTAGGAGTGGCCAAATGCAGCAACTTGTTCTTCACCTTAGAAGAAATATCTTTGCAGGTCCCCACACCACTGGACCCCTAGAAATTTTACTGATGTAGTAGGTCCCTGAATTTTAGTCAGATTTATTTCCCATCTGCTGGCATGCAAATGTCTCCCCAAAGTCCAGCATGTTTGCTACTTCTTGCTCACTGGATTCAATTAGCATAATGTTATCAATGTAATGGACCAGTGTAATATCTTGTGAAAGTGAAAAGCAATCAAGATCTCTTCGAACAAGATTATGATACAAAGCAGGAGAGCTTATATAACCCTTAGTTAGGACAGCAAAGGGATATTGCTGCCCTTGTCAGCTGAAGGCAAATTGTTCCTGGTGGGTTTTATGGACAGGAATGGAGACAAAGGCATTTGCCAAATCAATGGCTGCATATCCAGTACCAGGAGATGTGTTAATTTGCTCAAGAAATGAAACTACATCTGGTACGGCAGCTGCAATTGGAAGCACCACTTGGTTAAGCTTATGATAAGCCACTATCATTCTCCAAGATCCATCTATCATCTGCACAGGCCATATTGGGGATGTGGTGAGAATCACCACCCCTGCATCTTTCAAGTCTTTGATGGTGGCACCAATCTCTGTAATTGCTCCAATAATGCAATATTGGTTTTGATTTACTATTTTTCTAGGTATAGGTAACTCAAATGGCTTCCATTTGTCCTTTCCCAGCACAATAGCTTTCACTCTACCAGTCAGAGAGCCAATTTGGGATTTCTGCCAGCTGTTAAGTATGTCTGTGCCAATTATGCATTCTGGCACTGGGGAAATGACCACAGGATGAGTCCAAAGGCACACTGGATCCACTGTAAGTCATACCTGAACTAAAACTTTATTAATTACCTGACTTCCACAAACACCTACCTTAACTGGAGGATCACAATGACATTTTGGGTCCCCTGGAATCAATATCAGTTCAGGGCCAGTGTCCAGTAGTCCCCAAAATGTCTGATTACTTCCCTTTCCCCAGTCCACAGTTACCCTGGTAGAAGGCTGGAGGTCTCCTTGGGGAAGATTTGGAGAAAAATTAACAGCATAAATTGTCAGGAGTGTATGGGGCCCTTCTCAAGAGGATCCAACCTCCCCTTCATCCAAGGGATTCTGGGTTTGTAAACTCGCTCAAGTTTGGAAATTGATTGAGGGGCTGTGATTCTCCGTTTTTATAATTCAAATTAGTCTTTACTAGATCTGAAAGTTTTCTGCTTATATGAAATAATAGGAATACAGTAGCCTTCCTATCAATTTTACTTCTAGGAATACTGTAATTAGCTGATGCCAGAGTTGTACATGAGTCAGACTATTCTGATTGCTGCTTTGCCTCTGCTGTTCATTACAATAGCTATGCCCAACTTGCCTTTGATGGTTGAGTGACACCACTTGGCCCCTGATACCTTGGGATCCAATTATTCCTATTGCTTTAAATTTTGTAGTTCATTTACTGCGGTTCCCACCGTTAGATCTGACATATAGGGAAAAGCAATTACAGGGTTCTTCCAAGATCCAGGTGCTGCCTTCACACATCCATTTCACAAAGCATTGGTCAAGGGTATATCTTCTAGACCCTCCCAGCTGGGATGAGCAAGTCTAAAGTGACTAATCCACCTCCACCATTCCAATCTCCCTAAACCTTTGGATCCTTTCCCCTACATTAAACCAAGGAAAATCAGCTTGCTCACAGTGGGCCATCTTTTAATCCATATTTCAGCTAGCCAAGAAAATCAACTATTAGAACCTTTTTTAAATCCCAAGCTACACTACTGAAGATGGGAAAGCTGTTTCTTCTGGCAAAAAAAAGTTTACCAGAGTTTAAAAGCTCAGTGTCCTCAGTTTATCAGGGTCCTCCCACAAGTCCTCATTCCAAGTTGCAGGGTCCCATTCTTTCCCAATCAATGCCCTCACTTTAATAGTAGACATCTGTTGATGCTGTCCATGGATTTCTTTATTCCAGATCAGCACTTTTATTTTCCACAATTTCAGCTCTTTCTCTACAGAAGATAAGATTCACACTTAGGGCAATCTTAGCAAATTTGAGGCTCAGTATCTGCTTCTGACGCTGGGAGTCAGAATCTCTGATTTCATCATTTTCTTTCTTCACTTCACCCAGTAAACTTAGGAGCAACCAATCAACTTCATTATGTTCCTTGGATCTCCACATATAATCAAAGGCAATATGTATAGAATCACTAAACTCCTTGTCTCTCACAAGCAGTAAATCAGTACTGTCAAATGCATTTATTTTGCATAACTCCCTAAACATCTCATGGCGACGACTATGAGTGTTTGCCATGCTATTAGAAGTAGAGTCCTTAGCATTTTTGGGTCTAATCATATTAAGCAGTCAACTCCAGAAACCCCAAAACCATGAAAAAACTACATCCTTAATATTCTGTTCCTTTAGAATCATTCCTGGCACCAAAATCTGTATTAGTCAGGGTTCTCTAGAGGAGCAGAATTAATAGTATAGATATATGTAAAGGGATGTTTACTAAGAAGTGTTAAACTCACATGATCACAAGGTTCCACAATAGGCCATCTGCAAGCTGAGGAGTAAGGAAGCCAGTCCAAGCCCAAAGCTAAAGAACTTGAAGTCTGATGTTTGAGGGCATGAAGCAACCAGCAGAAAAGAAAGATGTAGGCTGGGAGACTATGCTAGTCTAGTCTTTTTAGGTTCTTCACCCTGATTTTTTCCTAGCTGTGGTGGCAGCTGATTAGATTGTGCCCACTCAGATTAAGGGTGGGTCTTGCCTTTCCCAGCCCACTGACTCAAATGTTAATCTGTTTTTATCAACACCCTCACAGACACATCCATGATCAATGCTTTGCATTTTCAATCTAATCAAGGTGATGCTCAGTATTAACCATCATTTTACAGAAGACAAAAAAACAGTGAGGTATTTAATTTAAAGTAGAGAAGTATTTTCTTACTTAGTGAAGGAAAAAAATTTTATTTAACTAGAAACAGGAAAGTGTATTAGTGGTTATTATTTTTGCTGCAATATAAAATGTAAAGCTAATTACTGAACATGGAAGAGAGGTTGAAAACAAAAATATTAAATATTTATTTTTGAAAACAGAAATGAGCCTTGAATTAAAAAAAACCTAAGATTATTGACAGTTTTGAAGGCATTATTAATCTTACAGATATTGGTGAAAATGATATCTCCTTGCAATTATTCTATAAAATTGGTCAGTAATGCAGTTGACAGATTTTGGAATTTTCCAGGCTTATATAACTTCAGATATCAGAAAACAGAAATAAAGGTATCATTTAAGGACAAATTGAATATTAAATGATGGGATCTAAGCATACAGGAAAGGGGGAAATAAATCATAATGTACAAGAAATAAGGAAGAATGCTAATGCATTGAATAACCCGATGTGTACCACAACTAATTCCAGTTCCAGTTAAGTGAAAACAGAGAAATTGTTCATATTCCTTCATTTCTGTTCTTCAAGAAAACACTTTCTTTTTATTACCTAAGTTTATATCAGAGTGATAAAAATCCAAGAATATGGTTCATCAATCTTACGATTCAAGAATGAAGAACATATCTGTTAAATAGATAGAGAATACTGGATGTTATGTATCATAGGGATGTATATATCAGTTATACCAGTTATGTGGCTGATACAATTAAGGAATAGAAGAAAAAAAAAAGTAAAATATAAGGCATGGTTTTCACTGAAGGAAATGTTGTGGCTATGGGTTATAATACAGTGAAGAGGTAAAGGGGAAGGTTCTGATTTAGTGACTGTTCCTTTAATAATAACAAATAATATTTTATATCTAGAATAAAGTCTGATAAATTCTGGTTAAGATTTTTTTAATGTTTCAGATGCAAACACTATGTCAAAGGAGGATTTCTGCTTCTCTGAAGTTACTAACCTATGGAGGGCTGAGTCTATTTCTTTTTCTTCTTCTTTTCTACTTTTATTTTAACTTCAGTGAATACATGTGAAGGTTTGTTACATGGGTAATTGTGTCAGGGAGGCTTGGCGAATTAGTAATCCCATCAGCACGGTAGTGAGCATAGTACCTGGTAGGTAGCCTTACAACCCATGCTCCCTCTCACCCTCTGCTCGTAAGCAGTCCCCATTGTCCATTGTTCCCATCTTTGTGCTCATGTGTACTCAGTGTTTGGCTCTCACTTATAAGTGAGAGCATGAAGTATATGGTTTTTCATTCCTGCATTAGTTCACTTAAGATAATGGCCACCAGCTGCATCCATATTACTGCAAAGAAAATATGTTCTTTTTTTATAAATTGTATTCCATGGTTTACACATTTTTTTCCAGTTCACTGTTGATGGGAATCATGGTTGATTTTGTATCTTTGCTATTGTGAATAGTGCTGCAAAAACATAGAAATACATGTGTCTTTTTGGTAAATGATTTATTTTTCTTTGGGCATTTTGTTTATTTTCCAGGACTTTTTTGGTTGATAGGCTTTTTATTATTGATTCAATTTCAGAGGTTGTTATTGGTCTATTCAGGGTTTTAAGTTTCTTTCTTGTTCACTCTTGGAAAGCTGTGTGGTTTTAGAAATTTATCAATTTGTTCTAGGTTTTCTAGTTTGTGTGCACAGAGGTGTTCATAATAGAGAATAATTCTGTTATTTCAGAACTGGCAAAATTGTATAACCTAGAACAACAAATACATATGTAGTTCAAAAATGCCCAAATAATAAAGGCTCAACATCTGAAGACTAAATTTTCTTAAATTTACCCTTTTAAATAAAAGTTATGTCTCTATTTCTAATATTAAATCATCAGTAATTTATATAATGTTTCAGGAAATAAAGATACAAATATGTAAAAAATGTCTAATGGAAACTATATATTCCTTTATTGAAATGTATTTTATGTTTGTAGTTTTGTAATCTATATCAATAATTTAGAACAATCTGTAAGTTTAAATAAAATGAAAAATATTACAGTCTGTTGAAATAAGACAGTGGAATTGTAAATAAAATAATTCTTTTCTTTTTTAAAAAAATTTTTATTGCATTTTAGGTTTTGGGATACATGTACAGAACATGCAAGATAGTTGCATAGGTACACATGTGGCAGTGTGTTTTGCTGCCTTCTGCCCCCTCACCCATATTTGGCATTTCTCCCCATGCCATCCCTCCCCCGCTCCCGCCCCCGCTGTCCCTCCCCTATTTTCCCCAATAGACCTCAGTGTGTGGTGCTCCCTTCCCTGTGTCCATGTGTTCTCATTGTTCATCACCCGCCTATGAGTGAGTATATATGCTGTTTCCTTTTCTGTTCTTGTGTCAATTTGCTGAGAATGATGTTCTCCAGATTCATCCATGTCCCTACGAAGGACACGTCACATTAATTTATCTTTTGGGTATTATCTTTTTACCTAAGTTGGTTTAATATGAGAAAATACCAATAAAATATACATCAAGAACATATTTGTAACTGAGGGAGATATGAATAAAGTGAAAAGAGCAACTACAGTTTGCTTAAGGACATTTATTCACCCAAGAAAACTGTTATATTGGTTTGACAGTTTTTAAAAAACAATTATGATATATCTAATCTCTTGTTAATTTAGCAAACATAGATCTTTATCTAACTATGTTAGCATTTTCATAATTACCAAGAAGATTACAAATTCAATCACTGAAAGAGGAAGACGTTATGTGGAAGAGATGTCATTTTAAACAGATAAGAAAGAAATGTTGACACTTTGGTGTCCTTGCTGTTCTTGAGAGAGATTGAGAGAGAGAGAGAGAGAGAGAGAGAGAGAGAGAAAGAGAGAGAGAGAGAGAGTGTATCAAAGCAAGTTACAGATTTGGGCTGGGTAGGCACATTTCAGGAAAAGCATATTTTATTGAAAATATTTAAAAGTATTGATTACTGTATATCCAAAGTAATGGGTACAAAATTACTCAACAATTTGAGAATATCTTAGCGATAAAATTTGATTTTTATAAAATTACCAAATGAAATGAGTGTCTATAATGGAAAATTGTATCTTGACTTGATGAACCTTTTAAAAGTTAACTAATAAAAGTGGCTGCCAAAAGGAACTGTGAACTGCTCCTGGAAATGGTCACTGGGACCTGCAATTATGTATTATATATAAATTTATTTAATTCATGAATATTTTTGGATTTTCAAATCCTTTAATTCTTCAACATTTGGAATAAAATCAAGTATAGGAGTTTGTAGAAAATTTTCTGAAACATACATAAAAGTACTAACTTTGAGAAAAATAAGCATATAAATTTAAAAAAAAATTGGACTGCCTCATTGTATATGCCTCATAGGGTTAGCTATAATTATAAATAAGATAAGCAAACAACAGCAAGCTTTTTTGTCTGGCCACACACCACCTTCTTATATATTGTATATAGTTCATAAAAGTACTAATGAAGTTTCTATAAAGATTAAATTAAGAAATCAGTATAAAATATATGAGAAGGGGATATGGGCAAAAAAAAAGAGCTTGTTGTTGTTAGCTTATATTTTTAATCACTGTAACTAACCCTGTGAGTCACAAGCAATAAGGTAGTCCGGTGGTTCTCTCTCTTGTACTACAATAGTTGTATGCCTTGGTAATCTATGCCAGTTCATGCTGTGGAATCATACAGTGCTTATTTCACAGAGATTTTATAGAATCAAGAGAAATGATACATAGAAAAACACATTAAATGTATAAAAACTTGTATAAATATAAAGTGCTGTGATTGATATCTAAATAATAATTCTCATATATCTCCAGAGAATAGATGAAGAAGAAATATTGGTTGAATGTTAAAAAAAAAACAAAATAGACAGACCAGTAGCCAGATTAATAAAAAAGAAAAGAGAGAATAATCAAATAGATGCAATAAAAAATGATAACGGGGATATCACCACAGATTCCACAGAAATTCAAACCGTCATCAGATTATTACAAACAATTCTATGCATATAAACTAGTAAACCTGGAAGAAATGGAGACTTAGCAAGAAAAGAAAACTTCAGGCCAATATCCATGATGAACATAGATGCAAAAATCTTCAATAAAATACTGGCAAACCAATTGGCACAGCACATCAAAAAGCTTATCCATCATGATCAAGTAGGCTTCATCCTGGGGATGCAAGGCTAGTTCAACATACACAAGTCTATAAACATAATTCACCACATAAACAGAACCAAAGACAAAAACCACATGATTATCTCAATTGGTGCAGAGAAGGCCTTTGACAAAATTCAACAGCCCTTTATGCTAAAAACCCTCAATAAGCTAGGTATTGATGAAACCTATCTCAAAATAATAAAAGCTATTTATGACAAACCAACAGCCAATATCATACTGAATGGGCAAAAACTGGAAGCATTTCCTTTGAAATATGGCACTAGAGAAGAATGCCCTCTCTCACCACTCCTATTCAATATAGTACTGGAAGTTCTAGCCAGAGCAATCAGGCAAGTAAAAGAACAAAATAAGAGAGGACACAAACAGATGGAGAAACATTTCACGTTCATGGTTATAAAAAATTAATTTCGTGAAAATGGCCATACTGCCCAAACTATTTACAGATTCAATGCTATCCCTTCAAGCTACCAATGACCTTCTTCATAGAACTGGATAAAACCACCTTAAACTTCATATGAAACCAAAAAAGAGCCCACATAGCCAAGTCAATCCTAAGCAAAAAGAACAAATTGGGAGGGGTCACACTACTGGTCTTCAAACTGTACTACAAAGCTACAGTAATCAAAACAGCATGGTACTGGTACCAAAACAGAGATATAGACTAATGGAACAGAACAGAGGCCTCGGATGCAACACAACACATCTACAACCATCTGATCTTTGACAAACCCGACAAAAACAAGCAATGGGGAAAGGAGTCCCTGTTCAATAAATGGTGTTGGGAAAAATGGCTAGCCATGTGCAGAAAGCAGAAACTAGACCCCTTCCTGACACCTTACACTAACATTAACTCCAGATGGATTAAAGACTTAAACATAAGACCTGGCACCATAAAAACCCTAGAACAAAATCTAGGCAAAACCATTCGGGACATAGGTGTGGGCAAGGACTTCATGACCAAAACACCAAAAGCATTGGCAACGAAAGCCAAAATAGACAAATGGGACCTAATCAAACTCCACAGCTTCTGCACAGCAAAAGAAACAGTTATTAGAGTGAATTGGCAACTAACAGAATGAAAAAACATTTTTGCAGTCTACCTATTTGACAAAGAGCTGATATCCAAAATTTACAAAAAACTAAAACAGATTTACAAGAAAAAACCAAACAAGTCCATTCAAAAGTGGGCGAAGGATATGAACAGACACTTCACAAAAGAAGACATATGTGAGGCCAACAAACATATGAAAAACTGCTCATCATCACTGGTCATTAGAGAAATACAAATCAAAACTACATTTAGATACCATCTCACGCCAGTCAGAATGGTGATCATTAAAAAATCTGGAGACAACAGATGCTGGAGAGGATGTGGAGAAATAGGAACACTTTTACACTGCTGGTGGGAGTGTAAATTAGTTCAACCATTGTGGAAGACAGTGTGGTGATTCCTCAAGGACCTAGACATAGAAATTCCATTTGACCTGGCAATCCCATTACTGGGTATATATCCAAAGGACTATAAATCATTCTACTATAAGGACACATGCACATGAATGTTCACTGCAGCACAGTTTACAATAGCAAAGACCTGGAACCAACCCAAATGCCCATCGATGATAGACTGGACTGGGAAAACGTGGCACATATACACCATCGAATATTATGCAGCAATCAAAAATGATGAGTTTGTGTCCTTTATAGGGACATGGATGAACCTGGAGAACATTATTCTCAGCAAACTGACACAAGAATAGAAAATCAAACACCACATGTTCTCACTCATAGGCGAGTGTTGAACAATGAGAACACATGGACACAGGGAGGGGAGCTTCACACAGGGGTCCGTAGGGGGGAAATAGGGGAGAGACAGTGGGGGTGGGGAGTTGGGGAGAGAGAGCATGGGGAGAAATGCCAGATGTTGGTGAAGGGGAGGAAGGCAGCAAATCACACTGCCATGTGTATACCTATGCAACAATCTTGCATGTTCACATGTACCCCAAAACCTAAAATGCAATAAAAATAAAATTTAAAAAAGGAACATAGTTTTAGTAAATCCCAAGCTCATGAAGGAGAGAGGATCTTCTAAAACATAGAATGTGATCATTAAACAATTTGTATTTGAGAATCAACTCTATCTCCTTGAAGATTCAGTTGCTCTCAGGAATGTTGCTTGCTTGAATTTGTGTCATGCCCTCAGTTTATCCAGCCTCTTAACTGGGAAGACATAACTCAAGTTTGGGGTGCATAACCTTGTTCGATTTGGTACCATGTGGCATGGTACCAAATCAAACATCTTAGTACCATGCTGCATCTTAGTACTATGTGGCATGGTCCTCTCTTCATTTTCCCACCCTTTCACTTTTTCTACTTTATTAAGCCTTGTCTACAAAGTAGCTCTGCATAGTGGTTCCATTCAAGAACACTAAATGAGAATCCCAAGAAAGATTCCACCTCACTTCCCTTATCTAAGAAAACTTATCATCTCTACCATGCTAAGGAAAGGGAAAAATTTGAGCAGAAGTATGACATTTCACTCCTGTGATTTCTTTTTTTATTTTTTCACAATTGTCTATGAGTGATTTTTTTTACATTCTCCTTTTAAGCAGCCTCTATCTACAACAAAGCCTAAATATTCAGGATATGATGTTATAGATGAGAGGATGCCTCTCAATAGTAGGAAAAATACTATGAACCGAGACCTTTTTGACACACTAAATAAAGGAGAATTATTATAGAAAATATTTTATAAAAACAACTAGATGGTCTTTCACATTTTGTTACCTCAAAACCCTTTGAATGCATTTCAAAAATATTTCCAATTCTCGCTGTTATATAAGCAAGGGCACAATCTCTTTTTTTATATGTAAACTAATTTGGCAATGTCATAATCTTCAGCCTCCTCCTGTTTTCCTAATCCGAGAAAGAAAAAACAAACACAGACATCTAGGGCCCACCAGAAAGAATTTCATTAGGAGAAAGGCTAGCAAGAAAACTATCTGAAAAATTTTTAAAACACCTTCTCATTTTTTTTTCTTTTTATTGTGTTTTAGGTTTTGGGGTACATGTGCAGAACATGCAAGATAGTTGCATAAGTACACACGTGGAAGTGTGTTTTGCTGCCTTCTTCCCCTTCACCCACTTTTGGCTTTTCTCCCCATGCTATCCCTCCCTGCTGCCCCCCCACGCTGTCCCTCCCCTATTTCTCCCAATAGACCTCAGTGTGTAGTACTCTCTTCCCTGTGTCCATGTGTTCTCATTGTTCATCACCCGCCTATGAGTGAGTATATACGGTGTTTCATTTTCTGTTCTTGTGTCAGTTTGCTGAGAATGATGTTCTCCAGATTCATCCATGTCCCCACAAAGGGCACGAACTCATCATTTTTTATTGCTGCATAATATTCCTTGGTGTATATGTGTCACATTTTCCCAGTCCAGTCTATCATCGATGGGCATTTGGGTTGGTTCCAGGTCTTTGCTATTGTAAACTGTGCTGCAATGAACATTCGTGTGCATGTGTCCTTATAGTAGAATGATTTATAGTCCTTTAGATATATACCCACTAATTGGATTGCTGGGTCAAATGGAATTTCTATGTCTAGGCCCTTGAGGAATCACCACACTGTCTTCCACAATGGTTGAACTAATTTACATTCCCACCAGCAGTTTAAAAGTGTTCCTATTTCTTCACATCCTCTCCAGCATCTGTTGTCTCCAGATTTTTTAATGAATGCCATTCTAACTGGCGTGAGATGGTATCTCAATGTGGTTTTGATTTGCATCTCTCTAATGACCAGTGATGATGAGCATTTTTTCATATGTTTTCTGGCCTCTTGTATCTCTTCTTTTGTAAAATGTCTGTTTATATCATTTGCCCATTTTTGGATGAGCTTGTTTGCTTTTTTCTTGTAAATCTGTTTGACTTCTTTGTAAATTCTGGATATCAACCCTTTGTCAGATGGGTAAACTGCAAAAATTTTTTCCCATTCTGTTGGTTGCCGATTCACTCTAGTGACTGTTTCTTTTGCCGTGCAGAAGCTGTGGAGTTTGATTAGGTCCCATTTGTCTATTTTGGCTTTTGTTGCCAATGCTTTCGGTGTTTTGGTCATGAAGTCCTTGCCTACTCCTATGTCCTGAATGGTTTTGCCTAGATTTTCTTCTAGGGTTTTTATGGTGCCTGGTCTTATGTTTAAGTCTTGAATCCATCTGGAGTTAATTTTAGTGTAAGGTGTCAGGAAGGGGTCCAGTTTCTGCTTTCTGCACATGGCTAGCCAGTTTTCCCAACACCATGTATTAAACAGGGAATCCTTTCCCCATTGCTTGTTTTTGTAAGGTTTATCAAAGATTTTATGGTTGTAGATATGTTGTGTTGCCTTCGATGCCTCTGTTCTATTCCATTGGTCTATATCTCTGTTTTGGTACCAGTACCATGCTGTTTT
>CM052661.1:39150768-39167015 GCA_028533165.1 Leontopithecus rosalia | reverse complement strand
ACTTTGTTCGTTCCTTTTTGCACTTTTTTCTCTAATCTTGACTTCTCATTTTATTTCATTGATTTGATCTTCGACTTCTGATATCCTCTCTTCTGCTTGGTCAATTTGGCTGTTGAAACTTGTGCATGCTTCATGAAGTTCTCGTGTTGTGTTTTTCAGTTCCTTCAATTCATTCATATTCCTCTCAGTTGTCCATTCTTGTTATCATTTCCTCAAATCTTTTTGAGGTGATTCTTTGGGTATACGGGGGTCAGGGAGCTGCTTGAGGAGACGATCTGTACTTTATAGGATCTCAAGTGCTGTTCTGTGAGCTCCGTTGTTCATTCAGTGTTGCTAGGCAAGTACGTTTAAGTCTATTGTGGCAGAACTTATGAAACCGGTTTTTTTTTCCTCAGATGCTCTGTATCGGGGAGTTAGAGCTTTATTTGTGAGTATCCCTTGCGCTGTCCTGCCCAGCTAGGAGGCCGTCTAGTCACTATTTGGCTGCCGAGGCTCCGCCCTGCTGGCGTGAGGTCCGCCCTTTTGCTGTGGGCTCCTTCCTGCTGTTTTGGTCTCCGCCCTACTGATGTAGGCTCCGCCCTGCTGATGTGGGCTCTGCCCTGTCGGTGGAGTCTCTCTGTTACTGCGGGTTTTCTTGGCAATGGCTGACTGCATCAGCAGTGGGCAGGTATTTTCGGCAATGGCGGACGCCCCTCCCCCACCGAGCTGCATAGTCATGTGTTCAGCTCTTCCCACAGTGGAACTCTCAACCCCCGGCACTCCAAATAACCTTATTGCTTGTTCCTGTGGGGGTGGGACCCGTCCAGCCTGATCACTTGGCTCCCTGCCTCTGAGCCTTTTTGCTTTCTTTTTTTTTTTATTTAAGTTGTAGAATTGACTCTCTCCCAGGTGCCTCACCTGCTAGCTGAAAGGGCCCCAGGACCTGTGTGATTTCCCGTGCAGCCACTCGCTGCGCTGGTTCACAATTCACCTCCCAGAAATCTCCTGGTCTAGTTCACCGTCCAAAACCTGTTCAATCAGATGAACATAGCAATCTGCCCTCCCAAGTCTCAAATTGCAGGTTTAACAGGGCACCCAGACCTGTGTGTTTCATGTGCCGTGCCGCTGCGGTGGCGCTGGCTACCTGGCCACGCCAGCAGAGAGCGCTGCACTTGAGTCCTGCGTGCCTCTTACACCTGGGCTTTTCTCCCACTCTGTGGGCTCTAAAGATCCGTCTGAAAATGCGGTGTTTGCTCACCCTCTGTGTCTTGACTGAGAGCTGCAGTGGTGAGTTGCTTCTAGAGTGCCATCTTCCTCCCCTCCCTACCATTTCCATTTTTAAAAAACAAATACTACTAGATTCTTTGGGGGTCAGGGGCTGTTGGGTATTTTTGTTGTTTTTCTATTTAAGCTTTTTAGTTCAGGGGTGCATGAGCAGGCTTGTTATATAGGTAAACTTGTGTCATGGGGATTTGCTGTACAGATTGTTCTGTCACCCAGGTATTAAACCTACCACCCATTAGTTATTTTTCTTGATTATTTCCCTCCTCCCACCTTCCACTCTTCAGTAGGCCCCAGTGTGTATTGTTCCTCTTTGTGTCCATGTGTTCTCATCATTCAGCTCCCACTTACTAGTAGGAACATGCAGCATTTGGTTTTCTGTTCTGGTGTTAATACTACCAGATTCTTACATGATTTCTTTTTGTTTTTATTGAGCCCTCAGATTTTATGCGTAAATGTAACTTCCTTAGCTTTGGATTTTAATATTTGAGTTATATATATGGAAGGCAAATGAAATTAACTATTACTTAATTATAACATTCTTGAGTTTTTTTAAAAAAATCCTCTAGTAAAGAAAAAAAACAATCCTCTGGGTACTAGGATGGTACTACCTTAGGTTTGTATAGCCCATGGGATCTGATCAGATGAAGATTTCCCCTCCACACTTGTGAATTAGGTGCAAGCCTGATATAGTAGGGGTGTGGATGTGGATGAGCTTTTGAGTCAGTCAGACCTGTTTCAAAGTCTACTTAGCTATTGCTTGTTCATTCGGTATGTGTCTGGTTGTTACCTCAGGCAAGTTAATGAATGTGCTTCAGCCTCAGTTTCTTCAACCATAGGCTATGTTTGTTTACCAAGTACCTGTGTGCTATAAATGTTTAGACGGTAACTATTACTGATAAGTGATAAGCCTTTGGAAAAAGGTGGAGTGAGCCTAAATGGGATTTCTGTTAGGCAAGTATTTATTTCTCTTTGATTTTGAGTCATACCTGACTCTTTGAAGGAATTTACTTCCAGCCAGGATTAAAGGTAGATTTTAGTGTCTTATTATTTACATAATTTGAGATGGGAGCTCAATACTGAGATGCAACTATCACATTCATCCTCTGATGCCAGTGTTGAGAATGAACATATTAGACTGTTAACCTGTAGTACATGGTTACAATGCCTCTTATCACTGTTCTTAAACTTAATTTTAGCGGTACTAGCTACATGATAATTTACTGATGTTGTATGTAAACCCTGTGTCATAAGAAAAATCCTCTGACTTTAATCTTGACTATTTGAGTGCCAATTGTGTGCTAACCACCAGGAATAAAGAGACTGGTAGAACATAACTTCTCCTTTAAGGTTCCCTGTGAGCAGGATAAAATTGTATCATTAGTATCATTTGGCTCCTGCCCTAAGTTTGTAAACTGTAAGCTTTCTGTAGAAAGCATGTAACTGTTCCTCAGACCCATGATCTGCTCCTTGCTACCTTTGATCTTATTTTCTACCTTTCTTTCTTTTCTTCCTGGTTTAGCTTCAGCCACACTGGCCTGCTTGCTATTCCTGGAACTGCCCCAACACTGTCCTGCCCAAGAGCCTTTGCTTATGCCTTGCACTACTATTTTCTCATGACCTCCTTTGCCTTCTTTGGGTTTCTGATTGAATGTTGTAAGACAGGAGGTCTCAGGTTGCCCTATGTAAAATAGAATCCATTCCTACCCCGTTTTGCTTGTTTTTCTTTATAACACCACTATGAGACATCTTTTCCCACTAGAATGTAAGTTCCTTGAGAGAATGGACTCTACTTCCCTTGTTCCCTGCTATATCTCCAGTACCTAAGAACAGAGCCTGATACTTAGGTACTCATAAATATTTGTTAAATGAACAAATATATGTTGAAGAAAACCTCTATGTTAATATAATTTCAAGTTTCATCTTAAAATCTTTAACCATTGTAACTGGGGGTAAATTAAACATTTAGTAAGTAATTTAATATTATTAAAGTGTTAATAACATTACTACCATGTATAAAACCACGTGCAAACTTTAGCAATCAACAAAATAACCTAGATTATGTCTACTTTTTAAATCTGAAATTTTCTTTTGGAATACAGTTAGTGTTCCACACAAGTGGAGTTATTTGCCCCGGAAGTTTAAAAACCTATGCATGAAAACAGAATACTAGATTTTATTTGTAAGTGATAAAGTACACAATATTTTATATGTGTGTAGATAAGATGACTAGTGTGTTGATCCATACTTTTTTGATGTTCATTTAGTAGGCAAAACGTGACATACTAAAATGTTTACATAGATAGAGACAGATTCCAGAAATTCTAGAAACAGCTATTACAGAGTTTTCATGTTGTTAAACAATACTTGCTTTAGACCTTTCTTATTGTGAAAAATCTGCAGCTTTACAGACATTATTTTCTAATTTAGGATGGCTAAATTAAAGATTTACCTGGGTGTTCTTTGGAACACTTCATAGAATAGTCTTTGTGTTATTTATAATTGAACAACTAATATCCTCTAGTCTCAGGAGCCATTTTATTCTACCCTTGAAAATGATGTTCTTAGTGAGTTCTACCCCGCTTACTTCTACTTCCCTAGTGGACTGTTAAAGGACTCATTTATTGAGGAATGTATCACTGTGTATAAATGAATTCCTGATGGATGGAAACTGTTGTTTTTTGTGCTTTACTTTATGTCTGTGAAATGTAACAGGACATATATCAGGTAAATGCCCAGTAGAGGTTTTACTTACCTTGTCTATAACATCTTCTGTTTCAATCTATAAGTAGGATTGTAGTTTGATATCTGTAATGGTAAAAGCAGTTGGCAATTTAAAGATGTCTTTTCTTTAAATGCTGGGGTGTTTTTGGGGCATTTTTCTTATGGCCACATGTGGTAACTATTATGCTGCTCCTTGTAGGCTTTGTTATAATAGAGTATTAGAGGCTGGTTGTATAGATTGGATTTGGGGAGGGATAGAATATCATTAGTTTGAAACATATGTGAGCAACTTATGCCATGTATTTTGACAATGCGACTATAGTTATTAAATTGATTTCCAATACAGTTGAAGTATTATTACTGATGAACGTCCCAGTGTGGTAAATTTATCATCTGAGAGCCACTGCTGACTCAAGTATCTTAATTTGTTACTCTTGTTTTTTGGTAAAGGGTGTGTATGGGAAAGACCGGAAAGACCTGGTATCTTGCTGTGTGAATCTAAGTATTGCTTAGCAAAGTTTCACTGAAGCTGAAATGTACATACTCAATTATCGGAACATTTCCTTCTTTAACAGAGAGCCATGTTTGTGTGAGCCTCTCTTGTCAGTGTAGAACAGATGCTCATATTTAACATAGAATTCATACCTCAAAGAAGGAGAAAATTAAAACTTCCTTTTCTTTGCCTTTTTTGAGGAAGCGAAATTAACACATCAGCTACCACTTATCATTGTGTGTGATGGATTTGATTTCATCCATGATTTGGTGCTCTATATATAGAAATAATCTTCAAAAGTATATAGAGATATATGTACAGAAAGTAAGTAATATGTAGGTAATCTAAAGGTATAATCTTACTATATATTTTGTTTCTCATATTCTGGAAATCGTTTTGAAACTGTGCTCAATAAGAGTGGTCTGAAGCTTTTAACATAAGTTTTGTTTGTTTGTTTTGAGACAGGGTCTTGCTCTGTCACCCACCCTGGAATGCAGTGGCACAATCGGCCCGTTCTAACCTTAAACTCCTGGGCTCAAGTAATTCTCCCGCCTTAGCCTCCCAAGTATTTGGGACAGCAGGTGAATACTACCATGCTCAGCTGCTTTTAATACTTTTTCCCAAGCAGAATCCTTTCTTGGATTAAAATTCTACATGCTTTCCTAGGAAGCTAATTGAGGGAAGGAGGAAAAACATGCATGCCAAGTGTGTAAAATAGAGTAGAACTAGTATTGTTGAAAAAGTTGGCCTAGGGTCCTACTAACTTGATAGGCCCTGAGGTATCCGTATAGAAGCCCTAGACTCCAAAGCAGAGTTTTCAAACCATCTTAAATACAGATATAAAATACTTCACCGTCTAACTGTAAAAACAGGCAGTATTGCTATAATGTGAGCCTTTTTATTAGGCAGTCTTGCATAGTCATCTTTGACTAATTTCTTTGAATTTATTTATCATATGGAACAATGGTAACTAATTAACCAATCCAGTAGAAAGAGAATATAGTATATGTGCTTTTGATACTTATTAAACCATGAAGCCTTGTTTTTAGCTGAACCTCCTGCTTCCTCTATATAGTTCCAAATTTAAACTCTCACTTTATTACTGAATTTAAAAACTGAACTTAAAGAAAAAATACTAAGCTTAAAAGAGATAAATTAGAGATAATTTTTAAAATTATTCTTTGCTTTTCTTATTAACATAATAACGTTCTTCTGCTCTTTTTTTCTAAACACAGGTGAATCCAAGTCGACTTCCCATGGTTAATGGAGGTTGACTGTTCTGAAGATGTCATTAAAAATTTAATTCTGGTTTTAAAAGGTCAATTCTCCACTGATGAACTTGTTGCTGAGGCTGAAAAAAGAAACAGGTGTAAGTTCTTTTCTTTAAGGATGTTGAATATTGGCCCCCACTCTCTTCTGGCTTGTAGGATTTCTGCTGAGAGATCTGCTGTGAGGACCTAGAAATAGAAATTCCATTTGACCCAGTAATCCCATTACTGGGTATATATCCAAAGGACTATAAATCGTTCTACTATAAGGACACATGCACACGGATGTACATTGCAGCACTGTTTACAATAGCAAAGACCTGAAACCCACCTAAATGCCCATCCATGATAGACTGGACTGGGAAAATGTGGCACATATACACCATGGAATATTATGCAGCAATCAAAAACGATGAGTTCGTGTCCTTTGTAGGGACATGGATGAATCTGGAGAACATCATTATCAGCAAACTGACACAAGAACAGAAAATGAAATACCGCATATTCTCACTCATGGGTGGGTGATGAACAATGAGAACACATGGACACAGGGAGGGGAGCACTACACACTGAGGTCTATTGGGGGGAATAGGGGAAGGACAGTTGGGGGGGAGCGGGGGAGGGATAACCTGGGGAGAAATTGCAGATGTGGGTGAAGGGGAGGAAGACAGCAAATCACGCTGCCACGTGTGTACCTATGCAACTATCTTGCATGTTCTGCACATGTACCCCCAAACCTAAAATGCAATTAAAAAAAAACATTCAAAAGTGGGTGAAGGATATGAACAGACACTTTTCAAAAGAGGACATATATGAGGCCAACAAACAAAAAATGCTCATCATCACCAGTCATTAGAGAAATGCAAATCAAAACCACACTGGGAGTTATCATCTCACACCAGTTAGAATGGCGATTATTAGACAATTGAGAGACAACAGATGCTGGAGAGGATGTAGAGAAACAGGAACACGATGAGTTGGTGTCCTTTGTAGGGACTTAGATGAATCTGGAAACCATCATTCTCAGCAAACTGACCCAAGAACAGAAAGCCAAGCACTGTATGTTCTCACTCATAGGTGGGTGTTGACCAACGAGAACATGTGGACTCAGGGAGAGGAGCATCACACAAGGGGACAGTTGTGGGGGTAGGAGAGATACAATGGGGGGTGGGGAGGGATAATATGGAGAGAAATGCCACATATAGTATGCACCTAAAGTAAAATAAATAAATTTTTTAAAAAAGAAATGGGTGTAGTGCCATTTTAAAAGGGATAAGTTAGTCTCTCTTAGCATGGTAATAGATAAAGATATAGGTAGCCATTTGTTCCAAAGCTACTCAATAACCTGGAGAATAATTTCCCAAAGACACCAAATGTAGAGGTGGTAAACTAGCTGATAGCACCAGAAAAAAAGTCAGAAACATTATAGCTGTCATAGGAAATCTCTTAACCTGGTTATTTTTTTGGCAGCAGGTTTATAATAACAGCTATGTGGTTTGACTTTATATGTTTTTAATATAAACTATGTAGTAAGTCTCCTGCTTAGTTAGGTGTGATAACAATATATTTAACAACTAATGCTTTACTGATTAAATAGTGTGGTGTTTTAACCTGAGAAAGCAGATTTAAAAAAAAATAGTGTGGTGTTTGTTCAAGAATGAGGCAAAGGTTCCCTGTGCAACTCTTGAGTTAAACTTACGTTTAATTTATAGTGCCTTAATATGACAATATGGATTTCCAATAGAATATAGTGTAAGTGCTTGTAAAACTCATAGACTGTGAAGTCTTTTTTTAGCTGGAACATTCTGAGGAACTAGTGTTTAGGAAGTACTGATGTCATAAATGAGGTTGGTGAGGTGAGGTGGTACGCTAGTGGAAAGTTCCACTGTTTATATGAGAATAAATTAAGAAAGCCTGTGGGATTTAATTTTAACCTGAGTTGGTATAGGTGACCTACTAATTATATTCTTACAATTTCTATTAGAATGTTTTTCCTTTTTTTCACAATTAATGCTTCAAAATAGAATGTTTCAAATATGGAAAAATTTTGCATTTAAGGGTAATAGAGATATACAATTAATACTGACTTAAAGGTTTGAGCCTAGTTTCAAGTGATTTTATGTCATAACAATTTAACATTTAAAAAGAGGTTCTGTTGAGTCTTAAATCTATTACCTGAAAGTAATCTTATTGCATATCCAAGCACATGGCAGTTACAATTAGATAATTTAGTCTTTAAGTGACAAATTATATGATGAAAAGCTACATTCATATCTAAGTCATTAGTCTACACATGCTTTAGCTAATTTTTATTCTTTAAGTTGACATGGCACATACTGGATTGCACGTTTAGAGGAGCTACATTTTTGCCTCTATTAATTAAAATTAAGTATCTTCTCCCTAAGGGGAGTGTTCATAATAACTATATGTATTTGATAGCCAAAATAACAGAATAATGTTTTTTCTCTGGCTGCTGTTAATGTTTAAATCGTTGGTAAAAGACACTTGGGCCACACATGGTGGCATGTGACTGTAGTCCCAACTTCTGGGGAGGGTGAGGCAAGAGGATCTCTTGAGCCCAGGAGGTCAGGGCTGCAGTGAGCCATGTTCCTACCACTGCACTCCAGCTTGGGCCACATAAGAACCTGTCTTTAAAATAAAAATGAAATTAAAAATAGAAGGCATGGTCATCAGGACTATCAAAACAAGCTATACTATGGCAAAACTGCTCCTTTATGGAGTGTATATACGACAGCTACAACTATTAAATCCAGAGCTTCTAAAGTTACCAGATTTTATCGCCAGTATGTATTTAGACTTTGGCTGTAGATAATGCTGTATGTTAATTGTGTTAAGAGCTGAAAGAACTCTCAGATAATCTGGCCTATGTAATATCACATCCCCATACTATCCATAAACAAAATGTTCTAAAGTCTAGATATTTTGTGTGTTAGAAAGAAAGGACAATGTGAATCTCTAAACCTTTATTCAGATATAAGCAGGTAGGTATATCATACAGCAGATAAATCTGGGAGAGTGAAAATAGTCTTATATGCCTTCTTTTTATTCTTGGGCAACTCAATAATCTTTTGAGTCTGAATTTCCCAATTTGTAATAGGATCATTGAGTATTAAAATTAATGTAAAGCCAGGTACAGTGGCGTGCACCTGTAGTACCAGCTACTCAGGAGGCTGCGGTACTAACATCACTTGAGCCCAAGGCTGTAGTGCACAATGATCGTGACTGTGAACAGCCACTGCACTTCAGCCTAGGCAATGTAGTGATACTCAAGGGGAAGAAAAAAAAGTATGTGAAAGTACATTATAGACCATAATGTATTTACATAGTCTGCACGTCAAGAGTACATAATACAGTATGTGTGTGAAAGGTTTTTTCCCTTTTTCCAAGATTGAAACTACTTCTTCCTTGGCTAGAGGCCAGAATACATGAGGGCTCTGAAGAGCCTGCCACTCACAATGCCTTAGCAAAAATCTACATAGACAGTAATAGCAGCCCAGAGAGATTTCTTCGTGAAAATCCCTACTATGACAGTCACCTTGTTGGAAAGTACTGTGAGAAGAGAGATCCACATCTGGCCTGTGATGCTTATGAATGTGGTCAATGTGATCTGGAACTTATTGATGTGAGTACTGCTGACTAAACATGTAAAAAGAAGGCTGCATTAAAAAAAAACTAATATATGGGAGGAGTTTCAGGGTGATTTTAGGTAATATGGGACATTTGGGGATAGTGGGTGCTTTCTTAAAACTTTATTTGGAAACTGTGAATCTGAAAGTGCCCAAATAGTGGATAAAGTCTACATACCTGGGAGGCCAAGGTGGGTGGATCACAAGGTCAAGAGATCAAGACCATCCTGGTCGATAAGGTGAAACCCCGTCTCTACTAAAAATACAAAAAATTAGCTGGGCATGGTGGCATGTGCCTCTAGTCCCAGCTACTCGGCAGGTTGAGGCAGGAGAATTGCCTGAACCCAGGAGGCAGAGGTTGCGGTGAGCCGAGATTGCGCCATTGCACTCCAGCCTGGGTAACAAGAGCAAAACTCCGTCTCAAAAAAAAAAAAGTCTACATACCCATTATTTTGATTGACCTGTTAATGTTTTAACCCCACTAGTTTTATCATTTGTGTTCTCACACTTACACACAGGCACACACACACCATTCATACATGTGTATACACACACATAGAATTTTTTAACCATGTGGGAATAAGTTGAAGGCATCATGGCCTTATACCCCTTCAGAGTGTATGGTGTAAGAATAAGGATATTATCTTTCATTATCCACATTAAAGATACCAGCTTCAGTCAGTTTAACATTGATATGATACTTTAAAAAATCTTTTATATTCTAGTTTTGTCAATTAACCAATGATGCCCTTTGTAGCAGTTTTTCCCCTCTAGACTAACGTCATATACATATATGGCATGCAGTTTTCACGTTTCTTTAGTCTCCTTTACTCTGGAATGGTTCTTCAGTCTTTTTTTTTTTTGACACTGATATCTTTGTAAACAATCATTGCTTTTTCTATTTGTAACTATTTTATCTAGGTAAAATTTAAGGCAACATCAAATTAACCATTTTAAAGTGTACAATTCAGTGTCATTCAGTACATTCACAATGTTATATAATCACCTTTATCTAGTTCCCAGTTTTCATCACTTCAAAAGGAAACCCTGTGTTCATTAAACAATTTCTCCACATACCCCCTCCTCCCAGCCCCTGGCAACCACCAGACTATACTCTGTCTCTGGATTTGCCTGTTCTCTATATTTCATTTAAATGTAAAGTCTCTTTAAAAAATAGAATGTGTCAACCAGGCACAGTGGCTCACTCCCGTAATTCCAGAGCTTTGGGAGACTGAGGTGGGAAGATCATGAAGTCAAGATATCGAGATCATCCTGGCTAACATGGTGAAACCTGTCTCTACTAAAAATACAAAAATCAAACAAGCATGGTGGTGCACACCTATAAGATCCCAGCTGTGACCAGGTGTGGTGGCTCACACCTGTAATCCCAGCACTTGGGAAGACCAAGGTGGGTGGACCACCTGAGGTCAGGAATTCAAGACCAGCCTGACCAACATGGAGAAACCCTATCTCTACTAAAAATACAAACTTAGTTGGGCATGGTGGCACATGCCTGTAATCCCAGCTACTTGGAAGGCTGAGGCAGGAGAATCACTTGAACCCAGGAGACAGAGGTTGCGGTGAGCCAAGATTGCACCACTGCACTCCAGCCTGGGCAACAAGAGCGAAACTCCATTTCAAAAAAAAAATGAGTGTTCATAGCAACATCATTCCTAACAGTTGGGAAAGTGGGAACAATCAAATGTCCATCAGCTGATCAACAAAATGTGGTTTATCCATGCAATTAAGTGTTACCCAACAGTAAAAAGGAATGAAGTACTGACACTGGTTACAACATGAAGGAATCTTGAAAACATACTAAGTAAAATCCCAGACACACACAAAAAACAAATATTGTATGATGCTCTTACTATGAAATGTCCAGAACAGACAAACCTAACGAGACAGAAAGTAGACCGGTGGCTTCCAAGAGCTGAGAAGATTGGAGGGAAATGGGAAGTGACTGTTAACGGCTATGAGGTTTCTTTTGGGTGATGAAAAATTTTTTTAATTGATTGTGAAAATGGTTGTGGAACTCTG
This sequence comes from Leontopithecus rosalia, assembly GCA_028533165.1. Lineage (NCBI taxonomy): Eukaryota > Metazoa > Chordata > Mammalia > Primates > Cebidae > Leontopithecus > Leontopithecus rosalia. The sequence goes on along the minus strand of CM052661.1, from coordinate 39,155,583 downwards.
TACTGAAAACCAATTTATTGTTCACTTTACTTATTTATTTATTTTGAGACAGAATCTTGCTCTTCTAGCCCAGGCTGTAGTGCACTGGTGTAATCTCTGCTCACTGCAACCTCTGCCCCTGGGGTTCAAGCAATTCTGCTGTCTCAGCTTCCTGAATAGCTGGGATTATAGGCACCCACCACCACACCCAGCTAATTTTTTCACATTTTTAGTGGAGACAGGGTCTCAGCATGTTGCCCAGACTGGTCTCGAACTCCTGACCTCAGGGGATCCTCTCACCTCTGCCTCCCAAAGTGCTAGGATTACAGGCATGAGCACCCAACATATTGTTCACTTTAAATGGATGAGTTTTATGGTCTGTGATTTATATCTCAAAAGAGCTGTTACTTTAAAAATTATCTGGTTTGTGAAGGATATTTTTCCTTCTGCTCTCTAAAATGTTAACTTGTTATTATTATTATTACTTGAGACAAGGTTTCATTCTGTTGCCCAGGTTGGAGTGCAGTGGCCAAATCACAGCTGCTCACTGTAGCCTTAATGTCCTGGGCTCAAGCAATCTTCGCACCTCAGCCTCCTGAGTAGTTGGGACTACATCATGTCCAGCCAATTTTTTTGTAGAGACAGGATTTCACCAAGTTGCCCAGACTGATCTCAAACTCCCGAGTTCAAGTGACCTGCCCACCTCGGCTTCCCAAAGTGCTGGGATTACAGACATGAGCCACCACACCTGACACCCCTGCTTTTATTTGGCAGCAAAAAGGCAGAAAACTCTTGAGATATTACTATCATATGGATATCTACACCGATTACTATATTTGCAAAATGCCATTTTCAGGTCATCAAAAGAACCAGATAAATGGCCGGGCACAGTGGTTCATGCCTGTATTCCCAGCACTTTGGGAGGCTGAGGCAGGTGGATCACCTGAGGTCACAGGAGTTCAAGACCAGCCTCGCCAACATGGTGAGACCCCATCTCTACTAAGAATGTAAACAATTTAGCCAGGTGTGGTGATGGGCACCTGTAATCCCAGCTACTCTCAAAGCTGAGGCAGGAGAACTATTTGAACCCGGGAGGGATTGCAATGAGCTGAGTTTGTGCCACTATACTCCAGCCCAGGTGACAGTGTGGGACTCCATCTCAAAAAACAGAGAGTCCCTCACAGGTTATTACTCTTTATTTTTTAATTAATTTTTATTTATTTTTTTTAAAAAGGGTCTTACTCTACACACAGCCTAGAGTGCAGCAGCACAATCTTGGCTCACTGCAGCCTCAAACTCCCAGGCTCAAGGAATCCTCCCACCTCAGCCTCCCAAAGCGCTGTTGTTACAGGCATGAGCCACTCTGCCCAACCCAATTTTTTTTTTAATTTTTAGAGACATGGTTTAATTCTGTCACCCAGGTGGTAGTGATGTGGCATGGTCATAGTTCACTGCAGCCTCAATAACCTGGGCTCAAGCAATCCTCCCACCACAACCTCTCAAGTAGCTGGGACTACCAGCGTGTACTACCATGCCCAGCTAATTACAAAATTTCTTTTTGGTAGACACTGGGTCTTGCTATGTTGCCCTGGCTGGTCAATACCTAACTTCAAGCAAGCCTCCCAACTTGGCCTCTTAAGTGCTGGGATTACAGGTGTGAGCCACTGTGCCCAGCCTTCTATTATTCCTTAAAGTCCCAATTCCTTATGTGGTCTATCAGGTCCCATATAATTAGAGCCCACTTCCCTCTCCTGGCTCATCTCTCTACATCCCCCTTCTTTCCGTATGATCACATATCCTGAGCTGCTGCCATTGTGAACTGGCCAGCACCTCTTCCCATGTCAGGCACTAGCTCAGATATCACTTTCTCTGGAAAGGTTCCCAAACCTCCAAGTGAGGTTTTTCAGGCTCTCTCAGCACCTAGATTTTCTAGCTCTAGGCTATTTAAGTGCATGAAGCTTCATGAGGGCAGGAACCATGTTTACTCTTGTATCCTAAGTACCTAGAATAATGCCTGAGATATGATATGTACTCAAAACATATTTTCTTTCTTTACTTTTTTTTTTGGTTGAGACAGGATCTGTCACCAAGGCTGGAGTGCAGTGGTGTCATCTCAAGCTTACTGCAACCTATGCTTCCCAGGCTCAATTGATCTTTCTGCCTCAGCCACTCAAGCAGGTGTGCGCCACTGCACCTGGCCAAGTTTTTGTTTCTTCCTGCATTTTCTGTAGAGATGTTTCTCCATGTTTCCCAGGCTGGTCTTGAGCCCCCGGACTCAAGTGATCTGCCTGCCTCAGCCTCCCAAAGTGTTAGGATTACAGGAATAAGCCATCATGCCTGGCCTCAAAACATACATTTTTTTTGTTTTTTTGGTTTTTTTTTTTTTGAGAAGTTTCACTCTTGTTGCCCAGCCTGGAGTGCAATGGTGCAATCTTGGCTCACTGCCACCTCCACCTCCTGGGTTCAAGTGATTCTCCTGCCTCAGCCTCCCAAGTAGCTGGGATTACAGGTACCCCCCACCACAACTGACTAATCTTTTTCCATTTTTAGGAGAGATGGGGTTTCATCATGTTGGCCAGGTTGGTCTTGAACTCCTGACCTTCAAGTGATCCACTCACCTTGGCCTCTCAAAGTGTTGGAATTACAGGCATGAGCCACTACACCCGGCCAAAACATAATTTCTAAATAAGTGAACATATGAATTTGTTTAAACATTCATCTATTCTACCATTCCATGGTAAGCTCTCCTGATTTATATATCCCACGACCTAACAATGTTTGCCTAATGCAAACTAGGTACCCAATGGGCATTTATTCATTATTGGGCTTCAGTTTTCTCATCTGAAAAAGGGATGCTTGACCCCTTCTCATTATGAAATTATTTTTCTAAAAAGGAAAGACTACAAGGGAATCTTTGAAATGTATGGGAATATTTATGGAAATGAGAGCTCCAACTAGCAGAAAGGCTGTCAATCATCACAAACTACGAAATGGAAGCAGGGTAGAGGGGGTTGAATGACAACTCTGTCCGAAGAGGGTGGGAAAATGAAAGTAGTTAAAAGGAGAGAAACAGTCATCTATGGTAGCTAATATTTTATATTTAATTACCTTATTTTTCTCAGGCAATAGTATAAATACTACCATTGCTGAAAATGACCAATACTCAGATGTAACAGTTGCTTAATACTGTCACCTCTTGAGGCCCTAAACCATGAGAAATTTTGATTCATGTAGATTGTTAACCACAGTGAAAAAAAAGATTACAAATGAGTAAAAAGAAAAATTGCCTTAAAATCATTACCAGTCCTTACCATGCTTTTGGAGACTCTCCTCAAGTCCTGGCTTGGAAGCCATGCTGTTTTCTGCATCCTCTTCCAAAACAGGGGAGCTTACAGATGGATCAGAAACTCCATCTGGTTTCAGAATAGCAGCTGGACCATCAATACCTAGGGGTCGAGGAGAGGGAGGAAGATGGCGCTCTAGAAGCAACTCACGATTGCAGCTCTCAGTCAAGACGCAGAGGGTGAGTTCCCACCGCATTTCCAGACAGATCTTTATAGCCCACAGAGCAGGGAAAAGCCCAGGTGTAAGAGGGATGCAGGATGCAAGCACAGTGGTATCCACTGGATCAGCCAGGCAGCCGGCACTGCAGCGCAGCGGCACAGTGCACAAAACACACAGGTCTGGGTGCCCTGTTAAACTGGCAATTTGAGACTTGGGAGGGCAGATTGCCATGTTCATCTGATTGAATGGGTTTTGGACGGTGAACCAGACCAGGAGATTTCTGGGAGGTGAATTGTGAACCAGGGCAGCGGGTTGTTGCATGGGAAATCACAAAGATCGCCATGCCCTTTCAGCCAGCGGCTGAGGCACCCAGGAGAGAGTCAACCCAACAACTTAAAAAAAAAAAAGCAAAAAGGCTCGGAGGCAGGGAGCCAAGTGATCAGGCTCGACGGGTCCCACCCCCACAGGGACAAGCAATACGGCGATTCGGAGTGCCTGGGGTTGAGAGTTCCACTGCGGGAACAGCTGAACCCACGGCTGTGCAGCTTAGTGGGGGAGGGGCAGCCACCATTGCCGAGAGTTTCTACCCCTACTGAGGTACCCGCCCATTACTGAGGCAGTCAGCCTTGCAGAGGCAACACGCAATAACAGAGAGACTCCGCCAACAGGGCAGAGCCCACAGCAAAAGGGCGGAACTCACGCCAGCAGGGCGGAGCCTTGGCAGCCAAATAGTGACTAGACTGCCTCCTAGCTGGGCAGGACAGCGCAACAGATACTCACAAATAAAGCCCTAACTTCCCGAGACAGAGCATCTGAGGAAAAAAAGTAGTTTCATGAGTTCTGCCGCAACAGACTTAAACGTACTTGCCTAGCATCACTGAATGAACAACGAAGCTCACAGATCAGCACTTGAGCTCCTATAAAGTACAGATTGTTTCATCAAGCAGCTCCCTGATCCCTATATACCCAAAGAATCACCTCAAAAAGGACTGATCAGACTGACATTTGGCGGGCATCATTCTGGGACAAAGATAGAAGAAACTGGTAGCATCCCTCACTGTTCTGCAGCTGCTACAGGGGTACCCCAGGCAAGCAGGGCCTGGAGTGCACCTCAGCAGTCTTACAGCAGAGGGGGATAGATGGTTAGAAGGAAAACTAAGAAACAGAAATATTTCATCATCAACAATCTGGGCCTCTACTCAGAGACCCAATCAAAAAATCAGCAACTACTCAGATGACAGGTGGATAAATCTACAAAGATGGGAAGAAACCAGTGCAAAAAGGAGGAAAACACCCGAAAACAGAACATCTCACCGCCTACAAAAGACCAAA
>CM052661.1:39119046-39150268 GCA_028533165.1 Leontopithecus rosalia | reverse complement strand
ATATATCCAAAGGACTATAAATCGTTCTACTATAAGGACACATGCACACGAATGTTCATTGCAGCACTGTTTACAATAGCAAAGACCTGGAATCAACCCAAATGCCCATCGATGATAGACTGGACTGGGAAAATGTGGCACATATACACCATGGAATATTATGCAGCAATCAAAAATGATGAGTTCGTGTTCTTTGTAGGGACATAGATGAATCTGGGAACATCATTCTCAGCAAATTGACACAAGAACAGAAAAGGAAACACCGTATATACTCACTCATATGAGGGTGATGAACAATGAGAACCCATGGACACAGGGAAGGGAGTACCACACACTGAGGTCTATTGGGGGAAATAGGGGAGGGACAGTGGGGGTGGGGAACGGGGGAGGCATGGCATGGGGAGAAATGCCAAATATGGGTGAAGGGGCAGAAGGCAGCAAAACACACTGCCACGTGTGTACCTATGCAACTATCTTGCATGTTCTGCACATGTTCCCCCAAACCTAAAATGCAATAAAAATTTTTAAAAAATGGAAATGGTAATGATACTCAAGGAAGTGAATCAGTAGTATGGGTACACTAGTCAAGCATAGAGTATCAAATCTTTCTCATTCAGAGGGTTTTCTGACACCTGAAAATTTTGGTCTAAACATATCATACTAACTAGGTTACCCAGAATATTCTTGATGGCCAAGACCTTATAAAGCTATATACTTTTTTGAAAAGTGTATCTTTTAATCTAACGTACAGCAGTTTCAACATTTTGACTACTCCATTACACTAAAACCCCTAAGGGTTTTGCTATTTAATTTAGAGCCCAGGTAGCAAATTGTTCAAAAGAACTATCTCCCAATGTATATACAGGCACAAATTATGAGTTTAGGAGCAGAAAAAGCCTACTCTTTGTACTGTATTATACAATAAACATTTTGGTTTCACTTGTAATTTAAAATCCTTCTAAAACAAAATGCTTCAGAACTTTCTCTATAAAGTGTACATATATTATATATCACACACACACATATACTAGGCAGTGAGAGAGCAGTAATCTAAGTGTTCTGTAGTTTTCCTGGTCTTTTACAGATAGCTGTCAACTTTAACGATTTATTTCCCTCACAAAGTAACTGGCAGTTACAATAATAAAGCTAAAGCTAAGTTAAACATTAAACAAAATTAACTCCCCTTAGGTATCTTTTAGAGTTCAGAATCTCTCAACCATTACTCATCCCTGCAACACTGGTGGTTCTTACTTCTCTGTAACTGATTTCATGTGTCACAAAGCTGAGCTTTTTTTGTTTGATCTTGTCTTTAATTTATGAATTACATACAAATAATATTTCAGTTTCTAGAGTTGGGCAAACGATGAAAGAGGTAAACCTATATACTTCTTAGACAACAGATCCCTTTGTCTACAATAGAGGCTCCTCAAAATGATGTGAATGGCAAGCTGATGTTAATATTCAAAAGCCTAAATGATTCTAAAATGACATTGAAAGTATACAATCAGTTTTCAAAATTTTGCCATCCAAAATTAAAGGAAATTCCTTTGAAATAGTGCTATTTTTTTCTTTTAAACAGGTGGTCATTCTTATTCACCAGTTTCCTTCTGTGTTTCAAAGGAAACCTCAGAGCATTATGTTTGGAAGAAATAATCCAGTACATAACTTAAAGAGTGCTAAGAATTTCAGATTTAGGGAAAAAATATTTTTGAACTACAACCAAACCCCTGCAGAACTGCTGATCTGGAATCCAACAGGAAAACATGTTACTCAAAACCACTTACTTTAAGGAAATTCTTGACTCGCTCAAGATCATAGCAGTTGCTTTCTCTACAGATTCTTTCTACTTCTTTGATTTGCCCAGTCTTGCAAGCTGCCTGAATATATTTTAAGTACACATCTGGGTCCTGACTAAAGTTAACAATGGATCCCAGAAAATAAAAGAGACCTTAAAAGAAACAAGTAATTACAATTAAGCATAGGAACACTTTTGAGAATGACTGAAAAATATTTATGCAATTAAAAAACTGTTCTATTGAGTACTCCCAAATATAAACTGGTTGCTTAAAAAGTTCAATAAAAATACTAATTATTCCATTGATCAGATCAGTAAAATGGATTTGCACTTTAATCATAAAGAATGGACAATTCAAGCCAATGTTTCCTTTTTTCCTTTTTATTGAGACAGGTCTCTGTTACCCAGGCTCCGGTACAGTGGCATGATCATAGTTCACTGCAGCCATGAAGTCCTGGGTTCAAGCAGTCCTCCCACCTCAACCTCCCGAGCAGCTCAGCAGGTGCACGCCATGATGCAAGGCTAATTTTTAAGAAATTTTGGTAAAGGGGTCTTGCTGTGTCTTGAGTTTGTGGCCTCAAGCAATCCTCCTGCCTCTGCCTCCCAAAGCACTGGCATTTAAAGGCATAAACCATTGTGCCCTTTTATGAAAAATTTTAAAGGAAGACCCCAATACCTAGTGTTTTTCAATATGTAGTTGGTAAGAAACAAACAAAATAATTTGGGAAGAATTTAGTGTAGTATTGTTCAGAAGAACTTTCTGCAATGATAAAAATCTTATCTTTGCCCTCCAATGTAAAACCACTAACCACATGTGGCTATTAAGCCCTTGAAATATGGCTAGATTGACAGAGTAACTACACCTTAAATTTTATATTTTAATAACTTTTAATGGCAATAGGTACTACATGTGGCTAGTGTCTACTGTACTAAACAGTGTAAATTTAGTGCATAGTTAACATTTTTGAAACTGGGAAAATTTAAAAACTAGTTAGTAGAATCTCCTACCCCTTCTCAATAGAGCACTACTACTAAAAGGAGGAGAGAAAGTTAATTAGAGACCAGAACTTAGTCACCCAACAGTGATTATGTTAGTACCCTGTACAGCAGTGGTTCTCAACTGAAGTGATTTTCCTCACAGGTGACATTTGACAATGTCTGAAGACATTTTTGGTTGTCACAACTGGGGCTGATGGGCATCCAGTGGGCAGAAACCAGGAATGCAGCTAAATATTCTACATGTATGGGAATACCTTTCTATGATGATTGTTTAGCCACAAATGTCTATTTAGTTCTAAGGTTGAGAAATCCTGATAAACAGTGACAAACCACAAAATGTCCTTGGCTAGAATCATCTGCCATTATAAGAGTCAGACATATAAGCATAAAATGTTATTATACCTCATCATTAGTACAGATTGAGTATTTAAATGCTTGGGACCAGACATGTTTCAGATTTTGAACTTTAGAATATTTACATTATGTTTACCTGACCAACATCCCTAATCTGAAAATCCAATTTCTGAAATGCTCCAATGAGCATTTCCTTTGAACTCAAAAGGTTTTGAACTTTGACACATTTTGGATTTTCAGATTAGGAACACTCAACCTGTATTTTCATTTTATACCATTTAAACATCACTACATATTTTTCTCTTAAAATTCTACCTCTAATTCATCTATAAAATATCCAAAAAGATGGTATTGTTCACTGCATATCCTTAGTATTCAATATAAAAGGGCCTTGACAATATTATTTTATATTTTTTTATTTGTTTTGAGATGGAGTCTGTCACTAGGCTGGAATGCAGTGGCGCAATCTCAGCTCACTGCAACCTCTGACTCCCGGGTTCAAGCAATTCTCCTGCCTCGGCCTTCAGTAGCTGATATTACAGGCACACACCACCGTGCCCAGCTAATTTTTGTAGAGACACGATTTCACCATGTTGGCCAGGATGGTTTTGATCTCCTGACCTTGTGATCGGTCCGCCTCAGTCTCCCAAAGTGCTGAGATTACAGGTGTGAGCCACCATGTCTGGCCAACAGCATTCATTGAATAACAAAATTTAAAAATTAAAATGTCCCATAGAACCAAATTTTTAGAAAGAAAAAATTTCCAATAGCCTGATTATAAGCATACCACTTCTTGGCTATCTTAAGTACTCTTTACAAACTCAAAAACTCCTTATTACCTTCAAAACTCTTAAAAGATTCAAAAAGTTCAATCAGAGACTGAGTTAACAGTTGTTCATGATATTTAGAAGCCACCTGAACACAGATCTTCAGATTCTGATGAATATTGGCAGACAGCATGGCTCTGAGACATTCTAGGGAGTCTACTATTGATAAGGACCCAAAGTAATTCACTAACCACTACAAGACAAAATGAATGAATGAATGAAACAATGCTGAAACTTACGGAGGTATGAAATTATTAATATTTAGTACCACAAACACATTTTCAGTGTACATATTAATCACAGCTAACACCATCTATTAGGTAAGAAACTAAAATACCTCAGGGTTAAGAAGATGGGTGTGAACCACTGCACATTTTATATCATATGAATCAGTGAAGGGTTCTAACGCACAATGCAGTAGGCTAGCCTTTTCACACAGCTGAGCAATATGAGCCTGGTCATAATGCATGAACATCTGATTGCCTAGAATAGCATCTGCAACCTGTAAAACCACAAACAAGGTAGGTCGATTGTTCATCCCATTTATGTGAGTAATTCAGTATTCATATTACATATTAATGTTTAATAGTGAACTGGTAAAAGGACAAAAGAATATATAATAGCTAAATGTTCTTATATAAGGAGTAGGCATCTCAGTAGCTTTGAATAACAATCTGAGATGCTCTGCACGATTATTAAAGCAATGTTGGAAACATGCCTAAAAAGCATTAGAACACATACTTGAGGTGCATGCATAAGGTTCATCTCATGTAATCGCATCTGTAAGGGACCTTGAGAAGGGCAAATTTTCTTCAGCACATCAATAATGCAGAACATTGCTGAATTAGATTGTATTCCATAAAAACATCTACAATCTACAAAAGAAGAGATAAAAGAAATTGTTTTAAGACACTATGGACAGTATGTAGACAAAATTAGGCACAAACTATTTCTTTACCTGAGAATTTTATTTGGACAATATAAACACTTTAAGAACACATTTTGTCTTCTAGAGAACATAGTTACTTTGAGTTCTGATAAAAACAACTACAAAATATTTCAAGATATTACATAATAGAACAAAATGAAATGGGTAGACCTTATTTTTATGGACTTTTGGAAAACAATAGCATAAACAATATGAAGAACTCTGACTCACACTTCCAATATGCATATCTTCCCTCCCTCCACACCCAGGAAGCAACCACTATCCTGTTTTATCACCTCCATGTATTTTTCACATTTTTAATACATATGCATCTCTAAATAAGTTGTTTTGCATGTTTTAAAATTGTAGGCAGATGGTATTTCAGACTGTCCATTCTTTTGTAACTTGCTTTTTTATTTGCAAGACATTTGAAGTGTATCCATATAGAATGACAAAGCTGTAATTTTTACTAAGTTTAAGTTTTCTTTTTTTTTTCTTTTGGAGAGAGTGTCACTCTGTTGACCAGGTTGGAGTGCAATGGCACGACCACAGCTCACTGCAGCCTTGACCTCCCAGGCTGAAGCTATCCATCCACTTCAGCCATCGGAGTAGTTGGGACCACAGGCATGTGTCACCATACCCAGCTGACTTTTAAATTTTTTATAGAGACAGGATCTCACAATGTTGTCCAGACTGGTCTTGAACTCTTGGCCTCAAGCAATCATCCCAAAGTACTGGGATTACAGGCATGAATCACCTGTAATTCCCACCATGAATCACCACTGCTGGCCCCCACTCTCCGTTTCAATTAGCGTCTACAAAATATATTTTAATGTCATTACCTGTGTGATGTCATCAAGAGGCCCTTCATCTTGAACTACCATTTGAGCAAACTGCTGTCCCTGATTTGGACTGATTCATATTATATTTTTCAGCAGAAATAGCCAATCTGGAGTCTATCCAACCTATAAACAAACAAAGACTTAAATGCTGCTGCTATGTATCAATTTTATAGCATTTAAAAACTTTTCTACTATAAAATCTTGCTCATATAGAACTACTGGTGAAAGCACAAACTCATTTTCAATTTAAGGTGCCCAATTAGACCTTGGTGATGATATATTTGAAAAAAGACCTGTCAGTTTTTATAATTGGCTTATCCATTTTCTTCTTCTTTTTTTGTTTTTTAGACAGGGTCTTGCTTTGTCATGCAGGCTAGAGTGCAGAGGTGCAATCTCAGTTCACTGGAACCTCCGCCCCCTGGGCTCAAGTGATCTTCCCACCTCGGCCTCCTGAGTAGCTAGGACCACAGGCACACATCACCATGCCAGGCTATTTTTTTTTGTATTTTTAATAAAAACAGTGTTTCACCATGTTGCCCAGGCTGGTCTCAAACTCCTGGCCTCAAGCGATCCTCCTGCCTTGGCCTCCCAAAGTGCTGGGATTACAGAGATGAGCCACGGCACTGGGCTGAAATTTGTGTTTTGTTCAGGGTTGTGCCCCTAGTGCTTAAAACACATTCTGGCATACAGTAGGTACTCAACAAATATTTGTTGCTGAGCAAATGAACTCAAGATTACCAACGTCCCCTCTGTGCTAAACTTCCTTTGTGGCCCAGGGAGTTTTCTGTCTTTGCCAAGGCAGCCAGGGCTGCCTTGATACAGCGTTCCAAGCATCACCACTTGAGCATAGCAGAGATTCAAAGTAGCAACTCCTGAGGGTCCCAGCAGGTCTCTTCCCAGCACCCCCTTAAAGCCATCCTAAACTGAGCCCCAAGTGTGGGGGTGGGATTTAGTCTGCCTCTCTTGACCTTGCCTTTGCTCCCAGGTCGGCTTACAAATGTATATCTTCTTATTTCTGAATTGAATTAATTAATATCAAGGAGGAGATAGATACAGAAACATCATCCAGTCATGTCACACCCCCAAAAATCTATCCCCATTTTGAACTCCTTCCTACACAACTTTTTTTCTTGTTTGTCCATAGTTTTCTTTAGAGAGGCCTTCTTTGACTAGTCCATTTAGAACTGTGAACAAGGCTAGGTGCAGTGGCTCATGCCTGTAATCCCAGCATTTTTGGAGGCCAAGGTGGGTGGATCATTTGAGGTCAGGAGTTCCAGACCAGCATGACCAACATGCTGGTCCTGCTGGTCTCTACTAAAAAAGTACAAAAATTAGCTGGGCGTGGTGGTGGGTGCTTGTAGCCCCAGCACTTGGGAGGCTGAGACAGGATAATTTCTTGAACCTGGGAGGCAGAGTTTGCTGCAAGCTGAGATCATGCCACGGCACTCCAGCCTGGGTGACAGAGTGAGACTCTGTCTCAAAAATAAATAAATAAATAAATAAATAAATAAATAAAAGAAGAAAAAGGGAATTAAAAGAATAAAAAATAAAAGAATGGCTACAGCCAGGCATGGTAGCTCATGCTTACAATCCTAGCATTTTGGGAAGCCAAAGGGGGAGAACTGCCTGAGCTGAGGCATTCAAGACCAGATGGGCAACATGGTGAAACCCTGTCTCTTCTAAAATCACACAAAATTATCCAGTTGTGGAGGCACATGCCTGTAATCCCAGCTACTCAGGAGGCTCAAGCGAGAGAATTGCTTGAACCCGGGAGGTGGAGGTTGCAGTGAGCCGAGATTGTGCCACTGCACTCCAGCCTGGGTGACAGAGCAAGACTCCATCTCAACAAATAAAAATAATAATGATAATGGCCACTCCTTAGGCAGAGCAGCCTCAAAGCACTACTATTTACTAATCTCCTTTATAATTTACTGGTTTATGCTGGGCACATTGGCTCACACCTGTAATCCCAGTACTTTGGGAGGCCAAGACAGGAGGATTGTTGGAGGCCAGGAGATTGAGACCAGCCTGGGCAACATAGCAAGACCCTCATCTCTACAAAAAAAAAATTAAACAATTAGCCAAGTGTGGTGACCCACATCTGTGGTGCCTTCTACATGATAGGCTAACCTAGGAGGATCACTTGAGCCAAGGAGGAGGAGGTTGCAGTGAACTGAGACTGTGCCACTACATTCCAGCCTGGGTCACAGAATGTGACCTTCTCTCAGAAAAACAAGCAAAAAGAACTGTCTTAATTTGGTGGCTTGGGCTGGATGCAGTGGCTCCCGCCTGTAATCCCACCACTTTGGGAGGCTGAGGCAGGCAGATCACCTGAGGTCACATTCGAGGCCACCCTGGCCAACATGGCAAAACCCTGTCTCTAATAAAAATACAAAAACTAGCTGGGCATGGTGGTGCGTGCCTGTAATCCTAGCTACTTGGGAGGCTGAGGCAGGAGAATCACTTGAACCCAGGAAGTGGAGATTGCGGTGAGGCGAGATCACATTACTGCACACTAGCCTGGGAGACGGAGCGGGACTTGGTGATGGAGAGTCTAAGTCTAAATTCAGGGGTGTAGTTATCTGAGAGGTGATTTCAGAAGCTCTGCTAGGGGATAAAGAGGCAGAAAGGAAAGGGGCCCTGCAGGGGGCGCCGATGAGCAGGTTCAAGATGGGCAATCAGGAGTAGGTACCTTCTCAGAGAGATGGCACAGGTGCCCCTGTTTGTCCTATCTGAGGGTGGAGGGAGCGGAGGCATTTACAGCCAACTCTCCTTCTGTCTGTGGTTGAGGACAGCTCTCAAGAGAGCCCTACGGCCCAGTGAAATACCTCCTGTGGTCAGAGCAGCTGTCAGTCAAGCGATGCAAGTCTCACAGGTGGGACATGCTTGGCCAACCATGGCTGTTTTAACACCATGCTTTATTTCCCCACGACTCTCCCAAAAGTATTCAGTGGCTTTTAAAATTTTACTAGAACCTGCCGGGCAGGCATGGTGCTCATGCTTGCAATTCTAGCACTTTGGGAAGCCAAGGCAGGAGGGTTTCTTGAGCCCAGGAGTTTGAGACCAGTTTGGACCATGTGGCAAAACCCTGTCTACCAAAATAAAAAAGAAAAAGAAAAAGAAAAATTAGCCAGGTGTGGTGGCATGCACCTATAGTCCCCAGCTACTCGGGAGGCTGAGACAGGAGGATCACTTGAGCTGAGGACATGAGGCTGCAGTGAGCTGTGATTGCATCCCAGGGTGAGAGACTGAGACAGACTCCATGTCAAAAAAAAAAATTACTATAACCCACAGGGCCATGTGATCTTAAATGAAGTTTTCCCATGTTATTAAAAACTCATGTTTTAGACCAGGCACTGTGGCTCATGCCTGTAATCCCAGCACTTTGGGAGGCTGAGGGCAGATTACTTGAGGTTAGGAGTTCAAAATCAGCCTGGCCAACATGGTGAAACCCGTCTCTACTAAAAGTACAAAACGTAGCAGGGCAATAGTGATGCATGCCTGTAATCCCAACTACTCAGTGAAGATGAGGCACGAAAATGGCTTGAACCCAGGAGGCAGAGGTTGCAGCGAGCTGAGTTCATGCCACTACTCTTCAGCCTAGGCAACAGAGCAAGACTCCATCTCAAAAAATAGGTAAAAACATAAATAAAATGGGTGGGGCGTGGTAGCTCACACCTATAATCTCAGCACTTTGGGAGACCAAGGCGGGCAGATCACCTGAGGTCAGAAGTTCGAGATCAGACTGACCAATGTGGAGAAACCCCATTTCTACTAAAAAAAACAAAATTAGCCAGTCATGGTGGTGCATGCCTGTAATCCCAGCTATTTGGGAGACTGAGGCAGAAGAATTGCTTGAACCTGGAAGGCAGGGTTTGTGGTGAGCTAAGATTGTGCCATTGCACTCCAGCCTGGACAACAAGAGCAAAATTCCATCTCAAAAAATAAATAAATAAAATGAAAATACAGAGGAGGCAGCTAAGGCACAGAGAGGTTGAGGCACAGGTCCTAGGTCACACAACTTTGAAGCCTCTGAGCTGGCCTCAATTATCGTTTGATGAATTAATGCATACAGGTCCATGATGTCCATGCCAGTCCATGTTCCAGCTGCACCCTTAAGTCTTCCCTGGCCCAGCTCATGGTCATTACACCTACTTCTGGTCCTGATCGCTGGCTCAAGAGCCCCAAGACCCTTCCAGACTCCCAAGCTTTGTTGAGAGCCTGGGCTGCTTGGCTCAGCCCTCCCCATTCCCCTGGGGGAGACTGGACTCCACCAGCAGGGGACATGTGGGCAGAGGCTTTTGTGTGTGTGTGTGTGTGTGTGTGTGTGTGTGTGTGTGTGTGTGTGTGTGTACTTTTTATTTTATTTTATTTATTGATTTATTTATTTTGAAATGGAGTTTCGCTTTTATTACCCAGGCTGGAGTGCAATGGCGTGATCTTGGCTCACTGCAACCTCTGCCTCCTGGGTTCAGGCAATTCTCCTGCCTCAGCCTCCTGAGTAGCTGGGACTACAGGTGCACATCACCCTGCATGACTAATTAATTTTTTTTTTTTAGACAGGGCAAGGTGGCTCACACCTGTAATCCCAGCACTTTGGGAGGCCAAGGCAGGAGGATCATTTGAGCCCAGGAGTTTGAGACCTGCCTGGGCAACATGGTGAAACCCCAACTCTTAAAACAATGCAAAGAATTAGTTGGGTATGCTGATGTGTGCCTGCAGACCTAGCTACTCTGAAGGCTGAGGTGGGAGGATTACCTGAGTCCCCGAGGCCCAGGATGCAGTGAGCTATGATTCTGAATCACAATCCAGCTGGGGTGTCAGACTGAGACCCTGTCTCAAAAAGAACTTTGTTCTTTATTTTGGTCTCACTATGTTGGGCAGGCTGGTCTTGAACTCCTGGGCTCAAGCAATCCTCCCAACTTAGCCTCCCAAAGTGCTGGGATTACAGGCACGAGCTACCACCCTGGCCTGGGGGAGGGCTTTGAAACCCCCTGCTCTGTCCCTATGGCTGTCACAGACAGATGGAGGCGACAGAAAACCAGGAAGGAGGAGGCTGGGATGGGAGATTTGGGGTCTGTGTGGGTGGTTGGGGAAGAGGGAGGCCAGCCCTTGACCTCCTCCAGGCTGACCTGACCCCACAGGGCAGGTCATCCCTGGCTGCCTCACTCTCTAGACTGGGGGTTCTTGGGCAGCACCCAGGCTAAGGCTTCGAGCAGCTCTGGCATCACCTACTTCAGGGTGGGCTCTGAGGAACTGGGGTGCTGGGTGGATGTGGTGAAGGTGTGGAATTGAGGCTGGGCCACCCCAGGGATCCTCTTGTCCGACTCTCCATCTTTGTTTCTGGGGGGCCTCTGGGCTCTCTGAGGATCTCTGGGTGGTCTCGATGTCTCTGAATATTTTTGTTGTTGTTGTTGTTGAGACAGTCTCGCTCTGTCGCCCAGGCTGGAGTACAGTGGTGCAATCTCAGCTCACTACAACCTCTGCCTCCTGGGTTCAAGCAATTCTCCTGCCTCAGCCTCCTGAGTAGCTGGGACTAAAGGCCCATGCCACCATGCCCAGCTAATTTGTATTTTTAGTAGAGATGGGGTGTCACCATGTTGGTCAGACTGGTAGAGAACTCCTGACCTCTCAGGTGATCAGCCCACCTAGGCCTCCCAAAGTGCTGGAATTACGGGCATCAGCCACCACGCCCAGCCTGGATGTCTCTGAATGCCTCTGAAAGTCTCTGGGAATCTCTGAGGATATTTGTAAATTTGGAGATTTTTTCCAAAGCATCTCAAAGTTTCTGTGAGGGTCTTTGGGAGTCTCTGAAGGTCTGTAAATATCTCTGAGGGTCTTGGGGGTGTCTGAGGTTTTCTGGGTGTTTCTGAGCATCTCTAGGTGTCTCTGCATGCCTCTGGTGGTTTCCGAGTGTTTCTGAGGGTCTCCTGGCATCTCTGAGTATCCCTGGGGGTTGGACTGGTGTCTGTCTGGGGCCATCTCTGGGGGCTGCCTGGGGGTCTTTGTGTGGACTGGCAGGCCCTGCCTGGGACTCAAGCCCAGGATGGTTTCAGGTACATTGTGGGGCAGCAGAGGGACCACAGGGAGGTAGCCTCTAAAAGTTCTAGGCTCCCTTCAGCCAGGGAGGGGCCAGTGGAGACCAGCTGCCCCCATTCTCAGTAACCTGGGTGTAGCCAGCTGGGGCTGTATCAGGAAGTTCCAGACTCCAGGGTCCCCAGACCCCAAGACTCCCAGACCTCTGGATCCCAAGACCCCAGGATCCCCATGACCCCCAGACTCCAGAACCCTCAATATCCTAAGACCCTCAGACCCCATGACTTCAAACTCCAGGGTCCCCAGACTCTAGGCCCCCCACATCCCAAGACTCCCAGACCTCTTGATCCCCAGATTTCAGAACAACCAGATCCCTGGGCACCCAGACCCCAAGACTTTCAGACCTCTGGATCCCCACCTCCCCCCACACCCACCCACCAAACCTCCATATCCCAAGACCCCTAGACCCTAGGACTGCCTGGATCCCCAGACTTCAGGACCCTCAGATTCTAGGACTCTCAGACCCCAGGATCCCCAGACCTCAGACCCCCCAAATCTCAGGACCCCCTCCAGAACCCAGACTGTCAGACTCCAAGACCCCAGCTTCCCCAGACCAACCTCCAAAACTAGATATCCTGGACCCCAGGCCTGCCTGCCCCCACAACCTGCAGCCTTGGGTCTGGCACTTCCTCATTTCTTTTATTTCCTTCTTTTCTAAGAGGTGTTGGAAGTGGACTCCCCTAGTAACCTCCTGGGGCATGGAGGGCATGCAGCTGCATGAGGCTCACTGCTGGCTGGGCTCCTCCATCCCTTTGGACCTTAGAGTCCCCAAAAGCTCCACTGCTCCCTCTGCCTATTGAAGACACAGTGAGAAGAGATCATCTGCAAACGAGAAAGTGATTCTGCCGGTGCCTTGATCTTGAACTTCCCAGCTTCCACAACTGTGAGGAATAAATTTCTGTTGTTCATAAGCCACCCTAGTTTATGGTGGATTTGTTATAGCAGCCTGCAAAAACACTTGGAGACATCTGCTCTCTACCTAGGGCTGCTGCCACCTTCCCACCTTGAGGCCTTGGCACATGCTGTTCCCTACATCCCCTCCCCCTTACTCCCTAAGGGCTTCCTCGATTATCCCATTAAAAAGTTGCTTCTGGCCAGACATGGTGGCTCACACCTATAATCCCAGCACTTTGGCAGGCCAAGGGAGCAGATTATGAGGTCAGGAGATCAAGACCAGCCTGGCCAACATGATGAAACCCTGTCTCATTCTGCTGCCTAGGCTGGAGTGGAGTGGCACAATCACAGCTCACTGCAGTCACAACATTCTGGACTCAAGTGATCCTCCCACCTCAGCCTCTGAAATAGCTGGGAGTACAGGCTGAAGCCACCATGCCTAGCTAGTTTCTTATTTTTATTTTTTTTAGATGGAATCTTGCTCTGACACCGAGGCTGGAGTGCAGTGGCATGATCTCGGCTCACTGCAACCTCTACTTCCCAGGTTCAAGCAATTCTCCAGCCTCAGCCTTTTAAGTAGCTGGGATTACAGGCATCTGCCGCCATACCCAGCTAATTTTTTTTTTTTTTTTTTTTTAGAAGAGCTGTGGTTTCACCATGTTGGCCAGGCTTGTCTCAAACTCCTGATCTCAAGTGATCCTCCCACCTCAGCCTCCCAGAGTGCTGGGATTACAGGCGTGAGCCACCACATCTGGCCAACTAAGCCATTTAAAATTGCACAATTTAGTGGCATTTCACCACATTCATAATGTTATGCGACCATCACCTCTATCTAATTCCAGAATGTTTCCATCACTCCAAATAGAGACCCCATCCCCGATAATAGTGACTACTTCCCGTTCTCTCTCTCTCCCAACTCCTGGCAACCACTGATCTGTTTTTGGTCTGTTTGGCATTTGCCTATTTGGGATATTTCTTTCTTTCTTTCTTTCTTTCTTTTTGAGATGAAGTTTCACTCTTGTCACCCAGTCTTGAGTGCATTGGTACAATCTTGGCTCACTGCAACCTCAGCCTCTAAGGTTCAAACGATTCTCCTGCCTCAGCCTCCTGAGTAGCTGGGACTACAAGTGCCTGCCACCATGCCTGGCTAATTTTTTTATTTTTAGTAGAGACGGGATTTCACCATGTTGGCCAGGCTGGTCTCAAACTCCTGACCTCAGGTGATCCACTTGCCTCAGCCTCCCAAAGTGCTCGGATTACAGGTGTAAGCCACCATGCCCAGTCTATTTGGGATATTTCATGTAAATGAAAGCATACAACACATGGTCTCTTGGAACCGGCTTCTTTCACTCAATGTGATGCCCTCTCGTTTCATTCCAGTTGTAGCGTGAATGAGGGCTTCTTCTTCGTGGCTGAATCATAGCCTTCTGTATGAATGAGCCACGTTTTCTTATTCATTCCTCAGTTCACACTGTAAACCTGCAAATGTGCAGGGAGGAATTCCCAGAAGTGGGTCTGCTGTGTCAGCAGGCACATGAATTTGTCGTTCCAGTGGCCTGTGCCACGGTGCCCTCCAGCAAGGCTGCACCAGGGACACACCCCACAGCCTGACTGGCATGGAAGATTATTGCACTGTTGGATTTTTGCCAATCTGATTGGTGAAGACAGTTTGTGATTTACAGTTTTCTTATTAGGAATGAGCTTTTTCTTTTCTTTTCTTTTCTTTTGAGACAGATCTTCTGTTGCCCAGGCTAGAATGCGGTGGAGTGATCTCAGTTCACTGCAGTCTCCGCCTCCTGGATTCAAACGATTCTTCTTCCTCAGCCTCCCGAGTAGCTGGGACTACAGGGGTGCACCACCACGCCCGGGTAATTTTTGTATTTTTTAAAGTAGAGATGGGGTTTCACCATGATGGCCAGGCTGGTCTCAATCTCCTGGGCTCAGGTGATTTGCTCACTTCAGCCTCCCAAAGTGCTGGGATGTCAGGTGTGAGCCACTGCACTCGGCAGGAATGAGCATCTCTGGACATGTCGGAGTGGTTTCTGGCTTTTTCTTCAAGGTCTCAGTTCAAAGCCTTTGACCATTTCTCAGAGTTGGGAGATGGAAAGGACAGAGGCTGAGGAAGGGTAAAGTGTGGGGGAGTAGACTCCAAGCCCCCCAGATCCCAGAGAAGCCGCTGTGCATGTGACAGCTGTGGACATGGAGGCACAGTGCAATTAAGGTGGCACCGTGAGTTAGGGGCTGGTGGAGGTTGGAACATGGTCTGCCTGACACCAGGTTCAGA
Organism: Leontopithecus rosalia; assembly: GCA_028533165.1. Lineage (NCBI taxonomy): Eukaryota > Metazoa > Chordata > Mammalia > Primates > Cebidae > Leontopithecus > Leontopithecus rosalia. The sequence continues at coordinate 39,135,249 of CM052661.1, read as the reverse complement.
TGAGACCTTCTCCCAGGCCCTTCCTCACTCTCACTTTTGTCACTAATACCCCTGCAGTCTGCCTCAGGCCCCCATCTGCTTCTGGGACCTCAGCCTCCTCCCCATGTTGCCCACCCAGACACCAGGCTCACTGCAGAGGGAGTTCTTCAGCCAGTGCCCCTCTGCCCATGCACCTGCCTTTGCTCCATGTGACCCCTTCCCCCACTGCCAACTCCTTCTATTCTCTCCACTCCTAACCATGCTATTCCAGGGAGGTACATTTTCCCAAGCTCCTGGGACCCCACTCACTGTCGCCTCCAGCATAGAGGTGCCATTGTGCAAGAACTCAGTGGAAGAGGCTTGGAAGAGCTTGTAGAGCCAATGACAGGTTTGGGGGAAACTTGGAGAACTCCTACTCATGTGTTGAAGCCCCAACTGTAATGCCTCCTTCTCCAGGAAGCTTCCAGTACACTGTCCTTCCCTCTGGACCTTCCTTGACTGCATGGGACTAGGAGTGTCTGTGTCCAGCTCTGCCCTCTCTTAAGACAGCTCCTTGAGGACCTGGTCAGGGCTAAGGCTTCTTGGAGGCCCAGTGTGGGTGACGTTTGTTGAATGAATAAATGACTGCATGAGCTGGGAGTCAGCCGAACTGAGATCTGGAAGCGAGATGAGGTGGGAGTCAGTTTGGGTGGTAATAGGGGACATGGAGTCACTGGGCTCTCTCAAGAGGGAAGTGGGACCCTGGGCCGCCCCTCCTCCTTGCCTTCCCCCTCCCGTGAGAACCTTAAGGCCCTGCAAAAGGGCGGGTCTCTGTCTTCATTCTTCCCCTCTTCTCTCCACCCAGACACCAGTTCCTCTTCCCACTGCTGAGTCGCTGACGCAGAGCCAGAGGAACGCCAGGGACCCCAGAAGCACCACGGAGGGTGCTGGCTGCTTTACCTGGTATCCAGGTGCGCCAGGACTCAGCCCCTGGGTGCTGTGGCTTTTCCAGCATCGCGGAGGCAAAAGCTTGGCAGTGGGATCCAAAGGGTAGGACCAAGGCTCTAGAACTTGCACCTGTGCAGGGACCACAAACCAGAGCTGGACGGAGCCTTTCAGCAGCCCCCACTCCCCCCATCCCAGGACTTCTCAGCGACCCACGGTTCTGGGAGACACCGGGAGAGCAGGATCAGGGGCGGGGCCGTTTCCAAGGCAAGCACCTATTTGCACAGGGTCCCGTCCTGGCCAAAGAGGGCCCCCAAAATGTCCAGGACGTAGCAGAAGTGGTTAACTGGGACCAGGGTTCCTCCTCGCTCTCCAAGCCAGCTAGGCACCGGGATTACCTACCCATTCCCCAGAAGGGGAAACTGAGGCAGCCAACCAGCCCGAGGAGGTGACCCTACCGGGTCTGCATTTTACCCTTTCAGAAGTGGCTTGCGCAGTTCTGAGCTTCAATAGTAAACTCTAGCGGTGAAGGCGAGGGCGGCCGCAGGGCTGAGTTTGGGGCTTGGATTCCGGTGTCTCTGTGTAAGTTGCTTGAATGGGGGGCATCCTGGCCTGGACGCTGCTGCTGCCGGAGTCAGACGGCCGGGAACTGTCGTGCACCATCATCCGTCTACTCTGTGGATGTGGACTGGAACACGGAGTTCAGGGACACTTGCCTGAACTTCAGCGGCCTTGGCCTGAGCCTGCCCAGAACCAGTCTCTGCGGGCCCGCGAAGTGCTTCTGGACCTGTCTGGGAACGGGCTGCGGGAGTTCCCAGTGACCTTTTTCGCCTCCCTGCGGAAGCCTCAGCTCCTGAATGTGCTACAAAACCCCCTGTCCCGTGTGGACCGGGCGCTGGCTGCCCGCTGTGACATGGACCCGCAGGACGCCCTGGCGTCTTGGCACGAGGTCCAGAGAGACAACTGCTCTGGCTAGACGCCCCTGCTCTGCTGGGACACAGCCACCAGCTCCCAGCGCAACCTCTCTGCCTTCCTGGAGGTCAGCCGCGCCCCCGGCTGGCCCCTGGGACCATCGCGGTGGTGGGGACCAGCAGGTGCCTGCTTCTCGGGCTTGCCATCGCTGGCCCCTTGCTGGCCTGGAGACTCTGGCGGCACCGTGTGGCCAGAAGCCCGGCCCTGGACAAGCTCTGGACTGCTCAGGATGGGCCCAAGCCCGGTTCAGGCTTGCAGCTACGGTAAAGCAGCTGGAACTCCCACAAGCCCCAGGTGGTCACCCCAACCCGCTCCTCCACTCCCAAGTATGAAAACGTGTGTGGGCCAGCCAGGAGCCGAGCTCCAGTGGGTCGGACAGGGGTAAGTAACCCATGACGACACCTGCGCGAATAGCAAAGCTCCACGCCCAGATGACCCAGGTTCAAATCCCGGCTCTGCCGGGTACAGTGGCTCACGCCTTAATTTCAGCACTTTGGGAGTCCAGGTGAGCGGATCACGAGGTCAGGAGTTCAAGACCAGCTTAGCCAACATAGTGAAACCCCGTCTCTACTAAAAATATGAAAAAAAATTAGTCAGGTGTGGTGGCACATGCCTGCAGTCCCATCTACTCGGGAGGCTGAGGCAGGAGAATCGCTTGAACTCTGGAAGCAGAGGTTGCAGTGAGCCGAGATTGTTTCACTGCACTCCAGCCTGGGTGACAGGGTGAGACCGTCTCAAAACAAAACAATCCCAGCTCTTGCAGGCTGTGGGATCTTAGGCGAGTAGCTTTACTTCCCTGAGCCTCAATCTCCTCACCTATAAAATGGGAGAAGACTGGCTCACACCCGTAATCCCAGCATTTTGGGAGGCCAAGGCAGACAGATCACTTGAAGTCAGGAGTTCGAGACCAGACTGGCCAACACAGTAAAACTCCGAGTTCATGCCATTGCACTCCAGCCTGGGTGACAGAGTGACTCCATCTCAAAAATAATGTAAGATAAAATGGGGGAGAATTACAGCCCATATATTAGTGTGTCAGGGTAAGAATTAAGCGAGTTTCCATGTATGGCACAAACTTCCCCCTCATGACCTGTAAACACAGTTTCTGGCCGCCAAGGATGGGGCAAGAGGAGGCAACTGCTTGGGCAGAGTTGGGCTTCTGTGGTGGCCATCAGCAGCATAAGCCCAGATGTGACCCCATGTGACCCAGGGCTCCCTCCATCTCTAGAATGGGGACAGCCCCCCATGTCCCCATGACACACATGAGATGCTAAAGGGATGCCTTATGAAGTCCCATCACCTCTAGATGACTTTTTTTTTTTAGATAGTCTCACTCTGTCACTCAGGATGGAGTGCAGTGGTGCTATCACAGATCATTGCGGCCTCAAACTCCTGGCCTCAAGTGATCTTCCTGCCTCAGCATCCTGAGTAGCTGGGACAACAGGTGGGTGCCACCATGCCCGGCTAATTTTTAAAATATTTTTAGTAGAGACAGGGTTTCACCATGTTAGCCAGGATGGCCTTGATCTCCTGACCTCATGATCCACTTGCCTCAGCCTCCCAAAGTGCTAGGATTATAGGTGTGAGCCACTGTGCCCAGACTAATTTTTGCATTTTTTGTAAAGATGGGCATCTTGCTATGTTTCTCAGGCTGGTCTCAAACTCTCAGCCTCAAGCAATCCTCATTTCTCAGTCTCCCAAAGTGCTGGGATTATGGGTGTGAGCCACCACAGCCAGCCTCTAGATGATTTTGCTGGGCTTAGACAAATGAGTTGAACTTTTCTAGGTTGGGGGTGGGTGACTCACGCATGTAATCCTAGCACTTTGGGAGGCCAAGGCATGCAGATCAGCTGTGGTCAGGAGTTCAAGACCAGCCTGACCAACATGGTGAAACCAAAAATACAAAATATTAGCCTGTCTCTACCAAAAATACAAAAATTAGCCAGGTGTGGTGGTGGGCACCTGTAATATCAGCTACTCAGGAGGCTGAGGCAGGAAGAATCACTTGAACCCAGGAGGTGGAGGTTGCAGTGAGCTGAGATCACACCACTGCACTATAGCCTAGGCGACTGAGTGAGACTCTGTCTCAAAAAAACAAAAAAGCTTTTATGTTAGAAAAGGGAGTGGAGGGAATTTCTAGGGGTGGGACCCCCCTCAGAGGTAGAGACCCAGAGGTAGAAAAGAACAGAGAATTTGCTATGAATGGTTATTGAGAGGGATGACTTGAAAAACAAGGCCACGAGAGAACAGGGAGGACCGAGCTGGAAGGGGCCACTATCGTGGGTCGGGGCTGTGTTTGCACAGTAGAATTCATGCCAGGAGGTGGGGAAGCTATCAGGAGACTTCTGTTGGGAAAGGAGGGAATATGCAAAGCAGATGTAGACACAGCTCAAACGCAGAAGTGGTCTGCAGCAGGGTGTTGAAGACAGCGCACAAAGGTAGCTTCTGCTCTGATGCGCAATGTGGCCTCCCTGTCCCTGAGGTTACCAGATCAGCCTCCTTTATATACCTGGCCTCCAGAAGCACTGTGTTTAGAACTGAATGTGTCATTTCCACCCTACATTTTTTTTTCCAAGATGGGGTTTAACCATATTGGTCATGCTGGTCTCGAACTCCTGACCTCAGATGATCCACCCGCCTCAGCCTCCCAAAGTGCTGGGATTACAGATGCGAGCCACCGTGCCCAGCTGACATTTTTTTTTTTTGAGACAGAGTCTCACTCTGTCCCAAATTCATACTAGAGTGTAAATGACTGATAGATGCTGCTTACCCAAAGTGGCCCTTTTGCCCTTTTTTTTTTCCTGAGATGGAGTCTTGCTCTGTCACCGAGGCTGGAGTGCAGTGGCACCATCTCAGTTCACCACAACCTCCGCCTTCCAGGTTCAAGTGATTCCCCTGCCTCAGCTTCCCAAGTAGCTGGAATTACAGACTTATGCCAACACACCCAGCTAATTTTGTATTTTTAGTAGGGATGTGGTTTCCTCTATGTTGCTCAGGCCAACCTCAGGTGATTCACCACCTTGGCCTCCCAAAGGTGCTGGGATTATAGGAGTGAACCTGCCTCAGCCTCCCAGGTAGCTGGGACTACAGGAGCCTGCCACCACAGCCAGCTAATTTTCATAATTTTAGTACAGATGGAATTTCACTACATAGGCCAGGCTGGTCTTGAACGCCTGACCTCAGGTGATCTGCCTACCTAGGCTTCCCAAAGTGCTGGGATTTGGGCATGAGCCATCGCGCCTGGCCCAGTGGCCCTTTTTACAAAAGGAGCTGGGGTGGAGTTAGAACATTCAGGAGGCAGCTGGGAGTGGTGGCTCACACCTGTAGTCCCAGCACTTTGGGAGGCAGAGGAGGGCAGATCCTGAGGTCAGGAGTTTGAGACCAGCCTGGCCCACACACAGTGAAACCCCACCTCCACTAAAAATACAAAAGTTAGCTGGGCATGGTGGTGTGCACCTGTAATCCCAGCTACTCGGGAGGCTGAGGCAAGAGATTTGCTCAAACCTGGGAGGCGGAGGTTGCAGTGAGCCGAGATTGCACTCCAGCCAGGGGACAGAGTGAGACTCCATCTCAAAAGAAAAGGAAAGAAAAAAGAATGTTTAGGAGACAGGAGAATCCTTCTTGGGGGATTTTGCTGACCTCAACAAATATTCCTAAGTGACTCCCTGTTCCTTGACCAATTTTATGGATGCAGAAACTGAGGCTCCGAGACTTACTTTTATATATGAGGGCCACACAGTCAGTTGCTTCTGTGGTGAAAATGTTTCCCATCTGAAGGAGCAGACAGTTTGCTGCAGCCGCTTGCGACCATGTGACTGACATCGCCGGAGCTTCTGATTTTTCAAGAGGAAACAAAAATTTAGATTTTAATGTAATAATGAACAGCTACCTCAATTTTTGGATTTTTGAGATGGGGTCTCCCTCTGTCACCAAGGCTGGAGTGTAGTGGCGTGATCACAGCTCACTGCAACCTCCACCTCCTGGGCTCACGTGATTCTCCCACCTCAGCCTCCCGAGTTGCTGGGACTCCAGGCACATGCCACCACACCTGGATAATGCTTTTATTTTTTGTAGGGACGGGGGTGTCTCACCATGTTGCCCAGGCTGGTCTCAAACTCTTGGCCTCAAGTGGTCCTCCTGCCTCAGCCTGCCAAAATGCTGGGATTATAGGCATGATCTCATTTTTAAGGAAGGGAAAAGGGTTCAGAGTCCCCTGACTGCAGCATTAATCCCCAGAACCTTACCTAAATCAATACCCTCCCTGAGCTTTCTCAGGGGTGGGGCTGGCTGGGAGTCAGAACACTACCCTGTGCCTCAGTTTCCCCCAGGTAAATATTCGGGGTGGACTCAGCCACTCTGAAAGTTTCTTTTTTTTTTTTTTTCCTTCTGAGACAGTCTTGCTCTGTTGCCCAGGCTGGAGTGCAGTGGCACAATCACAGCTCACTGCAACCTCTACCTCCTGGGTTCAAGTGATTCTCCTGCCTCATCCTCCTGAGTAGCTGGGACTACAGATGCGTGCCACCATGCCTGGCTAATTTTTGTATTTTTGGTAGAGACAGGGTTTCAGAAGGGTTCTGGTGGCTCACGCCTGTAATCTCAGCACTTTGAGAGGCCGAGGCAGGTGGATCACAAGGTCAGAAGTTCAAGACCAGCCTGGCCAAGATGGTGAAACCCCATCTCTACTAAAAATACAAAACTTAGCTGGGCATGGTGGCGCACGCCTGTAATCCCAGCTACTCAGGAGGCTAAGGCAGGAGAATTGCTTGAACCTGGGAGGTGGAGGTTGCAGTGAGCCAAGATCACGCCACTGTGCCCCAGCCTGGGTGACGGAGCAAGACTTTGTTTTAAAAAAAAAAAGACGGTGTTACATCAGGCTGGTCTCAAACTCCTGACCTCAAGTGATCCACCCACCTCAGCCTCCCAAAGTGCTGTATTATAGGCGTGAGCCACGGGACCTGGCCCACTTTGAACTTTCTCAAAGCTCATGTGCCTGCCCCCTGAGTCCTCCCCCTCCCCCACCTACCCTTGGTCTATCTGTCCCCACAGGGCTCATCCTTCAGAAGACAATGACTTTTACATGAACTATGAGGACGTCGACCTGGCCTCCCAGCCTGTCTACTGCAACCTGCAGTCACTGGGCCAGGCCCCAGTGGATGACGAGGAGGATGTGAGCCCCAGATGCTGAGCCCAAGATGCCCCAACCTCTACCCAGACCTGCTCTAGTCCTTTCTTGGTGACTCAGGGCATTTCAACTCCTCTCTGGCCTCAGTTGCCCCATCTGAAGAATGGGGACAGGAAAGGACTGTCTTTGAGGCCCCAGGGGGCTCTGCCACCCCCTCCCCATCCCCCACACCACTCCTCAACCCCTCACCTCCCAGAGGGGGAGGAGGAGAGACCCTCCAACAAGAGGACAGGAGGGTCACTGCACAAACCCTTTCATCACCCTCCTGTGGCTGTGCCGGCCATGCTCAATAAATGCTTTGAGGCTGGTAAGGCTGCTGGCTCAGAATGAGTGGGTTCCTCAAGGTGAGGATTTCTGATCTCCAAGACCAAGTCTCCATTCAAGACTCCCAAATTGCTCCCCACCCCATCCCTCTTTTTTTTTCCCCCTGAGACAGAGTCTCACTGTGTCATCCGGGCTGGAGTGCAGTGGTGCAATCTCTCACTGCAACCTCTGCCTCCCGGGTTCAAGTGATCTTCCTGCCTCGGCCTCCCCAAGTAGCTGGGATTACAGTGCCCACCATTATACCTGGCCAATTTTTGTATTTTTAGTAGAGATGGGGTTTCACCATGTTGGCCAGCTGGTCTCGAACTCCTGACCTCAGGTGATTCACCTGCCTCAGTCTCCCAAATGCTGGGATTACAGGTGTGAGCCACTATGCCCAGCTTCTTTCTTTTCTTCTTCCTTCCTTTCCTTTCTCTTTCTTTCCTTCTTTTCCGTCTCCTCCCTTTCTTACCTTTCTTTCTCTCTTACTTTTCTTTTCTTTCTTCAGCATGAACCACCATGCCTCAGTTCTTTCCTTCCCTTCCTCCCTCTCTCCCTTCCTCCCTTCCTTTCTTTTCTTTCTTCTGTCTTCTTTTCTTTTTCTTTTTTTTTTGAGACAAAGTTTTGCTCTTGTCCCCCAGGCTGGAGTGCAGTGGTGCAATCTCAGCTGACTGCGACCTCTGCTTCCCGGGTTCAAGCAATTCTCCTGCCTCAGCATCCTGAGTAACTGGGATTACAGGTGCCTGCCACCACACACAGCTAATTTTTGTATTTTTAGTAGAGATAGAGTTTCGCCATGTTGGCCAAGATGGTCTCGAACTCCTGACCTCAAGTGATCCACCCACCTTGGCCTCCCAAAGTGCTGGGATTACAGACGTGAGCCACCTCACCCAGCCCCATTATATATATATGCACACACACACACACATAATTATATATATATATATATTTTTTTATTTTGATAAAGTTATTCAAGTCCCTGGTGCAATGCCACCTCCTCTGAAAAGCTGACCCTGGTTTCTTCTCAGGCAGAATAAATGACTCCAAGACGTCATTAACATCCATCTTACAACTCATGAATCAGATCTTGCTCCTTCCCTGCTTCCACATCCTCCGTGGCTGGAGCTCAGGGTTTAGAGCAGGGTGGGCTGGTGTGAGGTCCAGCCACCAGATGATAGAGGAGGACGGGGTTCCTCAGGATCGCCCTTCCCCCGGGTCACCCAGACCTTATTCTAATGCTCAAGATTAGTGGCCCCAGGTGCCAGTCCCTGTGCCTGCATCCAGCTTCCTGGTTGTGGAGAGGAAGGACTGCTGTGTCCAGCAGATAGTGGGTGTGTGTGGGTGTCTTCATGTGACAGGCATGGGTGGGCAAGAGACTCAAGGACTCACTGGGGGTCACACAGCAAGGCCCCCAGTGCAGTCACAGGGTCTCCAGGCCTCTCCCTACCCCAGCACGCACCCACTGCTTTTCGAGCTCAGCCAAGCCTCCAGCTCTCAGGGTCTCAGCCTCAGCCCTGTCCTAGGGGATTTTTCTTTTAAATCAATTTATTTATTTAGATGGAGTCTTGCTCTGTTGCCCAGGCTGGAGTGCAGTGGTGCTATCTCAGCTCATTGGAACCTTTGCCTCCCGGGTTCAAGCAGTTCTTCTGCTTCAGCCTCCTTAGCAACTGGGATTCCAGGTGTGCACCACCAGGCCTGGCTAATTTTTGTATTTGTCATATAGACTGGGTCTCACTCTGTCATGTTGGCCAGGCTGGTCTTGAACTCCTGACCTCAAGTGATCTGCCTGCCTTGGTCTTCCAAAGTACTGGGATTACAGGCTGAGCCACTGCACCCAGCCCCAAGATAAGAACTCTTTTTTTTTTTGAGACAGAGTCTCACTCTTCTTACCCAGGCTGGAGTGTAGCAGCACCATCTTGGTTCACTGCAACCTCCACCTCCCAGGTTCAAGCAATTCTCCTGCCTCAGCCTCCTGAGTAGCTGGGATTATAGGCATTCACCACCATGCCTGGCTAATTTTTGTACTTTGAGTGGAGGCAGTTTTGCTATGTTGGCCAGGCTGGTCTTGAACTCTGGACCTCAGGTGATCTGCCTGCCTTGGCCTCCCAAATTGCTGGGATTACAGGCATGAGTCACTGTGCCTGGTGACCATCTTTAAAAAGAAAGAAAATAGACGTGGGGGCTGTCCTCGGGGTGGAGGTCTCTGAGAGCTCACCTACACTTTTGGATGAGGTCAGGGTCTGAGTCCTCCTTGTCTTACTTGTGCTCTGGAGGTCCTGGTGGCTATTCCACAACTCCTCAAACCTGGAGTCATCCGGACTGGAGTGCTTGTCCGAGGGTCCTAGGAACCCTGGAAGGTTCTCACCGGGCAGAGGCAGGGTGACCCCCGGGGTGCCTCCAACCACATCAGTAACATCAGCAGCATCTGAGAGCAATGCCATGTCACGGTTTCTGGAGCTGGCATGGCTGTGCTCGTTGCTGTCTGAGCTGCAGGGACACCTGGGGTCTGGCATTACAGCCTCAATGTTCCCACCCAGCTGTGCCCCTGCCCCCAACGCCAGACCCTGCATGCAGAGTGTACACTCCAGTGGCCATGGCCAGGCTAGATCTCAGTGATGCATTCCTGCAGATACTGGGGCACCTCTCCGGACCCTTTGTATTCTTTCCAATGAAGTAAGGACACCATCCCAGCCTGAGAGTCTTTTTGTTGTTGTTGTTGAGACAGGGTCTCACTGAGTTGCCCAGGCTGGATTGCAGGGGCAAAATCACAGCTCACCACAGCCTTGACCTCCTGGGCTCAAGCGATCCTCCCACCTCAGCCTCCTGGGTAGTTGGGACTATAGGAACTGCCACCATGCTCTGCTATTTTTTTTTCCGATATATATATATATTTTAACTTTTTGTAGAGATAGGGTTTCCCCGTGTTGCCCAGGCTGGTCTCAAACTCCTTGGCTCAAGCTATATCCTTTTGCCTCTGCCTCCAAAGTGCTGGTATTACAGGCGTGAGCTACCACACCCGGCCAACCTGGTAGTCTTTTTGGAGAAAGATTTATTCCCATGTGACAAATTTTCCAGACATGAGCTTAAGCAGCACTGTCTTCCTCTGTAGAATTTCCTCTCCCTCCTCTCTGTTTGGGCTCAAAGGCTAAAGATGGTGAAAAACAAAGAAAGCAAAGGAGAATGTGATAGAGCTAGGAAGGGCAACTTTGACACATCATTCTTTTCCACCATGCCTCAGTTTCCTGGAAAACAGGGACTGAGACTTTCACTGGATAGGTAGTCAAATGAGGGATTTATCATACAGCCAGGCACATAGTTGGTGCTGGTTAAACTGAGTGTTACTACAGTTACTAACCCTCATCTGGGAAACTCCTACTCATTCTTCAAAACCCTACTCAAAAAGTCCCACATCCAAGAAGTCATCTCTGACATTACTTTTTCAGGCTAAGCAGGGTATTCATAATCCTATCCTTCCCTCTGGCCCAGAGCTGACCCCACTAGAAGTGTCTGTGTTTAGCTCTTTCTAAGCCAGACTCAGAACTCCCCTGGGGCAAGGATGAATCTACTTTCATCTAGGCCTAGAGAGGAGGTGGCAGAGAATTAGGGAGCCGGGGGTTTAGAGCAGGGCAGGTCAGTGTCATGTCCAGCCAGCAGATGGTAAAAGGGCAGGCGGTGCCCCAGGAGCGCCCTTCCCCCTGGGGTACCAGACCTTCTTCTAATGCCCAGGATTCCTGGCCATGAATAGGAAGGACTGTTGTGCCAGGCAGGTAGTGGGGGTTGCAGTGAGCTGAGATCGTGCCATTGCACTCCAGCCTGGGTAACAGGAGTGAAACTCCACCTCCAAATAAATAAATAATTAAATGTACCTGCTTATTCCACAGTCACTTGTATCCTGTCTGGGCAGAGAGGCTGGACAAAAACACTCAGCTTCCATTCAAATGCATGACCAGTGGATGAGTGAGACAACCAAGGCCCAGAGGGGCAAGCCTCATCAGCACGGTGGTCACCAGGTCTCTTCAGAATGCCTGGGTTCCCCAGGAACACAGAGGATGGGGACCTGGGAGGAGTTTCTCCAAGGCCATCTCCCTGTCACCTCTCTAGCTCCTCTGGAAGGCTATCATGAGACTTTTTCACTGCTGTCCAGTTGGAGTATTCCACATAAAATTAACTGAAAATTAACCTTTTTTTTTTTTTAAGAGTCTTGCTCTGTTGCCAGGAGCCAGGCTGTAGTGCAGTGGCGCAATCTCTGCTCACTGCAACCTCCACCTCCCAGGTTCAAGCAATTCTCCTGCCTCAGCCTCCCGAGTAGCTGGGACTACAGCATGTGCCACCATGCCTGGCTGGTTTTGTGTTTTTAGTAGAGATGAAGTTTCACCATGTCGGCCAGGATGGTCTCAATCTCTTGACCTCATAATCCACCTGCCTCAGCCTCCCAAAGTGCTGGGATTACAGGCATGAGCACTTTTTTTTTTTAGAGACAGTGTCTTCTTCTGTGGCCCAGGCTGGAGTGCAGTAGTACAATCACTGTTCACAATGGCCTTAAACTCCTGGGTTCAAGTGATCCTCCTGCTCAGTCTTCCAAGTAGCTGAGACTAAAGACATGTGCCACCACCAGCTAATTGTTTTATTGAGACAGAGTCTCACTCTGTTGCCCAGGCTGGAGTGCAGTGACACAATTTTGGCTCACCACAACCTCTGTCTCCTGGGTTCAAGTGATTCTTCTGACTCAGCCTCCCAGGTAGCTGAGATTACAGGCATGAGCCACTGAGCCTTGCCTATCTTTATTGAGAAGTAACTCACATAAAATAAAAAAGATTAATCTTAGGTGTTCAGCTCAATAAGTGGCTCATGCCTGTAACCCACAAATTTGTGAGGCTGAGATGGGCAGATCACTTAAGTTTTGCAGTTGGAGACAACACTGGGCAACATGGCCAAACCTCATCTATACCAAAAATACACAAAAATCACCAGGCATGGTGGTGTGCACCTATGGTTTAAACTACTGAAGAGACTGAGGTGGGAGGATCACTTGAGCTCAGGATGTTGAGGCTGCAGCAAGCCATGACCACACCACTGCACTTCAGCTTAAGTAAGAGCAAGATATCTCTCTCTCTCTCTGCATGCACACACACACACACACACTCACACTCACATGAAAGAAGATAAAATGCTGAGCACAGTTGCTCCGGCCTATTACCCAGCAATTTGGGAGGCCAAGGTGAGCAGACAGATGACTTGAGTTCAGGAGTTTGAGACCTAACTTGGCAATATGGCCGAACACCATCTCTACCCAAAACAAAAAATTAGCCACGTGTGGTGGTGTACACTTGTGGTTCAAGGTATTCAAGAAACTGAGGAGGGGGGGTCACTTGAGCCCAGTACGTCGAGGCTATAGCAAGTTGTGATCATGTGCATCACTCTGGCCTACATAGAGAGTGAAAGCTAATCTAAAAAAAAAGAAGAAAGAAAAAAGGGCTGTGCACAGAGGCTCACTCCTATAACCCAGCACTTTGGGAGATTGAAGTGAGCAGATGACTTGACTTCAGGAGTTTGAGACAAGACTGGGCAACGTGACAAAACCCCATCTCTACCAAAAATAGAAAAACTTGGCCTAGCATGGTGGTGTGCACCTGTAGTGTCAGCTATTCAAGAGGCTGAGGTGGGAGAATCACTTGAACCCAGAAGGTTGAGGCTGCAGCAAACCCTTATCCCACCACTGCACTCCAGCCTGGGTAAAAGAATGAGATCTAATTTAAAAAGAAGGAGAAGGAAAAGGCTGGGCACAGTGGCTCACACCTGTACCCAGCACTTGGGAGAAAAAGGTGGGCATATCACTTAAGTTCAGAAGTTTGAGACCAGACTGTACACAGAGACTCAAACTTCTGAATAACAGAGCAAGACCTAATCACAAAACCCACCATCTCTATTAAAACCCCATCTCTATTACAGACACAAAACACCATGTCTATTAAAACTACAAAAACTTAGCCAGGCATGATGGTGGGCACCTGTGGTCACAGCTATTCAACAGGCAGCAGTGGGAGGATTGCTTGAGCCCAGGAGATTGAGGCTACCACAAGCCATGACCACACCACTGCAGACCAGCCTGGGTAACAGAGCGACACCTAATCTCACAAGAAAAGAGGAAAAAAGAAAAGGGCTGGGCACACCTGTAGTCCAGCATTTTGGGAGGCTGACATAGGCAGATCAACTGAGTTCAGGAATTTGACACCAGATTGGGCAACATGGGAAAACCCCATCGCTACCATAAATACAAAAAATTAGCCAGGCGTGGTGGTGTGCACCTGTAGTGTCAGCTATTCAAGAGGCTGAGGTGGGAGAATCACTTGAGCTAAGGCAGTTGAGGCTACAGCAAGCCGTGATCATGCCACTGCACAACAGCCTGAGTTGCAGAACAAGACCTAATTTTAAAATAATTTTAAAAAGAAAGAAAAGAAAAGAGGGCTGTGCATAGTGACTCACATCTGTAACCCAGCACTTTGGGAGGCTGAGATGGACAGAGTTCAGGAGTTTAAGACCAAACTGGGCAACATGGCAAAACCTCATTGCTACCGAAAATCCAAAAATTAATCAGGCATGGTGGTGTGCACCTGTGGTCCCAGCTATTCTAGAGGCTGATATGTAAGGATCACTTGAGCCCAGGAGGTTGAGCTTCTAGCAAGCTGTGATTACACCACTGCACTCTAGCCTGTGTAAAAAGAGTGAGAACTTAGCAGAAAGAAAGAAGAAGAAAGAAAGAAATGGAAAGAAAGAAAGAGAAAAAGGAAGAAAGAAAGAAAAGAAAAGAAGAAAAACAAGGAGGAGGAGGAGAAAGAAGGCAAGGAAGAAAGAAGTCAAGGAAGGAAGGAAAGAAAAGGAAGGAAAGAAAGAAAAGAAAAAAGAAAGAGAAAGAAAAGAAAGAAAAAGAAAGAAAGAAAGAAAGAAAGAGAAAAGGAAGAAAGATAGAAACGACTGGGCGAGAGGGCACAGTGGCTGATGCCTGTAACTCAGCACTTTGGGAAGCAGAGATAAGGAGATTACTTGAGTTTAGGAGTTCAGGACCAGTCTGGGTAATGAGGCAAAACCCCATCTCTGCAAAAAATACAAAGTCAGCCAGGTGAGGTGGTGTGCACCTGTGGTCCCAGCTATTCAAGAGGCTGAGGTGGGAGGATCTCTTGAGCACAAAAGGTTGAGGCTGTAACAAGACATGGCTATGCCACTGCACTCCAGCCTGGGTAACAGAGAAAGACCTAATCTCAAAAGAAAAAAGAAAACAATAGGGCTGGGCACAGCAGCTCACACCTGTAGCACAGCAATTTGGAATGGCTTTACGATGGCCGGGCTTCAGTGCTGAGGCTCTGGCCCTGCAGTCTATGTGGCTAGTGTCAGGTCGCGAGAGAAGCAAAGAGAGTCAGGGCACTTCTTCCCCCACCCGCCCTCATAGCTGTGGGGCCCAACGTGCGGTTTGCAGCTGCACATCTGGCACTGGCGGGTGATGGTGAGCTTCCCTTGCATGGCGTCAGGGTCCCCGAGTGCACAGCCCACCTTACCTGAGAGTCCACTCCTCTTGGACATCCCTCGGGATCCTGGGCCCTGGCGCTGAGCACTCTGCATCCACAGGATGAGACTGAGCGGCTGCTGGCTGGGCCAGTGGCCTGACTCTGTCTCCTGGGCATGTGGACCTAGGATCCACTCTGCTGGGGGATCAGCCTGGTCTGGGGTGTTCAGTCATTTGCTGCTCTTGAGTCACGTCTGGGCTGCAGCTGCGGCTCTGGTGCCAGTGGCGGCTGGTGGGCCTGGTACCTGATGTCCTCAGGGTCAAGTGCATCCCCACCCATCTGAGACTAACAAGAATGTTGACCAATGCTATGGAGGTTACAGGCCTGGATGGCAACTACAGAATCACATGCCACATGGTGATGGAGGTGCTGCAGGAGCACAAGGACACGGGTCAGCTGGAGGAAGTAGAGTAGGAAGCGGCTGCCCTGTCCTTTTGTGTCCTACAAGCAGCCGGCGGCGCCACTGAGTAAGGGGACGCGGCCCGGTGAGGCGGTGTGGTGGGGCGGCGCAGCCAGAGGAGGTGGTGGAGAAGGGGCTGCCTGGGGCCCCCAGCTCACCCTGGCATTCCCGGCCACTCGGCCCCAATGCCTGCCTGCCAGCCCTGCTGGAGCCCGAGGGGACTAGTGCCATGTCCAGCCAGGTGGTGGGCATTGAGCCTCTCAACATCAAGGCAGAGCCGGCCAGCCCCGACAGTCCAAAGAGTTCCTCAGAGATGGAGACTGAGCCTCCTGTGGCCCTGGCCCCTGGTCCAGCTACCACCCATTGCCTCTCAGGCCATAAGGAAGAGGAGGATGGGGAGAGGGCTGTGCCTGGCAAGCAGAGCAGTGGGAAGCTGGTGCTCAGCCCCCTGCCCAAGTGTTTCTGCCTGGCCTGTGGGGACGTGGCCTCTGGCTACCACTATGGTGTGGCATCCTGTGAGGCCTGCAAAGCCTTCTTCAAGAGGACCATCCAGGGGAGCATCGAGTACAGCTGTCCGGCTTCCAATGAGTGCAGGATCACTAAGCAGATGTGCAAGGCCTGCCAGGCCTGCCGCTTCACCAGGTGCCTGTGGGTGGGCATGCTCAGTGAGGAAGTTCACCTGGATCGTGTCTGGGGTGGGCGGCAGAAATACAAGTGGCCGCCAGAGGTGGACCCGCTGCCCTTCCCAGGCCCCTTCCCTGCTGTGCCCCTGGCAGTAGCTGGAGAACCTCAGAAGACAGCCCCAGTGAATGCATTGGTGTCTCATCTGCTGGTGTTTTTTTTTTTTTTTTTTTTTTTTTTTTTTTTTTTTTTTTTTTTTTTTT
>CM052661.1:39095848-39118546 GCA_028533165.1 Leontopithecus rosalia | reverse complement strand
TCAGGAAGGGATTCAGTTTCTGCTTTCTGCACATGGCTAGCCAGTTTTCCCAACACCATTTATTAAACAGGGAATCCTTTCCCCATTGCTTGTTTTTGTCTTTCTAAAGCAATCCTCTCTCTTTGCTTTGTTTACTCACCTGACTAAACAAATAGATAAACAATAAATCAATTCACATTAAACTCAGGTTACTCTTGAATGTCTCATTACTCCAAAATTCTACTAAAAGCTATCCAAGGTGGCTATAGGAAACAACAAACAGCTGACTGATTTAATGACCCCTATCTTAACATGGACCATTGGTTCTGGATGCTACTTCATACTGCAAAATTACTGTTATCATGACAATTAACCCACAGATAGAAGAACACATCTTATTCCAACAAAGTAAATATATCTCTTTTCATTTCAAATTAGGAAAAGTGAAGTCAGTAATAGTGAGACCTTGCTGGTAAAAGCATATGTTTCATTACCAGTGCTTCACAGATTGGTGCAGTCCATGGACTGTTAGGAACCTCACTACACAGGAGGAAGCAAGCAGGAGGCAAACCAAGGAAGCATCATCTATATTTATAGCCACACCCCGTGGCTCATCTTACTGCCTAAGCTCTGCCTCCTGTCAGATCAGTGACAGCATTAGATACTCACTGAAGCATGAACCACGTTGTGAACCATCCAAGCGAGGGATCTAGATCATGTGCTGCTTATGAGAATCTAATGTCGTATGATCTATCACTGTCTCCCTTTGTCCCAAGACAGGACCATCTATTTGCAGGAAAAGAAGCTCAAAGCTCCCACTGATTCTACATTATGGTAAGTTGTATAATTATTTCATTATACATTACAATGTATTAATAATATAAAGTAGCACAATAAATGTAATGTGATTGAATAATCCTGAAACCACCTCAACCTTTCCCCAGTCCATGGAAAATTGTCTTCCACAAAACTGGTCCCTCGTGCTAAAAAGGCTGGTGAAAACTGGCCTAAGTAATTCACTAACAGAAGTCTTACCTGGATTGCTGTTTTCAGAAAACTTTTTTGACATCTGTTTTTCTTTGTAGTCAGAAAGTAATTGGCAAATTCTGTGTATAAAAATGTAATAAACAAAAAGACTATTTTAATACTGAGATAAAAAATACTTACCAAATGTAAAATGCTTAGAGTATTTCAAACAATATCAGAATAGCAGAACTTAACAATATTATTCCATCCACCTATGTGTACATTCTACACATTTATCATAAAGAATAAAAAGAGTAAGGTGAAATACTCATAAATCGAGGGCACTATGACCCAGTAAGTTAACTCGCATTAGTCTGACATACTAGAAAGTGTCCCAACTCTACATAAGTCCTAGCTCCATAATAAACAGCTATTTGTTCTTGGACAAGTTGCTCCTCTTGGGCTCAATGTCTTCTTCTACAAAGTAAGGACTTTGCTGCCTTATTTCACCAGACTGTTATAAATATTTAATGAGATAACATTTTTTAAATGCTCAGAGAAATAGTAAAGCAATGGAATAATCTGTTCCCAAACTTTATGAATAAAATTACATTGGAATTGAAAATAAAACCCAATCTGTATTTTGTTCATAGGTTCTAATATGAAAATATTGTTGTTTTCAGGAAATGTTATTAAGTCCTAATTTTGCTTATTAGTTGTCTTACTCTTTGTGGCTCATAATTCAGGGCATCTCAACTACTTCATAGTTTGTAACTAAATTCATTGATAAATATCTCATTAAAGTAGAATACATGATTGTCCACTATTACGGAGTTTATCAATCACACTAAGGGCAGACAAACCAATGGATGATAAGACCTAGCTTGGACCAATGATCCTTCTCTATAGACTCAAACTCTGAACAAGCAGATGTTTGTCAGGATGATGCTTTATACCCATGTTCATCTCCAGCTGACATGAGAGATCAAAACTCTACTTTCATTTTTTTTTAGGTTCCATGAAGAAGTTGCAAGTTGACATTCTCTAATTTTTGATATACATACTAACAACATATTTTGCACACAGTGCCCCACATAATTATTCAGTTCTGGTGTTATCTCACACACCACCTTACATGACTACTTTTGCAGTACAAATAACAATTTCAGTATTTTGGTGGCACCCATTTTGCTTTGATTCATTCTGTTTCCTTACAGCTAGTCAGCAAATAGTCAAATGACCTTCCAGTGCCTGTGCAAAATATGGAATGCTTCAAAAATCTGTGTGGCCTCCTTATGCAGGGGCCATGCTAATTTTCTCTGTGTTGTTTCAATTTGAGAATGTGTGCGGCCGAAGCAAGTGCAAAGTCCTACTTTTACACGTGATTGGTTGTTGAGAAAAGCAGCAAAGGAGAAAGGACTTACAGAGTGCCTACATAAATTGGTTATGAGTAACATATAAACAGGGAACAATACACTGCAGAAGGCTGCAGGAGGCCTCTGAGAAGGAAGGCCTCTTCATGCCTCATGTTCCAGTGCAGGGTGACCTCGGCTCTGTTATCATAAACATTGTGCTCAAGGTTATAAAACCCCTTCATAGCACTATGACATAGTCAGACTTGTAGGCTCCTTGTAAGGTCTGCATTCCATCAGCTGTACATAGATAAAAGGCTAAAGATAACCACATGTTCTTGTTTTGTGAAACTCCCAAACTGCCACTGTTATCAATCCTTAGAATGACACACCAGTTCCAGTTCACTGATTCAGTTCTGGCTCACTGGTTTACTCCACCATCACCCTCTCCCCACCAATACTCCACCCCTACCCTGTAGATCAAGTGATTGTAACCAATAAACAGAGTGGATGGTCAGAGCTCAGGGATTTTGCTGTCACCTCCGAAGTAATAAATGATGGCCCTCTGGTCCCACTGTCTCTCTTAATCTGCCTTTTTCTCATTCCTTTAATGCCACCGAACTCAGGGTACCCATGGGTGATGTAGGGGTGGCTCCCTACATTCTGGTGCCCAATGTGGGGCTCATGGAGCCCTACATTCTGGAACCCAACATGTGGGGCTTATAGATCCCTATGTTCTGGCACCCAGTGTGTGGGGCTCATGGATTCCCTACATTCAGTGATGAGACATGGACAAGGTATAACTCTGGTAAGTCCAACTAACCTACTTGAGATTCTGAGAATTCTCTTCAATGGCTTCCTGTGAGGTAAGGTAGAGATGCAAGTAGTTTGGACAATTTTCATTATTATGTAAAACAGATCAGTAAAGGGGCCAACCACAACTGGGAGTCTGCTGCTCTGGGGAAGGTTAATATGGGACTTTCTACTGCCTCAGGTATTATACAGGATATAAAGGTGCATGAGGGTACAGAATTGGTAGCAAAGAAGAAACACTGATCGCTTTCTGCCACATTATTTCAACCTCTCTGACCATTTAGAACAAGCCCAATGAATATCTGCTACAGAAAAGACCAACAAGGGCCTCAAAGGATCTCTTACCATGAAGGTTTCAGCTAAGTCTAGGCTGAACTTGGGTACCACATCAAGTACTGAACGTGGGGGTGAGGGTCAATTAGCTCATTTTGTGTGTGGATAAAGTCACATTGCCAGAGCATGGTGCTGGTGCTTTGGGAATAATGGTTGAGCATATAAACATAGGTATGTGTACTAAAAAAAAATGTTGTTAACTTCAACATCTCTGTATGAATCACCATGAAGACCTGAGGGATCTCAATCAGTAAGGGCATCTTGGTGTCAAAGATCAACCATTACCAGGCAGCAGGACCAGTTTCAGGGGCAATAATGCAGCAACAGAATCAACAGAAACAAACAGAATGATTGGAATGCCCTTTGCTTCTCCTCCTTCTGACTTGGTAAAAGGGATTGTCTTCCTTGGATTTTGTAAACCCCTTTGGTTCTTGAAAAATTCAAGGAGTATGTAGGAAATAGTCCTCAGAAGACAGTAAAAGACTTTCTGCTCAACTGAACATTTCAAGACCCAAATAACTAATCCAAAAAAATGGAAGATGTGACACTATTTTTTATCTCATGCATAGGTGTTATACTTGGATGAAATGAACAATGTTAGGATCTCTAAACATAAAGGTCTTACAAGTCCTAAGATAAAGAATCCTGCACGCACTGGCACTTCTAAGCAGTCTACCTTTTGCTTGATTTCTAGCTGATGCAGGGGACTAACTCATTGCCACTCTAAAACTACCCAAACCAAACTACATCTCATCTGATATATAAGATTCAATCATTGTAATTATTTTAAGCCTTAATTTAGTGTTGACTAGCCTTTTCGTGTAAACACTTACATATTATGTTGACTAGAAACAGCATAATCCATGGTAGTTTTTCCAGATTTGTCTTGACAAAATACATCAACATCTTGTTTAAGTAGAAGGCTAACCATACTTGCTGATCCACAACACACAGCAAGTGTAAGAGCAGTCCTAAAATGACAGAGAGGTAATTTTTCCCTTAACTGTAATAAAGTTTAAAGCTAATCTGGCATACTTCACCAATTTAATATCTTGCCTGCCACTGCAGGATTAAACATTTGTATGCCCTAAAAGACATAAGCATCTTGGGTGCTCAAGTGTTAATCTCTGTACAATACCACCCAGGTTAAAAGGAAGGGACAAAAAGAAAACCTCTTATCTCAGGGGGGTGTTGCATAGTAGAAGCTACTAATTTAAAGGCCTCTGATGGGCAAGAAACTATGCTAGGGCCACTTACCTGAAGTGGACAAAGATTTAAGTGAAGATTTCCTCCCAGCTTCCTTAAACTGACATAGTGTAACAGAAAATCAGCTGGGGGATCACATAAGAGCTATCTGCAGGCTGAAAGCAGTAATATTAATAATAATGGTGAAAATAGTAGTCATAGTAGTTTCAGTTAATGATGCCAATAAGCATGTTCTGGGCACTGAATTAAATGCCACACATACACATCTTTCTTACTTATGCACAGGCACTTTTGAAGGAGATATTCTTCTCCTTTTCATATATAACAACATATTTGGTGGTAAATAAGGTTGCCTGGTCACACACCTATCAAGTAAGAAAGCTAGGAATTAAACCCAGTCTTGTGTGAATCCAAAGCCTAGCTCTTTTATCTTATCACCCACCCACACCTTGCCTTCGTTAAAGAAAAAGTGTATCCACTTGAAACTATCTTTACTCCCTCTCTCCATACCAATTAAAAATAATCCCAGCACTTTGGGATGCCAAGGCAGGTGGATCACAAGGTAAAGCGATTGAGAGTATCCTGACCAACATGGTGAAATCCAGCCTCTACTAAGAAATACAAAAATTAGCTGGGCATGGTGGGGTGTGCCTATAATCCCAGCTACTCAGGAGGCTGAGGCAGGAGAGTTGCTTGAACCTGGGAGGCGGAGGTTGCCGTGAGCCAAGATGGTACCACTGCACTCCAGCCTGGTGCCTGGTGACAGAGTGAGACTCTGTCTCAAAAATAAATAAATAAATAAAAATAAAAACACCGAACTACACTGGAATTAAAACAAAAGCTGATGAACTCACAGTATGTGGGAATAGCAATTAATTGTCTTGTAGGGATAAGCTAACATTAATATTCTTCAAAGAAAGCAACTTAAAGCATAGTTATTCAAAAGACAAAATGATTATCAACTCCTATTTATGTTTAATATAGTATATTAGTGGAAAGCATATAAGACATAGAGGTTAAAAACTACTAGAAAGAGTTAAGTTCAATACTGAGTCACAAAGTAAACTAAAAATTAAAGTTCACACTTCATAAGACAAATATGAAATCCATTTAGCTAACATAAATCATATAACCAAAAGCGCCACATTATAACATCAATGTAGTAAGATGAATCCCACTAAAACAGTTCTTTATGTTGCCCGGTCCAATTGTTTTTCTAAATTGATTTGTGTTGATCCTTATCACTATGTTGCAATAAGTTAATCTTATAAATGTTTATGACTTGAGTGACTGCTATCATTCTACAATGCGGAGATTTAAAAAAATTACTATACCTTCCAAATTTATCAAGTGCATTTAAATTAGCATTTTTCTTGATTAAAAATTTCACCATTTTCTGTTTTTGTCCATATACAGCAAGTGAAAGTGGTGTGAGGCCACACTGTAAAACAATACAAAGCAAAACTTATATATGATTCAAAAAATTACATATTTCTCAACTGAACTGGAAACTATATAAGATCCTATAAACTTACACTCATAGAAATTAAACAAATTGTAGTCACTTCCTTCTTACTCTTCTGTGCTTTCCCACACACTGCTCTTCCCTCAGAGACACCCCTCTTCTCCCTCACCACATTAACTCTGATCATCTCAAAAACTCACTTTAAACACTTACTGGTTCCAGGAATCTTTGCTTCTATGCCAGCATTTGGCATGGTATTATTGGATGACAATATTTTTTTCCATCTAAACAAAGAGCTATATCTTTTATCTCTATATTCTCAAACTCTAAGACAAATTGTTGGGTATAAAGCAATAATTTGTAAAGTATTTCTTTAGTTTCACATTTTACCAAAAGATCAAGCTCCAATGTGCAATAAATATTGCTATTAAGTCTCATACTGCCCATTTCAACAATTTTTCCAACATTTATTCATTTAAAATCAATTCGTATTTAAGTTTTCCAGATTGGTAACTAAGTAAATATCAGTTCATAGGACTACTGAAACTAAATTTACAGAATTCCTATATGTATTCTTAATAACTCCGTGGTTTTTATTGTTTAAAACTGCCATCCTGATTAAGCTGATGCTCTACAAACTTTTTATTTTTATTTATTTATTTATGTTTTATTGTACTTTAGGTTCTGGGGTACATGTGCAAATCATGCAGGATTGTTGCATAGGTATATACGTGGCAAGGTGGTTTGCTGCCTTCATCCCCCTATCTCCTCTATCTTGTATTTCTCCCTTCATTATCCCTCCCCACCCTCCCCATCCCCCTGCTGTCCCTCTCCTAGCCCCCACTCAACTGACTGCAGTCTGTGATGCTCCCTTCCCTGTGTCCATGTGTTCTCATTGTTCAACCCCCGCCTATGAGTGATAACATGTGGTGTTTGGTTTTCTGTTCTTGTATCTGTTTGCTCAAATGATGGTTTCCAGATTCATCCATGTCCCTATGAAGGACACGAACTCATCATTTTTATGGCTGTGTAGTATTCCACGGTGTATATGTGCCACATTTTGTTTATCCAGCCTATCACTGATGGACATTTGGGTTGGTTCCAGGTCTTTGCTATTGTAAATAGTGCCACAATGGACATATGTGTGCATGTGTCTTTATAATAGAACAATTTATAATTCTTTGGGTATATACCCAGTAATGGGATTGCTGGGTCAAATGGAATTTCTATTTCTAGGTCCTTGAGGAATCGCCACACTGTCTTCCACAATTTACACTCTGGTTGCCCTAATTTACACTCCCACCAACAGTGTAAAAGTGTTACTATTTCTCCACATCTTCTCCAGCATCTGTTGTCTCCAGGTTTTTTAATAATCACCATTCTAACTGGTGTGAGATGGTATCTTAATGTGGTTTTGATTTGCATTTTTCTAATGAACCAGTGATGATGAGCATTTTTTCATGTTTGTTGGGCTCATGTATGTCTTCTTTTGTAAAGTGTCTGCTCATATCCTTTGCCCACTTTTGATTGGGTTTGTTTGTTTTCTTATAAATCTGTTTTAGTTCTTTGCACATTGTGGATATTAGCCCTTTGTCAGATGGGTAGATTGTTGCAAAATTTTTTTCCCATTCTGTTGGTTGGGTTCACTCTAATGATTGTTTCTTTTGCTGTACAGAAGCTCTGGAGTTTAATTAGATCCCATTTGTCTATTTTGGCTTTTGTTGCCATTGCTTTTGGTGTCTCAGCCATGAAGTCCTTGCCTATGCCTAAGTCCTGAATGGTTTTGCCTAGGTTTTCTTCTAGGATTTTTATGGTATTAGGTCTTATGTTTAGATCTTTAATCCATCTGGAGTTAATTTTAGTGTAAGATGTCAGGAAGGGGTCCAGTTTCTGCTTTCTGCACATGGCTAGCCAGTTTTCCCAACACCATTTAGAGAGATACTGGATAGTCGACAATACAGCTTCAATTGACCAAAGAGGTTTAGAATTTGCTACAATTCTAATTGAGAAGATTCTGATCTTAATAACAACTTACTGACCTAAGCACTTGAATGCTAACAAAGAGACACAAAATTCTGAGAGGAACATTCTCTACTTATTGAAAACTACTCACTGAAAATTTCTATAGACCTTCTGAATGGCAGTGAATAACTGATGGTAGGAAGGAGAAGGTATTATTCCATAAGCTGATTGATACTGCCAATAATATTCATTTTAACATCCCAACCACAGAGATAAAAGTCAGATTAGACCAGGAATGGTGGCTCATACCTGTAATTCTAGCATTTTGAAAGCCTGAGGCAGGCAAATCACTTGAGTCCAATTCAAGACTGGCCTGGGCAACATGGCAAAAACTCATCTCTACTCAGAAAAATATATATATATAAACTGAGGTTAGAGGACCACCTGAGCTTGGGGAGATCGAGGCTGCAGTGAGCTGTGATGGCGCTACTGCACTCCAGACTGGCAAACAGAGAACTTGTCCCAAAAAAGAAAAAAAGTCAAACTATTATTATCAGAAATGAAAGATATAAAGGAATTAACACATATCCAACTCAACCCCAACTCCAACTATTCTAGAGATAAGTTTCTGAGATGTAAGAATTTACATATTACACTTATTTATTCAGTGATTCTTAAGCAAGAGTGTATCCAGATTTGGAGAAATTTGTCATCATTGTTTAGAGAAAAGGTCTCATGATGTTGCCCAGGCTAGACTCAAACTCCTGAGCTCAAGCGATTTTTCCCACTCAGCCTCCCTAGCAGCTGAGACTACAGCCATGCACCACCATGCCTGGCTTCAAGGAAACATTTTGAAACATACGTGTCTGGGATTTATTAGACTTACTTTATGAAAATCTTCAGGGGAGAGCCTAGACTTGTAGATTATTTAAAATTTTCCTCAGGTTACTGGATGCACAATTCTAGCTGAAAACTAGTGCAACAGATAATTACTTCAGTGTCCTCTCTTAGCCACATGACCAATTCCCTTTATCATTTGAGGATTTGGCCAAAAATAGAGAAGAGTAGGAGAGAGATTTATTTGCTGAAAACACCACATAATTTTTCCGGATGAGAGAAGAACAGGGTTTAGTAAACTCAAAATCCAAATTGATCTTGTTACTTATAAGCTCCTTATCTCCCACCTTCCCATAAAGACATTCTAGATTAGAAAGCAGAATTGAGACTCTAGTTGGCTATATCTACCAGAATAGAATCACGAGTCAGTTAAGTACTTGTTATTCCCTCTGCTCCAGGGTTTCCAACTACATTACCACCTATTCACTGCCAATCTAGTTCCTCAGAGGCTTCCGAACATTGATCTGTAGGCAGTTTAGAACTAACTCCCTCTCCCAAACTGAAAACTCATTATCTAAAACTGAAGAGAACCTTGTCTCACCATACAAAGGAAATGAATGAATACCACCACACAAACACACACACACACACACACACACAACCTTTTCATGGTCTTTCCCCTCCATTACCTAATTTCCAAACTAGCTTTGGTATTTCTGATTGCTCGCTTTTCTCCTTTCCATTTCTCCCTCATGAGCAATTAGAGCTACCTTAAACCTTGCCACTGAAGATACATCACTTCATATCTATTACATTTTTTTAGAAACTTGCCAAAGCAGCAGGATTTCTATTCACTGAAACATGTTTTTGTTTTCTTGGAGTTTTAATGTAAAACCTATTTCCAGGGCAAATTTTATTATTTTACAGTCATTAGGCAAAAAAAAAAAAAAAAAAAAAAAAACCAGAAGGGAAAAATTGAAAAAAAAAATACCTTTTACAATTTAAGTGTTTTCAAAAAAAAATTTTACCACAAGTACATTTAAAAAAAAACTGTACCCTCTAATTCTTCTTTAAATTTAACAATATTTAAAATAAAATCTTAGATAATTAAGTCATTTCAAAATATTTTCATTCAGGTATGCTTGAGCTTCCAAACATGAAAAACTAACCCTTACACAGGAGATCGGTGTTAAAACAATTGCATTTCAGTATTTTGAAAATAAAATGGGTAGATCTATACATTTTTTTTGCTTCAATATCAACACCATATAAAAGCAGTGCTTTGGCCAGTAATTTGTCTTCATTGTAGACTGCATAGTGTAGCACGGTATTGCCATACACATCCAGAAGGTTTGGATCAGTGCCATGTTCTAGCAACATTAACACACACTCATCTTCTTGGCACTGTATGGCCTGTCAGTATTAGAGCAAAAACAAATCATAAATCCTAGGAATTAAAAATAAATATTCCACAGGTTTCACCAACTAGTTATATTGAAATGAAAAACTCATCTTTATTCTACATATTGAAATCAAATCCATCTCATGCCGATATAGTTGGCTACTGCATACCTTTATTAGAGCTGTCCTCTTTTCGCTGTCAAAGGCATGAAGTTTTCATCTTCTGTCCAGCAGGAGTTTTGCTATTTCTGAATTCCCATTGGAGAGCAGTTCTGTGAGAATGAGAAGACTTTTTAGGAAATGTAGTGCACTATCTACAGCCACCTCAACAATTCATGTCGTTGCAAACACCCAAGAGTCTGCTATTACTCTGCCTTCAAAACAAACATTGAATTTTCCTTTGAAGAAAGTATACTATGTATTACCCCTCCTTACTCACTGTATGAATGAAAGAGCGCCTATTTGAATAGAAAGAGCAGAGGCCTTGGATTCCATTCAACTTGGGCTGGTATTCTTTTTTCCGCTCTGTCACTTCCTAGATGTTGATTAGACTTTTTGATTCTCAATTTCCTCATCAATAAAATGGGAATGAAAATAGTAGCTTTCTCAGAGAAAACCATTGTAATACTTAAATGAGACTCTACAAAAAAGATAGAAAATAGTTCCTAACACAAATAACAGCTCAATAATTGTTAGATATTATAATTTTTACTACTACTGCTAGAGACAACATTTGAATTAAGTGAGATAATACAATTATGCCTACACTTTGAGGTATGTTTTAAAGATTAGAGGTAATATTCTATTTTAGTGATTCTAAGATGATTCCATGTTTGAACATTTCTTACACTGGAATACCACTTATAATTCATGATTTGCTATAACTGTAATTGGCAGTATTTAAATAATTCTCTTATTGGGGCATAAAATAATGGGGCATCTTACAATCCCTGGTGCCTTACATTAGGTAGGCTATGTTATAATAAACAGGTCTGGTGCAGTTCTAGTGTGATGACCAGCATTTAGATAAATTTTAGTTCTTAAAGGAACTATGAAATAAGAAGGCTGAGGTGAAAACAAAAACAAATTTCTAAAATAAACCAATTCTTACTTTGGTTTTCAAAAAAAAATAAGCCAAAGAAAACTTGAGATTTAAATGACTAGGTATGGCTCACTTTTTTTCAATACTCAGATTTACAGAATGTATGTAAATCAGATATTTCCAATCATTAATATTAGGATTTAAGACTATTATCAATTTTCTTTTTTAAGAAAGGATTTAGATGACTGTTTGTGGAGTTTTTTCAACTTTTACATCCAGGGATACCTGTGCAGGATGCATGGTTTTGTTACATAGGTAAACGTGTGCCAAGGGGGATTGTACAGATTGTTTCATAACCCAGATTTTAAGCCTACTACCTGTTCTATTCTCTGCTGCTTTCCCTCCTCCCAGCCCCCACCCTCTGATAGGCCCAATGTGTGCTGCTCCCCTGTAGGTATCTGTGTGTTCTCATCATTTAGCTCTCACCTGTAAGTGAGAACATGTGGCATCTGGTGTTTTCTGTTCCTGTGTTAGTTTGCTAAGAATAATGGCCTCCAACATCATCCATGTCCCTGTAAAGGACATGTTCTCATTCTTTTTTTGTGGCTGCTCTTTATGTATCACATTTTAGTTCTTAAAAGTACTAAAACAGTCTTTATCCAAGACTGTTGTAAATTGTAAAGGGCAATTAAAGGTTATCTTTTTACTATTTCTACCTTCAGAGACGCTTTTGTTTGAAAGAAAAGAGGAAAAGCTTCAATTGAGATTAAGTTCTAATACCCCAATTTTAAATGTCTCAACTTGCTCAGCCCCAGCATGTAAACATGAAGTTTTCAAAGATGAAGGCCCCTGAGAGATAGTAGAATATGCCTGCCACATAATAGGTGTCTGGCTTATGTTTGATGAATAAATAGATTGAGAGGACACAGCTGTGAGTTCGATATTTAAAAAAAAACCCTGTAGAGGAATACATATGTAATAGTGATAATCAGTTATATTTGCAATTTTAATTTTCATATATAACTAAAGTAAAATCATTAATCCATAGTTTTTACACACCTTAATCTATATATAAGGAAAAGATAAATATATAATAAAATATATATACAATAAAATCTACAGGAACAGGTAAACAGATTCCCCTCTACTTCTGAAGAGGGCAAAAGTTTACAGAAGATACCCATCCACAGAAATAAAAAAAATAGAATGTGAGAAATTATTTGTATCTATGCAAGTAGCATATTTCTTCTCTTCCCAAGGATTATTTCATGACTACTGAAACTTAACTAAAACTTTTGAGATGTTCATTGCAGAAATCACAGATAAGAGAAAGGGAAAAACTTCACTCACAAATCCCCAGAAATACATTTGATCATATTTTCTACATCTTTTCAGCTAATGCAAAAGCAGATTGTTTGTGTATATGTAAAACAAAATGATTTTTTCCTCACTTTATATACCAGATTACATCTTTGCATGTCAAGTATCTCTGTATCTATTGACACCCTCAATGGTTACATATTATTTCATCCCATGGATGCACTGAAATTTGTTCATAAAAATCTTTATATGAGTTCTTCTCAATACGTTGCTATTATAAGCAATACTAAGAAAAACAGATGTATTCATTTCTTAAAGCTATTTCAGAATAATGAAATTGATGGGTAAAAGGCATATACATTTTAAAAATACAGTTCTTACCACCAAAGTATCTATTTGAAAAGTCACAGCAACTTAAACTTTAAGCAACTGTGTAAGTACCACTGTTCATCCTCACAAACTTTGTGGATAGAAAACCGTATTGCATTCCTTTTTTTTTCTTTTGAGAGGGAGTATCGCTGTGTACTCCAGACCAGAGTGCAGTGGCATGATCTTGGCTCACTGCAACCTATTCTTCCCAGGTTCAAGCAATTCTCCTGCCTCAGTCTCCCCAGTATCTGAGATTACAAGTACTTGCCCCCAGGCCCAGGTCCGATGAATTTTTTATTTTTACTAGAGACGGGTTTCACCTTGCTGGCCTGGCTGGTCTCAAACTTCTGACCTCATGATCCACCTGCCTTGACCTCCCAAAGTGCTGAGATTACGGGCATGAACCACCGCACCTGGCCTGTCATTTCTCTTCTAAGTGAAACAGAAAACAGTATTTTATTCCCCTTCTAACTTAAATTCCTTCTCTTACCAGGAATGCTATGTTTTCCTGTGGGCATAGGTCACCAGTAGATATACAAAAAAAGTACTTTGCCCAGTTTTAAATTGAGTTTATTTAGTTGTCTTTTGGTTGATTTGAAAGAATTCTCTGTAAAATTAAAATACATGTTTTGTAAGGATGTTGGACCTTTGTCAATTTTTTTCTTATATACGGGTTTTTTTTTTTTATTTTGCCAAACCAACCTTCAGAATACTATTTTGGGAGGTTCTTAGGAAGGTCATTGTGAACATAAAAATACATCTGCATATATAGGCCAGGCACAGTGGCTCACACCTGTAATCTCAGCACTTTGGGAGGCCAAGGCAGGTGGATCACAAGTTCAAGAGTTCAAGACCAGCCTGGCCAAGATGCTAAAACCCATCTCTACCAAAAATACAAAAACAAATAGCCGGGCATGGTGATGGGAACCTGTAATCCCAGCTACTGAGAGGCTGAGGCAGTGAATTGCTTAAACCTGAGAGACAGAGGTTGCAGTGAGCCGAGATCACACCACTGTACTCCAGCCTGGGTGACAGAGTAAGACTTCACCTAAATATTTATATATGCATATATAAATAGACATTTGTGTTTTTTTCCAGTACTTTTCACCTTTTGTGTATTTAAAGTTTTTAAATCTATACTCCAGGAATTTATTTTTGCGACGTAAAAATCTAGCTAGATTTCTCCAAACAGCATGCATTTCCTTATGAATAATTAAATTTTTTTTACTAATATAAAACATCACCATTATCAAGGGCTAAATTCTTACATACATTTGGGTATTTCCGGATTTCCTATTCTGTTCTGCTCATTTATGTCTTTTCAGCCATTAGTAAACAATTTGTGGAAATAGCAAATGCAAATTTTGACATCTGGAAAAGCAAATCTTTTTCTATTCTGCTACAAAAAAATTAATTTATCACAGTAACAGACAGCATGCCTAATTTAAAAATGCTAAAACTTTGCTATTTTCATTTGGCTTAGGTAAAAGTGATAAACACAGAAAGAGCTCATATCTTAAGAGAAATGAGTCTTCCTACTTAAAGACACAAAGCATCTTCCCATTTATTTTCCTTCTAAGGTTTCTCAGTAAATAACGTATTTACATAGGATACATTGATATAAAATGCTTATTGAATTTTATTTGAAGAATGTTTAGACAGAAGTTGATATACTATGGAACTTAGTTCTCAATATATACCTTTCTATAATGTATATAACATTGTTTTAAAATGTGTACATTAAAAATAATCTGCTGCAACGATTTAATTTTGCGAGTTAAATCACTTTAAGACAGTCTATTAGTGTTCTATAAGGGAAATTATAATTTGACTGGAGGTCAGTTAAAGTTTTGTTTTCGTGTTGCTGCTCATAAAGAGGCCTGGGCCCTGACCCTTCTGAGGTTTTCACACCCAGGGCGGTGTGGGGCCTGCAGAGACGATAAAGCCAGGCACCCCACCACCACCCCCAAACCAGTAGGGCATATCCCCACCACCCCATCTCCTCTTAGAGAGGCCCAGTTACCTTTTTCTCTTGTCCCTCTTGTTCACATTAGAACATTTTATAAAGGCACTAATTCCATTCAGGAGGACTCTGCCCTCCCTCATGACCTAAACCACCATTCAATAGCTCCACCTCCTAATACTGCCTCATTGGTGGTTAGGTTTCAAAGATGAATTTGGGCAGGGGGGATACAACATTCAGACCATAGCAAATTCCCTTAGCTTTACGATAGGTCCTAATACTACAATTTCAAATGTAGTATTTCAGCCTTTAGTAAATAGATGAGTTGGGTAAGAAAATGTTTCCAGAGCAATTATTTTGGCTGGGAGAGTAGCCTTTTTAGAATCTCTTTTTCTTAGGGTTGTGTGTTTCTAAGAGGGCAGAAGTAACTGCCCTATGAGAGAAGTTGCACATCTCCTCACCTCTGGAGTAATGGAAGTGTTCCCTGATTGCCAATCCTGCTTTGAATTGAGTGACTTGCTCTGCCCTGGCCAGCCCAGAGAGAAGATGTTGCAGGTACATTAGAGAAGGGCCCTGGTTAGGGCAGGGTATACATACCTCTGGCACCAGCTGTAGCACCTTATCCACCTCTGTAACCACAGTACTAGCACAGTGTTTAGCATACAACAGGGGCTCAGTAAATGTTATATTGAACAGAAGAAACTAGCCAGCCTGCTGCTTACTTTCTCTGTGACCTTAGGCCAGTCACCTCATCTCTTTAAGCACAATTTATCCATCTGTAAAGGGGAATGATAGTAATACCTAGGCTAAGGGTTTACTTGAATATGAAATAATGACATTTTACTCCTGAAAGCAATTTGTGGACTTTAAAGCATCATGCAACTATAAGGGATGATAAAGTATAAAGCTGCCTCCCAGCTGTCTATTTGGTAGATACAAACATTTTATTCACTAAAATCCAGTGCCATTTCTTTTGCTGAAAATTTCCTCTTCAATAAAGTATGTGATCCAAGAAAATCTAAGAAAATATATTTTATCTATAGGTCTCAATGGCTTCATTTTCATTTTATTGAAAAAAATGCAGCTTATATGCAAAAGAGATTGATCACTATTGATTGAGCTATTCCAAAGTCTAAAGTATTTTTTGATATGAAAAACACTAGACTTAGAAGGTATTTAAAAATGCTTCTTTTTCTACAGAGACTAATTCATATATTCTATAAACCAAAAAATATTTAATATACATTGCAATGCAAAATTGAAAAGCTGGGAAGAAATGTCACAGGCACTGTGGTGGGGGAGGAGAGCAGGGGAATGGGTTATTTAGGAGAAGTTTGAATGAAGAAGAAAGCAGAGCTAGGAAGGCATTAAATCTTTTGACATGACCCAAGAACCACCCCAAATAGTTTTGCCTCCTTAACACCCAAGAGAACTGAAAGAAAGAGCTGAGGTGAAAATAAAAGAGGAGCCATGAAAGAAAAGACTTACTTGGGGGAGCTAAGTAGGGTAAGAAAAAGCTAAAGAAGACACTGAAATGAAAGAAAGTTCTAAGACATATTCTTTTTTTTTTTGAGACGGAGTCTCACTCTGTCTTCCAGGCTGGAGTGCAGTGGCGCGATCTGGGCTCACTGCAACTTCCATCTCCTAGGTTCAAGCGACTGTCCTGCCTCAGCCTCCTGAGAAGCTGGGATTACAGGTGCTCACTGCCATGCCTGGCTAATTTTTGTATATGTGTATATATATATACACACACACACACATATATATATATATATATATATATATATATATATATATATATGTATAGATGGTGTTTTGCTGTGTTGGCCAGTCTGGTCTCGAACTCCTGACCTCATGTGATTCACCCACCTCAGCCTCCCAAAGTGCTGGGATCACAGGCATAAGCCGCAGCACCTGGCCCTAAGACATATTCTTAAAAAAAATTCTAGATAGACTGTATAACAACTTTGCAACAGACTTTGTGTATAAATACACATTTTTGTAGATTTGGAGGTTTATCTTCAGGATATTAGATTCCTAGAAGTGGGGCTGGTGACTTCTCGGGATAGAATTAAAACACATTTGTAATTTTGAGCTAAAATGAAGCATTTGATTCTATTCTATTTTAATGACACAATACCCATTTTTTCTTACTCTTTAACTCAACAATTAAAGCAATGCTCACTCCTATTAGTTATGTTTTTAAACTTTAAATTTGTTGTGGACAAAAATTAAACATCTAAAAATATGTAAATTCTCTTACTACAACAAACCAGCTTCAAGGTTCTCTAAAATATAATTATCTACCTCTAAAACTCTAAGGCCAGATTTTATGGCCAGGAAGTAGAAAGGTGTATAATCTTTAATGGACTTTTAGTTCATTTTGC
Organism: Leontopithecus rosalia; assembly: GCA_028533165.1. Classification (NCBI taxonomy): domain Eukaryota; kingdom Metazoa; phylum Chordata; class Mammalia; order Primates; family Cebidae; genus Leontopithecus; species Leontopithecus rosalia. The sequence goes on along the minus strand of CM052661.1, from coordinate 39,101,151 downwards.
CAGTTAAACAGCAATTCAGGAAAGAATTAAACTTTGAAAAAAAAAGAAAGTACATGTCAGGTGCGGTGGCTCACACTTGTAATCCCAGCACTTTGGGAGGCTGAGGTGGGTGGATCATCTGAGGTCAGAAGTTTGAGACCAGGCTGGCCAACATGGTGAAACCCTGTCTCTACTAAAAATACAAAAATTAGCCGGGTGTGGTAGCAGTCGCCTGTAATCCTAGCTACTTGGAAGGCTGTGGCAGCAGAATCTCTTGAACCCACGAGGTGGAAATTGTAGTGAGCTGAGACTGAGTCATTGCACTCCAGCCTGGGCAACAAGAGTGAAACTCTGTCTCAAGTAAACAAAACAAAACAAACAAAAAAAAAAGAAAAACACATATGTAATTTTGTTAGATTTTGCCAAATTTTTCTCCAAAAATGTTGTGTCATTGTGCATTTGGCCAGATGTATTTGGAAGTGTAGCTTCAGCAAAAGAAGGTGTTTACATGCTTTTTTAAAATTTTGCCAATCTAATAATGGAGAGGAAATGATATTTTGGTGTAGTCTTAATTTCCATTTCTCTAATTATGAGTGAGGTTGAACCTATTTTCATATGTTTAAGGACCATTTAAAAATCTGTTTTTGAATTATCTATTCATGACTTTTGTCCATTTTTCTATTGTGTTTTTAGTCTTTTTCTTATTCCTCAATTTTAAAGTGTTCTTGATATATTAGAGATATTAGTCTTTTTTCCCCCATGGCATAAATTGCAAATACTTTCTCCTGGTTTTTCAGTTGTCTTTTGACATTGTTTATGGTACTTTTTGCCATGCCAAAGATTTTTATTTTTATATAGTTAAATAACTAAATCTTTTATTATACCTGAATTTTGAGTTATAGTTAGATGACCTTTTTCTATACTGAAATTATAAAGAAATTCACCAATGTTTTCTTTTAATTATTTACATTTAGATCCCTGGTCTATTTGGAATCTTTTCCAGATGGCTAACCAGTTGTCCCAGCATTACTTTTTGAACATTTCATCTTTGCCTTAGTGACTTGAGATGTGTCCTTTATCCTATGCTAAGTTAATATCTATATTTGTGCCTCTTTCTGGAACTTGAATATGTATATAGTTGAGTCCCATATCAATTCTTGCACTGTATTAACTAGTGCTCTAGTGCTCGGTATATGATAGGGCTGATTTCAGATAGAGAAGTGGCCATTGTCCTCTGATTGGGTAGTGGCAACACAAGTCATTTGCCAAGTAAAGCAGTACTGTCAAACATGTTAGGGGATGGGGAATGAGGAGAGAAGAGTTGAAATTTAATAGGTTGGGGAGGAATAACATTGGGAGAAATGCCTGATGTAGGTGATGGGGGATGGTGGCAGCAAACCACCATGGCATCTGTGTACCTATGCAACAATCCTGCAAGATCTGCACATATACTCCAGAACTTAAAATATAATAAAAACAAAAACAAAAAAAGAAGAGAGATTTTTTGAAAGAGGTGGCCAAGCCATGTGCAGACAATTTCCATGAGAATCTTAAGAAATTTTTATGTCCAGTCTTATGGTGCAGCCCATGCTGACTATAAGTGCCTTCTATCTGCCTAAAACTGCAGTAAAGACTTTAAGTAATTGGTTTCTTTGTAAATATAATAGAAAGGGGTTGGAGCTATGTTCCATCAGTGCCAAGATGTGAATAATAAGAAATAACAGAGACGGGGGAACATGGTGCTATAGAAACAACTAAGGATTGCAGCTCTCAGTCAAGACGCAGAGGGTGAGTTCACGCTGCATTTCCAGATGGATCTTTGTTGCCCACAGAATGGGGAAATTCCCAGGTGTAGGAGAGACACGGGACACCAGCACAGCTGTCTCCACTAGCGCGGCTGTTTCGGCTGGTGCGGCAGCGCAGCGGCACGCCACACAAAACGCACTGATGTGGATGCCCTGTTAAAACAGCAATTTGAGATTTGGGAGGGCAGATTAGCATATTTATCTGATTAAACGGGATTTGGACAGTGAGCCAGGCCAGGAGATTCCTGGGAAGTGAACTGTGAGCTGGTGCAGCAGGTCACTGCAAGCGAAATCACACAGATCTCGGTGCCATTTCAGCCGGCGACTGAAACACCTGGGAGAGAGTCAACTGTTCAACTTAAAAGAAAAAAAAGCAAAAATGCTCTGAGGCAGGGAGCCAAGTGATCAGGCTTGACGGGTCCCACCCCCACAGGGACAAACAAAACGGCAATGCAAAATGCTCAGGGTTGAGAGTTTCACTGCAGGTACAGCTGAACCCAGGACTGTGCAGCTCCGTGGGGTAGGGGCGTCTGCCATTACCGAGACCTTCTGCCCCTACTGAGGTACTGACCCATTGCTGATGCAGCCAGCCATTGCCGAGGCAACCCGCCATAAAAGAGAGACTTCACCAGAGCCCAGGTCAGCAGGGTGGAGCCCACATCAGTAGGGCGGAGCTCAAAACATCAGCATGGAGCCCACAGCAAAAGGGCGGACCCCATGCCAGCAGGGCAGAGCCTCGACAGGCAAATAGTGACTAAACTGCCTCCTAACTGGGCAGGACAGTGAAATGGATACTCATAAAGAAAGCCCTAACTCCCCGAGACAGAGCATTTGAAGGAAAAAAGGGGTTTTATGAGTTCTGCTGCAGCAGACTTAAATGTACTTGCCTAGCAGCCCTGAATGAACAATGGAGCTCACAGCTCAGCACTTGAGCTCCTATAAAGTCTCCTCCGTCTCATCAAGCAGCTCCCTGACACCTGTATACCCAAAGAGTCACCTCAAAAAGGACTGATCAGACTGACATTTGGTGGGCATCGTTTTGGGACAAAGATAGAAGAAGAAATTGGTAGCTTCCCTCACTGTTCCACAGCTGCTACAGGTGTACCCCAAGCAAGCAGGGCCCAGAGTGGACCTCAGCAGTCTTACAGCAGAGGGGCTAGACTGTTAGAAGGAAAACTAAGAAACAGAAATACTTCATCATCAACAATCTGGGCCTCTACTCAGAGACCCAATCAAAAAATCAACTACTCAGATGACAGGTGGATAAATCCACAAAGATGGGAAGAAACCAGTGCAAAAAGGAGGAAAACACCTGAAACCAGAACACCTCACCACCTACAAAGGACCAAAACTCCTCACTAGCAAGGGAACAAAGCTGGACGGAGAATGAGAGTGATGAAATGATAGAATCAGAATTCAGAAGGTGGGTAATGAGAAACTTCTGTGAGCTAAAAGAAAATGTTCTAAATCAATGCAAAGAAACTAAAAATCTTAAAAAAAGATTTGAAAAAAGATTCGAGGAAATGATAACAAGAATGGACAAATTAGAGAGGAATATGAATGAATTGAAAGAGCTGAAAAACACAACACAAGAACGTCAAGAAGCATGCACAAGTTTCAACAGCCGAATTGACCAAGGAGGAGAAAGGATATCAGAAGGTGAAGATCAACTCAATGAAATAAAACGAGAAGCCAAGATTAGAGAAAAAAGCACAAAAAGGAATAAACAAAGTCTCTAAGAAATGTGGAACTATGTGAAGAAACCTAATCTACATTAGATAGATGTATGAGAATGTGACGAAGAGAATGAATCCAAGCTGGAAAATACTCTTCAGGATATTATCCAGGAAAATTTCCCCAACCTAGCAAGGCAGGCCAACATCCAAGTCCAGGAAAATACAGAGAACACCACAAAGATACTTCACAAGAAGAGCAACCCCAAGGCACACAATTGTCAGATTCACCAGGGTGGAAATGAAGGAGAAAATCCTAAGGGCAGCCAGAGAGAAAGATCGGGTCACCCACAAAGGGAAGCCCATCAGAGTCACAGAATATCTCCTGGCAGAAACCCTACAGGCCAGAAGAGAGTGGGGGCCAATATTCAACATCCTTAAAGAAAAGAACTTTTAACCCAGAATTTCATATCCAGCCAAACTAAGCTTCATAAGTGAAGGAAAAATAAAATCCTTTGCAAACAAGCAAGTACTCAGAGATTTTGTCAGCACAAGGCCTGTTTTACAAGAGCTCCTGAAGGAGGCACTACACATACAAAGGAACAACCAGAACCAGCCATTCCAAAAACATACCAAATGCTAAAGAGCATCAACAAAATGAAGTATCTGCATCAACTAATGGGCAACACAGCCAGCTAGCATCAAAAATGGCAGTATCAAATTCACACATAACAATATTAACCCTAAACGTAAATGGGCTAAATGCACCAATCAAAAGACACAGACTGGCAAATTGGATAAAAAGCCAAAACCCATCGGTGTGCTGTATCCAGGAAACCCATCTCACATGCACAGATACACAAAGGCTCAAAATAAAGGGATGGAGGAAGATTTACCAAGCAAATGGAGAGCAGAAAAAGCAGGAGTTGTAATTCTCATCTCCGATAAAATAGACTTTAAAGGAACAAAGATCAAAAGAGAAAAAGAAGGTCATTACATATGGGTAAAAGGATCAATACAACAAGAAGAGCTAACAATCCTAAATACATATGGACCCAATACGGGAGCACCCAGATATATAAGGCAAGTTCTTAATGACTTACAAAGAGACTTAGACTCCCACACAGTAATAGTGGGAGACTTTAACACTCCACTGTCAATATTAGACAGATCAACCAGGCAGAAAATTAACAAGGGAACCCAGGACTCGAACTCAGACCTGGAACAAGCAAACCTGGTAGACATTTACAGAACCCTCCACTCCAAATCCATAGAATATACCTTCTTCTCAGCACCACATCACACCTACTCTAAAATTGATCATATAATTGGAAGTAAAGCGCTCCTCAGCAAATGCAAAACAACTGAAATCATAACAAGCAGTCTCTCAGACCATAGTGCAATCAAGTTATTACTCAGAATCCAGAAACTAACTCAGAACCACACAGCTTCATGGAAACTGTACAACTGGCTCTTGAATGTTGATTGGATAAACAATGAAATGAAGGCAGAAATAAAGAAGTTCTTCGAAACCAATGAGAACGAAAACACAACATACCAGAATCTCTGGGACACATTTAAAGCGGTATCCAGACGAAAATATATAGCAATAAGTGCCAATATGAGAAGAGTGGAGAGATTCAAAATTGATATTCTATTATCAAAATTGAAAGAGCTAGAGGAGCAAGATCAAAAAAACTCAAAACCTAGCAGAAGACAAGAAATACCTAAGATCAGAACAGAACTGAAGGAGATAGAGACACGAAAAACCCTTCAAAAAATGAATAAATCCAAGAGCTGGTATTTTGAAAAGATCAACAAAATAGACAGACCACTAGCCAGACTG
>CM052661.1:39071676-39095348 GCA_028533165.1 Leontopithecus rosalia | reverse complement strand
TCCCATTACTGGGTATATATCCAAAGGACTATAAATCATTCTACTATAAGGACACATGCACACGAATGTTCATTGCAGCACTGTTTACAATAGCAAAGACCTGGAACCAACCCAAATGCCCATTGATGATAGACTGGACTGGGAAAATGTGGCACATATACACCATGGAATATTATGCAGCAATCAAAAATGATGAGTTTGTGTTCTTTGTGGGGACATGGATGAATCTGGAGAACATCATTCTCAGCAAACTGACACAAGAACAGAAAATGAAACACTGTATATTCTCACTCATAGGCAGGTGATGAACAATGAGAACACATGGACACAGGGAAGGGAGTACTACACACTGGGGTCTATTGGGGGGAATAGGGGAGGGACAGTCGGCGGGGGAGCTAGGGAGGCATAGCATGGGGAGAAATTCCAAATGTGGGTGAAGGGGTGGAAGGCAGCAAAACACACTGCCACGTGTGTACCTATGCAACTATCTTGCATGTTCTGCACATGTACCCCAAAACCTATAACGCAATTAAAAAAAAGAAAGGAAGAAATAACAGCAAGCATGGAGCAGAGAATGATTCCGCAATGTTTGGAAGTCACGTCTAGAGGTGATTATGAAAAGGTAAACCTCTCCAAGAATTCACAGTGCATGGGTAATGGTGGCAAAATTCTGGGTATTCTGGGAAAAAAATCCAGAAGTACAGGTACATTTATTGGAATTACTCATCACAGAAACTTACTGTTGGGGAGTGATTACTGTATGCTAATGTAGGTTTGTACAAAACCTTTTGGAGTCCCCCCACAATAGAATGACTTATTGAATTGAACAGAAAGGAATTTTTCCTACATACCAGAATTTGGTGGAATTACCGCTTGCCCAATATAGACCATTAATGATGACTAGAGCCGGTAGTTTTGCTAGACAAACATTCCTTCAAATTCTCAATATAACATTCCTGCTAGAGGGTAAGTACAATCTGCTTTGGAGAGCCAATGCTGGAGTACCCAAAGGCTGTTCTGTAATTGGATTCTCTTCCCCTTGTCCTCTCTGAACTCTCCCCCAACCTAGAGGGTTTCAATGTTGGAGCATCTGAGTGCCAGCCAGATAGACAAGTATGAGAATTTTGCTTTCAGGTAGGATCATAAAACATTCAAGGACCTGAAGTATGTCCAGGAAGTTCAAAGGGTGGCCCAGGAGGCAAATCCTTAATTAGTATTGAGTTAAAGACAGTAAAAATCAGCTCACACTTCCAAGAATATGAGCAGAGCCACATCAAGTTGAGATATCTAGACCAGAAAGAAAAAAGAATTGTAATAAAATGGGAGGAATTTAGGGTATAGGACATAGGAGACTGTCTCTGTTAAACTGATGGGTCCCAGGCTTACAAGTATTTGCTCTCAGCTATTTGGTTTGGGTTTCTGGTTGTGTTGATTCAACTTAAACGTACAGGTTCAGGACAAGTTGTGCAAAGAAAAAAAGCACAGAGGACTCAATGGTAGCTGAATCCTCATGAGAGTGACAGAATCCAGAATGACTCAAAAGTTCTGGCTAATTCATGAAAGCAATAGTGAAGGCTTAGTTGTATAGTTTAAAGAGCATCAAATTCAAAAGAACAAAAATGAGTGATTCCCAACTTGTTGAACAAATTACTAGTTTTTATTCTTTTAGTTCAGGTGACCTATTTATGGTTCTGAGCCTATACAAATTAAAATATAAAAAATACCTACCTTGGGCTGGGTGCAGTGACTCATGCTTATAATCCTAGCACTTTGGGAGGCTGAGGAGGGTGGATTGCCTGAGGCCAGCCTGGGCAACTCAGTGAAACCCCATCTCTGCTAAAATACAAAAATTAGCCAGGCACGGTGGTGGGCACCTGTAATCTCAGCTACTTGGGAGGCTGAAACAGTAGAATTACTTGAACCCTGGAGGAGATTGCAGTGAGCAGAGATCACACCATTGCACTCCATCGAGACTCGTTCTCAAAAAAAAAAAAAAAAAAACCAAAACAAAGCACAACAAAAACATACCTTGCCAGGCTGTCTGGGAGGATCAAATAAACTACACCTGTGAAAGTAAATCACACAGTGTTTAGCAAATATTTTTTGGCATCTTTTTCTCCATGCCTCTTTTCTTCTCTTTCTCCCTTTCTTTCTCTATTCCTCCTCTTTATCTTCCACAGTAGACACCTTAGAAGCATCCCTGCCTGAGAATCAGACCCACCAAGCTGTTCACTACAGTCTGATTTTCTGACATTGCCACAGTGACCTTCAAGTGCATTAATATGTTGGTTTCCTTGAATGCCATCTCAGCTAGGGGGATGCTCTATGCCCACATGTTAGTAAGCAGAGGGCAACTGAAGCCTTCAGTTAGGGTGCCTTAGAGAAGGTGAGCGGAAACCTCAGCAAATTCAAAGCATGTGTTTTATAACTCAGGAGAGCACACAAGGGCAGACTGTCTGTCAGTTGTTTCCAGGGGTGAGTAGGGAGGCTTTGCTAACTGCATTCCACCAGTCACTGTTGACACCTCTCCAGAGGTGACACATTTCCCTCTACCCTATAGCAAATTTGTCTTATTAGCTAAAATGATACCAGTTTGGAAACAACCTCTAAAAAGCAGTTACCTATAGAGTTACAAAACAGGGCTCAGGCAGACCGTATATATATTCATGTGACCAAAATTGTACGTTATTTATTTTGTAATCAGATGAAAAAAGGCAACTGTAACCTGGGGGAAAAGTTTTGGAGGTATCTATAAGAGGGTGATAGCTGAAACCATGCAACAGGGTGAGATCACTCAGGGAGAGAGTGGAAAGCAATAGTTAAGGAGCAGACAGACATTAGCCGAGCATGGTGGCAGGTGCCTATTATCCCAGCCACTCAGGAGGCTGAGGCAGGAGAATTGCTTGAGCCCCAGTGGGAGTGGAGGTTGCAGTGAGTCGAAATCACGTCATTGCACTCCAGTCTGGGCAACAAGAGTGAAACTCCCTCTCAAAAAAAAGGAGCAGATAGAGAAAAATGAAGTTGAAAAAGCAAAGCCAGAGTAATGGGAGCACAGCCAGTATAAAGTAGTATCGCTAAAGAATCAAGGCTAAGAATGTCAAGATGTTGGAGGGCTAGCAAGTTAGGAATATAGATTGATATACAGGTTGGGGACAAGGGAGGAGCCTTTCAGTGGTGTCCCGTTTCTGCTAGGATAAGTTCCTAAATTTCTCACAATGCCCAAATTGCCCTTCAACCTCATGTCACATCATTCCCATTCTCCCACTGCCAACTCTCTGGCTTTCTTCTCCTTTCCCCAGTGCACCATGTTCTCTCCTACCACAGAGCCTTTGGATGGGCTATTTCTCTGCCTGGAATACTCTTCCCTTAAGGTGCACTTTAATTTATCTTTCCAAACACAGATGAAGCATCATTTCCTCACTAACCCCTTCCCTGGCTAATCCAGGTGAAGCCAAATTTTTATTTTTATTTTATTTTTGAGATAGAGTCTCACCCTGTCACCCAGGCTGGAGTGCAATGGCATGACTCGGATCACTCAACCTCCACCTCCCAGGTTCAAGTGATTCTCCTGTCTCAGCCTCCTGAACAGCTGAGATTACAGGCATCTGCCACCATGCCCAGCTAATTTTTGTATTTTTAGTAGAGACGGGTTTCACCATCTAATAGAGACAAGATTTCACCATATTGGTCAGGGTGGTCTTGAACTCCGGACCTCAGGTGATCCACCTGCGTTGGCCTCCAAAGGTGCTGGGGTTACAGATGTGAACCACTGCACCTGGCCAAGCCAAATTATTTAATTTTATAGAATCATGTTTCTTTCTATTCTAGCACTCTTCCCAGTTTATAGTTATGCATGCATATTTGTTTTTTTGTGAATATGTGTCATTCACTGGATTGTAAACTTCATTAGAGTAAGACTTGAGAAATTCTTAGCACAGCAATATTTTAACTAAATACCAATGGAATAAAGTTTCCCACTGGAATAAAGTTTGATGTAGAAACAGACATCCTGTACTTTCTTCCCATTAGTGCATGCCTAAACAACGCCATCAGAATGGATGAACCTGGAAACCATCATTCTCAGCAAACTGACACAAGAACACAACACCACATGTTCTCACTCACAGGCAGGTGTTGAACTATGAGAACACTTGGACACAGGGAAGGGAGCATCACACACTGAGGTCTGTCGGGGGGAAGTAGGGGAGGGACAGTCGGGGGTGGGGAGTTGGGAAGGGATAACATGGGGAGAAATTCCAGATATAGGTGATGGGGAAGAAGGCAGCAAACCACATTGCCATGTGTGTACCTATGCAACAATCCTGCATGTTCTTCACATGTACCCCAAAACCTAAAATGCAATAAAATATATATTTTTAAAAAAGAATTACTTTAGTATTTCTCCATGATCTGACACTCAAGACATGACATGGCCCATCTCAAGTCTATGAGCTTCTTGGGTAGGTTGGCATGGGATAAGCCATTATGAAGATTTTACAGTCAATAGTTCCTAGTCTTTGGAAGGGCCACAGACACCTTTATGAATACAATGAAAGCTAGATTCTGTTATGGGTTGAATTGTTTTCCCCCAAAGAGATGTTGAAGTTTTAACCCCCGTGTCTATGAATGTGACCTTATTTGGAAATAGAATCTTTGCAGCTGATGAACTTAAAATAAAGTCATTTGGGTAGGCCCTAATTCAATATAACTGATGTCCTTATATAATGGGGAAACATGGGCACAGAGATGAATATGTATGGAGGAGACACAAGGAGATCACCATCTATAAGCCAAGGTGACCTGGAACTACAAGAAGCTGGGAGAGAAGGATGGAACAGGTTCTCCCTCACAGTCCCCAAAGGAACCAGTCCAGCTCACACCTTGATTTCAGACTTCTAGCTTTCAAACTGTGTGGCAATAAATGTATGTTGTTTAAGCCACTCAGTTTGTGGTAGTTTGTTAAAGCAGCCCCAGGAAGCTGACAGAGAAACTTTCTCTAGAAATAAAATTTCTTGAAAGCATACCCAACTTTGCATGTAATTTCCAGGTGTTGACAGATCCACTGAGGACCAGGTTCATCATTTTATAGCATCAAAGATGCTATAAAATTTCCAAACTAAAATCCCCCAGTATAAAGGCAAAGGAAAGAAGAAAATTGGCAACAGCTACTATTGGCTGTATGTCTGACCCTTGCCTAAGCACCTGGCATATACTACTTCACTGAATCCTCATAACCACTCTATGAAATAAATGGAAATACAGACCCAGAGAGATTGAACATCATGCAGAAATTCACACATCTAGAGACTGACTGAGCTGGGAATAGGATCTGAGTTTTCTTTGACTCTGAAACCAGTGCTTTTTCTGTTCCTGCCCTGCCTCTGAGTGACCTGTGAGAGCCAAAGCACATAATATGTGGCTTCCTGGGCTGTGAGGTTACAGCGAGACCAGGGTTTTGTGAATGTCAGTGACTTAAAGGTAAATTGGAGAATAATTTTCTTTAAAAAGTTAAGCTGGGCATGGTGGCTCACACCTGTAATCCCAGCACTTTGGGAGGCTGAGGCAGGTGGATCATGAGGTCAAGAGGTCAGGAGACCAGCCTGGCCAACATGATGAAACCCCATCTCTACTAAAAATACAAAAAATAATTAGCTGGGTGTGGTGTCAGGTACCTGTAATCCCAGCTACTTGGGAGGCTGAGGCAGGAGAATTGCTTGAGCCAGGGAGGCAGAGGTTGCAGTGAGTGGAGATCGCACCACTGCACTCCAGCCTGGCACCCGGCAACAGAGTGAGACTCTGTTTCAAAAAAGAAAAAAAAATCTGTAAAGTCATTATCAGGATTCTTGATTATATATGGATGAAAAATCAGGTTCAGAAAGATCTATAGTATAGAATGGACCCAAATTTCACAGGGGTCATTTGACTTGAAAGCTGGTGGCTTCCCGGCATTCCCCTGCAGCTCAGCTGCATCGCTTTAAGCCAACAGCTCCGCATAGTGATTAGAAACTGACCAATGTAAATCCCAGCTGTGTCACTTCCTGGCTGACATTGGAAATGCTACTTAATCTCTCTGCACTTCAGATTTCTCAACTATAAAAAAATAAAATAATGCTCTTCAGATTTCTCAACTATAAAAAATAGGATTGTTATAAATTAAATGAATTAATACTTGTCAAATAGGACAGTGCTTTGTGATTTGTAAGTGCTATGAACAAGTTAGCCATTACTATTACTATAACTGCAAAGGGTACCACAGTCCCAAGTTCATCAGGGGAAAATAGAATATTGCCCAATGTCTGGGAAAAAAATAAATTTATATATAACCACATAAATATATTTTTAAAAAAGGAAACAAAGAACATTTAATACCTAATCTCAACAGCTTTTTCCAATAAGCCTTCCCAAAAGAAAGGAAGAAAGGAAGAAAGAAAGAAAGAAAGGAAGGAAGGAAGGAAGGAAGGAAGGAAGGAAGGAAGGAAGGAAGGAAGAGAAAGAAAGAAAGAAAGAGAAAGAAAGAGAAAGAAAGAAAGAAAGAAAGAGAAAGAAAACCTTGAGGCCGATATTTGAGAAATGTTGGCTTTAAAAACTTGTTTTCCGGGCAGAGCGAATTCCTTTATTTGCATCTATCTCACTCCCTTTCTCTTGCCCTGCAACCTTATTAAGAACTTGGATGAACTGAATAATACCACCCTCGTCCTATGATTACCATTATTCTTGGCATCCCAAAATAAAGCCCATCCAGGGACTCTTAGAGGAGCCCTATCACCATTAAAATCTTTAACCTCGAAGTTTATTCAGCTTATCAGCTATAACTGGGATAATGGAAAGATAGGGATTTAGTGACAGTCTTTAGCTGGGCTAAGCACTAAATCCTAAATTCTGCCTATTTAGGATTTAGTACTTAGCCCAGTTACAGGTCCAGAACTTTCTATGGACTCTCTCTTCTCAGCATATGTTTGATTTATGAGTTCAGTTCAATTAGCAAATCTCTAGTGATCCTTTACTTGTGCAAATAACCATGGAGAATTCAAAAAATGTTTAAGATGGGAATTTGCCCTTGAGGAAAATAAAGCCTAATTGGAAAACCAAGGGCTGATTCACATTAAAAAGTAGTAAGTGACTGTCTGAGTCTGGCTAGGATATCTCTCACACTCTGACTGATACTTACTTGAAATTGTTCTATCATAGTTTCATGTTTTTAATTCAAACTTTTGCTCCCTCAAAATCCAAGTGACTGCCCATCTCGCTTACCTTAAAAACACTTTCCTCTAGACCAGTGGTTCTCCACCGACATCAGTGTCACCTGGGAGCTAATTAGAAATGTGAATTCCCAGGCCCTGCCCCAGATCTACTGTATCTGCAACTCTGGGAGCGGGGAAACCAGCAACCTGTTTTACCATCTGTCTCAGGTGGTCCCAAGTCATGCTACAGCTTGAGAGTCACTGGTCTAGGAATTTTACTCTAATCCCCGAAATTGGACTAAAGGCTTGTGGAGGACACAAAGTAGTTTTGCCCAAGCATGTGCATTTCGAAGGAATGAGAATCAAAAGATTCAATGGCTGGTAAAGAGAAGACCCTCAAGATTTCAGTAGCCCATTGGCTTGAATTAATACCCTTTAATGGAAGACTAAAAACAGATGGATGAAAGATTGCCCCAACTCTCAAAGATGAACTGAGGAAGGGCCAGTGTTTTCTGTAAAAATAATGTGGAGGTGATTACAAAAAATGGTCAAATGATTCATTAGAACTTAAATGTTCTGGCCAGGTGCAGTGGCTCACACCTGTAATCCCAGCACTTTCAGAGGCCGAGGTGGGTGGATCACAAGGTCAGAAGTTCAAGACCAGCCTGGCCAATGTGGTGAAACCCCGTCTCTACTAAAAATACAAAAATTAGCTGGGTCTGGTGGTGCATGCCTATAATCCCAGCTACTCCAGAGCCTGAGGCAGGAGAATTGCTTGAACCGGGTGGTACCCAAGAGGCAGAGGTTGCAGTGAGCCGAGATTGTGCCATGGCACTCCAGCACTCCAGCCTGGGCTACAGAGTGAGACTCCACCTCAACAACAACAACAACAACAAAGAACGTAAAAGTTCTACAGCACACTTCCGGACTGCCAGAATTTATCTGGAAATATGTTTAAAGTTGGCAATACTTAAATGTCCTTCTCACTAATTGGAGGGTGGGAATGGATGGATGATGTCCTAATAAATTTTAGAAGGCTTTCAATTTCGTATCATCAAAATGCTTTCCAGAAATGAGCCAAAGAATAGACCAGCCACATAAGAGTGATATAACAGACTCTGGGGACTTGGCTGGGGGGAAGGTTGGGAGTGGGGTGAGGTATAATAGATTACATATTGAGCACAGTGTACACTGCTTGAGTAATGGGTGCACTAAAATGTCAGCAATCACCACTAGAGAACTTCTCCACCAAAAGCCACCTGTATCCCAAAAACAATTTTTTAATTGTTTTAAGTAAAAGAAGAATAGGCCAGCAATAGCGTATGAGAAGACTTATCAACCCTTTCACATCTCTGGGGTTTATAAATATTTTAATATTTATAAATCTCAGAGGTAAAAATGGTATTATATCACTGTTTAGCATGCATTTCTTTGATTACTGTTGAAGTTGGACATTCAAAAATAGTTATGAGTTTTTTGTCTTCTTTTACGAATGCCTCCTTTTATCTTTTACATATTTTTTAATAAGCTACATTTCAATTGATTAGTAAAATCATGTAGAAAATACAAGATTTTTGTCTAGTTGTTTTAAATCTCCTATCTGTACACACACACACACACACACGCACATACACGTGTGCACACACACATGTAGACAGCTTTATATTGTCAGTTCTCTTTTTTCCCATATGGTTTCATTCAATGCTTTCTTTTTTCTTAAAATGTTTTAAACCAAGATTAGAATATGTTCGCCTGCATTTTATTTTAGCGTCCTTAAAGAATTCCGGAGTGGTTTCACATTGTTTTTACATTTATCTCTTTAATGTACTACAACTTATTTCAGTGCATGGTGTGAGTTAAGTCTCCAGCTAGACTTCTTTCCTGAATGAAATAGGAACACACTGTTTTGAAATGCATTCAAAACAATGTTATGAAATACCTAGCATTTCACAGGGAGCATTCACAACTGCACTTCCTTTTTTTCCCCCTAATCTCAACTGTTTCTTTTTCCAGATGAACTTTGAAATTATTTTGTCAAATTGCAAAGAAAATCATTTTGGGATCGCAATTAGACATTTTAAACCCTCATATTAAGTTGAAAAACTCATATTTCTGTAAAATATTTAGTAGATAGATTCAAAAATTGGTTAAAAATCATTATGTATTGCTGTCCATTTACAAAGTGTATGTATTTTTTAAGTAGATGTTACACTGATTTCTTGCAAGGATTATTCCTAACAGTCTGTTTTCCTAATGCTGGTGTAAATATAATTTTTTTTGTTTTATTTCTAATTATTTCTGATATTTAGGAAACTATTGATTTTTAAAATATTTATCTTCAATTTTTTTCTGTCTAAGCCGATGCTCAGGTGAGTAGCAAGATGCTAGTCTAGCCAAAGGACAGACAAACATACTCAGTTTCATGAGTAGAGTGGGCCAGGGATGGCAGACCCGCTGTTTGGAAGCTGTGCACACCCAGTGAGACTTCTCCCTTCACCATCCTTGGCTTATAGGAAAGGGGAGGAGATACACACAGGAGTTAGTGGTAGAATCAAATCTTCATTAGTACCTCTAAGTAAAGGCAAGAGGTGGCTGCTTGGCTTTGAACCATGAAAATAGAAAAAATATATTTGATATTCTATTACATAGCATCACAGACAGACACCAGTATTCATATATACACATTATTTCATAATTTAATAACATTTTATCCACAGCTCTAATAGCACACAGACATGTTAGTCCCCTAGATACTAGATTGAGAGATTTCTTTCTGTCACTGTTATCCAGGTCTCTGAATATTGCGTAAATTTAATCATGACCAACACTGAACTGGATTTCCTCAACTCCTCCTTCCTCCCTCACCTTGCACAGCTAATCCATCAACAAGTCCCACTGACTCTTCTTCCAAACACCCCCTGACCCCGGCGCCTTCTCCCCACTCCTCTGCAGCCTCCCCCATGCAAGCCACATGGTCTCTCTCCCAAGCTGCTGCAGTGCTCACTGGGGCTCTCCCTATCTGTCCCACACCCATACCATCCATTTCCACACAACAGACAGGAGGATCTTGTAAAACAGAAATCAGAATTTGTGACTCATCACTAAAAACCTTCCAACAACTTCCCACTGGCCTTGGAATAAGGTTCAGACTTGTTGCTGTGGCCACCCTGGCATGTGAGGTCTGGCCTCCCCTGTCTCTTTGGCCTCATCTGAGCCACTCTTTTTGAAGGTCTCAGCCACCAAGCTCCATCTACTTGGCCTTTATAGTTCCTCCAACAAGATGAACTCCTTGCAGTCTCAGCCTTTGCTTTCCCTATTCCCTCTACCTAGAATGTGACCCATTGGAACTTCTTCTGACCAGCTTCTTCCACAAATTCATAGTATTGCATTGTATGGATGTACTGGGATTTATTTAAATATGCCCCTCTTAATGCGTATTATTTCTTATTTTCTTGTTATTCTGGCCAATGATGCCGAAATCGAGATTTTTTTTTAAGAGATGGGATCTTTCTATATTGCCCAGGCTGGTCTCCAACTCCTGGCCTCAAATGATTCTCCTGCCTTGGCCTCCCAAAGCACTTAGATTACAGGCGTGAGCCCCTGAGCCTGCCTGAAATCGACGCTCTTATACAGATATTTGCACAAATGCAGCTCACACCCACCTGCTGTCCTTTGGCTTGGTTGCACTGCAGGTGAAGGTAAATTTAGTGTGGTCATGTCGTCTGCTTCTCAGTCATGTCCTTGATGGCTTCTGGGCTTTGTTTTAAGGTTTAGAAAGAATTGCACTGGGGCGGGCGCAGTGGCTCACGCCTGTAATCCCAGCACTTTGGGAGGCCGAGGCAGGTGGATCACGAGGTCAAGAGATCAGACCATCCTGGTCAACAATGTGAAACCTCGTCTCTACTAAAAACACAAAAAAATTAGCTAGGCATGGTGGCGCGTGCCTGTAATCCCAGCTACTCTGGAGGTTGAGACAGGAGAATTGCCTGAACCCAGGAGGCGGAGGCTGCAGTGAGCCGAGATCGCGCCATTGCACTCCAGCCTGGGTAATAAGAGGAATCTCCGTCTCAAAAAAAAAAAAAAAGAATTGCACTCGGAAATAGTGGAGTTAAAGGGGACTCATCCACATCCCAGTCTTTTCTTGGTTTCAGGTTTCAGGTCCCTGCCTGCGGGAGGCCTGGTGGGGAAGTCCTGGCGGGGTGCCCCGACCTCCTCGCCTGAAGAAAGGCCCTGTCTTCTCCGGAGCTCGGACCCCGCAGGCGTGGCCCGGGAGCCGAACCGGGAGTCAGTCTCCTTCCCGCAGCCACCCTCGTGGGCCCGGAGGTCGCAAACAGTGAACAAATAAATGGTCCAAGTGCCCGTCTGCTGTGGGGGTCGCACTGTGCCTGGCTGTGGTCGCGGGGAGCTCCAAAGCTGGGACTTCGGGGAAGCACCGGGCCCCCTCCGCCCGGGCCCGGACAGCGATCCGAGGTGGACCCAGACCGGGTGGGGCGTGCGGTGGCGGCGGTGGCCCTTGTCCGGCTGCGATCCGGAGCCGGTCTGCGGGTGTTTGCGCCGGTCGTCGCGCGCCGCCTTGTGGCCTTTTTAAGGTACTTTCCCCCGGAGCCTGGCGGAGGGGCCCTCCCGGGAGCGAGGATAACCAAGTCACCTCCACGCGCGCGGATTCCCAAGTCACCTCCACGCGCAGTCTCATCTCTGCGATGGGGGCAGAGTTTCTCTCCCTTCCTCTCGAAAGTTTAGGACCACGTGAAAGTCCTAAACATGTTTCCAGTAAGACCTGTTAAAAGGTGAAGCCTTTAAGGATAGAGACGGAATGGGCGTCTCAGGCAACATGGTCCTAAGTGGCAAGGTATTTGGGCATGAGACAGATGCAGGGGCCGACCTCCTGTACCTCCACGGGTCTTTCCACGCCACTCTGGGAAGAGAGCAGGACAGGCATGGGCTGGGTATGGGTCCGGGCAGACAGCGACCACAGGGAGGCCACTGCAGCCAGGCACAAACTGGGGACCGCCCAGGATCCGGCAAATCAGAGCATCCTCACTACCGGACCAGCCCGAGACCATACGCTGGCCTCTTGCCTGTGAGCTCTTGCTTTTTTTTCTTTTATTTCCTTTCCCTTTCCTTGAAGGGTTCTCGCTGTGTCGCCCAGGCTGTAGCGCAGTGGCGCGATCTCAGATCTCTGCAGCCTCTGCCTCCTGGGCTCCCGCGCTCCTCCCGCCTCACCCGAGCAGTTGGGACCACAGGTGCAGCCACCACACCGGCCTCTGCATCCGTGTCCTGTGCAATCCCCTGTGACAGGGGGGTCAGAGACTGCGGCCAGGCCTCCTGGTTCTGGGTAGCACAGCAAGGCCCTGCCGGGCACACGCCCCGGGTGACCTCCCATGCTCTCCGGCAATGAGCAGGAGCCGTGGGCCTGGCTATGCTCTGAGTACTGAGATGGGACCCAGATCCCGGCCGCCGTCCTTCACAGAGTCCCGTGGGAATTGTTCAAAGTTCCCCTTCCAGAGACAAGGAAGGGTCTTTGCATATGCACATGAGGGGGGCCAAGAAATGCCAGCGCAAGCGGGCCGGGGTGAGACCTGGAATCCCGTGGGGCAGTCACATGCTTTTCCCTGCCTGCACGTCCCTCCTGAGGACCTTGGCCCAGTGGTCGGGTGCCCCCACCCCCTGCAGCCACTTCTTTTCCTGGCTGTGTCCCCAAGCTGGTCTCCAATTCCAGTCTCAGGCCCTCCTCCTGCCTCAGCCTCCTGAAGTGAGGGGATTCCAGGCATGAGCCACCAGGCCAGAGGTGGACGTCGATATTTTAATCTGTGAATTAGTCTGGCACTCTGGGAGAGTCTCCTCATTCTGTCTCCCAGTGTCCTAAATGACCCATGACTGAGTCCTGTCTATCCTTCCTCCAGTAGGAATTCCCAAAGGCTTCCCTCCATTTCCACGACCCCCAACCCACTGGGCCCTGAGGGGGTGCACTACAGGCAGGGGAGGGGCAGCCAGAGGCCAGCTCACACCTCTGTGACATCATCCCAGAGAGGCAGCAAGCTCCCCTCCTACTGCCAAATTGCAGGAAACCCAGAAGCCTCCCCAGCACCGCCCTGGCTGGGGTCAGCCTGGTCCTCTCTTGCTGGGCGAGGACAAATGAGGTCATGGAGAGGTCAAGAGGTCACACACAGGATCAAGGTCACAGAAGGACCAAGTCAGTCTTCTGCCTGGGAATCAGGGGCTCCCTGGGGGAGTCTGTTTGCTCTGGAGAGATAGTTTCTAGTCCAGTGGGAGGGGATGAAGGTCAGAGCTAACAGGGGTCACTCACTGCAGCTCCTTAACCTCCTTTTGCACCAGCAGGTCCCTGTGACACCAGGAACAAGAAAGAGACGGTCACAACAGGGGAAAGACAGGGCTCAGAGGAGTACAGAGGCTGGGTCCCGAAGCCACAGCAGCCCTGGTTCCTACTGGAGGGGGAGGCCTGAGGAAACCCCGGGACATTGGAGCCCTGGAAGTGTGGAGAGGAAGCACTGGAGGCGTGAGGATAAATGGGGACCCTGAGGACTCGGTGTGTTATGCTGGAGGTCATATGAGGAAACAGTGGAGTTTGCATTTAGTGGAGGAGCAGAGGCCATGCTCACGGAGAGGCCAGAGGGCCTCGAGGACCAATGGGGCTGGATGCTCCTGGGGTACCCTAGGGAAGGTCCCTAGAGAGAGACCTGGCTCAACTGGGCTCTCCTCCCCCTCCACTCCGGACCATCTGCTTCCTCACCCACAGCTGAGTTTTAACCCCACCCCACTGCTACCTGAATCCCCATACCTCCCCCTCCCCTCCAGGACCAGACCCTCCACTCACCTCTCCCCTTCTGTCCAGGGGAGCCCCGAGGGCCAGGAAGGCCCCATCTCCATTCTCTTCATGCTCCCCCAGGGGGCCCAATCAGTCCAGTGAGACCTGCATGGCCTGCAGAGTTAGGAGCAGGTGGTCAGGGGGACGTCATCACATGGACAGCAGAGAAGGACCAGGACACAGAGAATGCCCCAGGCACAGGGTCTGTGGGTGTCCCTGAGCAGGGACCCCGAGGCCTGGGGCCTGGAGCAGAGCAGGACCCTCCAGGTCCCACAGACCTCAGGGCTGAGGGTGATGGGAGGCACACCAGGCTGTGTGGCTGTCACTCCCCTTCTCTCCCTCAGCTCAGCATTTCCCCCAAGGCCAGGAAGCCGTGGGGTCCCTCTGGGGAGACGAGAAGTCCCTCTCTCCAGGGAGAGGTAGAAACCGTTCTCCCATCGCCTCCCACTTCTGGCAGGGCATTGGCTCACCCCTCACTACCCCATCCCGGTCACTCATCACAGGACCGCAAGGCCCAGCCCGGCCTGTGGCTCCAGGTCGGCCTTGCTGACCCTGCAGATTCCAGGGGACCTTAGGGCTGGGGAGGAGCACCCCCACACTGCAATCCTCCCAGGCTGTTCACCCCCCTCTCCAGCCATAGCCTTCCCTGCAGTGACTCACACTGAGCCCCAGAGTCCCTCAGACCATCAGCGCCAGGCCGTCCTGCCAGGCCTGTTTTCCCCAGGGCACCCATGGCACCCGGAGGCCCTGAAACACACACAGGGAATGTCTGGAGGGCAGCGGAGGGGGTGTGAACTGAGGCAGGGATTCAAGGTGGAAGGGGTGAGCCAGGGAGGAGGGGCTGAACCCTGGATCCCAGGGTTACCAACAGCTATAAGAAACCCTGTGCCCAAAGGGGCTCAGCATGGGACAGGTGGGTGGGGATGGGTGGACATCTGGAGACAGTGGCACCTGATGAGCAGGAAGGCAGAGGGGAGGCCCCAGCACCCAGGGGCGGCCTCTCCCTCACCTGGGCTTCATTTCTCATCACCCCTAGGATCCAAGCATGCTGGCAGGCCCCTGCAGGTGGGATGGGAAGGGAGAGAGCATGAGGCCCTGAGGAGCCAGGCTCCACACTTCCCCTTCCTGTGATACACACACACACACACACACACACACACACACACACACACAGGCACACACACTGCACACATGCACACACTGTAGACACATTGTACACACACACAGATGCAGAGGCCCCTCTGTGAAATGGGCAGGCATCTCACTGCCCATCTCACCCGCCATTGCCCATTCTCCACCACACGGGTCAGGGACGGCCTCCCGAGGTCCCAGAGCCCACCTCACTCACCCACCTGCCAAGTGGTCCAGGGGGTCCATTCTCCCCAGCAGGACCAGGGGACCCTAGGGAAAGCAGAATTGGGGTGGGTGAGTGTTTGACCTCTAACCAAGGGACCCCTCAGGAGTGAGGCACAGAAGAGGGGTAAGGGGCTGAAGGCTGGGGCTCAGTGGGGGTGGCAGGGTCACTGGTCATTCACAGGCTGCCCTGGTTCACCGTCCTGGCTACAGTCACCCTTAGCACTGTCCTAGCACTGCAGGGGTGAAGCAAGGCCAGAGGTGGCCCCAACCTGGCTGGCATCACCCCTAAAACTGCCAATCCTCCAATCACCCTGCTGGTTCTGTCATATCCCCAGCTTCCCAGCACCCAAGCCCTTTAGCCACACAGAGCCTTCTCACAGAAACCCACCCTCCTTAACCCTTCCCCTCCCTAAGACTCACCCGAGTCACTTTTTCCAGGGGAACCAGGGTCTCCAGGAAAACCAAGACCCTGATCCAAAGAGAAAACGAGGACCAAAGCCACAGCCCCTTCAACCCACTCACCAGAGACTCACAGGCACTTCCCTCCTCTCCCTCTGCACAGGCAGTGCCTGCCGCCTCCCTAGGAAGAGGGTCCCTGCACCCCTCCCCACCTCATGCACTCACTGCATGCCTTCTAATGCTTTAGCAGACTAGCCACAAGGCAGCTGTCTCTCTCTGGACCCCAGATCTCATGCATCCTTCTAGGAGACCCCATTCCCAGAGCCTCCCTCCCAGGCATCCGCTGACTCCTGGGCTCCCCACATTCCAAGATCCTCACCCACAGACCCCCATATTCCCAGAGCTGTCATTCACAGGGGTTGAGAGGACTCAGCCTCCATGACCCCAAAATCATAGGGTTCCCTTTGGGGCCGCAGTCACCTGACCTGAAGGTCCTTTAGGCCCTGGTGGTCCTGCCTCTCCCAGCTGCCCCGACTCTATTTTCTCCCATGCTCCCCATGTGGATGCTGCAGAACAAGTGGAGGGCACAGATGGGCCGGGGGTCTTGAAGATCAGGGATGCAGTCTCTGCTTCCAAGACCCCTTCAGCCACCCCTGACTGCCCTCAGACAGACACAGAAAGTCCAGCCTATAAGGGAAGGCCCTAGTCCCTTTCCCTTGTAGGTAAGAGAGGAAGAGGTAAGAGGGGAAGGTCTTGAACAGCGACTCCTGGCCACAGAGGAGCTCCAGCTCAAGGAGGTCACAGGAAAAGTGGGGTACAGTGAGAGGGTGAAGGGGATTGGGGGAAGTAGAGCCCTGGAGCTGTCACTCACCTTGACACCTGGCTCACCCTGGAGATCCTGACTCTCCTGGCTCCCCCTGCAGAGATTAAGGTCAAAAACCTCTTTCCCGCCTCTCAAAAAATTTTGGTATTCCACACATTTCATTCTTTTCTTGTCTCCCCAACCAAAGTTGGCAGAAATCCAACTTTCATCCCTCACCCAAAATACTTGTCCATTCACCCCTTCCCAGTGACCGTCTCTCCAGGGGGACCCAGTTTCCCAATGCCTCTCAGGGCACCTTGTGGCGCTGGAGGAGACAGAAATAGAGGTCATTGCTTAGGGGCCTTCCTGGGACAGAGGCCGTGATGAGAGCTCCAGGGTCACCGCCGTGAAACAGGGGAGGCCTTCCCAGGGAAAGGGCTTCTCTTGACCCCTGAGAAAAGACTAGAGGGTATGACCTGGGGAAAGGGAGGCAGACGGCCACACACATCAATCAGGAGGACCCTAGGGACAGAGGTGAGCTGAGTCAGGGGTGTGGGGCAGGGGCTGGGGTTCCCGCTGGGGTGAGGAGGGAGCTGGCTCACCCAGCTCCCTGGAAACGCAGAGAGAGAGGACACTCACGCCACATACGTCCTCTCTCTGGGGGGCCCATAGGAGCCATCACCCCCATGTTCCTTATGGCGGAAACAGAGGGCGAGGAGCTTCTCCCCAGCTGTCCCTAAGGTCAGGGGCTTAAAGGAGAGCTGGGGCTCTGTGGGCAGGGGGCAGAAGGACCACTCACCTTAGCTCCAGACTTCCCAGTGGCACCTTGGGAACCCCGCTGACCCTGTGGACCCTAGAGTGGGGAGTGGGGTTGTCAGAAAAACCCAAACAAATCCCTCTGGACGTTGAGCCCCCGTTTCTCTCCCTTGCACTTACCATGAGGCCCTGTTCTTGCCAAGGCCCTGGTGGGAAGGGAGTGGACATCCCCTGGGGTATGACTGCCCACAGAGCCCCTCCAGCCCCTCCCGCCCTTCCCCCCATACCCTCTCCCTGCCCCCAGCTTCCCCAGGCTCCGTTCTCCCCACTGACTCCAGGAAAGCCAGGAAATCCCAAGAGCCCTGTGAGGA
Organism: Leontopithecus rosalia; assembly: GCA_028533165.1. Taxonomy (NCBI): domain Eukaryota; kingdom Metazoa; phylum Chordata; class Mammalia; order Primates; family Cebidae; genus Leontopithecus; species Leontopithecus rosalia. The sequence goes on along the minus strand of CM052661.1, from coordinate 39,077,657 downwards.
TGGAGAAGTGGGAAAATTGATAAGTTATGAGAAGTCCGACTCAGGAAGGGTCAGAGGATGCCAGCAGAGGCCATGGAGGCAGCAGCATGGAGGCCCAGTTGCTGCCCATAACGAGGTGGCCGGGGACAAACCCCTGCTGCTCTCAGGGCCTCTCTGCCTTCGTCTGCAGATTGGGGGCCATCTCTTGAGGGCCTCCCACTGCTCTGCTAGTCTGTGCTTCCTGGAATCTGAAGTCAGGGAAGTAAAAAGGAGGAGGGGCACACACCCGGTGTCACCCTGGGCTCCTGGCATCCAGGGTAGCCAGGCAGATCAGGAGCGCCCAGCTTGCCCTGAGGAGGGACAGGGATCAATTAGGAGAGAGAGGAGGCCCAGGTGCCACTCCACTCTGGAGATCCCAACCCTCACATGTGAGGGCCATGCCCCATTCCTCGATGCACCCCCCATACCCCAGCTCTTAGCCCCTATCTCCTGCCCCACAGCCGCCTTTTACAGTTTCTCCTTCCAGAGAGTGAATTTTCCCCTATTCTAGTACCGGGATCCCGCTTCCCTGTGCCTGCAGCTCTGTCAAGTCCTTCAAGGTCACTGCAGCCCACCTGCTGACCTCAGCACCACCTGTCCCAGCACCCACTCCTGCTCCACCAAGACAGTTCCCCTGCAGGCCCTGCCCTGTGTCCACGTGGCACATCACCCCGACTCCCTACCTGTCTTCCTCCTCCTGATGCTGCAAGGCTCCTCCTTCCCAGGCAGCTGTAGGGAGCCCAGGGTTGGGAGCAGCAATTCTGCAGGCAGGCTGCCCTGGCTCGGCCCTCCACCTGCCTGTCACTGGCCATGTGATGACCAAGCCTCCCTGGGCCTCTGAAAAGTCTCACGTGCAAAACAGGACCATCCACACTCACTTCACAGGATGGAAAGGACATGTCAGCACAGTGCCTGCACACAGCGACGACTGCAGGGAGCCAGTCCTGGAGCCCACAGGTCTCACTGCTGTTGGAGACTCCCTTCTTGAAGCTGCTGGGGCTCTGAGTCTGGGCATGTTCACTTTGCCTGCAGCCACCCTGTGCCTCATCTCCAGTCAACTCTCCACATTTGTGGTTTTTCCTTGACTACTTCTAACCCACCTCAACCCATCAGCATCCAGAAGGTGAGCTCTCTGTACCCTTCACCACTTCCAGACCATTACTAACCCCTCCTCTTGTAGAAAGAAGTCTTCCTGTGAAGACCAAACCATTCAACCAAAGTTCTAGCACCGTTTGTTGTGCCATCTAACACATACCCTAATTACATTCTTCATTGACTAGGGACTTTGGCACTTAGCTCAGCATTCCTCTTCATTCCAAGACCTCCCTTGAAAGAATCAGTAGTGGCTGGGTGCAGTAGCTCATGCCTGTAATCCGAGCACTTTGAGAGGCCGAGGTGGGTGGATCCCCTAAGTTCAGGAGTTTGAGACCAGCCTGGCCAACATGGCAAAACCCCATCTCTACTGAATACACAAAAATTAGCAGAGTGTGCTGGCACACAACTGTAATCCCAGCTACTCGGGAGGCTGAAGAAGGAGAATCGCTTGGACCTGGGTGATGGAGTTGCAGTGAGTCGAAATTGCACCACCACACTCCAGCCTGCACGATGAGAGCAAGACTCCATCTCAAAAAAAAAAAAAAACAAAAAAAACCAGAATCAGTAACTTCAACATCCAGACGGAACACATAACCAACCTCTCCACTGACCTACCGACCCATGTAACCATTTCTACCTTGAATTATTTAACCAAGATGGCTCAAATTCAACATCTATAAAACTAAACTCATGGAACGGTACAGTGTCACACACATATCTGCAGTCCCAGCTACTAAGGAGGCTGAGGTGGGAGGATGGTTTGAGCCTAGGAATTGAAGTCCAGCATGGAAAGCATAGCAAGACCCTATCTCTTTGTGGCAATTGTGAATGGGAGTTCACTCATGATTTGTCTCTCTTTAAGTCTGTTATTGGTGTATAGGAATGCTTGTGATTTCTGCACATTAATTTTGTATCCTGAGACTTTGCTGAAGTTGCTTATCAGCTTAAGGAAATTTTGGGCTGAGACGATGGGGTCTTCTAGATATACAGTCATGTCGTCTGCAAATAGAGACAATTTGGCTTCCTCCTTTCCTATTTGAATACCCTTTGTTTCTTTTTCTTGCCTGATTGCTCCGGCTAGAGCTTCCAATACTATATGGAATAGGAGTGGTGAGAGAGGGCATCCTTGTCTAGTGCCAGATTTCAAAAGGAATGCTTCCAGTTTTTGCCCATTCAGTATGATATTGGCTGTGGATTTCTTGTAAATAGCTTTTATTATTTTGTGATACATTCAATCAATATCTAGTTTATTGAGGGTTTTTAGCATAAAGGGCTTTGAATTTTGTCAAAGGTCTTCTCTGCATCTATTGAGATCATCATGTGGTTTTTGTCTTTGGTTCTGTATATGTGGTGAATTACATTTATAGACTTGCGTATGTTGAACCAGCCTTGCATTCCTGGGATGAAGCCTACTTGATCATGATGGATAAGCTTTTTGATGTGCTGTTGCATTCGGTTTGCCAGTATTTTGTTGAAGGTTTGAAAATATCTAGGAATACAACTAACAAAGGATATGAAGGACCTCTTCAAGGAGAACCACAAACCACTGCTCAAGGAAATAAGAGAGGATACAAACAAATGGAAAAACATTTCATGCTCATGAGTAGCAAGAATCAATATTGTGAAAATGGCCATACTGCCCAAAGTAATTTATAGATTCAATGCTATCCCCATCAAGCTACCATTGACCTTCTTCACAGAACTGGAAAAAGAAACACCTTAAATTTCATATGGGAACTGAAAAAGAGTGCCCCATTGCCAAGATAATCCTAAGCAAAAAGAATGAAGCTGGAGGTATCATGCTACCTGACTTCAAACTACACTACAAGGCTAGAGTAATCAAAACAGCATTGTACTGGTACCAAAACAGAGATACAGACCGATGGAACAGGACAGAGGCCTCGGAGGCAACACCAGACATCTACAACCATCTGATCTTTGACAAACCTGACAACAAGCAATGGAGAAAGGATTCCCTGTTTAATAAGTGGTGTTGGGAAAACTGGCTAGCCATGGGCAGAAATCAGAAACTAGACCCCTTCTTTTCACCTTACACAAACTCCAGATGGATTAAATACTTAAACATAAGATCTAACACCATGAAAACCCTAGAGGAAAACCTAGGCAACACCATCCAGGTCATAGGCATGGGCAAGGACTTCATGGCTAAAACACCAAAAGCAATGTCAACAAAAGCCAAAATAGACAAATGGAATCTAATTGAACTTAAGAGCTTCTGTATAGCAAAGAAAACAATCATTAGAGTGAACCAGCAACCAACAGGATGGGAACAAATTTTTGCAAGACCATCTGACAAAGGGTTAATATCCAGAATCTACAAAGAACCAGTGTGGATTTACAAAAAAAAGTCAACCCCTTCCAAAAGTGGGCAAAGGATGTGAACAGACACTTTTCAAAAGATGGCATATGTAAGGCCAACAAACATATGAAAAAATTCTCATCATCACTGATCACTAGAGACATGCAATTCAAAACCACATTGAGATACCATCTCACGCCAGTTAGAATGGTGACTATTAAAAATCTGGAGACAGATGCTGGAGAGGATGTGAAGAAATAGGAACACTTTTACACTGTTGGTGGGAGTGTGAATTAGTTCAACTATTGTGGAAGACTGTGGCAATTCCTCAGGGATCTAGAAATAGAAATTCCATTTGACCCAGCAATCCCATTACTGGGTATATATCCAAAGGATTATAAATCATTCTGTTATAAAGACACATGCACATGTATGTTCATTGCAGCACAGTTCATAGCAAAGACCTGGAACCAACCCAAATGCCCATCAATGATAGAGTGGACAAAGAAATGTGGCACATACACATCATGGAATACTATGCAGCCATAAAAACAGATGAGTTCATGTCCTTTGTAGGGACATGGATGAATCTGGAAACTGTCATTCTCAGAAAACTGACACCAGAACAGAAAATCAAACACTGCATGTTCTCACTCATATGTGGGTATTGAACAATGAGAACATATGAACACAGGGAGCATGACATCACACACCAGGATCTGTTGGGGGTTGGGGGTGTTAGGGAGGGATAACATTAGGAGAAATACCTAATGTAGATGATGGGGGCATGGAGGCAGCAAACCACCATGGCATGTGTGTACCTATGCAACAATCCTGCAAGATCTGCACATGTATTCAAGAACTTAAAGTACAATAGAAAGAAAAGACCCTATTTCAAAAAAAAAAAAAACTACCCACTTCCAGCCCAGTTTAGTTTCCAGTTTCTGCAGTGAAAGGCACAAACAGCTATACAGTTGTATGAGGCAGAAATCTAGAAAACAGCTTTAATTGCTCTTTCACTCCTCACATCCAAAATATTGCAAAGACACACTAATTCCAGGCCGGGCATGGTGGCTCACACCTGTAATCCCAGCACTTTGGGAGGCCGAGGCAGGTGGATCATGAGGTCAAGAGACCGAGACCATCCTGGTCAACATGGTGAAACCCCGTCTCTACTAAAAATACAAAAATTAGCTGGGCATGGTGGCGGGTGCCTGAAGTCCCAACTACTCAGGAGGCTGAGGGAGGAGAATTGCCTGAACCCAGGAGGCGGAGGTTGCGGTGAGCTGAGATCGTGCCATTGCACTCCAGCCTGGGTAACAAGAGTGAAACTCCATCTCAAAAAAAGTAAAAAGAACAAAAGACACACTAATTCCACTCCATGAGTATCTCTTGAACTCACCCACATTTCTTCATTTCTACTTTCACCCACCTAACCCAACTATCACTGCTCTTCCTGGCTAGTGTCCAGGGCTTCCCATTCCTGAATCAACTATGTGACCTCCTTGAGGGTCTCGGGCAGGGCAGGAAGAAAGTGTTCCTCCCCCTTCATTTTTTTATTAATCATTGTGCCAGGGGTCTCCATGGATGTGAGTCCTTGTGCTCCACAGGCTTCAGGGGACAAACTGTGACAGCCTCAAGGCAGACCACACCATAGTAGTCTACAAATGCTAGCAAGGACTCTCTGGGTGCCCCCTGGAAGAGGCTGCAGGTGCACCGACTCCATGAGCAACCAGCCCCAGGGCTGTCCTTGCAGTGTGGTCTCCCTCCGTACTGTGGAATGGGCCACAGAAAGTGACTGCATTGCCAGCCACATGTCCATGTTGCCTGATTGGCCACTCAGAGGACTCCATAGCACCTGGAGGGGAGCCACACTCCCTCCTCACCCCTTGCCCACTTCCATGTGTCTTTTGACAACCAGAAGTAGCCAATTAATTTGAGCTGCCAGAAGCACTTGATATCTTGGTTTAGGAGAAACTCCAGAGGACTCAAAGTTTCACAATTTGTGGATAGGATTCACCAGACACCCCGTAGACAGCAAAAAGCAGCCGCTGCCCTAGGCTGGTGCTGCCACCTGGTGGGGCCAGTTGGTAAGCAAAGGCAGCCTTGTGGCTGTCATTGCAGCTGGCCAAACCACCCTGCTTCCTGGCCCACTGCTTCAATAGGCTTTGTTATTATTTAGGTAACATTATTTGGAATAGGAAATGAATGATATTGAAAAGATAGGACATGAGTGACATTGAAACATTTTACTCACAGATCTCGAGAGAGCACGTGTGATGGGTTAGGGAGGGATTTTTTTTGGGGGGGAAGAAAAAGAGTGAAGGAGAGGAAGAAAGAGAAAGAAAAAGAGGGAGAGAGAATGGAAATGTTGCTTTATTCTAAAAATGGGTATTAATAATGGCTGATCAATATTTCATTTAAACCTATGAGTAGGTGTGAAATGGTATTGACAAGAATGTATATTTTGTATATTTAAAGTGGAGAGCTCTATAAATATTTATTAAGTTTACTTGTTCCGGATCTGAGTTCAAGTCCTGGATATCCT
>CM052661.1:39045665-39071176 GCA_028533165.1 Leontopithecus rosalia | reverse complement strand
GTTTGGCTGGATATGAAATTCTGGGATGAAAGTTCTGTTCTTTAAGGATGTTGAATATTGGCCCCCACTCTCTTCTAGCTTGTAGGGTTTCTGCTGAGAGATCTGCTGTAAGTCTGTTAGGCTTCCCTTTGTGGGTAACCTGACCTTTCTCTCTGGCTGCCGTTAGTATTTTCTCCTTCGTTTCAACCCTGGTGAATCTAACGATTATGTGCCTTGGGGTTGCTTTTCTTGAGGAATATCTTTGTGATGTTCTCTGTATTACCTGGGGTTGAATATTGTCCTGCTTTGCTAGTTTAGGAAAGTTTTCCTGAATAATATCCTGAAGAATATTTTCCAGCTTGGATTCATTCTCTCTGTCACATTCAGGTACACCTATCAAACGTAAATTAGGTATTTTCACATAGTCCCATATTTCTTGGAGACTTTGCTCATTCCTTTTTATCCTTTTTTCTCTATTCTTATCTTCTCATTTTATTTCATTAAGTTGGTCTTTGACCTCTGATATCCTTTCTTCTGCTTGATCAATTCGAGTGTTTAAACCTGTGCATCCTTCTTGGAGTTCCCATATTGCATTCTTCAGTTCCATTAATTCACTTATATTCCTCTCTAAGTTGTCTATTCTCATTAGGATTTCATCAAACCTTTTTTCAAAGTTCTTAGTTTTACATTGGGCTACAACATATTCTTTTAACTCACAGAAGTTTCTTATTAACCACCTTCTGAAGCCTGATTCTATTATTGGAATGCACTCATTCTCCATCAAGCCTTGTTCCCTTATTAATGAGGAACTGTGATCCTCTTTAGAGGGAGAGGCATTCTGATTTTGAGTATTCTCTGCCTCTTACGCTGGTTTCTTCTCATCATTGTAAATTTATCCACCTGTCGTCTTTGTAATTACCAACTTTCAAATTAGGTCTGAGTGGATGTCTAAGTTGTTAATTCCCAGGGCTGAAATTTGAGCAACCCACTATGCCGGTCAAAACTGTGGTGTTAAGACTGATGGTGCTTTTCTGCCCAAGAATCTCCAGTCTGGTTTTCTTCTTGAGTCCATAATAGGCGACTCTGCCTTCCCAGAGCTCCAAATGTTGGTCAGAAGGGGAACCAGTCCTGTTTACTCTGCACCAAGAGCTGCTGCGCTGAGGTGCCGGCAAAACCACTGTGCCAGCCACAAGAGTCGTGCTGGCGACCCGTGGGGCTCCGCCACTGGGAGTCTTCTGGTCTGTGATGAAAAAAATTTGTCTGAAAGTGTGGCATCCTCTTGTTCTCTGCGCTTTCACTGGGAGCTGCAATCCTGAGATGTTAGCAATTAGCCATCTTGGATCATTCTTCCTAGGGAGGGACTGATTGGGTCAGGTGTGTAGAGCCCAAAGTGAGGCAGCCCAGTGTTGCCATATGAACTTAATTGGCTGCTCAGGAAGAGAAACTGGCTCCTAGTCAGGGCCTCAAAACTGGTTCAAGGCAGCATTTTTGAAATTTTAAGAATCAATGGTTTTGCAGTTTGTCCCTCCGAGTGCTCTGTCTTGGGTTGAAAAGTGTCTCCCCATCAAAAAGGAAAAAAAAATTATGTCTACCCACAACCTCAGAATATGATGTTATTTGGAAATGGAAACTTGCAGACATAATTAAGTTATGGTGATTTGTACTGGATTATAGTAGGTTCTGTATCCAGTGACTGCTGTTCTTGCAGGAGGAGGAGAGGATGCATGGATACATATGGAGAAGAAAGCCACATGAAGGATGGAAGGATGGGGCCAGAGATCAGAGCGATGTACCTACCACTCAAGGAATGCGAAGGACTGTCAGAGCCACCAGAAGCTAGGATGAGCAGAAAAGCATTTTCTTCCCTGGAGCCTTCAGAGGAAACATGGGTCTGCCAGCACCTAGATTCCAGACTTCTTTCAGAACTCTGAGAGGATAAATTACTAAGTTTGTGTTAAATTACTGTGGCAGCCTAGGAAACTAATACAGTCATTGGTGCTAGGAAGTAGGATGTTTTTGTAACAAATACTTAAAATGTAGAAGGAGCTTTGGAATCAGGGAGAGGCATGAAGAAGTTTGAGGCACATGATAGAAAAAGCCTAGAACCCATTGAGGAAACAGTTGGTGGAAATGTGGACAGTAATTCTAATGAAAGCTCAGAAGGAAGTCAGAAAAGCTATAGAGGCTTCTATCCTCTTAGCAGGGGTTCCCAACCCCCAGGCCAAGGACTGGTACAGGTCCCTGGACTGTTAGGAACCAGGCCACACAGTAAGAGTGAGTGGCCGGCGATCCAGCATTACTACCTGAGCTCTGCCTCCTGTCAGATCAGCAGGGGCATCAGATTCTCATAGGAGTACGAACTCTATTGTTAACTGCTCATACCATGGATCTAGGCTGTGCACTCCTTATGAGAATTTAACTAATGCCTGATGATCTGAGGGGGACCAGTCATCCTGAAGCCATCCCACCATCCCTTCAATCCCCCTACCCCTGGTTCCTGGTGCCAAAAAGGTTGGGGACTGCTGCCCTTAGAGAATACCTATATTGTCATGAGCAGAATGTTAAGTAGAAACATAATGTTAATGGTACTTCTGGTGAGGGCTTAGAAAGAAATGAGGAACATGTTCTTTGCCATTTGAGTAAAAGATCTTTGTCATAAAGTGGTAGAGAACTGGACAAAATTGTGTTCTGTTGTCATATGGAAAGTATACATGATAAGTATTGAGCTTGGGTATTTAGTTGAGGATATTTTTTTTTGAGATGGAGTTTCGCTCTTGTTACCCAGGCTGGACTGCAATGGCACGATCTCAGCTCACTGCAACCTCTGCCTCCTGGGTTCAGGCAATTCTCCTGCCTCAGCCTCCTGAGTAGCTGGGATTAGAGGCACGCACCACCATGCCCAGCTAATTTTTGTATTTTTAGTAAAGATGGGGTTTCACCTTGTTGACCAGGATGGTCTTGATCTCTTGACCTCATGATCCACCCACTTCGGCCTCCCAAAGTGCTGGGATTATAGATGTGAGCCACCACGGTTGCGGAGATTTCTAAGTGAAGTTTTGAAGGTACAGCCTGCTTGCTGCTAATAGGAAAGGTGAGCGGAAAGAGGTACATTGAGTGAAGAAGAGTCAAGCAGAAAGGAGCTGACACTTGATGATTTAGGGGCTCTTGGTATGTCCATATTACAAAGGATACAAAAATGAGGAAAACTCACTGTTAGAAAGTGTACTTTGGAAAGAGGACCAAGGGTGTGGCCAGATAACATTTTGCTAAAGAGATTGGACATGTGACTCTTGGAACCATTCCACCATCTCAGCAGAAAACAGAAACAGAGATGGGGTTACCCACGAAAGATCTGTGGAGGACCTGTTCGTCTGTTGGCTGAAACCTCATCAATTATGCAGGAGACAAAGGTTTTGAGACTCTTACAGCAGTAGAAACATGGCAACCTGGACTCTAAGGGACAGAGATGGAATGGAATAAAGGAAGGCCATGGGGCTTCCAAAATTCCACAGGTAGGAAACTGGCTGACGGAGGCACTCTGCTACAGAAATGTTTTATCTTCCATCTTGTAATTTTTTGTTGAAAGCCAAACATAATGCATAAGGTGAGAGGAACTGAGGCAAATAGGCTCAGTTCTAAGGAGCAAGGCTGTGTTTCTTGTTTGCTGTAGCTGTAAGTTTCAGAGGCTAATTTCCTCTAGTGTCCTTGTTTTTGCATCCCCTGTTGCCTTTGAGTTTTCCTAGAGGTTGCTTCTTACATAAATTCTGGGCCTTGGAGTTCTTTCAGCTGTAATCCCGTTAATATATAGGAGCCTTAAGTGATGTGGCAGTAAGATGGGGGGACAGCAGGTAGGGGTCTATAAACCCATGATCAGTCTTTTCATGAACCAGTGATCCCTAGGCTGTACCCCTCACAAGTGCGTCTCAACTTTTTTATGTGAGATTGGAAGATTAGAGTGGGCTGGAGGGGGATATTTTCCTTCCCTTAGGTTGAGTATGCTCTGGTAGTTGCTCTGACTGTAAGCCTTTATTAAGGAGAGCAGAACACTCTGTGTGCATTTCAAAGTGGTTACTCTTCCCTCCCCTTGCCAGAAGCTCCATCAGATTCTTCTCTACTTTTCACCCAAGAACCTGATAGAGTTCCTGGAGATAAAACCCATCAGAGTGTGGGGACCCCTTAAGGCTAGGTCCCTAGCAGTTTTTCTCTCTTATGCTCACATGCCCAGGGTCCAGCAGTAAGTCAATCACCTTGTAAGTTTCCCTAGCAGTTGCTGGCTGCAGCAGCAGCTTCTGTGCCAGGTAAGATGTGACTCTGTATTTGCTTTTTCTTCTAATTTTTAGGGGAGTGGTTTGCCCCATGACCTCAGTTTTTTGAAGGATCTAAGAGTTGTTGATTTTCCGGTTCGTTCAGCTTTTTTCTTGTTTTAAGAAAGGAAGCAATGATTTTGAAGCTTTTTATGTGCCAGAACAAAAATTTTCATTGGTATACTTAATAGCAATAATTATAGAAATAAGTTATTAAAACAGCAAAGATATGAATGAATGAATGAATGAATGAATGTGGCAGTAATTCCTGAAGACAGAACCTCAACCCTGCATATAACATCTCTGGATTATTTGAGCAAGCAAGCCAAAAAACAATGTCATTTTTAGATAAGGGTTCTGAGTCTGTGGCCCAGGCTGGAGGGTACTGGCACAATCTCCGCTCACTGCAGCCTCAACCTCGCAGATTCATGCAATCCTCCCACCTTAGCAGCCTCAACCTCCAGGCTCAGATGATCCTCTGGCCTCAGCCTCCCGAGCAGTCAGGAACCTGCCTCGTCCAGCTGGGTTCTCCTTTCCATGGGACGTGTGTGTGTGTGTGTGTGTGTGTGTGTGTGTATTAGTGTGTGTGTACTGGCACAGAGCCATCGTTGGAGTTTGGTTTTCTGCTGGGAAAGTGGAGGCAAGCAAAAAACCTCCCCTTTCCCAGTGAGAAAACAGGAACCCTGCAACTGGACCAAAGCAGCAGCTAGAGAGAAAGGTAAAATCTTCCAGAGTGTTTGCTCCCCATAGCTTCCTAGGACTTTCTATTTCCACCTCTCAGAGTTGGCTTACAGACTCAAGGCAGCCCCTGCCAAACTGGGTGGGTGTGCTGAGACGACGGAGGCCAGTGGGGCCTGCCTTCTGCAGGGTTCCACAGCAACACATTTTGAATAATTTCAAAGTTATTGGGTATTTCACTATTTCTAATATTCACACCTGTGATGGATATGGCATCTAATATACTCTGTCGTGTGTGTGTGTGTGTGTGTGTGTGTGTGTGTGTATATATATATATACATCTAATATAAGCTGTTGATGGTCTAAACAGCTAGTTAATACCATCATTAAAATGGTCACTGCCATCAAAACACACAGTGTTGGGATCCTGATCTCTCTGGGGCTGTCTCTCCAAGTTCAGATGAAGAGGAAATATCCAGTCTGTCCTGGGGCATTCTAGTGGTGAGAAGCCAAAATCCTGGCGAACACTTTCAAGGTGAAAGAAAATGTACACACCCGCAAAAAGTATCTCTTATTCCCATACTGGGAGTCGAACCCGGGCCACCTGGGTGAAAACCAATCTCTGTATATGTGACACACATCAGCTTCGCACCAGCCCCTCGCTGCTGCTGCTGCTGCTGCTGCTGCTGCTGCACAGCACTGGGCTCCTGCTTTCCCTGTGGAAACCCATGTGACTGCAGCTGCACCAGACCCGCTGCCTGGACCCCTCCCAACTTAGCCTTGGTGGAACAAGCTGCCTCCCCTCAACAGGCAGAACCCACTTTCCTGATGGTCTCCGAGAGCTGGAGTCAGAGCAGGTCAGGGCAGCAAGTCAAGGATGCTTTGCTGAAGATTTGCTGTCTTCATCAATCCTATTTACAGAGCCAGTGGCCTCGCCCTGACAAGAGCATGGCCAACTGAGAGCCCAGCCCCAAGCCAGGGATGGGAGGTGCGTGCCCACCCTGGCACCCACCAGCCACCAGCAGCAAAGGGTGTGCTCCATGGGGTCGCACCTCCTTGGGGAAGAATTTGTGGCCTCAGCAAAATTGACTTATTTTTTTCCTTTGGCTTCAGAATTTCACTGACACCTCGTGGATAGCATCTTATGAAAGGCAACCTTTGGTGAGGGTTGGAAGCACATGTTTTTTCTGCAGTCACGGGGGTTCCTTTTGAGCTCCCCATTAGTCTTTTCCCTGGCAACTGAAGGTCATCAGGGCCAATAAACGACCCCTCAAACAATGACAAATGTGCCCTATGGAGATTATGTTAAAGGTTCATGATAAGAAACAGTGCACTGGTGTATCGACAGTAAGGTCCACGAAACAGAATGAAAACCCCCAAATTACATTGGGTTTACACTGGGAGTTAGCAAAACTAAGATTAATCGACACAGAGCATGTGGGTGGATGGTGGAAAAGCTGGACAGGACTCACTGGACATCTCAACTGAAACCAGAGGTTCTTGAAATGCTGCATGTGGGAAGTAGAAAAGTTCCTTTTTGAAGTTTCCTTTCTTGTTAAAAAATAAGTGTGCCAGTAACTTTCCCACTCTGGCCAGCAAGATGTTAAAAAAGGGTTAAGTATGTCAGAAAATTATAAGAGAATGTATGAAAGAGAGTGAGACAGGAAGTAAAACCAAAGAAATAATGTAAAAAGAGAGATAAACTTTTTCTTTTAGAAACTTGTGCAGAAGAACTAAGCCAAGACATGTTAAAAAAAAAGGATTTTAAAAAGAAAATTATAAAGTAAAAGAGGAGGGAATTGTGGGACGTAGAAGTTTCTTTTTAAAATTTCCTTTCTGTTAAGCCCTATCCTATGTAGGTGTTTAATATGCCATGCTTACAGGCATGCAGTATATTCTATGTCTTTGTACTTTAACCAAGATATCTGTGCTGGATGTGCTCACAGGCATGTCCCAGCTCCCCATTGCTTTTACCTGTTTAGAAAAGTTTCATGTTATTAGCCAATTGGGTTTTAGTTTAGATTGTGAGGTCTGGCTTCAGCCAACAGAGATCAGATACAGCAGTAAGGACGACCCCAAATGTATAAGAAATAAATCTGTGTGTTCTCCATATTCTTGCGGTACGATGGCTACCAGGAGTACATTTCCTGCAGTCCAGGAAGCAAAAATTGCATTACTGAAAGATCCCTTGTCTCAGTGCTAACTTTTCTTTGTGGCACTGAATATCTATTTCCAACACTGGAGAATTCCCTTTTTGCCTTATCAAACAACCCCAAATTCAGAAGTCATGTGACAGCTGGATACATTCAACTCTACATACATATACTGATCAAAAAACACAAGAGTTGGGTAGTGGTTAGCATACTTTTACCATAGTTATTCATTAAGCTTTTCAACTGTTGCGTGCAGTTTGATGTAGCATATTTTATTTCACAATTAAAAAGTCAAAAAATTATAAGCAAAAAAACAAACTGGAAAAAAAAGATTTACATCTCATATATATGAACAAAGGACTAATTCCCCACCAAACATAAACAGTTTCTAGAAACTACTGCAAAGATCAACAACCCAGTAGAATAATGAATGAAGTTCCCAGAATAGAAAACACAAGTGGCCCTTCAAAACAATGAAGAGAGGCTCAGCCTCTTATGGTACGACAAAGAGGCATGATTTTAAAAACTTAGGTCTCTTCCTCTAGTTTCCTTACAAATCTAGGCCAGGTCATTTTCACTTTCTGGCTTAGACCCTGCCAAGGGCTGCCCATCTACTCAGGCGTTTATATCTTTGTTGATTCAAGTCATACCTCCCTGATCTCTCGGCTGAGTATGGTTTTCTCCTCCAGGAAAGTGAATTTGGAGGGTGTAGCCAACAGGAAGCACTACGTCCTGTCCTCCCCCACCTCTCTTCTCACAGTGTCCTATCATCCAGCCATGAACGCACAGCTGAGTGATCCAACAAGCAGTTCCAATTGTTGACTAACGTGTACCTGCCCATGTGAGTGTGTCGTATGGGAACCCAGGTCTCGGAATGGTTTCAAAGTGCAGAGGCTTTCAAAATTAGTTTCCCTCTTCAAACTTCACACCTAAGGAAGATGGAAACATGCAAAGCAGGGAAATGGAGGGGACATTAGCTGGCATGGGGTAGGGGTAAGAGCTATTTGTGAAGGAAGAAGGCCTGAGATCAAGCAGTGACAGCTGAGAAGAGCTGTGCTCGCTGCCCTGCCTCTGTGCATGCATGTCAGGCAGCACCACGCTCGAGCTTCTTGAGTTTCTCTTGGAGTCCCTGGAGCCGATTTTGACTCCAGTCGATGCAGTTCTGGAGGCTGGCTATGTCTGCAGCCAGCTGCAGGCCTGGAGGAAAGGAAGGAAGGTCACCATGGCATCTGTGGTATAAGACACGACCCAGGAGGATCTGGACATCCCAGGAAACTGGAAAGCCTCCAGGCCTCTCTGACCCCCACACTTGTCCAAAACATTCCAGGTACAGCCCTGCACTGGCTGCTCCATAACCTCCACAGCCTTACATCCCCTTCAGGTCTTTGCTAAAATGTCACCTCAGACTTCCTGGACCCATTATGTCATGTCACCCACCAGGAACTAAAAATTCAGAGAGTAATAGCATCTCATGCCCTCATTTCCTCCCTCCCCCCATTATTACAGCCCCTCGCTGCCCTCACCTGCTCTCCCTCTACTTCTTTTCTTTACCCCAAGAGTGGTCCACACTCTGGGTCCACCTCTGGGTGGCTTATGCCTGATGTCTCTACTGGAACAGCTGCTGCCCAGGCCTCCAGGCAGCCCTCAGTCTTCAGTCTCCTGTTCAGCAGCAGGGCTGACCACTGGTCCAGGAAACACTTTCTCTTCTTGGCCTCCAGGACACCTGCCAACGGGTGTTGCTCCTCAGTTTCCTTGACCTGCTTCTCCCCTCCTCTCCCTCACCTCCCATCCATACTCCCCAGGCCCTCTTCTGATCTCATCCTATCTCAGCTTTAAATCAGTGTTTGTGTCAACATCTTTGAAATTTAAACAGTGCTATGCAGTGGACTCCCAAATCTCTCTCCAGCCCAGGCCTCTTCAAGACTCCAGATTTATGTGCACAAGTGCCCACTCAGACTCTCCAGCAGGGCATTGGTGGACACCACACAGACCACATTGACTCCTGCCTTCCACCACATCTTCAGCTGCCCACAGCAGGTGAGGGTCGCTTAATTCTCCCAGGTGTTCTGGGGTGGAGACCGCTGGCTCTCCTGGACTCTCCTTTCCTTCCCTTACTTCCATCTTAGAGGTCAGTAAATTCTGGGGCTTCTACTCTTAAAACCTGTGCAGGTTCCCACCACTTACCCCCTCCTCTGGTGACTCTACCTGCTTCTCACACTGGCTGCTTCCTGACCCCTGCTTCCTCCCTCTGCTCTGTGTCCCCACTCAGCACTCAAGGATTCCTGTGACCCTGTGCATCCAGCTGCACCATCCTCTGCTCAGGACCTCCCTGTGGCTCCCAAAGTCTTCATCAGGGCCTACATCACCTGACTCCACTCTAGCCCACTGGTCGTGGCACATACCAGATCGATCTGGCTTCAAGGCTTTCATCCTGACTGGTACTTCCATCTAGAGCACTGTTGCTCAAAATCACCCACAAAGCTTTTCCTTCACCTTCTCAGAGAGACCTCCCCTGTCCCATTCCATTCTGTGTTTTTCGTAACAATTTTCACAGCCTGACTTACGTTAAGGGCCTACTTACTTATTTGCACATTGCCTTTCTCTGCTCCTAAACATTACATGGAAGGTGTTTGTCTCTTTTGTTCCCTGCTGTATAACCCCCGCAGCTGGCATGAACCTGAATGTGGCCAACAGCCAGTAAATGCTTTTTGGAAAAAAACAATAGGTATACAACAGAAGTTTGCAATGGAAAAAAAAAAAACTGCAAAGACTTTCAGAGACTAACCGCAGCCATGGCAGCAGTGCACAAGTGCTTCCTGTGGATAGAGGGTCTGAATTTAGCTCAGGGCCACATAGCCAAATGGCAGGATGCACTCACCATCCCAGCAACTTGCTTGAGCCTGGTGTAGACTGTGAGGAACCAGGATTCCAAACCAGTTCAGGGGGTCCTGAGGGGCATCAGCAGACTGTGGTTCTGGGGTCTTGGTGGGGCCCTTGTGCCTGCACAGAGCTGAGGAAAGAAAGGCTAGAAGAGGCTGGGATCTTACTCCCTGCCTTTATCATCTTGGTGACAATGCTGAGCTTGATCTGAGCTCATGGTTCTAGATTCTGGGAATCAGCTTACCACAAAGCACAGCCCTTCCCTTTGTGATTCAGATGAGACTGTCCACTCTTTCCCGTGACTCCTGTGAGGCACACGGGTGACCCTGTTTGCCCGTGACAAGGCCACACACTGACCTTACCCACTGTACCTGAACATGCTGATAGGTCAGTCACAGACCCTCCAACTCCCCCGTTCTTTGTCTCTCAAATGATTAACTGGGATTAGAAGTTTGTCCCTCTGAAACTAGCTAGGCAGACAGATGAATATTTTCTGTTCAGCTGAAATTTCCGTGATTGTAAAACTATCCCCAGTGTAAAGCAACTCAACTTCTCTAATCCTCCCTACAAACGTCTAAGGCAAAACCACCCTACAGAAACATTCTGTTCTTCATCTCGGGGGCGCTCTCTTCTTCGCAAAAACCTAACTAAAATCATCACCTCAATTATTTGCATTTTGCTTTTGACACTGGGAAGGGGCGCTGCAGAAGGAGGTTGGGGCTCACCTTCTTCGTCAGGCCCCACCTCCTCTGGGGTGTGGACGCCAGCTCTCACCACCTCGAACTTCTGGAATCCCTCTTGGGCCTCGCTGAAGGAAGAGAAGGGAGGATAGAACTCTGGCAGCGCGGGCCTGGAGCGAGCCCGCCCTCCTGCCCAGTGTATAAACTTCCTCGCTTGGTGCGGAGGCAGACCGGGGTTCCATGTGGGAAGCATACTGCAGGGGCCCCACCGTCTTGGCGCCCATCGCGTAGCGAGCCTTGGCCAGCGAGAGCCAGCCCTGCAGGGAGAGAAGAGCGGTGAGACTCAGTTTACAGCCGTGTGCCCTCCTGCTCGCCCCAGCCACCTACCTCCTCCACCCCGGCGTTCAACTCCGCTCGCTTCCCCTCCAGCTCCTCCAGGTCCCCAAGCAGCTGCAGGAGCAGTGAGTCTAGCTCCGCTAGCAGGTCAGGCGCCGCCATGGCGACACATTTGGGTCTGAAGCCACCTTCTTCCTAGTCGCCCAATCACCGCCCCCAGTTTGTCAGGACAGCCAATTGGCACACGAGATCTTCTCTCAAGGGGCGTTCCCAGCCAGGGACCCCGACGCCTGCCGCACCGAGGCGTCCCGGTCTGCTCGTTTAAGGGCAAGCGGCCTTAGAGAAGCATTCTGGGAGCAACCAATCAACGGGTTTCTCCAAGTAGCCCCAAGTGGATCAGCCAGCTGGACTGTCGCGTAGGGTGACAGGTGGTTCTGAGTTGCTTCCAGAAGCTGCGGAATCTCAGAAGTCGGGCTACTGCTGTGGCGATGGAAGATAGGCAAAGCTGTACAGCAACCATTTCGGTTAAGGGAAGAGTAGTTTTAAAGTTAACTTGAGAAGGAGCCGGCAAGCAACCTCCAGATCAGTCGGTGTGCCGTTTTTACAGTTAATGAACTGTTTCGAGCTGCCAATTATGATTGTTTAAGCGGTTCAGCATCTCAAAACTGCATTCTGCACAGGGGTGGTGGTAAAGCTGCAGGTGGACATCTTTATTAGCTGCAGTCGTAAGCCACGTGACAACATTCTGTATCCAGTCTATTGGTTGTCAAGGAGTACGCGCTGCCGGAATGGCCAATCGCCTTGCGATGCCCCCCGCCCCCTGCCCCGCGCTGTCGCCATCTTAACATAGGGCATTCGCGACAGCTGCAGGCAGCAGTGAAGTGTCTAAGGGACTTTCTTGGTTGAGGGCGGAAGTGAGGACTATTCGCACAGGCAGAACCCACAGATTTTCCCGGACCCACGTGGAAGCGGCGCTCAAGATGGTAAGAGGATGTTTGAGCTGCTGTTTCGGAGGTCCAAAGCGCGCGAAGTGCTGGTGGTGTGGCCCTGGGGCCGCGGGGCTCGGGGCTTCCAGGGGATCCGGGGCTCGGGAGCGAGCGGTGACCTGGTCCGCTGTTCTCACAGCTGCGCCGCGAGGCCCGCCTGCTCTGCGAGTACCTGTACCGCAAGTCCCACGAGGAGGCGCAGCGCTCCCGCCTGCTCCGCGAGTACCTGTACCGCAAGGCCCACTAGGAGGCGCAGCGCTCGGCCCAGTAGAGGAACGAGCGGCTGCGGCGCGCACTCGATACCGTCGGTCGCCCCGCGGGCGTTTGCGCGGTAAAACGCCCGCAAGCGTTTGTGTTCGGATAGCCGAGCGTCTTTCCAAATGCTTGCCGGCCGTTTTCTTTGCCCGTTGGGTTCTCTTGTTGGTTTTGAGAGTGTTCCTTCCGTGTGATGGTGTTAATTACTTGTCATTGACGCTGCAGTACCCGGGTTTTTTTTGAGACGGAGTTTCGCTCTTGTTACGCAGGCTGGAGTGCAATGGCGCAATCTCGGCTCACCGCAACCTCCGCCTCCTGGATTCAGGCAATTCTCCTGCCTCAGCCTCCTGAGTAGCTGGGATTACAGGCACGCGCCACCATGCCCAGCTAATTTTTTGCATTTTTAGTAGAGACGGGGTTTCACCATGTTATCCAGTATGGTCTCTATCTCTTGACCTCGTGATCCACCTGCCTCGGCCTCCCAAAATGCTGGGATTACGGCGCCCGGCTGTTTTTCCCAAGTTTTAAAGACTTTACCTTGTCCTGTAGAAATTCTAGAGACTATCTGGTTAGCGCTGGTGCTGCAGACTGTGCTGCCCATCCTCCCTGCCGGAGTTCGTTTAGGCGCCATAGAGAACAGTGCTGGCCCGGAGTGCACGCCTGGAGCGCTGTCCTTTGCGGTGGGCAGCCTGCGGCTCAGGGCCCGCTGAAGCCGTGCCCTCGAAGCAGTATGGGCATCGTGACCATACGTTTTGCTGTCTGAGAGCTTAAAGGCCTCTGGTCCACCTTCATACATACAGAACAGTCTATATTTCTTTTAAAAAGTAATTTTTAAGGCTGGGTGCAGTGGCTCACGCCTGTAATCCCAGCACTTAGGATCACTTGAGTCCAGGAGTTCGAGACCAGCCTGACCAAAATGGCAAAACCCTGTCTCTACAAAAATACAAAAATTAGCCGGTATAGTGGCACGTGCCTGTAATCCCATCTACTTGGGAGGCTGAAGCAGGATAATCGCTTGAACCTGGAAGGCAGAGGTTGCAGTAAACTTAGATTGCGCCACTGCATTCCAGCCTGGGCAACAGAGCTAGGCTCTTCCTCAAAAAAAAGAAAAAGAAAAGCAATTTTTAGATTTTCGTCTGATAATTAAAACAATATAATATGTTAACAAAGTCCTCAAGTCGTGAGACTCAAGAAAATGAAGTCCCAGTAACCACTGTTAATGGGTTGGCCAGTAGACAGAAAGTTTTGTCACCTCTATCCCTGCTGTATCCTAGCCCAGAAAGGACTGAGGTATTTTTACTTGAAGTGTGTACAGGCTTGTAAGCTGCAGTGTATTGTATGAGCTGAGGGCTCCATGCTTATAACCCACTCAACCCTTCTGTCTTCCCCCTACAGAAAACCACCTGATTCCCACTGAGTTACGGCGGGATGCTCTGGCTTTACAGGGGTCCCTGGAGTTTGATGATGCTGGCAGTGAAAGTAACTATACAGGGTAGCCCTCTCCAACACTGAGCAAGCTGGTCTCCACTCCTTCCTCAGACATGCCGGGCACTGTCCCATTGAAGGAAACTGCTCCTGGAACTGTCCCCAATGCCCTGTGTCTGCACAGATGGCATCGCAGGGCTCTCCCTGAGTGTGCCCTGTCCCACTTACATGGCATACATGGGAGTGCCCCACTGACTCCCCACCTTGTTTGTTAATTACCTACCTCACTGGAATGTCTGCAAGGCGAGACAGAGTCCCTCAGACCTCATTGGTGCCCATACGTTCAATTCACTGCATTATTCAGGAAACAAGAAAGGAGTCCCAAACATTATAGATACTTGTTATGAGGGAAATGAGTTTGTCACCATTGGCCTTAGTGGTGTGTGAACTTCGATATCTCATACAGTAGCTGCTAGCCCCATGTGACTAACATAGCTTAAGTGAACTACAGTTAAACAAAAGATTCCCTTCCTCAGCCGTACTTGTGCTTGGCAGCCAGAGTAGTTGGAGGTCGCCCTCTTGCCCAGCATGGGTGTGGAGCATTCCTATCATTGAAGGCTTCATCAGACAGCACCGTCCAGGCTGCCCCCAAGTTAGCATGTCACCTATGCTTGCCTCTCCCTCACGGTCCTGACAGGTGTGACCAGCCATGTGGATGATGAATACCGATGGGCAGGAGTCAAGGATCCCAAGGTCATGATCACTACCTCCCGAGACCCCAGTTCCCCCCTCAAGATGTTTGCAAAGGTACTGTTGGTCAGGGAGTGACGGGGAGATGCCCAGGACACACAGTCCCATTCCTCAGTGCCCACTGCAATCCACGTCCAGGAGCTGAAGCTGGTGTTCCTGGGAGCCCAGCAAATGAACCGAGGTCGACATGAAGTGGGGGCGCTGGTGCAAGCCTGCAAAGCCAATGGCGTGACCGACCTGCTGGTTGTCCATGACCATCGAGGCACACCTGGTGAAGCCGGAGGTAGGGAGTGGGGATGGTAGAGGGAGCGGTCTGAGGGTAGACGGGGACTCTGACAGCCACCTTTCCCCTCCAGTGGGCTCATCGTCAGCCACCTGCCCTTTGGCTCTACTGCCTACTTCACGCTGTGCAACGTGGTCATACAGCATGACATCCCAGACCTGGGCACCATGTTGGAGGCCAAGCCCCACCTCATCACACACGGCTTCTCCTCCCACCTGGGCAAGCAGATAAGTCTGGGGGCCTTTGGGCCAGGGCTGCGGGCCAGGTCAGGCCAGGCATTTGCCACTTTCCTTGTGGTCCAGGTCTCTGACATCCTCCGATACCTATTTCCTGTGCCCAAAGATGACAGCCACCAGGTCATCACCTTCGCAAACCAGGACGACTACATATCATTCTGGTGGGTCCACGGGCCGTGCCCCAGGTGTCCCCACCCTGTGTACCCTGTGCTGCTTGCCATTGACCCACACTGTTCCCTCCCAGGCACCACGTATACAAGAAGACAGACCACCGCAAAGTGGAGCTCACTGAGGTCAGACCCCACTTTGAGCTGAAGTGTGAGTTTGAGGCTGAATCCCATGTCTGGGGCTGGGAGGTGAGGCTGGCTTTGCTGGGGCTGATGGCCATCCCTGCCTGCAGTGTACATGATCTGCCTGGGCACGCTGGAGCAGGAGGCCACCGCAGACGTTGAGTGGCGCTGGCACCCTTACACCAATACCTCACGCAAGAGGGTCTTTCTGAGCATCGACTGAGCCCACTCATCACTTAGTCAGGATGTGGACTTGGAACTCAGGACAGGGACTCTCGTAGACAGACCTGCCAGGAGGGGCTCACCGACAGGCCCACTGAGCTGGGATGTGGAACTGTGGCGGGTGAGGAGGTGTGAATAAACCGTCTGTGTCATGTGGCCCCGCCTTCCTCTGAGTGGTTGGGCCAAGTCTGCAGGGTAAAGCCCATGGGGTCCATTTGGGTGGGGACCTGATGGCTGTGGGACGTTCTCCGGCCTGGAGTCGATGTTGGGGTTAACCTAGTCAGAGATTTGATGCTAATGTCCCCTCAGAAGTCAGGGTCATGTGAGCACCTCAGCAGGCAGGTACAGGTAGCAGGGCCAGCCTGTGTCACCAGCAGCACACCATGTTAACTCACTGAGCGGGAGCCACTGGTTTGCCAGCACGGGGGGACAGGCCACACATGGTGGTCAGCAGGATGGCTCCCCTGCCCCTGAAGGGGACATGGTGATGCTAAGGGACTGCCCACTGCGCCTCCAGCAACCCTGTGAGGGGTGGTTAGTCAAAGTCACACAGGAGGGCCAACGCAGCCCAGAGTCTCCTGCTGACCTCACCACACTCACTCTTCTGTGGCCCCCATTCCCTGCATGTACTTATGGGCCCTGGTTTTCTACAGAGTGGGTGTTGAGGCCCTGCAGGTTGCACTGGGGTTTCTAGAGAGGGAGTGATGACAGCCAGAAAGGAATCTGCCATACCAAGTAGGGAGAGGCCTGTGAAGAAGAAAGGTGGGGCAGAGTGTGGTGCAGGAACAGGGCGGTGGCCTCTGCACGGATGTCCTGGGCTGAGCGGAAGTGTGTGGCAGCAGAGGCCACCTGCATGACCCACGCAGAGGGCCCTGAGGTGGACAGTGTTCATGAGGTCCAGAACAGGAGCAGCCCAGTGGGAGAAGCGGGCAGGGAACCTCTAGGGCACAGTGTTCCAGGAGGGTTGCAGTTGGGACATCAAAGAGCCTTTGTGTGACTTCTCTCCCCACTCCCAGGAATCCACTTCCTTCTGCAGGGTGTCCCCACCTTGTCATCTCACTCCACCTGTAACAAATGTGCCAGTAACAAATGTGCCTTAGTTTTTCTGTGAATTGTGAACATTTCAAGATACATACAAAAGTAGAATCATATGTCCTGTGTGTGTTTCCTGTGGCTGCAATCGGTTACCCCAGACTGTGTGGCTTAAACAACAGAAAATGATTCTCACAGTTCTGGAGGCCAAAGTCCGTGATCTAGTTGTGGGTTCGATCCCACATCTTGGACTTTTGCCTTTTTGTGCTGCCCCCTCTTCCATCCACCAGATCACCGCTGTATGTCTCCTAACAGACTCTTCTCACTGGATGTAGGGCTGTGGGATAATCCAGGATGAACTCTATTTCAAGATGCTGAACTTGATTACCTCCGCAAAGACCCTTTTTTCAAATGTCACATTCACAGGCTCCAGGAGTTGGTGTGGATGACATATCTCTTGAGGGGGCCATTTGCCTCACCACCTATCCGCATAACCACCTTCAGTGGCCATGTGTACTGTATACCTGTTAGTGACTCAGCCGCCAACTCAGTCATCACATCGACAGATCACAAAAAGAGAAAGGGTGAGTACCATACAACAGGATACTTGGAGAAAGAGACCCTATTTATGTCACTTATTACAGCATATTGTTAGAATCGTTCTACTCTATTACTGTTAATCTCTTCCTGTGCCTCATTTATAAATTAAACTTTACCATAGGTATTTATGTACAAAAAAAACTGTATATGGGGATTGCTGCTACCCACAGTGTAGCAGCAATGGAGGGTCTTGGAACTTCTCCCCCATGGATGAGTGGGGACTATAAAAGATTTGAGGAAGGACTGTGAATATTGTTGTGTGGTATTATGGCTTTACTGTGGTTTACTTTAGATAATCTTACTTTTTTAGAGACATATGCTGAAGTATTGGGCACGAAATATCAGCTTGGTACTTGCTTGAAATGCTTCAGCAGATGGGGGGAAAGTAGCAGAAGCAAAATACTGTCAGACTCAGGTGACTTATACAGGAAGTTTGCTTCTATCCCTATGTGTATTTTACAGTTTTCATAATAGGGAATTAAAAGGAGATAATTCAGCATTTAATTTTTATTTGATATTTAATATTTTTGTTTCTAATTATTTAAAATACTAAAGAAGTTCCCAGTGGAGCCCTGCCAACTGTTATGGTGGTTGGAAGTCACTAAGTGGTGAGCAAGGGAGGACAGAGTGTGTTCCACCTCTGTGTATTTCAAAGTTTTAGGAGTGAGAGTATATTGTTACTTAAACCCCAAAAAAGTAAAAATTAAAGCACAGCATTAAGTGCGTTTTAGACATATCTGTGGCCCACTAAACTGGCTGCAGTCAGCTGTCCAGTGCAGCCATTGAGAAGCTCCTTAAAATAGACGTTAAATAAAAAGTAGCAGGCTAAGGCAGGTGGATCACGAGGTCAAGAGATTGAGACCGTCCTAGCCAACATGGTGAAACCCCATCTGTACTAAAAATACAGAAAAAATAGCAGGATGTGGTGGTGTGCACCTGTAGTCCCAGCTACTCGGGAGGCTGAGGCAGAAGAATCGCTTGAACCCAGGAGGCGGAGGTTGCAGTGAGCCGAGATTGAGCCACTGCACTCCAGCCTGGTGACAGAGCAAGACTCCGTCTCAAAAAAAAAAAAAACAAAGAAAAAAGTAGCATGGTGTGAAACGCCATGTGCAATACACTGCCAGTGGGCAGAGGAGGCAGGGAGGGCCCTGCGCTTGCGGGTATGTGCCTTATCATCTCCGGAAGGCTGGATGCCTTGCTGGTGGACTGGGCACCCAGGGAGGAGGGAGGTTCTTTACCATAAGGTTAGTGGGTGAACATTTTATCCATTTCTTGACCATGGAGAGTGGCCTTCTGAGATTTATGCCCATTTTTCTTTGGGGTGCAGGTGGACACTTGGAAGGCATTCTCATGTTTAAAAAGCATACAGAAGCCTGGTGCAGTGGCTCACACCTGTAATCCCAGAACTTTGGAAGGTCAAGGCAGGAGGACCACTTGAAGCCAGGAATTTGAGACCAGCCTGGGCAATATAGGGAGATCTCATCTCTACAGAAAATAAAACACATGCACAAGTGCACATGGTGAAAAGTAAACCGTCATCCTCCTTCCCAAACAATCCATCGCTGCTCTTACTCTCCAGAGGTCATTAGCACTGACTTTATAAAGAAGCTGGCCTGATATTTTTATTCGTGGTATCCATAAATTTGTTGACCATTAGTTATATTTTAACCTGAAAGGGATCATGTTGTGCACACCACTCTGAACCTTGCATCTTACCTTTTTTTTTTTTGAGCCAGTCTTGCTTTGTCGCCAGGCACCAGGCTGGAGTGCAGTGGCGTGATCTCAGCTCACTGTAACTTCCGCTTCTTGGGTTCAAGCAATTCTCCTGCCTCAGCCTCCCAAGTAGCTGGGACTACAGGCACAAACCACCATGCCCAGCTAATTTTTGTATTTTTAGTAGAGAAGGGGTTTCACCATGTTGGCCAGGATGTTCTCTATCTCTTTACCTCATGATCCACCTCCCTCGGTCTCCCAAAGTGCTAGGATTACAGGCGTGAGCCACCCTGCCGGGCTGCATCTTACCTTTTAATGACAAGTGGATACCACAGGTCACCAAGGCTATATACATGGATATGCTTCCTTCCTTGTGGCTGTTGGGTGGCTTCCTGTTTTTACTCCCACAAATACTGCTTTGAGAGCATCACTGAACATACTTCAGTGCATATTTATGCAAGTGTATCTGATGGATAGATTCCTACAAGTGGCGTTCTGCCTTTAAAATGATAGTAGAGGCTGGGCACAGCAGCTCACGCCTGTAATCCCAGCATTTTGGGAGGCCGAGGCAGGCAGATCACCTGAGGCCAGGAGTTCAAGACCAGCCTGGCCAACATGGTAAAACCCTGTCTCTACTAAAAGTACAAAAAAATGGCTGGACATGTTGGTAGGTGCCTTTAATCCCAGCTACTCCAGAGGCTGAGGCAGGAGAATCGCTTGAACCCCTGGAGGTGGAGGTTGCAGTGAGCTAAGATTGTGCTATTGCACTCCAGCCTGGGCAATAAGAGCAAGACTCCATCTCAGAAAAAAGAAAATGATAGTAGAGGTTGTATCTCTCCATAGGCACCATCACAAGATGTGAGCACCTGCCCCCAGTTCAGCCCTGGGCATCATCAGAGGTTTTAACCTCTGCCAAACACTAGGTGCAGAATGTTTCCCCAGTTGCATTTGCATTTCTTTAGTTACTGTGGAGTTTGTGCCTCTTTTCAAATACTTACTGGCTGTGTGTGTATGTATTTTCTATGACCGGTCTACTTTCTTTACAGATGCTATAGTTCACCTCTAGATTGATTGTTTTAAATCTTGTTCGTTGTGGAAAATTTGAAACATACAAGAGCAGAGAAGATGGTATAGTGAGTCCCTGAGCTGGTTTTGATGTGGGCCAGTCTTCACAGCTCCTCCACTCCCTGTGTCCACTCCACCAGTTTATTTTGATATCACAAAATATCAGATATCACAGCATTTCATCCATAAGTATTTCCATGTATATCTGTAAAAGATAAGGACTCAACAAAGAAATACCATTATTGCACTTAAAATTGTCAATGATTATTCCTTTAGATCTTCAGATATCCAATTAATGTTCAGTTTGCCTTGAATAGAATATGTTTGTTTCAACTAAGATTGACATTAGGTCCATTCACTGCAAATGATTGACATGTCTCTTAAGTCTTTTTTAAACAGCTTTATGAGATAGTCCCATATCACAAAATTCACCAACTTAAAAAGTATAGGATTCAATCATTTTTTTTAATGTCTCAGCAGAATCAGACCACAAGTAGATTAGTGGTTGCCAGGGGCTGGGGGCCTGGTAGGAGGAAGGGGACTGGAGTGACAGCTAGTGGGTATGGGGTTTTTTTTTCATTTTTTTTCTTTCCTGGCAACTTTCATTTAAGATTCAATGATTTTAAAGAAAATCATAGTCACAGTTCTGTGTAACCATCACCACAATCTAATTTTAGGACTTTTTTTGTCCCCCCTGGAAAGAAACCCCATACCCACTAGCTGTCACTCCAGTCCCCTTCCTCCTACCAGGCCCCCAGCCCCTGGCAACTACTAATCTACTTTTGGTCTGATTCTGCTGAGACATTAGAACAGAATTAAAAAGAAAAAAGTTAATACTTTTGGTTTCTATAGATTTGCTGTGTCTGAACATTTTGTGTAAGTGGAATAATATGTCTTTTCTAACTGGCTTCTTCCACTCAGCGTAATGTTTTCTAAGCTTATTTATGGTGTAGCTTATGTCAGTACTTCATTTCTTTTTATTGCCAAATAAAATTTTGTGTATCTCCCTATACATGTTCCTATACATGGGATATTATTATATACCACATTAAATCCATTGGTTGATGAAATTTAGGTTGTTTGCCGCTTTCGGGCCATTGGAAACAATGCTGCTGTGTGCATTTGTGTTTTAAGTCTTGAGTCTCTTTATAAGATTGCCTGTTTCTTTGCAGTTTACTCAATTAGGAAACTGGTGTGTCTTAATAGACCTTTCACAGTCTGGATGTTGCTGATCTTAACAGTGTGGTGTCATTTAGCATTTTTGTGTGCTGTTGTGTTTCCTCTGAATTAATATTGAGATCTAGAGGCTCAATCAGATATACGTTCAAATTTTTTTAGCAGGAATACTTGATGGGAGTGTTAATGTTCTTTCATTAGGAGTCTTGGTGCCTGTCTGGGAGTTCTTTTTATGATGTCAGTAGGCAGTATTATTGCTTAGCTCCATTTATTTATTAGGGGTGCAAGCTAGGTGCCTGTTTCTCAAGAAATTAATATGGAAGTTTTTCACATTATAGTTTCAAATTCATTAAAATGGTGTGTGTAAGTACTTAGTGTATTTTTTTCCCCTTTTTTTTTGAGATGGAGTCTCCCTCTATCGCCCAGGCTAGAGTGCAGTGGCGTGATCTCAGCTCACTGCAACCTCTGCCTCCCAGGTTCAAGCCATTCTCCTGCCTCAGCCTCCCGAGTAGCTGGGTGTGCACCACTATGGCCAGCTAATTTTTGTATTTTTAATAGAGACAGGGTTTCACTGTGTTGTCCAGAATGGTCTTGATTTCTTGACCTCGTGATCCTCCCACCTTAGCCTCCCAAAGTACTGGGATTACTGCTGTGAGTCACCACACCCAGCCTACTTAGTGTATTTTAACTAGCTAACTAATTAAATTTTTTTATAATTCTTTACAGGTTTTTATAAAAGTTTCTAAAACTTTATAGCTGGTTATGGCATAAGCCAATCAGCATTTCTGATGGGCTCCTCCCTCCTCCTTGCCACCTTGCATTGCCTAGAACTTCCGAACATCCTGGTTAGCAGCAGCAGTGAGGGTGCCCCTTGTTACAGGACTCCTTCCAGAGGTGTTTACGCACACTCATTTCTCTCTGGTGTTATAACTGAGGGGCAGAAGCTGATGCAGATGGATACTTGCATCCCTTTGGTTGTCCTGGGAACTGCACTCAGCCATGATACATGGGCTGTGTGATCAGGGCCCGCAGATAGCTCTCATCCATGCAGGGCCCCAGCCAGCATTTGTTGATAATAACATGGCCAGTTGGTTTTTTCTAAACAAAGCACCTCATACGGAGGAAGTGTGCTGAGGCTGGGCTGGCATCAGGTGTAGAAACTGCCAGCTGCGGAGGCAGCAGCCTGACCAGGCCTGTTAGTCACAGAAGTCCCTGAATGCTGTTGCTGTTGGAGCACTTGTTTGGCTGAGTTTATTTCCTCCAGGGCCCCTCCAGGGGCCTGCTCTGGGCAATGCAGGTACCCAGGCTTTGCCCTGAAGAGGTGGGGGAAATGTTGGGATGAGCATTTTGAAAATGGGGAAGAGGGCTTTACCCTCTATCCCCAATGGTTTTCCCCGCTTTCTGAAGCAGAATTGCAGGGCAGTCCCGAGGGCAGCAGGTCAGCCTCCACAGAGAGCTGGGGATTGTGGGGTTTGGTGGGAGGGCTGAGAAGGGGAAGGGTGGCTTTCTCCTTGGCCTGTGTTTCCCCAGCTCTGAGCTGCTGACCCTTTCCAAGGGAGGGACCAGGAGGAGTCTTTGATTCAAAACACTGAAACCTGGCACACCTGAGGAGAGTTAAATGAGACAGGAACAAAGGTGTCCTAGAGGCCTTACAGCTCTCAGGGATGGGAGGGGCATGCCACCACAAGCTTCTTCTTGCACTGAAGAAGGAGGGAGCCTTTTTCCTGTTCGCTAAATGCCAGACTTGTGGATAGGCCAACAGTACAGCTCGCCCAGCTTGAAGATTTTTAGCAGAATGAAGCAATAGGAAAATGTTTTTAAATTTCTGGCCCCCACCCCAACTTTTGTTTTAACTTAGAGGAGGGAGTAAGGAGGTGGGCGTGGTGGTCTCACAAAAGTAAACTAGCAGTGTAATAATAATAATGGCACTAAGTGTTTACTGCAAGTCAAGGGCTGTTCTATCTACATGCTTTATGTACAATGATTTCCTTAAATTCTCACAATAAAGCAACAAGAAGAGAGACTATTATTGTTCCCATCCTACAGAGGAGGGAATTGAGACACAGAAATTAAGTGACTCGCCCAAGGTCACACTGAGTCATGGTGCCAGAATTCTAACTTAAACATTTTGGTTCCAGTCTTCTGCCCTTTTTTAACTAAGCAAAAAAGTAAGCTGGAGAAGAACCGTACCCTGGCGATGCCAGCAGTCTCCATGGAGTTCCCCAGGATCCTCCAGGAGAAAGGGTTATCTGCCAGATGTCTCCACTGTAGTTTCTTTTTCCCTATGCAGCCTCGGCGCAGGCTGAACTCACAGCCTTGTTCCTGTGTCCCTGGGCATCTTCTGGCACCCCATCCCATTGGCTCTGTGGAGCGGCCTGTGTGGCCACACTGACTGGTGGGCAGGTGACAGACTGGCATGTGGTGTGTGGGCTTTGGCATGCTTGGGGTCTCTGCAGCGGTGCCAGCTGCTCCTGCTGTGCGAGACTGCTGCTGGCAGGGTGAACGGGCCACCAGCAGCAGCGACTCTCATTGCAAGAACACAGCTGGCAGTCCTCCGGGAGAGGAGATCTGGGGTGGGCCAGGGCCTCTGGAGGTTGTGGGGTCCTCCCATCCCCTACACCCAGCCTGAGCTGAACAGAGGGCAATCTAAGAATCTGGATGTTTGGAGAGACATGAGGGACAGTCAGATGTCAGGAGGGCAGGGGGTTAAACAACAAGGAGGGGTGCCGGGCATGGTGGCTCACACCTGTAATCCCAGCACTTTGGGAGGCCGAGGCTAGTGGATCACCTGAGGTCAGGAATTCAAGACCAGCCTAGCCAACATGACGAAACCCCGTCTCTACTAAAAATATAAAAATTAGCCGGGTGTGGCGGCAGGCACATGTAATCCCAGCTGCTTGGAAGGCTGAGGCAGGAGAATGGCTTGAACTTGGAAGGCGGAGGTTTCAGTGATCCAAGATGCCCATTTACCCCTCACTGCTGCCAAAGGCCAGTTACCACCCAGTCTTTGGTGGCCATTTACCTCCAATGACATCCATGACCACCACCATTGCCCTCCAGCCTGGGGGACAAGAGTGAGACTTCGTCTCAAAATAAAACAACAAGGGGGGTGCTTGGAGTGAAGGTGAACACGAGAGCAGAAAGACACTTAAGGCAGCTGGAAGTAAAAATTACAGACCACAGCCTCAGCCACTTAATGTTAACAGGTCACAGGGCAGCATCTGGCAAGTCACTCAGATCCTGTAATATACAAACCACCAAACACACATACACACATACACACACACACACACAAACACATATGTGCCCAGATAGATTCCAGATGAACAGATGCCCAGGGAAACACTCCCACCTGGACAGACAAACACAGATTATTGACAGGTGGGAAGACCCCCCAGTGAAATAGACCTGTGGCCAGAGAGACAGCTGGGCCCCCCACTCCGCCAGCTTGACAAAGGTCAGAATCCCTCAAGGACAGGCTCCTTCCCCCAAATGGACAGAGATACTACTCCAGAGGAGAGAACACCCTGCCCACCCAATCAACCACAACTTCAGCTAGAGAGACAGACCTCAGCCTATGAGAACAGGCCCTCAGCAGGATCCTGCTGCTAGACAGAGATTCTGCCAGCCAGCTGAATAGATAAACCCTCAAGCTAGCTGGACAGATAGACACCCCCCCAGGTCAGATGGAAGGACTTTCCACCCCCTAGTTGGAGAGAAGACCCTCGGCTAGCCAGGCAGAGACCCTAGTCACTGGGTCAGCCTCCTTGTCCCCTACTTAGAACCATGGATGGTCCCCTCACTGCTGCCACAGGCCAGGTACCACCCAGTCTTCAGTGGCCATTGACCTCCGGTGACATCCATGACCATGACCATCCCAGAGATAACTTTCACAAACCTCTTAGTGCTCTGGTATCCACTAGCCCATAATGACCATCCTTAACAACCATGAGTGCTCAGGGGCTCAGCCTTCATAACTTCCCCAGCAAAGTCCTTCTTTTCTGAGCTCACTGAGACTTAAGTATTCTACCTCCCTGGAACTCCCTGACCACCCACAAAACCTCAGTGATTACACTGAGAGTCACGATTGTGAACTGAGCAGAAGCTCTCCATGACTTCCCTAACTCTTCTGACCCTTCAGTTACACTGCAAATCCCAATGGCCCAATTACTTTCACTTCTTGTGGAAAGTATTCACTGGGCCTCCCAATGACTGACAGCCCCCGTGAACATCCAAGGGACCCTGACTGACTTCTAATAATTCCCTATCACTACCATCCTAAACGATCACTATTCACCTCCCTTAGAATGCTCAAAGATGAAACTGATAGGGATAGCATTGATTCTGTAAATTACTTTGGGCAGTATAGCCATTTTCACGATATTGATTCTTCCTAACCATGAACATGGAATGTTTCTCCATCTGTTTGTGTCCTCTCTTATTTCATTGAGCAGTGATTTGTAGTTTT
>CM052661.1:39023716-39045165 GCA_028533165.1 Leontopithecus rosalia | reverse complement strand
TCTCTATCTCCTTCAGTTCTGCTCTGATCTTCGTTATTTCTTGTCTTCTGCTAGTTTTTTAGTTTTTTTGATCTTGCTCCTCTAGCTCTTTCAATTTTGATGATAGAGTGTCAATTTTGGATGTCTCCACTCTTCTCATGTGGGCACTTATTGCTGTATATTTTCCTCCAGATACTGCTTTCAATGTGTCCCAGAGATTCTTGTATGTTGTGTCTTTGTTCTAAATAATATATTCTTTAGAGTGGTTAAGATTTTTCTCTGTCTGTTTCTGTTTCAGTTATGGTTTATTTTATTTTTTTGAAACATTCCTATTATGAGCTTTTGAAATGTTACAATAGAATAATTTAACTATATGCCTCTCCTTATTTCGTGTCACTGGTTCAAGCATTGTGTTCTGCTATCAGGGTGGTTTTGTTTTGCCTGTGGTAACCTGAAGTCTATAATTAATTATAATCTCATTCTGATTATAAGAAATTTATTGTTTTAAAACCTCAATACATAATAGGACATTAACCATTTTTGTTATGTATAATAAATAAACCTTACTAAGCCTTATTATATGGCTTCAGCTCAAATTTTCTATTTCTACCTTATTCATCTTCATGAAGTAAATGTTCAATCATATGGCATTTATTTCTCAATTTTTATATATTTGATTAAACTGTATAAGTTAAATAACATTGATGACTTTTTTACACATGTATAAGATAAAGATGTTTCTTATTTTTTCACAAAAATATTATGATAGAAGAGTAACCTTCAATATGAGAATCTAGACCTCATGCCTGTATATAATTTTTCTGGGGCAAGAAATAAAAAAATAATTTACTTCTCTCTGGCAGTCTAAAGCAGCAATATGAATATCCCAGTTTAGATCCCATTTATGTAATTCAACTTCATTAAAACATAATTTGCAGAATGAAATGAATACATTTTAAATATTCAACCTGTTTAATAAATATATATCCCCATAAGAATACTAACCACAATAATAAAGTCATAGACTATTTCTAGCATCACAAGAAGTTGACCTGTGACATTTCATGTCAGCCATTCTCTATCTCGCTAATATCTACCTTCATCCAACAATGAGCTATTTTTTGGCAACATAGATTAGGCTTACCTACTTTAAAATTTCATGTAAATGTGTGTTTCATCTTGGTGTCTGCTTTATATTGCCTTATGACCTAGCATTTGAAGATGTATTTTGTTTAATTTTTATGGATTTTGTGTGTATCATATATTATGTGTGTTAGTGGGGATTTTTTATGTGTATCAATAATTTCCTGGTTAAAAACATTAAGTATTAGTCAATTATGTGAATGCAGGACAGTCTATTTATTCACTCACTTTTGAGTGAACTTTCATTCTCATTTTTTACTTATTGTGAGTAAAACTGTTGTAAATATGATTGATATACAGGTTTCTGCATAGTCATATGCTTTCTATTTTTTTTTCTTTTTATGGATTGCTACCTAGGATTAAAATTGTTGATAATACAATGAGTTTATATTTGATTTATTTTTTAAAACGCTAAACCTTTTAAGAGTATGTGTGCCATTTGTATTCTTATCAGCAACATAAGAATGTTCCTTCCAATTTCTCTCAATCCTCATGATATTGTTTATCTTTTTACTTTAAATCATTTTGGTGGGTCTGTATTTCATTCTGCTGATGACTAATGATTTTAAGTAAGTTCTAATGTAATTATAAGACATACATATACATTTTTATTCAGCTATTATCCATTTGTATCCATTATACATTTTAATAGATGTTTATTTTATCTAGTTATAAAATTTATACCTTCTTGTTATGGATGGAATCTTTGTATCAACCCCAAAATTTTATATGTGATATTCATAATCCTCAATGAGACAGTACTAGGTGGGACTTTTAGGAGGTTCGAAGTTTAGATGAGGTCATGAAGGCTGAGTTCACTCAATGAGAGTAGTGTCTAATATAATTTAGCTGTGACTCCACCAAAATCTCATCTTGAATTGTAGTTCCCATAATCCTGACCTGTCATGGGAGGAAACTGGGAGATGATTAGATTATGGGGCAGTTCCTCTATGCTGTTCTCATGATAGTGAGTCATTTCTCGTGAGATCTCATGGTTTTATTGGGAGCTTTTCCCCATTTTGCTCTGCAAGTCTCCTTCCTGTGACTATGTGAAGAAGAATGTAACTGTTTCCCCTTTTTCCATGATTGTGAATTTCCTGAGGCCTTCCCAGCCCTGCAGAACTGTTAGTCAATTAAACCTCTTTTCTTTATAAATTACCCAGAATCAGGTATATCCTTATAGCAGTGTGAGAACAATCTAAAACCGTAAATTGCCCACAGAGAGTGGGCATTGTTGTAAGGATACCCAAAAATGTGGAAACAACTTTGGAACTGGGTAACAGGCAGAGGTTGGAACAGACTGGAAGACTCAGGAAAACACAGAAAAATATGGGCAATTTGGAACTTCTTAGATACTTGGAGGGCTCAGAAGACAGGAAGATGCGGGAAAGTTTAGAATTTCCTAGAGACTTGTTGAATGGCTTTGACCAAAGTGCTCATAGTGATAGAGACAGTGCAGTCCAAGCTGAGGTGGTCTCAGATGGAGATGAGAAAGTTGTTGGGAATTAGATCAAGGTGACTGTTGCTATGCAAATTGACTGGTGGCATTTTTCCCCTGCCCTAGAGATCTGTGGAACTTTGAGCTTCAGAGAAATAATTTAGGGTATCTGGCAGAAGAAAATTATAAGTGGCAAAGTATTCAAGAGGAATGAGAGCATAATTGCAAAATTTGCATCCTGATAATGCAATAGAAAATAAAAACCCATTTTCTGGGGAGAAAATCAAGCTGGCTACAGAAATTTGCATAGATAAGGAGCCAAATGTTATTCACCAAGACAATAAGGAAAATGTCTTCAGGGCATGTTGGAGGAACATGGGCTTCATGGAAGCCCCTCCTACCACAGGCCTGGAGGCCTAGAAGGGAAAAATGGTTTTCTGGGCCTGGCCCAAGACCTTGCTGCTCTGTGCAGTCTTGTGAATTGGTACTCTGCATTCCACTCTTGACTAAAATGGGTCAATATATAGCCCAGGCCATTGCTTCAGAGGGTGCAAGCCCCAAGCTTCGGAAGCTTTCTCATGGTGTTGGGCCCTGCAGGGGTGCATGGAAGAATTGAGGTTGGGGAACCTCTGCCTAGATTTCATAGACTGTATGGAAGTTCCTGGATGCCGAGGCAGAAGTTTTCTGCAGGGGTGAAATCCTCATGGAGAACCTCTGCTAGGAGAGTACAGGAGGGAAATGTGGGGTTAGAGGTCCCACACACAAAGTCCCCACTGAAACAGTGCATAGTGGAGCTGTAAGAAGAGAGCCTCTGTCTCCCAGAATGGTAGATCCACACAGAGCTTGCACTATGTACCTGGAACAGCTGCTGACACTCAATGCCAGCCCATGAAAGCAGCTGTCAATAGAGCTGTACCCTGCAAAGCCACAGGGACAGAGCTGCCCAAGGCTGTGGAAGCTCACCTATTGGATCCGCATGACCTGGATGTGAGACATGGAGCCAAAGGAGATCACTTTGAAACTTTAAGGTTAATGTTTGCCCTATTGGATTTCAGACTTGCATGGGGCCAGTAGCCCCTTTGTTTTGGCCAATTTATTCCATATGGAATGTGTATATTTAGTCACTGATTGTACCCCCATTATAAATTGGAAGTAACTAACTTGCTTTTAATTTTACAAGATCATAGGCAGAGAGACTTGCCTTGTCTCAGATAAGACTATGGACCTGGACTTTTGAGTTCATTTTGAGATGAGTTAAGGCTTTGGAAAACTGTTGGGAAGGTATGATTGTGCTTTGAAATGTGAGGACATGTGATTTGGTAGGAGCCAGGAGCAGAATGCTATGATTTGGCTGTGTCCCACTCAAATATCATCTTGAATTGTAGCTCCCCAAATCCCACATGTCATGGAAGGATTCAATTATCTCCCATAAGGTGGGTGGTTACCCCCTGAGGGTGTTTAAACCCCAGGCTGATGTTCTTATCACAGTAAATGAGTTCTCATGAGTTCATAAAAGACTTTTCCCTACTTTGCTCTGTATTTCTCCTTCTTGCCATCGTTTGAAGAAGGACCTTTTTATTTCAACTTTAATTGTAATTTCCTGAGGCCTTCGCAGCCCTGTGGAAATGTGAGCCAATTAATTATCTTTCCTTTACAAATTACCCAGTCCTAGGTATGTCCTTATAGCAGCATAAGAACAGACTAAGACAATCCTTATAAGAAGAAACCAAAGCTCTCTTGCTCTGCCCATGCACAAGAAAGAGGTCATGTGAGCAAACAAGGCCAGGAAGAGGGTCCTAATGAAGGACAAATCTGCTGACACCCTAATCTCAGACTTCCAGCCTCCAGGACTGTGAAAACTGTTTAATCCTCCTAGTCTATGGCATTTGGTTATGGTGGCCCTATCTAACTAAGTCACTTCCAGATTACAAGTATTTACCTTTATATATTCCAGGTTATAGTCCTTTGTGCACATTGTGCACATTTTTGCTTGTTTGTGATATCCATTTATATCTTCTTAACAATGTCCTGCAAGGATCAAATTGTCCTTACCTGTCAGACCCCAATCCCATGACAAATGAATAAATTCATTCAGATACAGAATACCATGAGAAAGCAGGATGGGGTGTCCGTGGCCACTTACAGACACTAGAGGAGACTGCTGTAATGAGTTACCAGTGATCACCCAGGACACCCTGGCCTTATTGGCCTTTATTCAGCACATATTAAATGACAAAAGCTTTGAGTCAACACCACTAGAGGGTAAAGATTAAAGGTCAGGTTCTGAGACCTGAAGCAAGCACCATTTGTGGGTAATAAACTTCTGCTTATCCCCAGAGTAGGAGACAGTCAAGACCTGATGGGCAAATGTTGGTGTTAGTCATTTAGCCAACAAACCATTTAGATAAACTCCTTTGCATTCCCCTGTTAACTGTCCTATGCTTCAAAGCTTAAGATAAAAGAACTTGCCACCTTCAGCCCATTCATTCCTGAAGCTATGAAAACTGCCTGGCCTTTCAGTGGGGTTTTGTGACTATTTCCTATAGCTATCTCTAAAATCTTTTCCTTAATATTCTTGCCACCACCCTAACTGAACTACCACATCAAATTTTCTTAGTTTTAATATTTTAAAATCCAATTTATTTTTAGAATATAGTTAGTGGGATTTTTCTGTGGCTTGACAAATACATATTTATCTTATCCAAGTTTACAAGTTTCTCTCTTTTTTTCTAAATATTTTATAATTTCAGGTTTTACATTTAAATATATGCTATAAATAAATGGTAGTATTTTTAAATTTTATTTATCAATTGTTTATTTCTAATATACAGAAATATAGTTTTCCAAATGCACACAATTTCTTGTGATCCTGCTATGTTTATTTATTAGCTATAGTACTTTCATTTGGATTCCTTCAATTTTACCTGAATTATCATACTTTATGCAAATTTTAAAAAGCTTTGGTTCTTCTTTTCCAGGTTGAAGATTTCATTTAATTTTTGTGGCATATTCACTGAATAGATCCCACAGTAAATGTTGATTCAGAGTGGTGACAATGGATTTTTTTTTTGATGTTATGTGAACAGTTTTCTGCCTTTTAATATTGAGAAGATTGTTGCTTTTCCTTCTGGTTCACTAAGATATTTTATTGTGATGGGAATTGCTACAGTTCAGATGTGATTTGTCTCCACCAAAACATACGTTGAAGTTTTATCCTCATTATGGCTGTGGTGAAATGTATGGCCTAGTGGGAAGCATTCGGGTCATGTAGAAAAATCCTTCATGAATAGATAAATGTGTTCCCTTAGAAGTGAATGAATTCTTGCCATCACAGAATGAGATTAATTACCACAAGTGTGGGTTGTAAAAATAATCTGGCTTCCTTGGTTTCTATCTCTTGCTTTCTCTCTCACCATGTGATCTCTTTGTACATATCCTTTCCTCTTCTTCTTTCTGTTATGAATTAAAGCAACATGAGGCTCTCACCAGATATAGCCACCCAATCTTGGACTTTTTAGTCACCAGAATTATGAACCAAATAAACCTATTTTCTTTACAAATTACTCAGTATGAGGTGTTCACAAAATAAATTGGGACAGAGATTAAATTTTGTTAAATGATGCTTTTGCATTAATTGAGATAATATTATGTTTTTTCCTCATTTGTGTCTTTCCTTTTATTTTATCCTATTTAATGACCTTGAGTGTTTGGTTGTGGTTTAATATGAGCTCAATTGACTGGCTTGATTTCTGGAAGACTTTAGGTGACCAACACTTAGCTCCCAACTCCTGCACTGTGTGGTCTAACTGTGGAGGACTTGTATCAGGCTCCAACTTTGTTCTCTAGCTTTTCAAGGTTAGGAACCCACTGTCCTGGTGGAACCAAGGTTCTGTTGGACTGCTGGTCAGTACACTCTGATAGGTGGTGCCAGCCAAAGCATTTCATAGGGTGGTGGCAGTGGTATTCATCCTCATTTATATTTGCCAGAATTGGCAGCACTGGCAGCATAGCAAGTGTATGCTCATTGGCTGTGGCAGGATGCTAGCAGGTGCTGGGATGAGACAGCATGGCTGGGGTTTAAGGGGGCACCCACTGCTGACTGTGCAGTAGTCCCACTGGATGGTGATATTAGCATAGAGTTGGGGCACCGGCAGGTGCAGCCAGAATGTTTTTAAAATGTAAATTCATTAATTTGGTTGATACTGTTGTCAATTATTTATGAAAGAGAAATCTTGAAATTTCTAGATATAATGGTACATTTGTCTATTTCTATTCCTAATATAGCTATTCCAACGTTCTTAAGTTGTATATATAATAATAATTTTTATATGAGTATACTTGCATTATACCTTTTAGTGTTTTAACTACTCCTTTATATTTAATGTGCATCTATTGGAAATGCCTACAGTTATATTTTACTTTTTTTAAATCTACTCCAGTCATCTCAGGAAAGGTGTATAGATTTTTTTATTTAAATGTTTTAGACCATTTACATAAAACGTAAGTATCAATATGACTGAGTTTAAATATACTATCTTGTTTTTTGTTTTTTTAAGTTGTCTCATCCATTCTTTTCTAGTTGCCCTTGGTTCCTTAATTCTTTCCTTTTATTTATCGAAAGAACAGCAACTTCAAAGACTGAAGGAACATCTGACCACACTAATAAGAAAGAATCAGCAGAAGAACTCAGAAAGCTAAAAAAGCCAGAGTGCCTTCTTTTCTCTAAACAACACCACCACCTCTCCAGCAAGGGTTCTGAACAAGGCTGAGATGGCTGAAATGCAGAAATAGCATTCAGAATATGGATAGAAATGAAGATCATTGAGATGCAGGAATATGTTGAAACCCAATTCAAGTAAGCAAAGAACCACAATTAGACAAAACAGCTGGTATGGAAAAGAATGTAACTGACCTGATAGAGCTGAAAAACACACTACTAAAATTTCATAATGCAATCACTACTATTAGTAGCAGAACAGATCAAGCTGAAGAAAGAATCTCAGAGCTTGAAGACTGTTTTTTTTTAAATATGAGGATCAGATAAGAATAGAGAAGAAAGAATAAAAAGGAATGAGCAATACCCTGAAAACTATGGTATTATTTGAAGGGAGCAAATCTATGATCCATTCGTATCCCTGAAAGAGATGGGAAAAAGTGATGCAACATGGAAAACATATTTCAGGATATCATCCATGAGAATTTGATTTTTTTGTGGGGCCTCCAAACTGTTTTTTTATAAGGACTGTGACAATTTACATTCCTATCAATAATGTCCAATAGTTTTCTTTTTCTTCACCTCTTCATCAATAGTTATCTTTCATATTTTCAATGACAGCAATTTTAACAGGTGTGAGGTAATATCTTTATGTGGTTTTAAATTACATTTCTCTGGTAATTAGTGACACTGAGTGTTATTAATATACTGGGTGTTATTAATATTAATTGCCCATTTATATATGTTCTTTTGAGAAATGTCTATTCAGACCCTAAGCCTGCTTTTTAATCAGGTTATTTGCTCTCTTGATATTCAGTTGTTTGAATTTCTTATAAGTGTTAAATATTAACCCCTTAACAGATTATGGTTTGCAAATATTTTCTCCTATTTTCAAGATTGTTTCTTCAATCATTTGAATGTTTCCTTTGCTAGGTAGATGCATTTTAGTTTGATGTAATCCCATTTGCTAATTTGTGCTTTTCTTGCCTATGCTTTTGGAAGTCTATATCTATATCTATATCTACACATACACATATGTATATATATGTGTGTGTGTATATTATGTGTATATATATATACATATATACACACACATGCACATATATATGTATATATATACACACACACATACATATATATATAATTGCCCAGATTAATGTTATGAAGTATTTACACTGTTTTTTTCTAATAGTTTTGTAGTTTAAGACTTACATTTAAGTATTTTTTCCATTGTTAGTTGATACTTTTATATAAAATGATACTAGGATCTAATTAGCTTCTTCTGTAAGTGAATATCCTGTTTCTCTAGCATCATTTATTGAAATGGTTTTCTTTCCTCATTGTGTTTTTCACATTGTTGAAAATCGGTTGTAAGTGTGAAGACTAGTTACTGGTCCTTCCAGTCTGTTCCAGTGGTCTGTGTGTCTAGTATTATGACAGTACCATGTTGTTTTGATTACTACAGTTTTCCAATAGGATTTAAAGTTAGGTGATATCATGCTTTATTCTTTATGTTCAAGATTGCTTGGGCTGTTAAGAGTCTGTTGTGACTCCATATGAATTTTAGAATTTTTTCTATTCCTGATAAAACTAGCATTGGAATTTTGTTTAGGTGTTGGATTGAAATTGCTAATTGCTCTTGGTAGTATGGACAATTTAAATAATAATTTTAGCTATAAAGTTAACAATATGAATTCTTCCAATCCTTAAACATGGGATGCTTTTCTATTTATTTGTGTCTTCATTATTATAATCAATGTTTCATAGCTTCCAATGTACAGATATTCATGTCCTTCATTAAATATATTCCTGATTATCTTGTTTATTTTCAGTTATTATACACGAGATACTTCTTTATTTACTTTTCAAATAGTTCATTGTCAGTGTATAGATATATGACTGATTTTTGTGTGTTGATTTTGTATTCTGCAACTTTACTGAGTATCCAAGTTTTGGTTGTTTTGGTTGAGTCTTTAGAGTGTTCTGCATGTAAGATGATGTCATCTGCAAACAGATAATTTTCCGTCTCCCTTTCAATTTGAATGACTTTTATTTGCTTCTCTTTTCTAATTGCTCTGGCAAAGACTTCCAGTATTGTATGAATAGAAGTGGCAGGGGGCATACTTATCTTGCTCATGATCTTTGAGGAAAAATATTTTTAATTTTGAATCAGAGTCCATAAGCTGTGGTTCTGTTAGGATTTTTATTGTGCTAAAGTACAGTTCTTTTACACCTAATTTGTTGATAGTTTTTATTGTGAAACGATGTTGACTTTTTTGAATGCCTCTTTTGCATTTATTAAGATGATCATATGATTTTTGTCCTTCATTCTGTTAATGTTGTGTATCACATTTATTAATTTACAGAGCCCATTACCATTCTTGCATCTCAGGAAAAAATCACAACTGATCATAATGAATGATATTTTTAATGTGCATATAATTAATTTTGCTGTATTTTCTTGAATAATTTTACATCTATGTTTATCAAGGTTATTCTGCAATTTTATTTTTATATAATGTCCTTATCTGACTTTTGTATCAGGGTAATTCCAAAATTATAAGATGAATTTGGAAGTATTACCTCTACTTTAATATTTTAGGAAAGCTTAAGAAAACAATGTATTAATTATTTTGTAAATGTTTTTTAGAAATCAGCAAATATGCTATAAAGTTCTGTGATTTTCATTGATGGGTGACTGTTTTTACTGATTCAATCTCTTCACTCATTATCAGTCTCTTCAGATTTTGTATTTCTTCATGATTTATTCTTGGTAGGTTGAATGATCTGAAATTTGTTTATTCTAAGTTATCTATTTTTTGGAGAGTAATTATTAATAGTATTCTTAGGATTTTTATATTTCTGTAGTATCAGAATGCTTTCTCTTTCATTTCTAATTTTGTCGTCTCTCAGTAAATCTAGTTAAAGGACTTGCCAGTTTCATTTACATTTTCAAAACTGTTAATTTTATTTTCTATTTTTTATAATCATTATTTTGTTTATTTTTGCTCTGATTTTTTCCTTGTTTCTATTATCTTTAGGCTTAGTTTGTTCTTTTTCTATTTCCTTGAGATAGAATGTTAGATTGTTTATTTGAGATTTTATTTTCTTTTTAAATGTTGGTGTTTATTGGTATAAAATTGCTTCTTCAGTCTACTTTGGTGTGCTCCATATTTTAGTGGCCAACATTTTATTTTTTATTATGTAGCTACATAATTTTGGCCATTCTAACAGACATCTAATGATATTTTCTTGATTTAATATTCATTTCTATCATTGTCAATGGTTTTGAATATCTCTTTTTTACCAGGTATCT
Source organism: Leontopithecus rosalia (assembly GCA_028533165.1). NCBI lineage: Eukaryota > Metazoa > Chordata > Mammalia > Primates > Cebidae > Leontopithecus > Leontopithecus rosalia. The sequence goes on along the minus strand of CM052661.1, from coordinate 39,034,575 downwards.
TAACTTATTAGATAAAGTCTTCTCTAAACATTCTTTTTGTAGGCTTTTTCTATAATTTGTAGGTATACATAGGATTATTAAGCAGGTGTGAGCCCATATCTAGAAGAGGTATCCAACTACCTGCACAATTACCTAGTAGTGTAAAATGCCTGGCATAGTCGTGTTACTGCCCAGCTTGGTTATGTCTTCAATTTGAGAAGTGACTTGGGACTAGGAAAAAGAGGTGAAAACATATTGGGCCAAAGTAACCACATACACAATTAATTTTAGTTTATATTGAAATGCTTTTCTGATATGTAATTTTTTATATACTTTTGGGTACATTTGATATCTGGTTATATAAATACACTGAATAATAATCAAGTCATGGCATTTAGGGTATCATTATCTCAAATATTTATTATTTCTGTGTGTTGGGAACATTTTAAATCTTCTCTTCTAGCTATTTTGAAAGATAAAGTACATTGCTGTTATCCAGATTCACCTGCTATTAGACTTTAGCACTTATTTCTTCTTCTAATTGTATGTTTCTACCCATTAACCTCCCTTTATCACCCTCAACCAGATACCCTTCCTACTATATAAGCTCAACTTTGCTAGCTCCCATATGTGAGTGAGAAGATGTGATATTTTTCTTTCTGGGCCTGGTTTTTTCAACTTAACATAATGACCTATTTATGATAATATCCTATTTATGATAATGAAACAACATGACTTTATTATATTTTTATGGCCGACTATGTGTATACATAAGATGTATTCTTTATTTTTTATTGTGCTTTAAGTTCTGGGGTACACATACAGATCTTGCAGAATTGGTGCATAGGTACACACATGCCATGGTGGTTTGCTGTCTCCATCCCCCCGTCACCTACATCAGTCATTACTCCCAGTGTTATCCCTCCCCAACCTCCCTGTGCCCTGGTTTCCTTCCCCTAACCCCCTAACCCCAAAACATACCCAGTGTGTGATGTTCCTCTCTCTGTGTCCATCTGTTCTCATTGTTCAACACCTGCCTATGAATGAGAATGTATGGTGTTTGGTTTTCTGTTCTTGTGTCAGTTTGCTGAGAATGATGGTTTACAGATTCATCCATGTCCCTACAAAGAACACAAACTCATCATTTTTAATGGCTGCATAGTATTCCGTGGTGTATATGTGCTACATTTCCCTTGTCCAGTTCTATCATCAAGGGGCATTTGGGTTGGTTCCAGGTCTTTGCTATTGTAAACAGTGCTGCAATAAACATATGTGTGAATGTGTCTTTATAATAGAATGATTTATAATCCTTTGGGTATATAACCAGTAATGGGATTGATGGGTCAAATGGAATTTCTATTTCTAGGTCCTTGAGGAATCACCACACTGTCTTCCACAATGGTTGAACTAATTTACACTCCTCTGAACAGCATAAAAATGTTCCTATTTCTCTGCATCCTCTTCAGCATCTGTTGTCTCCAGATTTTTTAATAATCACCATTCTAACTGGCATGAGATGGTATCTCAATGTGGTTTTGATTTGCATTTCTCTAATGACCAGTGATGACAAGCATTTTTTCATTTGTTTATTGGCCTCATAAATGTCTTATTTTGAAAAGTGTCTGCTCATACATTTTGCCCACTTTTGAATGGGTTTGTTTGTTTTTATTCTTGTAAATCTGCTTTAGTTCTTTGTAGACAGTTGATATTAGCCCTTTGTCAGATGGGTAGATTGCAAAACTTTTTCCCATTCTGTTGATTGCCAGTTCACTCTAGTGATTATTTCTTTTGCTGTGCAGAAACTCTTATATTTGATTAAGTCCTATTTGCCTATTTTGGCTTTTGTTGCCATTGCTTTTGGTGTTTTAGTTACAAAGTCCTTTCCTATGCCTATGTCCTGAATGCTATTGCCTAGGTTTTCTTCTAGTTTTTTATGGTGTTAGGTCTTATGTTTAATTTTTTAATTCATCTGTAGTGAATTTTAGTGTAATATGTCAGGAAGGAGTCCAGTTTCAGCTTTCTGGAGATGGCTAGCTAGTTTTCACAATACCATTTGTTAAACAAGGAATTATTTCCCCATTGCTTGTTTTTGTCAGGTTTGTCAAAGACCAGATGGTTGTATATGTGTGATGTTGCTTCCAAGGCCTCTGTTCTGTTCATTTGGTCTATATCTCTGTTTTGATACCAGTACCATGCTGTTTTGATTACTCTATCTGTGCAGTATAGTTTGAAGTCAGGTAGTGTGATGCCTCCAGGTTTGTCCTTTTTACTTAGGATCGTTTTGGCTGTGCAGGCTCTCTTTAGGTTCCATATGAAATTTGAAGTGTTTTTTTTTCCAGTTCTGTGAAGATGGTCAATGGTAGCTTGATGGGGATAGCATTGAATCTATAAATTACTTTGGGCAATATGGCCATTTTCATGATACTGATTCTTCCTACATGAGCATGGAGTGTTTTCCATCTATTTGTGTCATCTCTTATTTCCTTGAGCAGTGGTTTGTAGTTCTCCCTGAAGAGGTCTTTTACATCCTTTGTTAGTTGTATTCCTAGGTATTTTATTCTCTTTATTGCCATTGTGAATGTGAGTTCGCTCATAATTTGGCTCTGTTTGTCTGTTATTGGTATACAGGAATGTTTGTGATTTCTGCACATTGCTTTTGTATCCTGCGACTTTGCTGAAGTTGCTTAATCAGCTTACAAAGATTTTGGGCTAAGACCATGGGTTCTTCTAAATATACAATCATGTTATCTGCAAATAGACACAGTTTAACTTCCTCTTTTCCTAAATGAATAACCTTTATTTCTTTTTCTTGCCTGATTGCTCTGGTAGACATTCTGATACTATATTGAATAGGAGGTGAGAGAGAGCATCCTTGTCTAGTGCCAGATTTCAAAGGGAATGCTTCCAGTGTTTGCTCATTCAGTACAATATTGGCTATGAGTTTTTCATAAATAGCTTTTCTTATTTTGAGATACGTTCCATGGATACCCAGTTTATTCAAAGTTTGTAGCATAAAGGGCTGTTGAACTTTGTTGAAGGCCTTCTCTGTATCTATTAAGATAATTGTGCGGTTTTTGTCTTTGGTTCTGTTTATGTGATGGATTATGTTTGTAGATTTGCATATGTTGAACCAGCCTTGCATTCCCAAGTTGCAGCCTACTTGATTGTGTTGCATAAGCTTTTTGATGTGCTGTTGTAATTGGTTTGCCAGTATTTTATTGAAGAATTTTGCACAGATGTTCATTATAGATATTGGCCTATAGTTTTCTTTTTTAGTTGAGTGCCTGCTCTGTTTTGGTATCAGGATGATGTTGGTCTCATAAATTGAGTTAGTGAGGATTCCTGTTTTTTGTATTATTTGGAATAGTTTCAGAATGAATGGTACCAGCTCCTCTTTGTACGTCTGGTAGAATTCAGGTTTGAACACATCTGGACCTGGACTGTTTTTGGTTGGTAGAATATTAATTGCTGCCTCAACTTCATACCTTGTTATTGGTGTATTCAGGGTTTCAACTTCTCCTGGTTTAGTCTTGGGAAGGTGTAAGTGTTCAGGAATTTTTCCATTTCTTCTGGGTTTACTGGTTTACGTGCATAGAGTTGGTGGTAGTCTCTGATGGGAGTTTGTATTTCTGTGGAATAGATGGTGATATCCCCTTTATTGTGTTTTATTGCATCTATTTGATATTTCTCTCTTTTCTTTTTTATTAGTCTGGCTAGCAGTCTGTCTATTTTGCTGACCTTTTGAAAAAAACAGCTCCTAAATTTATTGACTTTTTGAAGGGTTTTTTTGTGTCTCTGTCTCCTTCAGTTCTGCTCTGATCTTAGTTATATCTTGTCTTCTGCTAACTTTTGAGTTTTTTTGATCTTGCTCCTCTAGCTCTTTCCATTTTGATGATATGATGTTGATTTTAGATCTTTCCTCATTTCTCATATGTGCATTTTTTGCTACAAATTTCCCTCTAGACATTGCTTTAAATGTGCCCCAGAGATTCTGGTATGTTGTGTCTTCATTTTCATTGCTTTCAAAGAACATCTTTATTTCTGCCTTCATTTCATTGTTTATCCAGTCAACATTCAAGAGCCATTTGTTCAGTTTCTATGAAGTTGTGCAGTTCTGAGTTAATTTCTTATTCCTGAGTTCTAATTTGGTTGCACTGTGGTCTGAGATACTGTTTGTTATGATTTCCATTCTTTTGCATTTGCTGAGGAGTGATTTACTTCCAATTACGTGGTCAATTTTAAAGTAACTGTGATGTGGTGCTGAGAAGAATGCATATTCTGTGGATTTGGGGTGGAGAGTTCTGCAGATGCCTATCAGGTCTGCTTGGTCCACATCTGCATTTAACTCCAGGATATCCCTGTTGATTTTCTGTCTTTTTGATCTGTTTAATATTGACAGTGGAGTTTTAGAGTCTCCCACTGTTATTGTGTGGGAGCCTAAGTCTCTTTGTAGGTCATTAAGAATTTGATTTATGTATCTGCATGCTCCTGTATTGGGTGGATGTATATTTAGAATAGTTAGCTCTTCTTGTTGCATTGATTTTTACTATTATGTACTGTCCTTCTTTGTCTCTTCTGATCTTTGTTGGTTTAAATCCATTTTATCAGAGACTAGGATTGCAAGCCCTGCTCTTTTCCTCTCCGTTTGCTTGGTAAATCTTCTTCTATCCCTTCATTTTGAGTCTATGTATGTCTTTGCCCATTAGATGGGTCTCTTGAATATAGCACACCGATGGGTCTTGACTTTTTATCCAGTTTACCAGTCTGTGTCTTTTGATTGTGGCACTTAGGCCATTTACATTTAATGTTAATATTGTTATGTGTGAATTTTATTCTGACCTTTTATTACTTGCTGGTTGTTTTGCCCATTAGTTGAGGCATTTTCTTCATTGTATCATTGGTCTTTACTATGTGGTAGGTTTTTGCAGTGGCTTGTACTGGTTGTTGCTTTCCATGTTTAGTGCTTCCTTTAGGAGCCCTTGTAAGGCAGGCCTTGTGGTGAAAAAAATCTCTTAGAAATTGCTTGTTCATAAAGGATTTTATTTCTCCTTCACTTATGAAGCTTAGTTTGGCTGGATATGAAAATTTGGGTTGAAAGTTCTTTTCTTTAAAGATATTGAATATTGGCCCCACTCTCTTCTGGCTTGTAGGGTTACTGCTGACAGATCCACTTTGAGTCTGATGGGCTTCCCTTTGTGGATAACCCGACCTTTTTCTCTGGCTACCCTTAGTATTTTTCCTTTCATTTCAACCCTGGTGAATCTGAAAATTATGTGCCTTGGGGTTGCTCTTGTTGATGAATATCTTTGTGGTGCTCTCTGTACTTCCTGTATTTGGATGATGGCCTGCCTTGCTAGGTTGGGGAAGTTCTCCTGGATAATATCCTGAAGAAGGTTTTCCAGCTTGTATTCATTCCCTTTGTCATATTTAGGTACACCGATCAAGTGTTGATGAGGTCTTTTTGCATGATCCCAAATTTCTTGGAGGCTTTGTTCATCTATTTCCACTCTTTTTTCTCTAATCTGCCTTCTCATTTTATTTCACTGAGCTGATCTTCAATCTCTGATACTCTTTCTTCTGCTTTATCGATTCAGCTATTGAAACTTGTGTATGCTTTGTGAAATTCTTGTCCTCTGTTTTTCAGCTCCATCGAGTCATGTATGTTCTTCTCTGAGCTGGTTATTCTATTAGCATTTCGACTAACCTTTTTTCAAGGTTTTTAGTTTCTTTGCATTGGGCTAAAACATATTCCTTTAGCTCAGGGAAGTTTGTTACTAACCACCTTCTGAAGCCTGCTTCTGTCAATTTGTGAAACTCATTCTCCATTCTGTTTTGTTTCCCTGCTGGTGAGGAGTTGTGATTCTTTGGAGGAGGAGAGGTGTTCTGGTCTTTGATGATTTCATCCTTTTTGCACTGGTTTCTTCCCATCTTCATGGATTTATCTACCTTTGATATTTTAAATTGGTGATTTTTGGATGGGGTCTGTGACTGGCAGTTCTTTCTGTTGATGTTGAAGCAATTTCTTTTTGTTTTTTAGTTTTCCTTCCAACAGTCATGCCCGTCTGTTGTTTGAGGCTTTTCTTGGTTATACAGTTGTCAGGGAGCTGCTTGAGGAGACATTTTGTCCCTTGTCTGCCTTCAGAGACATTGCTGGGCTTACTTAGATTCAGCCCAGCTGCTGTGTAGGCTTCCTCTGGCTTTTGTTTACACAGGTGAGATTAGACCCTCCTTTGCAATGGCAGATGCCCTTCCCTGCACTGAGCTCAAACCAATGTGCTGGCTACTAAACTTGCAAGTGAGAGAGCTTCAATTTGCTCATCTTTTTGGGGGTGAGAACTGCCAAGCTGTATTACCTGTCTCCCTGCTTTCAGCTTTTCCTCTTTCTGGAGTGCAGGTAGATGTGTCATGTAGGTGCTCTTGGCACTGGCCAAAAGTTCTGCCCAGATTTGTGCCAACAACTTGTGGCACTAGGTTGGCTGGAACTGTGGCTTAGATCTGCACTGGTAACTTGTGGTACTTTTCAGCCTGGGAGTGTTCTCCTGGACTATGGGTTTCCATGGCCATGGGATATGTACAGTATCTGAACTGGAGTGCCAAGGGGGTAAAGTCCCTGATCCTCCAGACAGTTGCATTTCCTGGGTGGGGCAGTGCCCTGCCCTTCCTCAGTTTGTCCTCCTTGGGCTACACCCACTGTCCAACCATTCCCATTTAAATGAAACTGGTTCCTCAGTTGGAATGCAGGGATTACACACCTTCTGTGTCTCTCTCACTGGGAACTGTGCTCCAGTGCTGTTCCTATTCAGCCATCTTGGCTGAAGTATCAAAGCATGTTTTCTTTACCCATTCATCCATTGATAGAAACTTAGGTTAATCCTCTGTCTTGACTATTGCAATTAATTCTTCAATAAACATGCAAGTGCAACCATCCCTTTGATACACTGATTTCCTTTACTATGGGTTAATACTCAATAGTAATATTGCTGGATTATGCAGTAGTTTTACCTTTAATTTTTTGAGAAATCTCTATACTAATTTCTATGGTGGCTGTACTTCTTGAAATGGCTACCAACAGTATATAAGAGTTCCTTCTTTTCTGCATTCTTGTGAGCATCTGTTATTTTTTATCATTTTAATGGCCATTCTCAGGTAGGAAAATTTCTCAATATGGCTTTTATTTGCATTGTCCTAATTATTAGTGATGTCAACCATTTTTTTTTTTCAGATGGAGTCTCACTCTGTTTCCAGGCTTGAGTGCAGGTGCAGTGGCATGATCTCAGCTCACTGCAACCTCCACTTCCTGGATTCAAGTGGACGCCTCAGCCTCCCAACTAGCTGGAATTACAGGTGCCCGCTACAATGCCCAGTTAGTTACGTTTTGTATTTTTAGTAGAGACAGGGTTTCACCATGTTGACCAGGATGGTCTCGATCTTCTGAACTTGTGATCTGCCCCCTTCATTCTCCCAAAGTGCTGGGATTACAGTTGTGAGCCACTGCATGCAGCAGGCATGTTTAAAAATATATCCATTGGTCATTTGTATATCTTCTTTTGAAAAATGTATATTCATATTCTTTTTCCACTTTAAATGGAATTATTTGTTTGCTTTTACTGTTGAATTATTTCAGTTCCATGTATATTCTGGATATTGCTCTAGAATATTAAGAAAATAAAAATTTAAGAAAGTAAATTTATTTTCATGATTTGTATATTTCATACATGCTGAAAAATCTTGAAACTTAAATTCCACTATAAAGCTCATGACCTTAACACCGATATACTCTACTGCTGTCTTTCTTTTTCCTTTTTATATTTTGTTACTGTGATACCCTACACAAAAACTCTGAGGCAACTATAACGATCTCAATGTGTCATGCTTTGGTGCCTCCTATTACTATGCTTAGAGTCATGTCAAGTTTGTTTATTTCTTTTTTTCCTTTCCCAACAACAATTTCCTTCCTTCTATTCCAGATATGTAAAATTTCTCTCTGAAATTCAAGACCCAAATCAATACCACTATCTTATAAAGGTTTATTTTCACTGTTTATATGATTTCTATACATTTGTAAATATTACTGTATTTTGTTTATGCTGTTGATTTATTTTTATCACATTTTATTTTGTGTTTTTTAAGATATTTTTAGAAGGTATATATTTACTCATCTCCCTCCACATTGGATCCTAAGTTGCTAAGAACAAAAACTGTTGGTAATTCCTTGCCTTGTATAAGTTGGTAATGAATAATGACTTATGGCTATATTATTAAATGAGATAATAAATACCCTACTTGACAATGTTCAGATTTTTTTGTGATTATAAGACCTATTCAGCTATATTTGTAATGGACAATTTTTAATTATCTAGTCTATCAGCAAGCTAATATTATGGTTTCCTTGGTAGAAACTGAGTTATTAGGGATGAGCTAATATAAATGTATTTAGCTGATACTAAATTAATCACCCTAAATTTATTAATCTGCCTACAATTTGGACTATTTTGCATTTTTTTCAGAATCCAGAAAAGCACACAATTTATAACTTGGAGCTTTTCTTTTATATACATAAATGAGAGCTTTGATAATCAAGTGATACTAAGCAAAAGGATTTACAATCCAAACTTACTTCTTACTTCTGCTTTTGGCCACAATAGAAGAAATGGTACTTGTATTATCCTCCTGTAATAGAAAACAGAAAAAGTATCAGAAATAATTGTTTCTAGATATTTGACAACCAGCAGAGCCAAAAAGGGCAGATATCAAGAGTTTAGGAGGCTCAGCAGCTGGAATTTGTGAAGCAGATTACTCTACAAGGGAAAGCTACACAGAGAGCTCCAGGAATCTGAATAGGGGTAATCTCAAGTATTTCAGCCAATACTCAGCTGCATGCGCATAAGATATGAAGTCACAAGACCTGGCAAAGAATAAATTCTGGAGAAAGAACAACAACTAGGGAGATTTAAACTGAAAACCTTCCAAAATTCAAACAGAGTGTAAGAGGTACAAGTTCCAACCAACCACAACAGAGAGGATTAACTGAACATTATGGTATTAACTAGACTCACAGAAGGTCACCTCTGGTGGCAAAGCTTGAGAGATCCAAGAGTAAAGGCTATCTTAGCCTGCCCTAACAAAACTTAAAAGTATCAATCTAATTCCCAATTAGCTTAACTGCCTCTAGATCCAAAACTCATTTTTTCATCCTAATTTATTTATTTATTTTTTAGAAACATACTCTTGCTCTGTGTTACCCAGGCTGGGAGTGCAGTGGTGCAATCATAGCTCACTGCAGTCTCAAAGTCCTTGACTCAAAGGATCTTCCCATCTCAGCCTCCCAGGTAGCTAGTATTACAGGTGCCCAGCAGACAAGTTCTTGATTTGTTGCCCAGGCTGGCCTTGAGCTCCTGACCTCAAGATCCTCCTGCCACTGTCTTCTGATCACTGGGATTACAGGTGTGAGACATCATACCAGACCATTAATTCACTTTAAACAATGTTACTCTTAGAAGCGTGAGCTTAAAATTTACCTACCCACAAGTAGATTTTAAAAAATCATAATGCTAAGTGAATCAAATATAAGCAACAGGTAAGTTTAATAACATAATACAAAAATATATTATTTATAAGAAGACCCCAATGCAAATAGCCAAAAATGATTGTATAGAACGATTGTCTCTAGCAGGTTAAGGGGTGGATAGGGAATGGAATAAAACATGTGAATGAAACAAAATAAATAAAATAAGAGAATATATTTACATAGACCAAGGAGATAATATGATACTTACTAATGAGTATGATTGACACAACCCTCCTCTAATGGTGTAAAAAAGGAATGGCTTGATAATATCATATTTGAAAGAGTGTCTGTTAGCTAAGTTCCATAAAACCAAAACAAAGCACATGCTGAACCCTTTTTAATTTAGTTAATCTAAAATATCAATGTGTTTCACTTCCCTTGCATATGGATTTGTTTTTAATTTACCTGAATAATCTGAACAGTTGCTCCAGTTTGTCATGATTTAATTTCCACTTACTGGCTGACATATTCCTCAGAAGACAGTTTTCTCCTCAGTTAAGTGGCCACATGTAAAACTCCACAGTCTATGTAGATGGGGAAGAAAAAATATCAGAGGAAGAAAATAAAGAGAAAATGCAAAAGAATCAAAAGAGAGCTAAGAGGTAAAGGAAGCAATTAAGGGAAGATGAAGCAGGAAACAGGCTGTTAGCCTGACCAGCTAGGAATTGCAAACCCTTCCCTTTTAGCATTGACTTTTTCCGTTTCTGAGTCTCTCTTCATTCTGTAAGTAAAGATTTTTGTTTTACTAATAGTATCTTCAGCGAATGGTAAACTTGACTTTGTTGCCACCAAACTAAATCATATACAGGAGTTTTATTCAATCTAGTGGGAGGATGAAGACTGAATATGTGCCAGTGGAAGGTACTTTCACTATATTACTCTATACCTCAGGTCAGGTCTCATCTTCTGTCTCTCTACACATTTCTATGAGCAGAAACACATTTGCTGATATTGGCAGTCCAAAAGATCCATATGTATCACCTTGGGAAAACTGATAATAAAAGTCACAACTACAAGTAAAATGGATACGGTAAATAAGTTAACACGTGGACAGAGAAAAAGCAGTCAAGGAAAAAGTAGAGGTGAAGAGAAACACATACGGTTAATCTGTCTGCTGCCAAACTGTCCAAACGCTGTTGGACTTGGAGGCACAAAAGAAAACGAGGTGTAATTTTTACAAAGATATTTTATACATATATGTATGTGTGTGTGTGTGTGTGTATAAATTTTCAGATATTTTATGTATACATATAAATTTTCACAGATATATAATATATATCTTTATATAATATTATATATCTTGATATATAAT
>CM052661.1:38998086-39023616 GCA_028533165.1 Leontopithecus rosalia | reverse complement strand
GATATATATATTATATATCAATATATATATTTATATATATATCAATATAATATATATATAATATATAATATATATTATAATATTAAAATATTAAAATATATTAAATATTAAATATTATATTAATATATTATAATATTAAATATAATAACATATTAAAATGTTATTTTAATTTATTTTAAACATATTTAATATAATAACATATTAAAATATTATAATAACATAAAAAATAGCTAGGAGAAGTAACAGACATATATATATAAAGATATACTTATATATGTATATACATATATATACATATATATACATGTGTATATATATAAAGATATATATATAAAGATATATATAGATATATAGATATATAGATATAAAGATATATATATCTTTATATATATGTCTGTTACTTCTCCTAGCTATTTTTTATGTTATTATAATATTTAATTTATATTTATTTAGAAACAAAAATGTAGTAACACATCCTATGCAAAAGCAGCCTTTGTGAAAGAGAAGAGATCTGATTGGCCTAGAGAAGGTGGTGAAGGCAGGAGATTGAGAGTAACAAAACAAAACCAAGAACCCAATAGCCTTTTCTTTCTTCCTTTGATTATAAATATGGGAATGTTTAGTTTACATATATCAATATATTTGGTTTACAAAAATATGTATTTGGTTACATATATTACATAATGGTGTGTATTATGTTACACTCACTTTTTAAATAGTGCCTGTAGCTTTTTTTTCTTTCTCCCTCTGCTCTTAATAAGTGGTTTCTCCAGCAGCTGCCCTCCCTGTGAGTTCTGCACCAACCACCACTGATAATTGCTCCTGTTAAGCATAATGTTTTCACAGATGCAAGCAGGATTTTTAAATAGCAAAGGTACACTGAAGACATCCTCAGCAATGAATAAATATAATAATAACAATATTTGCCCTTGTGACTTTTTTACTCTGAGCAGATGAAAGAACTTCACAAATAAACGTGTTATTAGCCTAAGTTTTTACAGATGGAGAGGAAAAACCCCACTAGATTTAGGTTAAGACCACGTAAATGACTTTGCCCAAGATTGCCCAACAAATCAGATGCATGACCTTGAATACAACCAGGACTCCATTCAGGGCTTTCTTCAAAGGCCTTGCTTTGCTTTGTAAAAATCCAGCACCTATTAGCTTTTGAACTTTAAATGAGTGCCATTTAATGCATTCATTTGTAATAACATTTGTCATAAAAACCACTGTGTAGGTTCTGATTTCCATTAATTTTGTTTTCATAAAAAAGACAAACATTACATTTCAGAAAGATTTTACAGAAAGGAAAAAAAGACGTTAAATCAAAACCTGAACACTGAGTGATTTTTTCCTCTCTGGAGGGCTTGTCAGTGAAGCCCATTGGTGCAAAGGAGAAACAGTGGACAAAAGAGAAGCGCTCAGTGCTGCCCTGGACAGCTTTCAGAGGATAGAAAGCATGAGGAGTCCAGGGAATTTATTGGGGAGATGTGTTCCTAGCCAACTCCCTAAGCTCCTGAGCCTTTTCTGTTTGTTAACATAGAGAGATTAGACACTTGTAACATTATATCACATATTTACACATAATGCCCAAAGGCTAACTTGTTTACTGGTTAATAAAGTGTGCTCTACTGTTTACAATAGCAAAGACCTGGAACCAACCCAAATGCCCATCGATGATAGACTGGACAGGGTAAATGTGGCACATATACACCATGGAATATTATGCAGCCATCAGAAACCATGAGTTCGTGTCCTTTGTCGGTGCTTGGATGAACCTCCAGACCATCATTCTCAGCAAACTGACACAAGAACAGAAAATAAAATAACACATGTTCTCACTCATAGGTGGGTGTTGAACAGTGGGAACACATGGACACAGGGAGGGGAGCACTACACACTGGGGTTTCTTGGGGGGAATAGGGGAGGGACAGTGGGGGGTGGGGAGTTGGGGAGAGACAGGGTGGGCAGAAATGCCAGATAGAGGTGAAGGGGAGGAAGGCAGCCAATCACACTGCCACATGTGTACCTATGCAACAATCTTGCATGTTCTTCACATGTACCCCAAAACCTAAAATGCAATAAAATAATACAATAAATAAATAAATAAAAATTAAAAATAAATAAATAAAAATAAAGTGTGCTCTACTTTCAACTAATCTATGAATTTTGTATGTCATGCAAAAACATGAATTTTATGCTACATAGTTATATCCATAATTTTGTATTGTTTAAAAGACTGCAAAAGTAATTTTTTAAAAATTTTTATTGCATTTTAGGTTTTGGGGTACATGTGCAGAACATGCAATATAGTTGCATAGGTACACACGTGGCAGTGTGTTTTGCTGCCTTCTGCAAAAGTAATTTTTAATTCAGCATCTTAATCTTCACAAACATATATGGCTTTTTGTTTGAACATTTTGACAAAGCCTCTGACCCTAACACAGATGGTTGTTACCTGCTGGGACACTCTCCTACCTGTCTTCTCCATGCCAATATGGTAATATTAAATCAAAATATAGAAAGATTATAATAATTGCTTTTGTTGATTTTTAAAGTTTTAAAAAACAAATCTACCTACTCATAATATTTTGTCATTATTTTAAATTAAAAACAGTATATACAAGACTTAAATATTAGAATGATTTTGTATAAAACTGAAATGTAGCTGCTTCCTGGCACTATTATACAAAGGTTACTTTCCAAAAACTTATACATTATTTCTTTTAAGAGTTAAGCGCATTTGAAGCACAGGTAGATGATATATTTGTTTTAAGAATAATTTCTCTGACCCTAAATACACTTCCAAAATAAAACAAACATTAGATGATTATAAAAAAGAGGTATAGATTTATATGTGTATATATACATGTAGACTATAATCTGACAGTATCTGATACCTGCTAAACCCTGCATTGTGTTTTTCTGTAGGAACACAGAAGAATGAATTATAATTTCTTGTATAGGATGCTCTAAATTATAAAGCTCCAGTAATACATATTATATTTAAGTCCTGTAATAATCCTGCACATAAAATTTATAATGTCCTTTTAAAAATCTTCTTTTGCTTTTTTACTGATTTTTTAATTCAAGAAAATAAATATACTTAGGTTAAGAAAATATTAAAAGTGACATACGTGATGCCAAATGTATAATATTAATCTTTACAGTCCTTCAGTTTTATACCCGAATTAAACAAATTAACACAACAAAGCACACATATTTCTATAAACTATACATATATTCACATATGCATCTTATTGTCAATGTACAGATAAATGAAAACCCATTATGAATACTCTCTAAAAACTTCAAAATTTCTAATGAACTCTGGAATTTATAGACTAGTACAAGTAGATATATCTTACTCTGTTAAAAACTTGCTTAATATCAAAACAGTTCTCTCAATTGCTAGATATTTATTCTTTTTTCATGTGTTTTCCAAAGTCAAGTAATGTTTCAAAGACTAGTGAACATAAAATACAACACACTTTCTTGAATACGGCTCCATAAAATATCTAAGGTATTATTAATGAGACATAAAGTATACCAAATTTAGAATACAACATATATTACCAAATTTTTCTTCAATCGTTAATATTAACTTATAATCACACAGTTTATAAAAATACTCAGAAAAATGTATTTTTATTGGATTAAATCAGTATTACATACAACTCAAAATACTATGGCTAGAAACCTCTAATATTGTCTCTACAAATGTTTTTAGTGAAATAATTATAAACACATTGAGACACTTCCCAAACTAGACTGCCAGACAATTTAATTGCTGAGTGACAGTGTCAGTATTCATTAAAGACATATGGATGTAGCCAGATTGAAAAAATATTGCATCCAGCCTTCAACTCTTGTCCTAAGACATCTAGGTTTTTAAAACAGACTATATAAAAAAGGTAAAACAAGAATTATGCATTCCTCCTCATTATCTGTTTTCTGAGATTCAGGACGTATAACACTCAGAAAACTGCACAATCTCAATTTGTATTTTTTATCGTGTTTTTTGGTCTCTGTGAGCCATCACTACTTTTTAGATAGCAACTTTTGAAATCTTTTCAGAGTAAGTAAATCACAGAATATATTTGTGCAGAAACAGAGGGGCAGGGAGGAAATTCAAATAAAAAATGGGGGAAAAACTATTCTTTGTATTGTTGATGGCATGGTTTCTCAGCTATATTGGAGGAAGGGTTGAAAGTAAAAGCAATGCTCTTTAATGGGGCTTGCTTGAGGACCCTGGTTTTTATATTATTTGCAGCTTTTAGAGAAACAAGTAATGGAGTATAAATAAAGCTGATAAAAGCCTAAAAAAATTAAAAAGTATTACTGGAAACACATCATATCAACTTGCTCTGTAGCTCAACATATGAAAAAATGATTTTTTTAAATTATCAAAAATCATACTGACAATGGGAAATAAGTACATATCAGCAAAATAAGAGGAAATATTACCCGTTTGAGGAAAAAAAAAGCTATCCTAAAAAATATATTAGAGGAGAAAGGGAAGAACACATCTGACTACTTCCGAAATAAATATCTGACTCAGGATCCAAACTTCCTAACATTCAGAAAAATATTTGACATTTTAATGAGCATAAAAAATATTACTTTTATGAAATATGAACAGAAGAGGAAAATATCATTTTAAAAAAAGTTAAAAATGAAAGAGGTTGGGGTGAAATAAAAGTAGAATGAAATTAAAAAGAATAAGATAATACAGGAAAAATAAAGCAAAGTAGTATAATTTATATCTACTAAATCATGGTAGCATGATGAAATATGCAAATCCCCAAACAAAAAGCTAAACTTCTATTAAAGAAAATTAATAAGATATAAACATTTGCAAAACACAAAATGAAAATGAAAATGCTGAAGAGTTGAAACAAAATCATGGAGGACATTTTATATGTGTATTTCAAATAATGAATATACAATTATTATATTTTTTTGCAGGGGGAGCACAAAATCTCACCGTTACCCAGGTTGGAGTGTGGTGGTGTCGTCAGGGTTCACTGCAGCCTCATCCTCTGTGGCTCAGTTGATCCTCCCACCTTGCCTTCCTAGTAGCTGTGACTACAGGCATGCACCACCTTGTCCATCTAACTTGTTGCATTTTTTTGTAGATACGGGCTTTTACCATGTCCCTCAGGCTGGTCTTGAATCCCTAGCCTCAAACAGTCCACCCTCATCATTCTCCCAAACTGCTAAGTTTACAGGCATAAGCCGCTGCACCCAGCCTACAAATAATTTGTAATTGATATTCTTGAAGATAAGAACAGGGCAAACAAAAGAAATGCAACAAAGTAAGAGTAGCAAAATAAACTGGAGAAACTTCAATTGATATTTTAAAAGAAAAGACACCTATTAATGCACAACATCACTGTATTATAAGAATTTTTAAAAATCTTAAATTATGTATATATAAAAACTGTTAGAAAATGCAAATGTAAGTAGACAGAACAAAATAGTAATATTACATTTGTATGTACTTCTCAATCTTTAGCAGATCAACTGGGAAAACATATATATATATATAAAGATACAATGTACTTAATAGTATGAAAATAGGGTTGATTTATTGGATAAATAGTGTACGTTAGTTTTTACTTCCTTTTTATTTACAAATATTTAGTATATAACTTTTCTGCCTTTGAGTTTTAATATCTTTTCTGCTTAATTATAATTAACATATGGAAAAAATACATAGGTCTTAAGTATACCTTTTAATGAGCTGTGACATATACTCATAGAACTGACACCCATATTGAGAGAAATAATTTTATCACCTCAGAAATTTCTCTCATGTCCCTTTCTAGTTAACATACTCTCCAATAGGCAAACACTTTCCTATTTCTTTTACTACCCTAGCTTAGTTTTTGCCTGTTCTGGAACTTCACCTTAATCAAATTACAAGGTAAAGACTGGGTAAGCTCAGCACGATTTTTGTGAGATTCAACTTTTGGTTTAATAAAATCATTGTTTATTCCTCTTAACCACTGAAAGTATTCAATTTTTTGAATTTTTTCTGAATTTTTATAATATATCAAAACCTTTTATAGTAAACTATTTCCTTTTTTTGACTACTATTAAGAAATTAAGAATGCTTCTATGCATATGATGGTATAGGCTATTTTAATGTTTTTGTTTCATTTATATGAATATATGAGTAGAACTGCTAACTCATAAAGTAGATGTCTTTATAAGACACTGTCAAATATTTTTTACAGAGTGGTTATATAATTTTACACTTTCACCAATCAACAGATGAGAAGTTGGTATGCCACAAATCCTTGCCAACATTTGGAGTTTCCATGCTTTTAATTATAGCTTTTTCCAGTGGGTATGTAGTGGTACTTCATTATGTTAAAATTTGCATTTTTTTCTGATCAGTGTTGTCAAACGCTTCCTCATATGTTCATTGACCATGTGCCTATTTTCCTTTTAGAAGTGTGTTAATAATTTTAATTGGGTTATTTGTATTTTTTATAACATTATTAAAAAAGTTTTAAGAGACCTAGAATATTTTGTATATTTATAATATTCTTACATTATCTAAAGCACATAAATATACTTAATGATTTAAAATGTATATAATATAAATATAAATACAATAATTTATATAAATATAAATATATTTATACTATTATAAATAATATACATGTATATAATATTCTTATATTACCTAAAATATATATTATAGTCATTTATAAGTAAATTATATTTATAATCATAGTTAAGTGCTATTAACATAATTTACAATAGTACTATTCAACATTGTATTCCTAGTGCAATAAGACAATAATAGAAAAAATAAATAACAAAAGATGAGAATGAAAGTGAAACTCTTTGTATTGTAGGTATTATATTTATCGTACTGCATACCAACTATTAAGACAGATAAATCAAAATATTGTAGGTGCAAATTTTAAGAGACCTAGAAAAAAAGCCTTTAGGAAGAGTTATTTCAGCAAGTAAATTTGCCAAATTCACTGGACTCAAGATACTATGCAAATGACATTTGTTATTCAATATACTGGCAATGAATCTGCCATGAAAACTTAAAAATAGAACTCTAAAGAATATATTTAGTGACATATGTTTAGGCAGGGAAATACAAAGCATTAAAGATTAATTCTAGAAAATATAAATGAAGGCGATGTTTTGTTATTGGATTGTTAATGGATTGAAACACTTGTAATAGAATGTTGTAACTCTGCTCAATTAATTTGTAATTATAATCAATATTCTAGTTTTTTATAAGTAATCAACAGGCTAATTTAATTTTTTAATGAAAAGGCAAATAATCTAAAATATTTTAAAAAGTCTTAAAAATGAACAAGATGGACAAATATGATAGGTTGATTCAATAAAGATTAAAAGATTAAGTCACCAAATGATGCTGAATAACTGTATGTGTATCTGTACAGAAAACTAGTTAGATCCTGGATCTTTGTCATTACTTCTTAATCCCTTCTGACAGTGGTTGAAGTTGTTTGTATATCAACATTTAATCTAATTAGTAATGTTGGGTTAGGGTATACTATTTTATAATTTGTTGTCTAATTGACTTCCTTGCTTTTAGCTTATCTGCCTCCTCTTTCTTGCTCTATAATTTGAAGGGGTTTATTAGAATTTCCAAAGAAAAAATGCATTTTTATTATATGCTTAATTTGATGGCTAGTATTCTATTTAGGAATTGACATTTTTCCTTAAGCGAGAACTACAAGACTCACCTTTATATCTTCTTTCTTCTTTTTAGGTAAAAATTACAAAAGTCAACAAGTCAGTTGATTTTGCCATATAGAAAACTAAAATCTTTTAAAATAATTTATCTTTATTTCCGAAATAAACATAGGGACTAGCATAATGGCTATTTTGTCAAACAAACTTTGTGATGTGCTAATTTGTGATTTTTTTTAAATTTTGCTATCATGATTGTTATTTTTATGTGTCAGAATGGTTCAGATAAGGGAACCCCAAATACCTGGTCAAACACTTTTTTGGGGCATGTCCTTGAGGATGTTTCTGTAAAGCCTTAGCATGTGAATGTGTACACTGAGTACAGATCACCCTTACCAATATGGGTCACACCTCCGATCCACTGAAGACCTGAACAAGAACAAAATGGTGGAGGAAGAAAAAATTTACTCCCTTTGCTTGAGCTGGGTCATCCAACTTGTGGAACATTGGTGCTCCTGACTCCTGTTCCTTTAAACTCAGAATAGGACTTACACCATTGGCTCTCCAGATTCTCAGACATTTAGGTTTGAACTGAAACTATACCAGCTTGCTGGAGTTTCTAGCTTGCACAGGGTGGATCCTGGGACATCTCAGCTTCTATAATTATGTAAGGCTAGTCACTTATAATACAGGTCATATACTGTCTAAGGATGTTTTGGTCATGAACAGACTGAATATATGACTGTAGTCCCATAAGATTACAATGAAGTGGAAAATTGTCTATTTCCTGTTGACTTTGTAGCCATCATGACTTTTGAGCACAATACAATACTCAACTGTTTGTGGTGATGCTGGTGTAAACAAATCCCCTGTGCTGCTTAGTCAAATAAAAGTATAACAGGTACAATTATGTACAGTATAAATATATAATGATGACAATAACTATGTTATTGGTTTATGTATTAACTATACTTTTTATTGTTATTTTAGAGTGTACTCTGTCTACTTATTTAAGAAAAAAACAGAACTTTAAAACAGTCTCAGGCAGGTCATTTAGGAGGTATTTCAGAAAAAGTCATTATTCTCCTAGGACATGTCAGCTCCATGCTTGTTATTGCCCTTGAAGACCTTCCAGTGGGACAAGATATGGTCATAAAAGACTAATATTGATTATCTAGACCCTGTGTGTGCTGAGGCCAATGTGTGCATTGGTGTCTTAGTTTTTAATAAAAAAGTTAAAAAAGTAAAACAACCCATTAAATATAATTTAAAAAAATAATCCGAGGGAGTTTAATAAATATTTAAAAGTTATTGATGGAAAAAATGTAAAACAAACCAAAGTCTTTTTATAGAAAAGGCTTACAGAATAAGAAAATATTTTTGTATAGTTGTACAATGTTTGTGTTTTATGTGAATTATTACAGTCAAAAAGTTGAAAAAAGATTAAAATTTGGAGAAAGAATAAAGATGGCCGATTAGGAGTAGCTCAGGATTGCAGCTCCCAGTGAAAGCGCAGAGAGTAAGTGGACACCACATTTCCAGATGGATTTTTATTGCCCACAGACAAGGTGATTCCCAGGTGGAGGAGCTCCACATGTCGCCAGCATGGCTGGTTTGGCTGGTGCAGCTGCTTTACAAGAGCTCCTGAAAGAGGCACTAAACATAGAAAGGAACAACCAGTACCAGTCACTCCAAAAACATACCAAATCATAAAGAGCATCAATACAATGAAGAAACTGCATCAACTAATGGGCAAAGCAGCCAGCTAGTATCAAAATGGCAGGATCAAATTCATGATCTCAGTCTTCTTAAATTGATTAAGACTTATTTTGTAGTCTAATGTTTCAGTTCATTGAAATGTTAGCTATATATTTGTTAAGTTTACTTGGTCTACAGTGTTGTTTAAGTCTGCTGGGTCCTTACTATTTTCTGTCTGGATGACTTATATGTTGTTGAAAGTGAGATGTGGAAGTTCTCTACTGTTATTGTATTGCCATCTGTCTCCCTTCAAATCTGATAATATTTGCCTTATGTACTTATGTGCTTCAATGTTGACATTTATTGTTATGATGAGAGATTTGACAATGGAAATTGGCAGAAACCTTCATCATCTCTCCTGTTTCCCCTGTCTCTGGTCTCATCTACAGCATTGGCACAACCTCATGAGATATATAAGATGTGATTATCATTCTTGTTTTACCATAAAGGAATAAGAATAGTAAAAAATTAACATGTTCAAGGTTACACCATGAATTTTAGAAATACATCTCTGCCTCTTGATTCCCATTTAGTATTCTGATACACACTAAACTATTCTTTATCTCACTTCAATTGCTATCTCAAATTATACTGGTAAGCCCATACTCCACATTCTGCTTTCACTAGAGGGAATGGAGATTTGACAGGCTAACTATCATCCATCTTTGCATTAGAATGAAATGTGACTTTTATGTAACTATAGCAATATATGTATGCCATAAAAATACCTTGGAGTCTCAAAATGCTACAAATAAATTGGGAAATGAAGACTAATGTCCAAAAGAAAAAGAAAAAGAAAATCAAGGTACCTCAGTCATCAGGGAAGGGAGCTAATACTCAGACCAAGCTAGATCTGACCCCAAATCTAAGGATTTTTTAAATCAGATAGAAACAAACATGTTAAAACCAAGGATCCTATGTTCTGACATCTTTTTCCTAAAAAAAAAAGAAAAACAGATTTCAACTGAATGTCTGGAATATACATAGCACCAACAGTATAGAAGCACAAACTGTTAAATATGCATAATATATAATAACATTATGAAGTCACTAAATGTATATGTATATATGACTTATTGGAAGGCTCTGTAGATTCAACTTTTTGTTCCACTAGCCCCACAGAAAGTATTCTTTCAGGATAACCTCATACAAGACAGAATTAAATTGTAGTCAAGAAAATCCTTTTACTGAAAGAAATTCTGAGAAGTTGTGTGTATGTGTGTGTGTTGAGGCATGGGAAGGAAGTAGAAAGAAGTTACTTTGTTCTTCCTCACAAAACTCATTAAAAAAAAGAGCTCAAGACCAGCCTCGGCAAAAAAAAAAAAAAAGATTAAAATTTACAGTAAGCTAAAATTTATTGGTGAAGAAAGAAAATATAAAAATAAATTTAGTGCAGGTTAAGTGAACAGTGTTTAAAATGCTACATTCCTATACAATAGTGTCCTAGGCCTTCACATTCATTCACCACTCACTCACTGACTCAGCCAGAACAACTTCCAGTCCTGCAAGCTCCATTCATGGGAAGTACCCTCCACAAGTGCACCATTTTTATCATTTATGCCATATTTTTACCTTTTCAATGCTTAGATATGTTTATATACACAACTATTTACCATTGTGTTATAATTGCCTCAGCATCTGGTATACTAATATGCTATACAGGTTTGTAGCCTAAAAGTAATATGATATATAGCGTAGGTGTGTAGTAGGCTATATCTAGATTTGTGTAAGTAGACTCAAGGATGTTTGCACAATGATGAAATCACCTAAGGACACATTTCTTAGAATGTATTATTGTTAAGTGACACATGACTGTAAATATCCTTCTGTATCTATCTATCTATTATTGGCTCTGTTTCTCTGGAGAACCCTAATACAATGATTTTGGTAGCTTTTATCTGGATTAGTTGTGCTTCATAATTAAGTAACTATCAATTGTTTTCTTAGTTCTATCTGTATATAGATATGCAGATACATATCTTTATATTTCATGGTTATTACCCTCATTTATAAAATTATAACAAAACTCAGAAAGGTTAAGTAATTTCCAAGGTCATGTACCTACTAAAGAATGATGTCAGAGTTTGGCTGCAGACCATATTATTTCTAAAATATATTTCTAAAGTAATATATAGCATTATATCTTCACAGACATTGCTTTTATGGAGCTTTTATAAATGTTTATAAAATTGTTTAAAAAATTATTTTATAAATAATGATTTTGCTAAAAATATTTAAAAAACAATTTGATACAAAAGTGAATATTATTAAGTAATTAAAGTAGAAATGGAATACTAACTAATGTTCATTTAGGTTTCTTATTTCAATTTGAAATTATCAAAAGCCAACAAGGAAATTTTGACTCATTCTCTAACTTCTTTGGAGAATGAATTGGAAACATTCTCCAACTTCAGATGCAAATGCATCAAAGAAAGGACTCAGTAACTAATTGAAAATAGAATTAGTGACTCACTTTTAAACTTTGGAATAAATTTCTAGCATATAAATTTAGATATTTTTGAGGCTATTAATAGTACAAACATGGATATGTCATACAAAAATTTCCTCAACATACTTCAATACATTTTTTATATAACTTAGACTTATTCTGTCTAAAAAATTACTACTTTACATTTTTAAAAAATTTTCTGTAGTAGCTCTTAACCACCATTCACTGGTTCTAGAGTTTATTATTCTAATTGTGAAAATGTGAAATGATGTAACTATCACATCATTTATCTTGGGAAATGGGATCTCTGTTCCAGGACTTTCCATTTGCATATTTAGAGAAAGTTTATATAACTGGGGTGAGCTTGTGGAAAAATATGTGAAATGAACAAGTAGATGAGACTTAACTTTCCTCTAAATCACTGAACACATATTTCTTATTGAGAAATGTAAATTTCTCTCTGCGAAGCATATTTGAGGGAAGGGCATTCAGCAGTGAGTGGAAAATGCAGTCCTCTGACAGTAGCTGTAAGAGCCACTTTTAACTTATTGGGGGAGGGAGGAGTAGATAATGTGACTTTCTTGCCATGAATTATATTCTCCATCATAAATTCACAGAGAAATTTTATGAAGCAGACAGCTTTACCAGTGTCTACCTACATTCAGGAAACATTTGAATTCTGTTAAGTAATTTGTTTAAAAATATTGATTGATTGATAGTTGATTAATGAAATGCTGTCTATCTGCTAGGCATGAGGTCTACAATTATGAATGTATAGTTTAGTGAAGAAAATATATTTTCTTTTTATTTCTGGAGTTTTTTTCTTGTTAGTAGAAAGAATTATCTGTATTTGTTCAGACCTGGGGAAAAATATAACAACTTGTCAAGTTAGATATAAGTAAAAGATAATTTTTAAACTACTTCCTAGATTTAGTGCATGCAGTGGAAATCATGAAAATACTGAGAGATCTTGAATTAGAGTGGCATTCTATAAAAGGCCCCCATTTTCATTCAAGGGTAAAATAAAATACAAGACACCAATGAGTATAAATTAATTGGTACTTTACATAGATATAACATTTATGTGCTTAATATAAGATGTATTTTTACATATTATACATTATTAATTTAAAATATAATTGTGAGGGAAAGTCCTTGTCTTGATGTTGTTATTCAGCAATATTTATATTTAGTATCTAAATAACATATTTAGCATTCATCTAACAAACACATTTCAGCATCTAAATAACACATTAGCATTGTCCTAAGTGACTAAAAACATTAACACATTTAAAACTCATAACAACTCTGAGAGAGATATTACTATTATCCCTATTTTCAACTAAGAAATTTAGGAAACCCTAGCAAGGAACTTTTCAAAGGTCTTTCAACTAGTAAGAAGTCTACTTGGAATTTGAATTTACAAAACTATACTTGAAACTATATTGGATATACGGGCTAACTTGTCCTATAGACTGTCCCAATCTCACATTTGATAAGATGTGCCAAATACAGTGGGTTATACTACAAGATACTAAACCTAAGTTTAGGAAATGCTAGTTTTTCAAAATTGGCAGCAATTTCACTAACTCACTGCTTTGGAGGAAGACATTATCTTCACTATAAGAGACAGGAACTGTTTCTCTACTTTAGTGTTGAGGAAGATACTCTTATCTTCCAAGGTTGTCTTTCATGTAAATATCATTGAAAACATAATCTAGAACAAAAGAACCATCACTGTCTCATTCACAGTACATAAAGAAAACTGAGAGACCTGTTGGAGAATTGTCTTTTCACAGTATCCACCATTTATTTCTGCAATGTGTTGAATTCTGGTGAATTTTACCACAGTGTCCCTTCATCAGCAACTTCAATTAATCTGACCTACAGAAACTAGGCCAAATCTGTTCAATTATTTCATACAACATTTAATTAAGGCCATTCTAAATAAGACTTCAAGCAGCCTAAAGAGTACAACCTCAAGTATTTACCACAAATATACCATGTAAGGTACCAGAAACAGCTAAACAACAACAATGAAAAATGGATTTTTACTTAGAAAGCCTGGTGGCATTGTCTGTAAGTTTTAGTATTGACAGTTCCACTTTGCTAGAAACATTAATTCAAGCACAGTAAGATGCGTTACTAATTGCACTGACTCCACCTTGGCCTGTGGGAAGCAAGTCTCAGGCAATCATCCATAACAACCATGACCAGTGAGTTCAGGCAGAACCGAATGCCTTCCAGGGCCAATTCAGTATAATTGATCATTTTGGTTAAAGTCAGTGATCAATTTTGTACTATGGTTTCTAATCTGTTGATTCATGTTGTAGAGATAATTGTCTTCAACAAATACATAAAAAATGAACAAATTTTCCTTTTAGTAAGTATCCCCAAATAATCTAGGGGGTCTCATTTTGAAAAGATAGTCGCAGTCATCCAGTTTAGTGTTTTATAAAACATTTGAAGGTATCTAACATTTACCACTAAGATGTAAATTACTGTATTTTGGGGAGGTGACATATTAGTTTCTCTTTACTAGACAAAAAGCACAATTCCAGAGACATGTATGATTTCCCAGGACAGGAATTCTTGGCCAAAATTTTGAGGTCTCAAAAGTGCGACTAGTATACATTGGGAGGGGGCAGAGATTGACAGTGCTTCCAATGTAATCTCCCAGAAAACTAATATGCTTTCTATGTTTGGTTTTAATAATTGATTTAATTCACTTTTGAAGGGCATGTCCAAGTCACAAGCAGGATGGCATCTGTCTGTCTTAAAGAATGACTGACTATAAGGAGGTGGGTGGGAAAGCTGTCCACTTATCTGGCCTGCCTCAGAGCTCACTGTCCAGTGATATTGACAGGTGTTTAGAGTTGAAGGTGAGGGAGCTAGGGTTATCTCCTCTGTTTTAATAGTGTACCAGTAAAATAAAGAGAATTGCAATAACATTTTGATTGGAGCTATCTGTCAAAGTCTGGTAGATCTGACAGCCAGATAAATTAAAAGTATTTGTAATAATATGGGAGAGCCACATTAAGATGGAGTTCCTTTATGAAGATGAAGGTGATTGTAAAATACAAGTGTGCTTAGCATTTCTCCCTCATCCTTACTCCTAGTGTCTACATTGTTGCCTCCCCAGGTGATGAGAGTGTTGTTTTTTTGTCTGCTATCTCAAAACAGTTATGTCCCTTTGTAGTAGTTACAACTTCCCCTATTTTCCAATCATACCTTACAAGCAAATAGAATTTTGTCCAGATAGATCAGGACATTTCAGAAATAATTGAAGTTATTTGAGCTGAAATAGGAAAAAAAATTATAAACACATAACACAGCATCTCAGAGTTTTGGGAAAATAACACACCAGTAACATATGCATGATTGGTATCCTAGAAAGAGAAAGGACAGAATAAACACTGAGGAAATAGTAGCCAACACATTTCTAAATTTAACCGGCATGAACCACAGAAACAAGAATCTCATGAAAGAAAGCAAGAAAAATAGGAAAAGAAACAGCAAAAAAATCTAGAATTCATTTTTTAACTGCTAAAAACTAAACACAAGTAGAAAAATTAGACACAGCTTGAGTACTTGCATAGAAACAACAAAAATTATTAAAGACCTTTTTTAGAAATCATTTAAGTGGGAAGACAATAAAATTACATCATAAAGTGCTGTTAAGGAAAAGAAATCCTCAATCTGTAATTCTATAACAAGTTAAAATAGTATTTTTAAACATGATAAAGGGTGACATCAACAAACAGCATAGAAGAGACTGCTGGAATTTGTTTCATCTGTAAAAATGTCAGTATGATGGCACAAAAAAATCAATTCTATTTTTCTTCAAAAATCTGGATATAAAGCAAAAGTTTGGAACAACCCAGGGAATATTTATTCAAAGCAACAACAACAACAGCGACAATGATTTAAGTAAGAACAGTGAACAGTTTTATGGAGGTTTTAACTTTGCATCTACATGTTTGCCTGAAATGAAACAGTCCACAATCATGGTGAAAACTAGCAGCCTGGCAGCCACTACAGAAATGAGTACCATTTGAAACTCCTTGAAAGTCTCATTTCCAAAGAACTCTCACTGCTTAACCTGTCTTGTGGTTTCATAGCAGACCCCCACTTGCAGAAACTGCATTTATCTGACCCACTTCAGAGCTCACTCTTCACAAACAGCCTTTTCAGAGAGAGTTTGTGAAAGTTATCAGCAGCTAATGTTTAACATGGGAGCTGCCTAGGATTCTGATTCCCTCTGTGGAAACAAGTGGTGAAAACCTGCAAGAAAGAGCTAGTGAATGCGATATCCAAAGGGAGATTTGAAAAGTTCTGATATATTTCTGAGAATCTAGAACCGCATGATATTGTGCATGACCAGGGTTTGTGCATGCCTAGGAAAGACCTGACAAAGTCCAAAGCTTGTAGCTGTGGCTTACTATAATATGCTGCGCAAGTAAAAAGTGAAGGATAAAACAGAGTTGTAAACTGCTTGACTGGACAGTGAGGGCATACCGCAGAACACACACAAGTCATCTCAGCAAAAATCAGAAGATACCTGGTTGGAATCATTTAAGGAAATCTCTGTATAATTATTAGCTAGCCACTAAACCCACCAAGCAGAGACTTCAATAGGCACACGTGACAAGAGAAAGACTTTACAAAATTAGCTTAGAAAAAATGACTCGGCAAACAAACAACTACTAGCACAATAAATAATAACCACAACAAACACTGGGGAGAGAGTAGCAGCCACAGCTGTCAAGTTACATAATTAAAAAATCCAGTTTTCAACAACAAAAAATATTAGAGGTATGCAAATAGAGAGTATGACCAACAGCTGAGAACAAAAGTAGTCAATATAAACAATTCATGAGGAAGGTGACACTGCACTTAAGAGACAAAGACTTTATATCAGCTATTTTAAATGTATGTGAAGAACTAAAAACAACTATGCAGGAAAGACGGAAAACAATGTCTCACAAAATAGTGAGTATCTACAAAGAGAAAAAAGTAATAAAAAAATAGAAAGTCTCAGGTTAAATATTATAATTACTAAAATAAAAACTCACTTAGAGGGGCTTAAGAGCAGAACTATGCAGACAGAGAATAAGAAAACTTGAATATAAGACTATTGAGATTATCTAATCTAAGGAACAACCAGGAAAATGAATAAAAGGGAAGGAGCCTGTCCTCAGGATAAACCACATGTCAGGCCATAGGACAAGGCTCAAAAATTTGAAAACGGCTCATCACCCTTTTCATTATTATCATTATGGTTTAAGAAAGTTTGCTCTCCAACCACAATGGAAGGAAGTTAGACATCAATAACAGAAGGAAATTTGAGAATTTCACAGACACACAGAAATTTAAAAAAACACTGCTATGTAGTGAGTCCTCTCTGGATGATTTATGTAACAACCTTATTCCTGCTGAATAACTGAATATTATTCTTTTTTAATACTTTCTTTGAGATTTATCAATGTGCAAAACACAGCAAATATGCTAATATCAGGGGTTATTTTAATTATTTTGATAGAATAATTTTAAATATAAGCAATAAATGTGAGCTTTGCTAAAAATTGATTATTAAAATCTATATATCCATATTGAATATTTTGATTAATTTAGAAATAATACTGTCAACATCAATATTTGAAGCAAGTTTTTAATGTAAAGTTTATCACTGTTACAGAAAATTAGAGCCGTTTATACTTATGTCATAGAAAGAAACTAAAACATGTAATTGCTCTTATTGAGACAGAATGAATACAGTGATTTGAAGTTGGCAAACTTTTACAGCAGAGGAACGATACACCACTGACTGTTAAAAATTTATTTTGACTAAGTTGTTTTAAAATATAAGAAATACCATGAGTGGTAGCTTCAAAATTTCTATTTTAGAGGGAGTTGGTGATAGGGTGAAATGGAAAGATGTTAGTTGTAGGGTACAAACCTCAGTTATAAGATGAATAAATTATAGAAACCTAACACAAAGCACGATGACTATAGTTAATAATAAGTAAATGTATTGTAAAGTTGAAATTTGCTAAGAGACTAAAGTTTGTGTTTTCACCATAGAAAAGTAACACTGTAAAGTGACAGATATGTTAATTAACTTGATTGTGGTAATCGTTTTATAATGTGTATATCAAAATATCATGTTTTAAATCTTAAATATATACAATTGATGTTTGACAACTATACCTCAAAAAAGCTGTGGGGAAAAAGGAGGCAGTTAGGATGCCCAGTCTAATTGGAAGAGTTTTTTAAAAGCTTTGTTTGTATAGCAAGCATGTTGTTTGTCTTTCTAGTTTTTATTTACATGGAATGGCCTCATGGGGCAGGTAGAGATGGAAAATAAGGAACCCTCAAATATCCTTAGGGCTGTCATTTAATAGTACTCTGTAGAAGTAGTCTTGTGGAAACAGAATTGATCTTTTCAGACTCATGGATGCTTTTTGGAAGCTGATTTGCAATGCAGAGAATGAACTGTTTTCATGAACTCATCTATGGTGCTGGGATACACTAAGCTAAGTAGATTTCATATAATTCAGATACTGAAAGTTGCATTTCTATGTGTTGGAATTTGGGCTCTGAGATCTCCAGTATTAATGGAGGTAGCAATCGTGCCTGTAAAAATTCCTATGTTGTAGAAAATAAAAAATGCACTATCATAGAACAGAGCCACTTGAACTAGTATTCTTTCTTATAACATGTGATAGTGGCTAAAATTCAGTCATTTTGCTTCCCTTAAGTAGGAAACAAGTAAGTAATTTTGGGGAGAAAAAATTGAGGGAAAACAGGTTTAGAAAAGCTGCATCTGTTTACCTTAGCTTAGCTGCAGGTAATTTCACAAAATAAATGCATTCAGCATTGTGAATACACTGTGAAGTGAATTTTTTAAAAATATTCCCTTTAATTATAAATGGCACTTGTGAGCTTAATACTGGAGGCAGCTGAAAAGTGATATAAGCTATAGTCAATGTGGGACTCCAATATAAGTGTCTGGTTATGGTTTCATAATTCTGAAAAGGACATGTACATAATCCAAATGTTTAATTTTATATATTGAACATCAAAGCTACTTTCTTCCCCCCTTCTCACAGTAAAACTACTTTTAAAACAGTCTGGAAATTGGTTTACAGACTTTTCTTATAGCAAAAGACATAAGAACAGAAATTCTGGCCATGTGGCTGCTTAAAGCTGTAGCCCTTGGCCTGCCGTAGGTGATTTAAAAGATTCCATATAGAAAGAGTCAAGACTTTTTTGGTCTGTGTTTCTAAGCAAGTGTGGTTTGAAACAGTTTACACAGAAAGAGTCCTATATTCTTCGAAACCTTGACTATTTTTTTTTTACTTTCTGGTTCTTTCTTTCCAGCTGGATGGAACCTCTGTTTTTTTCCAAATCAGGTGCCTGTCTAGAAGGAAGCCAAATTTTTATGAATTAGATGAAAATAATACTTGTTATTTTATATTTTCAAATGTAAAATTGCCACTGAAAGGCAAGGGCAACTTAGATTTAAAAAATATGTAAGTTGGCTTGAAATTGCAGGGAGGAGTTAATGGAATAGATGCACTGTAAATCATATGTAGAAGGGTCACAGCCTACCCAAAGTCACACGTGTTTTCTTTAATAGAGAAGTCACTCCTTTTATTCAAAGAGTATTTCCCTGTAGCTAGTCACATCCATTTAGTTTAGTGTTCAACAGCTTGCCAAAACAAGAGTCTTTGTAGGCTTAAGTATATTTATATGTTCATAAAAATGACAGTCATTAGCAACTAGAGACCAAAGAAACTTTGCATTATAGTCACTGCTCCAAAAAACAAAACTTAGGAGTAATGAACAGCAGTTGAAGTGTTTTTCTATTACTTTGTTTTTAAAGTCTAACTTTATTTATCCTGGGTTTATACATAAACCCTTTACATAGTACAGGAGGTCATGGAGTCAAACTTCCCCATTCCCAGTCAATTTTCTGTTTGAACTTGAGCAAATTATTTAATCTCTGTCTCATTTTCTTAATCTATCAAATTTAGAAATAATACTAAATTTATGAGGTTATTGAAGATTACATAAAATATTTATCTGAAGTTTTAGGACAAAACTTGGAACTCAGAACCACACCTGATACATAGCAGGCACTGAACAAAGGCACTCAACAAAGGTTATTTATTGTTACTATCATCACAATTTATTCTCATGACAAACCTATAAATAGGCAATCTTACTGGCAATTTAAATCTGAGAAAATTGAGAATTGGCAGTGCCACATGATTTTCTCAACTTTATTCAGAGATTCTGAATGTTAGAGCAGGGTAAACTGGATCTCAAGCCAGGTATCTTCAAGCACAAAGCTGACAATTCTGTGCTTCTCTCCAACTTGTCAAATTACATTCAACACAAATATATTGAGAATAAAATATGCGTCAAGTCCTGTGCTTAGATTCAGGCAACTGATCCATCATATAACAAGATCAAATTTTTCACAGACACTCACATATTAAAATCTATCATTTATATGTTAAAGCCCTTACTAGAAAAGTAATGTAAAAGTAAAAGCATCACCTCAGTGTGTTAGTGTGGAGTGTTGTCTGAGGACCTGGAACTTAAGTACAAAGTATTCGCCATCCTCAGTCTAGCTGGCATAAACAGAATCTATTTCTTTAATCAGACACATGTCTTTTCTTAACTAAAATTCCTAAAAGCAGAGTCCAGTCCAGTAACTTACCCATATTCAATGTTTTTGTTTGTTTGTTCTTGTTCTCATAAGCAATTAGAAACCTTTGATACTCAGACCTACAGTTTTGGATATCCATGTGAAATTTGCTATTTTTTGATATGGTTTGGCTGTGTCCCCACCCAAATCTCGTCATGAACTGTAGTTTCCATAATCTCCACATGTTGTGAGAGGGACCCAGTGGGAGGTAGTTGAATCATGAGGTGGGTTACCCTCATACTGCTATTCTTCTCACAGTGAGTTCTCATAAGATCTGATAATTTTATAAGGGATTTTTTTCCCTTTTGCTCAGCACTTCTTGATGCATCATGTGAAGAACATTATATTGTCTTCCCCTTCCACCATGATTGTACATTTCCTAAGGCCTCTCCAGCCACGCTAAACTGTGAGTCAATTAAACATTTTTCCTTTATAAACTACCCAGTCTCAAGTATGTCTGAGTGACAGTGTTAAAGAAAATTCTCTTACCAGGTCCGCTGGGGGAGGGGTTTCAAATGCAGGAATTTCCTGGCTCCCCGCCTCAGGCGGCTGGGACTCTTTGAGCACCTTCTCCATGTGGGCCAGGTAAAATTCTTTGTCTGATTTTCCCATACTTAGAAAGCCAGGTGGGGCTCTTTTTTCCCAAATTCCCACTGACAGCCCTGGAAGGAAGAGGCTTTGTAACTCAGGGTTGTAGAACCAGTAGCCAATCCAGTATCAGAGTCAAAGATCACTCACTCCAGAGGAAGTCTGAAAGAACTCCTCTCATTGGAACAGAACATGAATGTGGAGGGAATAACTCAACGGTTAAAACTTCAGCTGCTCCTACCTGAACAGATTTCTCTCTCTGGTTTCCCCTCTTACAACCACGTGTGAGCTGTCTTCTCTGTCTCTCTCTCTCTCTCTCTCTCTCTCTCTCTCTCTCTCTCTCTAATTAATCTCTCTCTGTTTAATTAATCGCTCTTCTACAGAACTCTTTGGGTCCATGATTTTATTCATATGGTAAACTCATTGCACCTCTGGGGCCCCTTTCCCCATTCTTCGGGGTTAGAGAGGCCAAGAACCTATGATCTGGGTACTCCCCGGTAACATGTCTTTATTAGCAGCATGAATACAGTAAATTTGGTAGTAGGGTGCTACTGTAAAGATACCCAAAAAATGTGAACGTGACTTTGGAAATGGGTAACAGGCAGAGGTTGGAACAGTTTGGAAGAGTTAGAAAAAGATAGAAAAATGTGAGAATGTTTGGAACTTCCTAGGGACTTGGAGGTCTCAGAAGACCCAAAGATGTGGGAAAGTTTGGAACTTCCTAGAGACTTGTTGAATGGGTTTGACCAAAATGTTGATAATGATATGGACAATGAAGTCCATACTGAGGTGGTTTTAGAAGGAGATGAAGAACGTGTTGGGAACTGGAGTAAAGGTCACTCTTGCTATGCAAAAAGACTGGCAACATTAATCCCCTGCCCTAGAGTTCTGTAGAACTTTGAACTTGAGAGAGATACTTTAGGGAATCTGGCCGAAGAAATTTTTAACATGCAGTGCATTCAAGAGGAAACAGCATGAATATTTGGAAAATTTGCAGCCTGACAATGCAATAGAAAAGAAAAACCCATTTTCAGAGGAGAAATTCAAACTGGCTGCAGAAATTTGTGTAAATAACAAGGAGCCAATGTTAATCACCAAGACAATGGGGAAAATGTCACCATGGCATGTCAGATACCTTCACAGCAGCCCTTTCCATCACAGGCCTGGATGCCTGGAAGGGAGAAGTGTTTCCTAAGCCAGGCCCAAAGGCTCCCTACTGTACACAGCCTCAGGACATGGTGCTTTGAGTCCCAGCTGCATTAGCTCTAGCTGTGGCTCAAAGGGGCCAACATTCAGCTCAGGCTCTTGCTTCAGAGGGTGCAAGCTCTAAGCCTTGGAAGCTTACATGTGGCATTGGCCCTGCAGGTGCAAAGAAGTCAACAATTGAGGTTTGGGAACCTCCACCTAGATTTCAGAGGATATATGAAAATGCCTGGATGTTTAGGCAAAAGTTCAGCAGGAGTGGAACCCTCATAGGGAAACTCTGCTAGGGAAGTATAGAGGGGGAAATATGGGGTTGAAGCCCCCACACAGAGTCCCCACTGTGGCACTGCATAGTGGAGCTGTGAGAAAAAGGCCACCATCCTGCAGACTCCAGAATGGTAGATTCACCAACAGCTTGCATTGTGCTCCTGGAAAAGCCACAAGCACTCACTGCCAGCCCATGAAAGCATTTGGGAGGGGAGTTACATGCTACAAAGCCACAGAGGCAGAGCTTCCCAATGCTGTATGAGCCTACCTCTTTCATCAGTATGCCTTGGTGTGACAGATGGAGTCAAAGGAGATTACTTTGGAACTTTAAGGTTTAATGATTGCCCTATTGGATTTCAGACTTAAGTAGAGTCTGAAGCCCCTTTGTTTTAGCCAATTTCTCCCATTTGGAATAAGTATGTTTACTGAATGCATCCATCCCCATTGTATTTAGGAAGTAGTTAATTGGCTTTTGATTTTATAGGTTGATAGAAGGAAGGGAGTTGCCTTGTCGCAGATGAGATTTTGGACTTGAACTTTTTGGTAAATGCTGGAATGAGATAAAATCTTGGGCGACTGTTGGCAAGTCATGACTGTGTTTTGAAGTGCGAAGACATAATACCTGAAGAGGCCAGGGGCAGAATAACATGGTTTGGCTGTGTCTCACCCAAATCTCATCTTGAATTGTAGTTCCCA
This sequence comes from Leontopithecus rosalia, assembly GCA_028533165.1. Classification (NCBI taxonomy): domain Eukaryota; kingdom Metazoa; phylum Chordata; class Mammalia; order Primates; family Cebidae; genus Leontopithecus; species Leontopithecus rosalia. The sequence continues at coordinate 39,000,241 of CM052661.1, read as the reverse complement.
TAATCCCCACATGTTGTGGGAGGGACTTGGTGGGAGGTCATTGAATCATGGGGGGCAGGTACCCCCATGCTGCTGTTCTCACATGATAGTGACTGAGTTCTCACAAGATCTGGTGGTTTTTAAGGGGCTTTCCCCCCTTTTGTTTGGCACTTCTCATTGCTGCTGCCATATGAAGAAAGATGTGTTTGCTTCTCCTGTGATTGCAGATTTTCTGAAACCTCCCCAGCCATGCTGAACTGTGAGTCAGTTAAAACTCTTTCATTTATAAATTACCCGGTCTTCAATATTTTCTTATTAGCAGCATGAGAAGGGACAAACACAATTTTCTTCTGAATCACTGGTTAAATATAAAGTCATTATGATATTTATATTACTGAAAACTTTCAAATATATTTAAGAAAATTTATTCAACTATATCTTAAATCCAGTTATTTACAATCAGGATAGTTAAGCTACTATGCAGAGTTTAGTTTTCTTATTTTAATTGCTTTAAGATTTAGAAGAAAACATTTTGAGATTATTTAAAAATATTTATTGATTACCTTTTCAGATAGATTTAGGAATTTTTCAATTACTTAACAGTAAACATCAGCATAATTGATATGTTGTGTTACGTGACTCTACATTGTACTTTTACAGTATTATAACCTAATTAATTACATTTATTCTTCATGTAAACATTCAAAATCACAAAAATTGAGGTTGATAGTCATTTGGGAAAGAATATTCTATTTTATTTTTTCTGAAAATATTAACAGCCCTAATGGCTAATATTTATAGACTTCTACCTATGATCCCTTATTTAACTGTTAAGCAAATCTGAACCCAAGTATTTCAAGACCCTATACCCAATTCATTATGTCTGGCAATTCTGCCTGGAATACTGACAAAAAAGCCTTACAGGCAGGAATGATGTGATAATTTTACTCAGATTAGCTCTCTCAGCATTTCTCCCACCTAAATTTGAACCATTGTGTTATCAGTTATTGAGGCTATTAGGGATCCTGGCACTTGGCATTTTTCTACCTGTTTCCATTGTTTGCATACTGCTTTTTCTGCCCTCAGTATAGTAACAAGTAATTAGAAATTAAAAGCAGCATATATCTCTTTATTGTTCATAAACAGGGCAGTAGATATTTTTAAATAACTTCAAATGATCTTTGCACACTGTGGATTTTTCATGAAAGATACTTTGTTTTCAACATATTTAATACTATAATATACCAAATAAAAGACGGGAGTGTGACTACTGCAGAGTTGGACTTTGGTTTCAAAACAGCAGTGAGTGCTCACCAAAGCACTATCCATAATGCATTTTTTTCTCTTTGTTTAATTTTTTTTTTTTTTTTTTTTTTACAAATGGCACCATTTGACTTCTACCTATACCTATGACTTCTTAATGCCTGTGGAACCAGGGATTCACGTTTTGTAGGGATACCAAATTAAACCACCTGATATAGTGTAGCATATGGCATTATCATGCAATTCTAGTGCAGCTGTTCTCAACTTGCTTCCCTCTGGGATACATGGGTCTAGTGGGTGATATAATTCTGTGTGACATATTTCATGGCCATATCTGGGTATTAATAATCCCCCCTCTCTTGCACTTTCCTATTTAATGAGAAAATAGCGCCATAGATGTTCCTTACTTAAACATTTACCACTGGTAATATTTTTTTTTTGGAAAGAAAAAAAAAGGAGTGAAGGAGAGGAAGAAAAAGAGGGAGAGAGAATGGGAATCTAGCTTTGTTCTAAAAATGGATATTAATAATGGCCGATCAATATTTTGTGTATTTAAGGTGGAGAATGTATATTTCGTGTATTTAAAATGGAGAGCTCTATAAATATTTATTGAGTTTACTTATCCCGGATCTGAGTTCAAGTCCTGGATATCCTTATTAATTTTCTGTCTCATTGAGTCTAAGTCTCTTTATGAGTCTTATGTATTTGGGTGTTAGGATCATTAGCTCTTATTGTTGCATTGATCCTTTTACCACTATATCTTTGTTGCTTTGAAATCTATTTTATCAGATGCGAGAATTGCAACTCCTGCTTTTTATTTATTTATTTATTTTTGCTCTCCATTTGGTTGGTAAATCTTTCTCCATCCCTTTGTTTTAAGTCTTTGTGTATCTTTGGATGTGAAATGGGTCTG
>CM052661.1:38981780-38997586 GCA_028533165.1 Leontopithecus rosalia | reverse complement strand
CATCGATGATAGACTGGACTGGGAAAATGTGGCACATATACACCATGGAATATTATGCAGCAATCAAAAATGATGAGTTCGTGTCCTTTGTAGGGACATGGATGAATCTGGAGAACATCATTCTCAGCAAATTGACACAAGAACAGAAAAGGAAACACCGTATATTCTCACTCATAGGCGGGTGATGAACAATGAGAACCCATGGACACAGGGAATGGAATACTACACACTGCGGTCTATTGGGGGAAATGGGGTGACAGCAGGGTGGGGAGCTGGGGAGGGATACCATGGGGAGAAATGCCAAATGTGGGTGAAGGGGCAGAAGGCCGCAAAACACACTTCCACGTGTGTACCTATGCAACTATCTTACATGTTATGCACATGTACCCCAAAACCTAAAATGCAATAAAAAATTAAAAATTAAAAAAATAATAATAATAAAAATAAATAAAAGTGAAAAAAGAATACATTATTATTTGTAAATAAGTAAAGTAATTGTAATTTGGGTGCTAAATTTGTAGCAATTATATTTATTTGGTAAAATAATAAAAAAAAATTTGGTGGCATACTACCAAGGGGTATTATCTTTATTTACCAAAATAATCAAATATTTAAAGGGGGAAAATATACCAGTCTCATAAAGTTTGGACTTTTTTTTTGTTTTATTGTATTTGCCTTTGCACATATTATTTCAATGTAAACAACCTTTGTCAGCTGACCATAAGTGGTACTTGTCAAAGACTAGCTGATCTCAGCCCATCTAGAGCTATGTATATCTGGTGTACCGATTTGTTCTTATTACTTTCCAGAATCCATATTTTTGCAGGAGCATTAGGTGGGTGGTAACACACAGATGTTTTATTTCATACAGAAAGTATACCCCAACGACTATGAATAAATGCACTTGAACACTAGGGATAAGAATACAAATAACAGGAACTTTTAAAAAATACTATTCATAGGGTACATCTTTCTCAAAATAACTAAAATAAAATTTAAACTGTTTTAAGTCATAGTAGGTGTGGTGATTCATACACTAGGCAATTTATATTACTTTTGGAAACAGAATCATGAAGTTTGTTTGGGGTTATTTATATCAAGGATTTACAACAAAATTTGCATGATGAGTGACCAAGTTCCTTGGCAACCCTTCATGCCAATTACATAGAAATATATCAATGCAAAAGTGGGCTTTTTATTTTACTAATAGAAAATAATATGAAACTTGAGGCTTATATTAATTAATGTAGTCAATGATGTCATTCGGTTTTATAAAGTGAAAGCACTTTAAAATAAAATAATGTGGTTTCAATTATGGTCTGAATAGCTTGGACATTTGTAGCTTTCTTCATTTTGTCTAGAATATCATTATCCACTAAACTCTTTGTTTAACAGACTAGTAGTTGGGTGTTGTGTACATCAACACAAAAGCACTCCAAACACATGATCAATACTCTCTCTAAACCTTAAAAGGAATATAAGTTGGAGTTATAAAATATGAAGACAGAGGCAAGACGTTATTGAACTCCTATTCAGGTCTTTCCGGTGAGACAGTAAATGAAAGTGGAGTCTTAAAACAACAACAATAACAACAACAACAACAGCAATAACTCTTTTATGATGAAATGCTTTTCTCTCTTTAGAATAATAAAAATACAAGATAATATGGTGAACATATTACTACAGTATTTCATAGTTTTGTTATACAAATATTAAAAATAAACTACATGTATTAGAGAGAATTCAAATATAAATAAATAATTATATTTATTTATTTATATTTAGAGAGAATTCAAATATAAATAATAAATCAAATATATACTGGTTGTCCAATACCAAGTTATTTGAAAATGACATCCTATAATTAGTGATTATCGGCAGTCATTATATATACTCTTGATCTGAAATTAAAATACAGATTAAAATTATTTAAGATTTAATTCAATAAATTGGCATTTTTCTATATGTAAATCTTCATGTATTTGACTTACCAATCAAGTATGAAATTGTTTGAACACAATTTTATTGTTTTTAGTTTTTATCTCAGATAACCTTAAATAAATGTATTTAATATGTTAGCCTTTTTTACATAATAAAAATGTTTCAGCATAAAACATTTCCTTCTGTTTCATAATTTTTTCTTTGTATATAAATACCTATGTAAAAGGAAATAAAATTAGAAATCTTATGTTTACATACATATAAACTTAATATTAGAGGTGTTATATGTATATTTATATACATATGCATGTTCAATATCTTTTAAAAATCTCAGTTAAAATGCCAGATAAATTAAAATAGAGTCATCAGTTAGAAGGGAGAAAATATTGGAATGAGACATGTATGATGTATAGGCAAAAAAAACCTTTTTTCTAATAAGTAAGAAATGACAGCTTTGTAAGGGCATCTAAAGCATAAAGTTATACAGATTAAAGCAACCAACTATGAAATACTAACAAAATTTTATATCACTAACTTTGTTTTAGATTTTTTTTAGAGTTTTTAAAATTTTAGGTTCTGGGATACATGTGCAGCAGATGCAGGTTTGTTACATAGATGTACATATGCCAATGTGGGTTGCTGCACCCATCAACCTGTCATCTACATTAGGTATTTCTCCCAATGTTATGCCTCCCCTAGCCCCCTACCCCTCAACAGGCCCCAGTGTGTGATGTTCCCCTCCCTGTGTCCATGTGTTCTCATTGTTCAACTTCCACTTGTGAGTGAGAAAATGTTTGTAAAGTCCTCAGTTAAAATGTTGTCTTAAGTTTGTAAGTATAATCCATGACTGTTAATACTCCCTACTGTATTATTACTCTACACTTTTTTGTAGATAATTCTGGTAAAAAATGTACTTCTGATTTTTTGAGGTATAGTGGGATAATACAGTAACTTGTGGAATGTCAAGAAGTTGATAACATAAATGTTGATTTCATAACAGGCACTTGAGTAATTTTTATGTCTTCCAAAGGCAATCTATTAACTAATGAGATATCAATATGAATAAATAATATAAATGTGCAGAGAAACTGTACTTTTCCTTTTTTTATTGCTATGAACATTTCCCAGATTAATCCACCTTAGGTATTGTTTCAGTGAGTTTGTGTTTCTATAACAAAATACTACAGACTAAGTAATATGTAAACATCAGAAATGTACTTCTTTTGTTTATCAGAAAATTTTTCTGTCGTTCATCAATTATAAAGGCTGAGAAGTCCAAGATCAAGGCCCCAGCAGGTTTGGTGTCTAGTGAGGGCTCACTTTTTACTTCCAAGATGGCACCTTGTCACTGTATCCTCTGCAGGGGCAAAATATGTGACATCACATGGCAAAAAGGACAGAGGGGTAAATTCAACACCTTAAGACCTCTTATTCACATGAATTCATTTATAAGGATGAGTTCTCATGGCCTAATAACCTCATAAATGCTGTACCTAATACTGCTGCATTAGAGATTAATTTTCAGCCTGAATTTTGGAGGGGAAACAGACTTGAAAAAGATAGCAGGTATTATAGAATTATACCATGAAGAAAATTCATTCATTATTCTTAAAAACTACTTAGATTACTTCAGATCTCATTGCTTTTCCCAAAAAGTCACTTGAATAACTGTTCTCAAATATGAACAAATACATTTTTGCTTGAACAATAATGGCAAAACACAGGTTCATAATTTAGGATGACCTTTTCATCTAGGGTATTTAATCTGAAAACACCTACATTTGACCTTTTGAAGAGATAAGGTTGCAACTGTATAAAAAATTTGTCACAAATAACAATTATTTATTTATTTTCTTTTGGAATATTTCAGCCTGTGTTAAACTATATATTCATATGGTCAGTAGCAAATGACATGTAACACTTAGAGAAGTGAACAATCTGGTATAATTGAAGGAAGACATTTTCCATCCAAGCAAACAAATACTAAATTATACATTAAAATAAATAGATATTGAGACTAGGTCTAATGCTTTCTTATATTTTTCTATATTGTAAACCAAATATTTCTATATTAATGATTCATATCAGGATCTTCTATTTTTTTCCTATCTAGTTTTCACTATTAATTACATTTTTCAGTATCAATGACCTACAATTAAAATACAATCAAATGTCTCTTTATCCCTGTCACTTCAGGTACAATAATATTCAAGTGAAAACTTCAGATATAGTAAGTGAAACTGGGAAAATTTACTTTTTAATGTAAAGCATATTGAATGCTTTTTCTCAGAATTATCAAAACATGTGGCCCTAGTCACTATTACACATAATCCAAAGGAAAATTTTTTCCTTATTCTCTTAAAAGTAATACTAGCCTGTATTCATACAGGAAGTTACACCCAGAATTAACCTAGAATTGAACTTCAGTGTAGGGTTATGCTATTCAAATTAAATTTAACACTTTGAAAGAAATTACTATATAAAAAATTTTATGCAAAGCAGATAAATTGAGAAAAATATTTTGATAATGTAGATTCACACTTGGGGAATACAAACAATGTAAACATACATAAATAATTACAAATATCTTTGTCAAATGCCTTTTTGATTTTTTTGGATGGGGGATTAGAGGCATCACTAGCCTCTCATTTGGAAGGACAGAATAACATATAGGGATTCATGTCATGAACATTTTTCCAGAAATGATACAGGAACAAAGCAGGAAAACCAAAGAAATCTATGAATCCTAGATGCAAGCAGGAGCCTGCAGACTACACCATGAGTCAGACAAAGAACTCTGACCCTCCAGAATATGAGAGGGGTAGAGTTTGCCTCTGGGATATCCACCCCCACCCAGGGATCCTGAAACTCCAGGGCACAGGGGAAAGCCTTAACCTCACACAACCCAGGAAAGAACTTGGGGAGGGTCATGGAATATAAAAGAAGCAGCAGCAGCAGGAAGAGCCTTCACTCCCAGATCCCAGTATGGACCAAGGGCAGCCATTCCTTACTGTTGCTCACAGAGGACCTCATTGAGGACAGCCAAGAAGTTGAGGCAGTGGTCATAAGTTGAAAGACACTCCCAGAGGGGTTTCACAATGTTACCTTGAGTGGCCAGGGCCAGTGTAGGGGAGAATGAAAAGCAGGCTGTGAGTGCAGGAGCCATGGGTTCATGAGCTGTGAATGCAGGAGCCAAGTGCCAGGATTTTCAGGAAACAGAGAGGGGCATGGCTTTAAAGCCATGGTTACTATCTCCACGGGGAAAGCTTATGGCTTCTGAAAGTGGAGAATTCTGATTATGGGTTGACTTGAACTCAGCTCACTGCTGCCAGTGGAAATTTGTGGAAATGGATGTTTCTCTCCAAGTGAGTGGGAAGTATGTGGGGCTTATCACCATCTGCTACTCCAATTTCCTGAACAAATTCTGTTCAGTAGAAGCAGCAATGCTCCCCTCTAGAATATCAGCCCAGTGGCATGAGATCTACCTACTCCAATCCCTCTAAACCCAGATGGGCTGCAGCTTGCCCTGCACAAATAGACTCAGCATGTAAACCTACTCTACCCAGCCCCTACCTGGCTTTGTCCCACCACCCACCCTGGTAGCTTAACACAAAAGACAGAAGCTCTTGGGATGTATAGAGCCCTGCCCATTGCCTGAGAAACCAGAGTAAATACCCCCCACCTCCAGATTTAGTAACATAAGGTAAATAAAAATCCCACTGCTACTACACAGCTGGTGTTCCTTTGTAAGCACCATCTGCTGGCTGGAGACCAACCAACACAGTCCATTATGGTATCTCCTGATGGAATAATCGTGCAGCCAGGAAGAAGAAAACAGTTGCATGATCTCAGTTATCACTGCTACTTGTACTACTCTGGCTAACCAGGATTTCCTGAGTCTGTCCATATGACCAGTTCATTATTACTATAACTGGTGTTCAAGAAAGCCAAAAACACTAAGTCTATTGATAACCAAGGAATTTCATAGAGTCTCTGGCAATCCCTTGCCACATTCATTAGAGCTGGTGCTGCTATCCACTGTTGGGAAACTTGAGGACAGGTCACATCACTGGATTCCTTGCAGACATTTCCTAACACCAGCCTCAAGTGTGACAACCTCAGTGGGCAGCCAGACTCAGAGGCGCAACAAAACTCACAGTAATCTGGCTTCCAGGGACTCCTACTGCTAGGGAAAGGAGGAGTACATCACATCAAGGGAACACACTATTTGACAACAGAATCTGGATGGCAGGCTTTGAGCACCAGATCCTTCTTCTGGTTGATGGAAAACTTCCTTAAGCACAGTTGAAGTGCTGGGCTCAGCAGAGAAAGTCTTCCACTGTACCCCGAAAGTCTTGTACAGTCCTGGTGCACATGAAAGGTCTTGGAGAAGAAGTCTTTTCTTCCTTGCCTACCATTGTAGGCACAGTTTGGGCTTTTCCCATGAGAGCTCAACATGGGCACAACTATAAACAGCCTTTCCGGAACACATCGGGGCCACTGCATCCTCAAAGAAGGAGCACACTCCAGGTTCAGGATTGCATGAGAGACAGAGTCACAATTCCTCTTTATTTGGAACATCAATATTCCTACAGATAAGAAGAAGTGCCTATCTAATCTGAATAGCTGGAACACTGGGGCAGAAGCATGTCTGAGAGGTTTATAACATTTCTGCTAACCTAGCAGGGGATCTGATATGGCTCCAACCTTTCCTCCTGTTAAGACCCCAGTGTGACTCACTGAGAGTTCCTCCAGCCTCTTCTGTCAAGGCTGGGACTTCACTTATCCAGCTGCTTTAGCCACAACCAGTTCCTACCCAGAGACACCTCCCCTACTGTCCTAAAGCCTGAGCCATCAAATTAGTAAATAAAATGCTGGGGAAAATAAATAAATACATTTTACTCCACAGGGGAATGAGGTAAGCATTAAGAGACCTCTACAATTCCACCCTCATAGGAGATAGTGGACTCATTTGCACACTGAACACATTGCTATTACAATCAGTATATGAGAAAGCCATTGTTCAAAGTCTCTCTATAACCAAGGAACTCTTACAGAGTCTTCATCACTGAAAGAACCAAGAACTTAATTCGATTATAATCTACTATAAGCAATAAAGTTTCAATCTTAGGGGGAACAATTTTAAAGAAAACAAAATAAACACAGTGAAATCAAACATAAATTCAAGAACAATAAAAAGAATTACTCTACCAAAATGAAAATGAACCAGAAAAATAACTCTGGTAATATGTCTAAACAGGGTGCTATAACCCTCCCAAGAGTCACACCAGCTTTGCAGCAGTGGACCTAAGCCAAGATAAAATCTAATACCAGATAAGAAGTTTAAAAGGTTGATTATTAAGCTACTCAAGGAGATATAGAGAAAGGTGAAAACCATAATAAATGAATTTAAAAAGCAGTGCAGGATATGAATGAAAAATTTTCTAAAGAGATAGGTATTATCAAGAAAAAACAATCAGAACTTCCAGAAATAAAACACACAGTGAGGAAATTACAAAATATAGCAGAAAGTTTTAACGGTAGACTAGAATAAGCAGAAGAGGTAATTTAGAGCTTGAAGAGAAGGCTTTTGAGTTAACCCGATCAGACAAAAATAAAGAAAAAAGAATAAAAATAAAGTCTCCAAAAAATATAAGATTATGCAAAATGATCAAACCTAAGAATAATCTGTGTTCCTAGGGATAAGAGAAAATGATGTCTAAAAACATTTGAGGGCATAATTGAGGAGAGCTTTCATAGCCTAGCTAGAGATCTAGATATCCAAATCCAAGAATCTCAAATAACTCTTTGGAAATTCACTGCAAAATGATCTTCACCAAGATATATATTCATTATGCTATCTAAAACCAACATGAAGGCAAAAATTCTAAGAGCAGTAAGACAAAAGCATCAGATAACCTACAAAAGAAATCCTATCAGAATAACAGCAGACTTCTCAACAGAAACTTTGCAACCCAGAAGGAATTGGTGTCCTATATTCAACCTCCTTAAACAGAACAACAGTCAGCCAAGAACTGTTTTACTCCAGAAAAGAAGAAGAAATAGTCATTTACAAAAACAAATGCTGAAGGAATCCGTCACTTCCAAACCAGAACTACATGAAATGCAAAAAGGAGGTCTAAGCCTTGAAACAGAAGCCCAATATGCATCAACATAGAACCTCTTGAAAGCTTAAAAATTATAGCACCTATAAAACAATAACAGAATTAAAAATGCTAGGTAATAATTAATGTGACAAACTGTACCTCACATCTCAATATTAACATTGAATGTAAATGGCCTAATTGCTCTACTAAAAAGATACAAAATGTCATAATGGACAAAAAGTTACAATCCAAATATTCATTGTCTTCAAGAGACTCACCTTACATAAAAGGATTCAGATAAAATAAGGTAGAAGGGTGGAAAATGTAGTCCATATAAATGGAAACCAAAAGCGAGCAGGAGTAGCTATTCTATCTGACAAAACAGACTTCAAGACAAAAACAATTAAAAAAAGGACAAAGATGGTAACTACATAATAGCAAAAGCATCAATTCAACAACAAGACATTACAATTCTAAATTTATATGCACTAAACACTGGAGCCCCTAGACTAATAAAATAATTACTACTCAGAATGAGATAAAGACCAAAACAGTAATAGCAAGAGATTTCAATTGCCACTGACAGCATAGACAGATCTTTGAAACAGAAAGCCAACAGAGAAACAATGGGCTTATATGAAACACTAGAACAAATTGACTTAATTTATATTTACAGAACACTCTATCCAAATCTGCAGAATATACATACTTCTCATCAGCACATGAAACATTCTTCCAGGTAGATCATATGATAGGCCACAAAGCAAGTCTCATTAATTTGAAAAAACTGAAATGATATCAAGTATTTTCTCAGACCACAGCAGAACAAAACTAGAAATAAAATCCAAAAGGAATCTTCAAAACTCTACCAACACATAGAAATTAATAATCTGCTCCTCAATGATTACTAGGTTAACAATGAAATCAAGATGGAAGTTAAAAGTGTTTTGAATTGAGTGATAATAATGAGACAAGTTATTGAAACCTCTTGGATACAACAAAAGCACTGCTAAGAGGAAAGTTTCTAGTAATAAATCACATCAAAAAGTCTGAAAGAGCACAGATTGACAACCTAATGCAACTCCACAAGAAATTGGAGAAACAAGAACAAACTAAACCTAAGGCTGGAAGAAGAAAAGAAATAAAAACCAAAGCAGAACTAAATGAAATTCAAACGACGACAAAATACAAATGATCAATGAAAAAAAACCTGATTCTTTGAAAAACTGAACAAAATTGAAAAGAAGAGAGAAGATGCAAACAAGCTCAATTAGAAATGAAATTGGAGACATTACAACCAACACCACAGAAATGCAAAAGATCATTCAAGACTGCTATGAACATATTTATGTACATGAACTGGAAAACCTAGAGGAATGGAAAAATTCCTGACACATACAACTCTGCTAGATTAAATCAGGAAGAAATACAAACCTTGAACAGACCAATAAGTAGGAGCAAGATTGAATCAGTAATTTATAAATTGCAAACAAAAGAAGCCCAGGACCAGATGGATTCACAGCTGAATTCTACCAGGCATTCAAAGAAGAATGATACAAATCCTGCTGAAATGATTCTAAAGGATTGAGAAAGAAGAAATCTTCTTAAGTCATTCTGTGAAGCTAGTATCTCCTTGATACCAAAACAAGAAAGGGACACACCAAAAAAAGAAGACTATGACCAAGTTCCTGATACACATAGATGCAAAAATACTCAACAAAATATTGGCAAACTGAATCCAACAATACATCAAAAAGATAAATCATCATGATGAAGTGAATAACATTCTAGAAATGAAGTTATGGCTCAATATCTGCAAGTCAATAAACGTGACATATCACATAAACAATCAAAAACAAAAACCATATGATCATCTCAACAGATGCAGAGAAAGAATCCAACAAAATGCAGCACTTCTTTATAATGAAAACTGTTAAAAAGAAGTAGGCATAGAAGGCATAGGTAGGCATAGAAGAGGCCTACCTCAAAAGAATAAAAGTCATGTATGACAAACCTACAGCCAACATCACACTGAATGAGGAAAAGATAAAGTATTCCCCCTGAGAACAGGAAGAAGAAAATGATGTCCACTTTCCCCACTCCTATTTAACATAGTTATGGAAATACTAACTGGAGCTATTAGGCAAGGAAAAGAAATTAAGGGCATTCCAATTGAAAAAGAGAAAGTCAAACTATCACTGTTTGCAGATGACATGATAGTACACCTAGAAAACCTGAAGACTCACCCAAATCTCCTGATGCATTTGATAAAGTTGCAGGATAAGAAAGTTAATACATACAAATCAGTAGCCTTGCTATAGACCAATAGTGACAAACCTGGTAATCAAATTAGATTTGTCACTGCTTTCACAAATCAGATAACTCAACCACTTTTACAATAACTGCAAAAATATTTACAACTATGCTTAACCAAGGAGGTGAAAGACCTCTACAAGGAAAACTACAAAGCGCTGCTAAAATAAATTATAGACAACACATACATATGGAAACACATACCATGTTCATGGATGAGGAGAATTGGTATTGTGAAAATGACCATAGACTGCCAAAAGAAATATATAAATTTAATGCAATTCTCATCATAATACCATTGTTCTTCACAGAACTAGTAAACACAATCTTTAAAATCATATGGAACCAAAAAAGAACCCACATAGACAAAGAAAGACTAAGCAAAAGAACAAATCTGAAGGCATCACATTATTGTACTCCAAATTATACTATAAAGATGTAGTTATCAAAGCAATATGGTAATTATATAAAAGTAGGCACATAGACCAATGGAACAGAATAGAGAAGCAAGAAATAAAGCCAAATATGTACATCTAAACGATCTTTGACAAAGCATGCATAAACATAAATTGGGAGATGGACATTCTATTTAATAAATGGTTCTAGGAAATCTGGCAAGCAAGATGTAGAAAAATGAATCTGATCCCTGTCTCTCACCATATACAAAAATCTACTCAAGATGGATCAAACTTCACTGTAAGACCTGAAACCACAAATATTCTAGAAGAAAATATTGGAAATATTTTTCTAGATAATCAGCCTAGACAAATATTTCATGAATAAGACCCCAAAAGCAAATGCAACAAAATAAATAAATAAGTGGGGCCAAATTAAACAAAAACACTTCTGCACAGCAAAATAAATAATCTACAGAGAGAACAGACAATCCACTTAATGGATTTGCAAACTCAACAGCCAACAGAGAACAAGTATCTGGAATCTATAAGGAAGTCAAACATATCAACAAAAAAAATAATAATTCCATTAAAAAGTAGACAGAAGACATAGACATTTCTCAAAAGAAGATATGCACATGGTCAACAAATATATGAAAAATGCTCAACGTCACTATTTGTCAGGCAAATAAAAATTAAAACAATGATTTCATAATTGAGCTCAATGATACCAGCTTACTTCTGAAAGAATGGTTATTATTAAAAAGTCAAAAAACAATATATGTTGATATGAATATGGTGAAAAGGGAACTCATACCCTGCCAGCAGGAATGTACATTAGTACAATCTCTAAGAAAAGCAGTATGGAGATTCCTTAAAATGCTAAAAGTAGATCTACCATTTGATCCAGCAATCCCACTACTGGGTATCTACCCAGTAGGAAAGAAGTCATCATATTAAAAAGTTACTCACATACATGTTTATAATGACACAACTCACAATTGCAAAGATGTGGAACCAACCTAAATGCCCATTAACTAATGAATAGGTTTTTAAAATGTGGTATATATACACCATGCAATACTACTCAGCCATTAAAAGGAACAACTTGTCATTTGTAGAAACTTGGATGGAGTTGGAGGTAATTATTCTAAGTGAAGTAACAGGAATAGAAAAACAAAAACCATATGTTCTGACTTAAAGTGGGAGCTAAGCTATGAATATGTACAGACATAGAGTAATATAATGTAATTTAGAGATTCAGAAGGAGAGGGCAAGAATAAAAAACTACACACTTAGTACAATGTACACTACTTGGGTAATGCGTGCACTAAAAAGTCACAGAATTCATCACTATAAAATTCATCTATGTAAGAAAAACCACTTGTACCCTTAAACTTATTGAAATAAAAAATTAAAACAAAAAACAAATATTATGATGATTTGACAACACAAAGACATAATCTAGCTATGTATTGACAAAATAAACAAAAAAACCTAACATGTCTACTTATTCATATGTATAACATTATGTAGGCAAAGCATAGCAACCTTCCTTCTCAGTAGGTTTAATTTTTTTCCCAATGTTTAATTATTTTAGCTCAGTGAACAAGTATGTGTATTTAGTATTATAAGGATAAATGTTGTTTCAGACAAAGCACTCAGGAGCAATTCCTCTTGAGAGGGGTACACAGACATAACTAAGTTAAATGCTGAAGAAAATGAAAATAATATGAAAGAGGAAAAGCCAGGATTTTAGATTAGTTAAAGGGAGATGTGATTCACTCCACCAGGAGGTCTTAGAACTCCTAAGATGTTATTTAAGAACAGCAAGTTTTCTACAGGTACAGGTTGGAAGAGAAACCTGAACAATTAAAGAGAGGAAGCTCACATGGAATAGTTGCTTAAGAGATATCAGACATGGTTATGCACTTTACACATACTGTCATTTAATCCCCCCAAAATTATTTGAGATAAACAACAACATTCCCATTTAAGGGATGAGTTACATCACTTTAAGACCATTCCTTTAAAAACCAAAGCAGTTTATCTCTATGAAGAGGCAAAAGCAATATTTCTAGATCTTGTGCTAATAGGCAAATTTAATCTTATGCTAATAGACAAATTTGAAAATTATTTCTGAGCCAGCAAGCATTTTTTATCAAACTAAATCTGTAAACATATATGAAAATCTATTCAATTTTTCACTTTTTAACTGAATGTTTGACATCATATTTGTAGCTATAAGGGAAATTATTGTCAATTTACAAATGTTGTTGACTCAACTAAAAATAAGAGAATAAAAGTAAATCTGAGATTAAACCAAATTCAATGTAATTAAATGTTTCTGGTTTAAAATCACATACCTATGCTTTAAGATTTTCGTGTTGTGTATTTGGTTTATATTAGGGTCTGAACAAAAAGAAAATGTGGAAATTATTTTAGAATAACACCAATATAGGCGGAGAAAATGGCGACAGGGGTCGAAGCGGTGGCCGAGGAGAGCGGCTGGCGTGCCAAGCGGCAATGGGGCTTCAGGCCCTAAGGCTGAAGGAGAACAACCTGCTCAGAATGAGAAGAGGAAGTCGAAAAACATTAAAAGAGGAGGTAATCACTTTGAGCCATATGCCAATGAAACTAAAAGATACATTACAAACATACCTTTTGATGTGAAGTGGCAGTCACTTAAAGACCTGGTTAAAGAAAAAGTTGGTGAGGTAACATAATGGACGCTGAAGGAAAATCAAGGGAATGCGCTGTTGTTGAATTCAAGATGGAAGAGAGCATGAAAAAAGCTGCGGAAGTCCTAAACAAGCATAGTCTGAGTGGAAGACCACTGAAAGTCAAAGAAGATCCTGATGGTGAACATGCCAGGAGAGCAATGCAAAAGGCTGGAAGACTTGGAAGCACAGTATCTGTAGCAAACCTGGATTATAAAGTTGGCTGGAAGAAAATAAAGGAAGTATTTAGTATGGCTGGTGTGGTGGTCCGAGCAGACATTCTTGAGGATAAAGATGGAAAAAGTCGTGGAATAGGCACTGTTACTTTTGAACAGTCCATTGAAGCCGTGCAGGCTATATCTATGTTCAATGGCCAGCTGCTGTCTGATAGACCAATGCATGTCAAAATGGATGAGAGGGCCTTACCAAAGGGAGATTACTTCCCTCCTGAGCGTCCACAACAACTTCCCCATGGCCTTGGTGGTATTGGCATGGGGTTAAGACCAGGAGGGAACCCATTGATGCCAATCACCTGAATAAAGGCATTGGAATGGGAAACATAGGTCCCGCAGGAATGGGAATAGAAGGCATAGGATTTGGAATAAATGAAATGGGAGGAATGGAGGGGCCCTTTGGTGGTGGTATGGAAAACATGGGCTCGATTTGGATCTGGGATGAACATGGGCAGGATAAATGAAATCCAAAGTAATGCACTGAAGAGAGGAGAGATCATTGCAAAGCAGGGAGAAGGTGGAGGTGGAGGTGGAGGTGGAGGCAGCGTCCCTGGGATCAAGAGGATGGGTCCTGGCATTGACCATCTCGGGAGTGCCGGCATGAAGCAGATGGGTGCAGGCCTCGGCCATAGCATGGATCGGGTGGGCTCTGAGATCGAGCACATGGGCCTGGTCATGGACCGTATGGGTTCCGTGGAGCACATGGGCTCTGGCATCAAGCGCATTGGCCCGCTGGGCCTCGACCACATGGCCTCCAGCATTGAGCACATGGGACAGACCATTGAGCGCATGGGCTCTGAAATGGAGCGCATGGGCCCTGCCACTGAGCGCATGGGCCTGAGCATGGAGCGCATGGTGCCCGCAGGTATGGGGGCTGGCCTGGAGTGCATGGGCCCTGTGATGGATTGCATGGCTACCGTCCTAGAGTGCATGGGTGCCAACAACCTGGAGCAGATGGGCCTGGAGTGCATGGGTGCCAACAGCCTTGAGAGCATGGGCCCTGCCATGGGCCCGGCCCTGGGCACTGGCATCGAGCACATGGGCCTGGCCATGGGTAGTGGTGGCAGTGCCAGCTTTGATCGTGCCATCAAGATGGAGCATGGCAACTTGGGAGGAAGCTTTGCAGGTTCCTTTGGTGGAGCTGGAGGCCATGCTCCTGGGGTGGCCAGGAAGGCCTGCCAGATATTTGTGAGAAATCTCCCATCCAATTTCACATGGAAGATGCTGAAGGATAAATTCAATGAGTGCAGCCATGTGCTATCTGCCAACATCAAGATGGAGAATGGGAAGTCCAAGGGGTATGGTGTGGTTAAGTTCGAGTCACCAGAGGTGGCTGAGAGAGCCTGCCGGATGATGAATGGCATGAAGCTCAGTGGCCCAGAGATTGATGTTTGAATTGATAGAAACGCTAAGCAGTGGCCTTTTTTAAAAAATTTTTATTGCATTTTAGGTTTGGGGGTACATGTGCAGAACATGCAAGATAGTTGCATAGGTACACACGTGGAAGTGTGTTTTGCTACCTTCTGCCCCCTCACCAATATTTGGCATTTCTCCCCATGCCATCCCTCCCCAGCTCCCCGCCCCGCTGTCCCTCCCCTATTTCCCCCAATAGACCTCAGTGTGTGGTGCTCCCTTCCCTGTGTCCATGTGTTCTAATTATTCATCACCCGCCTATGAGCGACTATATACTGTGTTTCCTTTTCTGTTCTTGTGTCAATTTGCTGAGAATGATGTTCTCCAGATTCATCCATGTCCCTACAAAGAACACGAACTCATCATTTTTGATTGCTGCATAATATTCCATGGTGTATATGTGCCACATTTTCCCAGTCCAGTCTAGCATCGATGGGCATTTGGGTTGATTCCAGGTCTTTGCTATTGTAAACAGTGCTGCAATGAAAATTCGTGTGCATGTGTCCTTATGGTAGAACAATTTATAGTCCTTTGGATATATACCTAGTAGTGGGATTGCTGGGTCAAATGGAATTTCTATTTCTAGGTCCTTGAGGAATCGCCACACTGTCTTCCACAATGGTTGAACTAATTTACACTCCCACCAGCAGTGTGAAAGTGTTCTTATTTCTCCGCATCCTCTCC
>CM052661.1:38960525-38975943 GCA_028533165.1 Leontopithecus rosalia | reverse complement strand
ATGTTAGGTGGTTTAAATTTAAAGCTAACATTGATTATAACTGTGAAGCTATACAATAGGAAAAACATTAAATAATTTGAGATTCTGTATTCTAAAATATACACTATACACATATTTAAATAATTTAAATATTTTAATTTCAAAGTAATGTTTAGATACCTGTCCTAATCCCATATAACTGACAGAATTAATGTTTAAACATATACAGTTTATTGAATGAAATTTATGTCTTAAGATTCTTTTGTGTATTTACTCTAATGCAGTATAGCACTCTCTAACCATACAAACACTTCCTTTATCCCTTTTTCTTAGGAAAATGTGCCTCTTTTTCTCTGAGATGCATTCTAAAATAGGTAGCAATTGAATTTTATGTTTCTGTTAACATTTTAGTTCCATGTCTTTTTAAAGGGAAACAATGGCCCACCTACTCACTCTGGACCAACTTCATACTTAAACCTAGATAATTGGACACCTTTTTCCATTTAACCTTTCAACATATGAAAGAATTTCTGTGAAACCTTAAAAAAACAAACCAAAAAAAAAAACCCTCAGGAGTTCTTTTCAAACTTGAATAAAACAAGCACTATTAATTTAGTGTGGTACATTAAACACATGATTATGTAGATGAGTTTTACAACATCATTTTAGTAGCACACTGTTTTAATTAGTTTCATTCATGTTGATTAAAAAATGTTGTGGCCAATTGTCTGGTGACAGTTTATTTTTCCTGATTATACTTTTTTTTTTCACAGCTTAAAATTCTCTAGTTTATTTCTAACAAACACCACTTGATGCTTGACTCATGGGCTTTATTTACATTTGTCTACAGTATCATTTCCTTATGAAATGAACTAATACAGCTTAGTTAAACCAAATGAAATCATAATCATCAGAATTGTCTATAAACTACTATTAGCTAAATTATAACCTTATATTTGCTTAGTACAGCCAAAGTTTTAAATACAGAAAGCACAAGAATAAACCAATGGTAACATGTAGAATCTAGATCATCTGGGCAATTTAGAAGGTAGACTTTCAAAAAGTCTGAGGCACAAATACAAGAGAGTAAAAGTTCTTGTGTAACCTACATAAACACGGCAAAGAAAATTAAGACATAAAAACATGGGAAAGCTCACTGGAAAATATTATCAAAATATTTCTACATAAGATATTTTGCTTTCATTTTTAGATCAGCTGAAGAGAAAAACATTCACTTTAAAATAAAAAACACATATTTTTGTTTGGTCTATGAAATATCTTAAAATGTCATAATTTTTATTTAAATTGTAGCAGACAATGTTATGGGGGAAAAAACAATAAAAAATCAGTACCCCATAACGAAAAGCCCCCAAGCACAAGTGTTGATTTCCCTTGATATACTTACCTTGCATTGTCACTGTAAACATTGTTAAGAGAAACCTTTTTATTTTTTAAACCAGAAAACAAATTGAAGCTCATGTGACCAGATTTTGAGAAATAAACTCCAAAAGCATTTTAAGCCATAACTTATTGCAAATGAATAGGGAAAATAATGATTTTTGCTTACATCATGCAGAGATAAGCATTAACTTGTTATTCAAAATTATATGCAGTGTGTTCGTAGTTAACATTTTGAGGCAAATATTCACTTAAATTCACAGTGTCTCCATTGACCTTTCCCCAAAAGAGAAATACACTTTAAAATCTTACTTCAATTTGCTCATTAACTATGATTTAACCTTTTCTACCATATTATATTTGATAACTAGATTTTAAAGACTATCACACAAAGCTTCTTAAAATATGGTAAA
This sequence comes from Leontopithecus rosalia, assembly GCA_028533165.1. Lineage (NCBI taxonomy): Eukaryota > Metazoa > Chordata > Mammalia > Primates > Cebidae > Leontopithecus > Leontopithecus rosalia. The sequence continues at coordinate 38,974,153 of CM052661.1, read as the reverse complement.
TATTCTGAGATGTCTTTATCAAGCAACCATATAGGCAGAAAAGTGATAAACTGTTAAACTTTCTTTTTTGCTTCAAATTATGTGTCAGAAAGAAAAATAAATACCACTTCTCTCCTTCTAGATGTCACAAGATTCTTTTGCATTAAATGTGGTGGAGCAAAAAAGTAAAGCTGGATAAAAGAGAGACAATGATTTTAAGGCACGCTTAGCATAGGAAATTTCAAAATAAAGACATTTACAGTTGGATGCTTTACAACATAGTTTAACTTTTTTTGGTGAGAATCACTTTGACATCCGTTAACAGCATAAACAGGTTGACTTTTTTTCCATAAATATGTTGTTTCCAACTAGTTTCCAGTCTTGCCTCCATGCCCAAAGTTCAGGCAAGCCTAGGTAATCCTGTCTTAGCCAATGGTCAGGATGTATTTGAAAATGAGGAAAATGGGTTTAAATTAGGAAGCAAAGTGCTTTGTTATAGCTGAAATTGTTTTAAATGCAGCAAACGGTTGTAAATAATGAATGACAGAGCATCTGTTTTGGGACATTATGGCTTAAAATGCTATTTACTTTTAACTTCACAAATAAACACAGATGTATTGTTTTGAAAAGCATGAAAGGCATGCACCTCTACTAGCAGATTTAGCACTTCTGACCAAGTAAAACACCAACTTCTTTAAAAATATGCTTCATGCACTGTACTGGATTTAAGATGTAGATTTTAATGCATTATTTCTTTTTTGAACTTGAACGGGAACCAGAATGGGATGATCCAAAAGATGACCTGTGGCGTCTGGATAAAGTAGTGGTGTTCCGTAGGGGTTGGCCCTGGGCTCAGGGTTGTTTAGTGTTTTCACCAATCACCTGGCTTTCGGGTGACCGTGATCTTGTTCGTCTTTTTTTGCGATCACCAGATGAAGAAGATCTAGAATGACTTCTCTTTTTGTTCCTTTCAGGAGAAGATGATGAACTTGAAAAAGATCTTTTTCGTGGGGAAGAAGAGCTCCTGTGGGACCTGGAGCTGGATCTTGATTTCGACCCACGAGATCTCAAAGGTTCTCTGGAACTGGAAAGAGATCTTGACTGCAAACTGGAAGAACTTCTTGAACGGGACCTGGACCTAGACCTTGAACTTGAGGGGGGAGGATGAGCGTGATGAAGATCGTGAATGTGAAGACCGAGACTGTGAGCGACTTCGTCTATTAGATTTCTTTTTATTACTATCTTCTTCTTCACTGGCATCAAGATTATATTTTGAGAGATCAGCATCATCTTCATCCTCATCCTCATCTAATTTATATTTAGAAAGATCTTCATCCTCATCCTCTTCTTCTCCCTTTGATTCTTTATTTTCAACTTCCTTTAATATAGATGCAGGACCAACTATTTCCTTCTGTATTTTTTCTTTTTTCGTCCACACTCATCATACTCACAGTCAGATTCTTCTCTTTCTATATATTCAACATTTTCTCTTTCATTAAAACCACCACCATATCCTGTTCTTTCTTCTAATTTAGCATACTTTGGAGTATTACACATATTACACTCTGATCTTCTGGCTCCATTCACATTGCTGCAAGTTTTACATTGCCAGACATCACCATTAAATAGGCCTCGGCTCTTTTCTGCAAGTGTCTTTCCTATTTCAGTGGCCCCAGCTTTCATCATCTTGGCCTCAGTTGTCTTCTCCCGACCACATCGATTACAACTGGTTCTTCTAGCAAAGTTTACATTTCCACATTTTTTGTCAGGGCAAATCCAGTCCCTGTCACTGACTCGGAAATTCTTGGTCGACATCTTGAATGCCACCAGCACAGCCACCCGCAGCTATCCCTGATTATAATTTAATAATATTTTATTGATTGCATAGAAAACAATTTCATCTCTGTAATAATAGATCTCAAGGCAGGAAATATTTCATAAATACACTAAAACTATTACTCTGCCAGCCTCTTAGAGTCAAAATTCTGAGTTTGTTTTAAAGTTTTTTTTTTTTTTTAAATTTTCCCATGGGATAGGAAAATAAATGATGAGAATTTTCTGCATGCTCAATGAAATGTTAAAAAAAATTTTTTTTAAACACAAGTGTTAAATTTAGGGAGCAACATATCTATCAAGATTTGGAATACAGTTGGCTGTCTGCATCTGCAGGTTCCGTATCTGCAGATTCAACCAGCTTTGGATTTAAAATAATCATAATAATAATAATAATATTAATAAAAACACACAGTATAACAGCTTTTTACATAACATTTGCATTGTTTAGGTATTGTAAATAATCTATAGATGACATAAAACGTATGGGAGGATGAGAATAGTTTATGTGCAAAGATCATGCCATTTTATATCAGCAACTTGAGTGTCCTCTGATTTTCGTATCTGCAGGCATGTTGAAACCAATGCCCCTTAAATGCACAGGGATGACTGTAATGAAATGCATCTCATTTTATGGTTTGCTTTAGTATTCTGTACTGTGTTTTAGTTCAGTATTTGGAAATATGTTGGAGCCGTTTAAGTGACTCTTCCTTAACAAATAGTACCAGTTTTCCCTTGATCAAACTTAATCTTGGTGGTGACTAAACTTGTGTATTCTCATACTAGCTCTACTTCTCAAAGACCTACTTTTAGATTAATAAAATGATTGTTTTTGAAAATAAAAAATTATGTAGTAAGAATTGTATTAATGCTCTCTTTCTAGATTATGGACTTAGAATATTACTTATTGATGTTTGCCTATCTCTCTCATCTGTTTTCTGTATTATAATTGTGGGATCTCAACTTTTGGACACATCTGTCTTAAACATTTATTGTATTTGTGTTTAAGACTGAGTAGGCAAATTGTGTAGTGGGAAAATAATTTCCACTGGGGATATACATGGCATAGGTCTTAACAATTACTGGATAACTAATATTAACGAAGTCCATTACTTTTAGTTACCATTTTGTACCAGAAAGAATAATTATATCTTTGAAACCAATGGTCTTTTAGCTCTTTATGTTCCGGCTCAATCACCTTTGTAGGCCATGATCAAACTATATTTAAGTTCTTAAAATATCAAACAAATTTACTGTAAGTTTTAATGAGAGACAGTAATTGCATGCCTTCCATTTCTACTAGATAATTACGTCATATAGAACATCTTATGTTCATCATCTGCTCTGTTACCTTAAAAATTTTCTGTTGACCTATAACTTCATATAATTATTTATGTCTTATTTGTAAGAAAAAATGTCTATATGCACTATCTCCAAATTCCTCTTTTCCAGTTTTTTACTGACTTCATTTCAGTTGAGATTTCTGTTCCCAAATTGCAAAGTTTGTATTCTCAGGATCTTATTAATAAAAGATTATTTTTCCTAATCCAGGATTTGTTTTTAATTCTCATAAGTCACCAGCATTTAATTCCAATGATTATTCTCTTTTTCCTGAAGTCATCCAGTGACCCCCTACCTCTCCAACCGCCTCAGTTCAGCCTATTTTGCTTCTTCCTCATAATCTTTCTGAGGACTATGGTCAGCATTACCTGGATCTCAATTTCTGACATCCTTCCTTCTGTACATACTCTATTACCTTAAAAGAAGCCAAATTATATGTCTGTAAATGCCATCTCTAATAACCCCACAATTTCTAGACATCTATTCTTTACGGCCAACTGCTTAACTTTTATCTTCTTGGGTGTATAAAAGGCACTTCAAATGAAATATGTTCTAGAAGAGACTCTTATTTACCCTCTTCATACTTGGCCCTAAATGGCAATGCCATTCTTCCTCTTTCTTAGGACAAAAAAATTTAAAGAGATCATTATCCATCATCACTTTGTCATATATCAAATTCAGTTCCTCTGTAAAAGCTAGCATGCCTTTATTCAATATACATCTTAAATCAATGACTATTCACTGCACCAACTATTGTCAAAATATAATCAGATATTATATCTTACCTGAACCATAGCAAAAGCCTTATAATTAGTATTGCCACTCCCATCTCTAATGTTCAAGTCCCTGTATGACATTGAGAGCTATTGTATACAAATATGTCAGATTAAGTCAATCTTCCATTGCATATTGTTTTATTGTTTTCCATCTCATTCAAAATAATACCTTGTTAAATGTTCTTAATGTGGCCTAAAAAGTACTACATATTCTAGTCCCTATTAGTTACATAATTCTTCCCTTCTGCTTCACCCTGTTCATCCGCTCCAACCACTCTTAACCCTTTGCAGAATAGGCTGGGCTTGAAATTATTTTCTCCAAGATAATTATCAGTCCAGACACTTATTTAATTCATGTATCTCGGAGAGGCATTTACTGTTCTCTTTGTATAAAAAAGCCAATACCACCAACTTGTGACTATTTATCATTTTTGGCCTTATTTTTTTTTCTACAGGATCTGTCAACAGAGTTAAAAATTTTACTTAGAGTTATGACGTACTTGAAAAATTTCTTTTGTCTAATCAAAATTTTCTTTTGAGAAGCAAACTGGAACTCAAAATTCCCTTTTGAACTTTTATTCTAACAATTGAGCTATAAAATGAGAAGAAGACCTATGTTTTTGCATGAAAGAGCATTTATTGCTTAGGATTAAAAGACTTCCACTGGTAGTCCAGGATACTTTCATGATGTGCTAACACGAACTCTCGGGGTTGAGGGTAAATTTAACTTTCTTTCTATCTCTGAAATAATTGACATAGGGCATATTTATGAGGGAAGACAAAGAAGAAATCGCACTCTCTGGGATAGCCCAAACCTTTAGTCCTGGTAAATCATGGTTTGTGCTGCAAAATGACTTTACAATATCAAAGCTCTTTATGAAATCCAAACGGTAACTGGGTTTTGCATAATTGATCTTCTTCATGATTAAGCACTTAATTAGATCAGTTTTGTGGGTTTTTGTTGTTGTTTTTGTTAAGGAACGTGCAGTATTATCTGTTTCCTGAATGGAATGGAAATGATGCTAGAAGTTTAACAACAAAGACCTACAGAAAATAAATACATGGTAGAGGAGAGAAAGGAGGGTCACATTAGGCTCCTTTACCAGTATTCCACTCAAGCATGTTCTACTTCCCCTCAGGGCATGGTTATAAAGATGGTCCCTGCTGAGTTTATGTCTACACATCACTTGCTGTATCTAGAGGGAGAAACAGTTAACGGTTTTACATACCACACCCTGTGCTCGCAATCATATGTCTTCTCAATCAAATGATACAGATAATTAGTAATTCTAACAAAGACTCAAGCTTGACAAATTTTATAAAATTGATTTTAATTTGTTTTTAGCATATTTTAAAATTCCCAAAGTTTTAAGGCAAACTTTATCATTATATAGTTAAGTAGAATAATAAACTTGACTTTGGTATGGAATATAGATCTTAACCAATTGTTTCAGGGCAGAGGTCTAACTCTCTTCTCTTTATAATCAGATTTTAGATATTTTCTAGAGCTTAAATTTTGCTTTCTAGTTTTTTCACCTATAAAATAGAGATATTTTATTAATAGAGTAATGATTAGTGACCAATGAAACAAAACTACAAAACAAGATAGATGTGGGTTTGTAGCTTTGGTTTTATGCCCCCAAAATCTTGGTTTTATATTGCAGAGTTAAATGGCAATTAAGTAAAATTCAGTTTGTCAATTAATATTCATTTTTATTAATGTATATATGAGAAAAAGAGAATGCAAATTTAAGTTAATCCTTAACTCTCTCAGAATGTAAGGCACCTTTTAAAGTAGAGGTGTGTATAAATTAAAAATTGTTTAGTTAGCATTATTCTATTTCATGAAATAGAAGATAAATTTTTTCAAAGAATGATGAAAATATTTCTGATTGAGTAAATTTTAGAACCATAAAACACTGTCTTAGATAATTTACTACCAATTAAATTTGGAAAAGTTTAAGAATATCTGCAATATGTACATTTACATTTGTTTAAATCAGTATACTCAACAATGTTTTATTAAGGCATATATTAAAATATCTCCTTATACTATAAACAATACCTCTTCAGCAGGATATAGTTTAGGAAACACAGGTAAAGCTATGATCATTTTTTAAAAAATTTTCCTAAATATAATATTATAGAAATAATCACTTTAATAATTCAGTCCTGAAATTTAAGTTCAAATAAACCAGATTTGTCTGAATTGACTGGTTATATTGGTGCTTAGAGATCAATGGAAGTATCCACCTGCAAATACATGCTTTTGATTTCTGATGAAATTAAGAAATGTTTAGATGCTTTTCCAGATTTCTTGACTAAATATAGTTTTGAATAAAAACAAGAAGAGATGAGAAATAAAGACAAAATCAAGTAATGCCTTCAAAATTAATAACAGTTATCATTTTAACAACAACTTTTAAAAGGCGGTTTAGAATTGAGTGGCAGCGACTGATATGAAATGCTAAGAAATAGCTGAGAAAAAAGAAGCAAGAATAGTAGATGGTAGTGACAATCATAAAAACTGTAAAAGCAACTAACATACCAAGATATAATGAGAAAGAGAGAATGGCATTAAAAGACAATCATCTACTGATGAAGAAGGGAGATTATTCTTTAACTTAAATATTTTGATAATTTTTAAATTCTCAGTTGATAGTTACTGTCTTAGGACTTTCTCATTTTATTGATTTTCTCAGAATCAGCCATAGCTTCTCTCATGATAGCTTTATCTTCAAAATGGAAATAGTTTTGTAATTGTTTTATTTTTAGACATAAACCTCTTAGTTGTTAAAAACAATCTCAAAAATAAAGAGAAAAATGTAAAAATCAGTCTTCATGCCACCAGCCAGATATAATTTCTGTTAACATCAATCTACTAAATTTTTCTAATTATTCTTAATCTGCATAGATATATATTTTTGTATAAAAGTAGATTTTATATCTATACCCTTAAAAGAGGATTAATATGTCTTGCATAATTATTTTTATGAAAAATTTCCTTTGTCCATTTTTACACGTCAAATGGATCAGTGGCATTTTTTCATTTTACAGATGTAAATATATTTAATCCATCTTAGTTGTCTTAAAATTTTCTGCTTGTTACAGTTAATACCATCATATTAGTATGACATAGAGTTATTAAATTATTCCTGTGGAATAAATACTTGGTAGCCATTATGCATATTTTATATAAATGTATGCATATTTATTAAGTTTATCCAGAAATTTTGACCAGGTTACTGCTTGCAGTGTTAGATTATCTGTTTATTCATAACTTCCTCAGCAATGATACTTTCATAAATACCCTCTCTGTATATATATATACAGATTCTCTGTTTAAAATCTCATTAAATTTTACAATCTTAAATTATCAACTAATTCTTCTATGATAATTCCTTTGATGTTAGGCTTAAAATGGCTTTCTTGTGTTTCTAAATCAGACACACAATCAGAGGTAATAAAATTTGACATTAAACAAAACAGTCATTTTTGTAACAGAAGATATTATGAACTAAGACAAGTTGTGATAGAAGGGAACATTTTCAGCAGTGTGTATAACAAATGATGACTATTGTAATATATTTAAAAATTTTATAAAAATCAATCATACAAAACATTTTTTGCAAATATTAAGATTTTTGACAGGTAAATAGCACATCAAAAACACAAATGGCCAGTATACATATATTCATTATGGGCTGTGCTAATATTTACAAATATGTCATTATTCATCCTTCAGATTAGGAAAAAATAAAATATTGGTAATATTCCATGTTATACTAAATAAGAAACTTTTAATTTATTTGGTAGAAGTTTAAATTGAAAGAATAAAACATCCAGAAACAGTCCTGGCTTTAGTCAATGAGATATTCAGGGGCTTCAGCAATATACTCAAATGATATGATTACTTTTTTGTAAATATTTTTCATGTAATATATGTAAAAGAGAAAGCTCTTTTAGATATATTGTTATTTCTATTGGTTCCAGGTTGCCTCTCAGTTATTATTGGAAAGATAGATGTCATTAATTTCAGAGTTAGTTTTTCATTCAACAGAAATAAAAATTTTCACTAACACTTGAAGAGAACATTCTAAATTATGCTATACTAAACAGAATCAGAACACTTGCCCATTTGTAAATCAGACAAGATAGCCAGAAAGCCTCTAAGACCCACTTAGCTAGACTTGAGTCATGTGACCACCCATGACACTTGAACTAGAATTAACATGCTGAATCCACATGGATTGAGGTGACATCTGAGAAATGTAGGTTCTGTTAAAAACAAAATATGTTGAATGGATTCTGGAAGCCCTGAATATACTATAACTAGATATTTTTATGTGAGAATGATAAAATTAACAGAATGGTTAAATTCTACATGTTTTTATAATAGTGGGCAGTGAATCTAAAGACCTTAAAATATACTTGTATGAAGGTGATACTAAGGTATTTAAATGTACATACAATCTCATGAAGGGAAGTTTGCATTTGAAGATCTTTTTTTTAACAAATTTAATTTTGAGTGGTGTAAACTTTACAATAGTAGTTTTACACTCTAGTTTTCTCAGCAGCTTGATAAAGAGAGTATCCCCATAGTATGTCTTGAAAACCCTTTAAAAAATTAGTTTACCATAACTGTGTGTTTACTTCTGTGCTCTTTATTATGTTTCATTGGTTTAAATGACTGTCTTTATGCCAGTACCATATCATTTTAATTACTGTAGCTTTGGGATACAGTTTAGGATCAGGAAATATGGTGCTACAGCTCTATTCTTATTTCTCAAGATCACTTTGGCTATTTAGTTTTTTTAGGTTCTACATCAATTTTATAATCGTTTTATATTTCTATAAAACATGTCATTAAAATTTCGACAGAGATTGCATGAATTCTATGTATACTTTTGAATTCTATGTATACATATTGAATTCTATGTATACATATTGATAGTATGAACATTTTAACAACATTCATTATCCCAACCACAAAATATGGAATATCTTTGTATTTATTTGTATCTGCTTACATTTCTCTCATCAGTGGTTTATAGTTTTTAGTACACAAGTCTTTCACCTCCTTGATTAAGTTTAACATATATATGTTAAAATACTTGGGATACATGGGCAGAACATGCAGGTTTATTACATAGGTATACACAAGCCATGGTGGTTTGCTGCACCCATCAACCCATCATCTACATTAGGCATTTCTCCTAATGCTATCCCTACTCCAGCCCTCCACCCCCTGACAGGCCCTGGTGTGTGATGTTCCATTCTCCTGTGTCTGTGTTCTCATTATTCAATTCTCACTTATGAATGAGAACATGTGGTGTTTGGTTTTCTGTTCCTGTGTTATTTTGCTGAGATGATGGTTTCCAGCTTTATCCATGTCCCTGCAAAGAACATGAACTCATCATTTTTTATGGCTGCATCGTATTCTATGGTATATATGTGCCACATTTTCTTTATCCAGTCTATAATTGATGACCATTTGGATTGGTTACAAGTCTTGCTATGGTGAACAGTGCTGCAATAAACATACGTGTGCATGTGTCTTTATAGTAGAATGATTTATAATCCTTTAGGTATATGCCAAGTAATGGGACTGCTGGGTGAAATGGTATTTCTTGTTCTAGATCCTTGAAAAATCACCACACTATCTTCCACAGTGGTTGGACTAATTTACACCCCCACCAACAGTGTAAAAGCATTCCTATTGTTCCACATCCTCTCCAGCATCTGTTGTTTCCAAACTTTTTAAGGATTGCCATTCTAACTGGCATGAGATGGTGTCTCATTCTGGTTTTGATGTGCAATTTTCTAATGAACAGTGATGATGAGCGTTTTCAGTTTGCTGGCAGCATAAATGTCTTCTTTTGAGAAGTGTCTCTTCATATTCTTTGCCCACTTTTTGATAGGGTTGTTTGTTTTTTCATTGTAAATTTGTTAAGTTTCTTGAAGATTTTGGATATTAGCCCTTTGTCAGATGGATAGATTACAAAAATTTTCTCCCATACTATAGGTTGCCTGCTCACTCTGATGGTAATTTCTCTTGCTGTGCAGAAGCTCTTTAGCTGAATTAGATTTCATTTGCCAATTTTGACTTTGGTTGACATTCCTTTTGGTGTTTTAGTCATGAAGTCTTTGCCCATGCCTGTGTCCTGAATGGTATTGCCTAGATTTTCTTCCAGGGTTTTTATGGTTTTAGGTTTCACATTTAAGTCTTTAATGCATCTTGAGTTAATTTTTATATAAAATTTAAGAAAGAAGTCCAGTTTTAGTTTTCTGCATATGGCTAGCCTGTTTTTTCAACACCATTTATTAAATAGGAAATCCTTTCCCCATTGCTTGCTTATGTCAGATTTGTAAAATGTCAGATGGTTGTAGATGTGTGGCATTATTTCTGAAGCCCCTGTTCTGTTCCATTGGTCTATATATCTGTTTTGGTATCCATGCAAAAGTCTTCAACAAACTACTGGAAAACCAAAGTCAATAGCACATTGGATTTATTATTTCCAGATGGAGTTTCACTCTGCTGTCCAGGATGGAGTGCAGTGGTTCAATCTCAGCTGACTACAACCTCTGCCTCCTAGTTCAAATGATTCTCCTGCCTTAGCCTCTGAGTACCTGGGATTACAGGTGCCCACCACCACACCCTGCTAACTTTTGTATTTTTAGTATAGATGGGGTTTCACCATGTTGGCAAGACTGTCTCAAACTTCTGACCTCAGGTAATCTGCCTGCCTAGGCCTTCCAATATACTGGAATTACAGGCATGAGACCCTACACCTGGCCCAATGTATGCCATTTTTAATATATATATTATATGTCATAAAAGCTAAACAATAAAAATAAAGGTTATTTTATTTAGATTAAAAAATGACCTATATTTCTTCAAGTGTTTAAAAAATTTGCAGTATTTAATTTCAAAATTAGTTAATATTGAAATGGTGTGTAAGATATTAGTATGTCCTTCCTAGGTTTTAATGCTATTTAAATTTATTTAATTTTATTTTAAGCTTCAGGGTATATGTGCAGGATATGCAAATTTGTTACATAGAAAAATATGTACCATGGTGGTTTGCTGCATGTTTCAACCCATCACTTAAATATTAAGCATGCATTAGCTATTTTTCCTGATGCCCTTCCTTGTCCCCAACCCCCTCAACAGGCCTCAGTGTGTGTTGTTTCTCTCTCTGTGTCCATGTGTTCTCATTGTTAAGCTCCCACTTATAAGTTAGAACATGCTGCATTTGGTTTTCTGTTCCTGCATTAGTTTGCTGAAGATAATGGCTTCCAGTTCCATCTATGTCATTGCAAATGACATGATCATGTTCTTATTATGGCTGCATACTCTTCTGTGGTGTATATGTAACCACACTTTCTTTATTCAGACTATCATTGATGGGCAATTGGTTTGATTCCATGTCTTTGCTATTGTGAATAGTACTGCCATAGAGATACATGCATATGTATCTTTATAATAGAATTATTTTTATGATTTTTATACCTTTACCTTTGGGTATTGCTGGGTCAAATGGTATTTCTGGTTCTTGGTCTTTGAGGAATCATCAGTCTTTCACAATGGTTTAACTAATTTACATTCTCAACAAAGTGTAAAAGCATTCCTATCCCTCTGCAGCCTCACCAGCATCTCTTGTTTCTTGACTTTTTAATAATTGCCATTCTGAATGGCATAAGATGGTATCTCACTGTGGGTTTTTTAAACATTTCTTTGATGATCAGTGATGAGTTTCTTTTTATACGTTTGCTGGCCCCATGAATGTCTTCTTCTGAGAAGTGTCTGTTCATGTCATTTGCCTTCTTTTTAAGGGTTTTTTTAATATAAATTTCTTAAAGTTCCTCATAGACTCTGAATATTAGATCATTGTCAGAGGATAGAATGTGAATTTTTTTCCCATTCTGTAGGTTGTCTCTTTGCTCCGGCAATAGTTTCATTTGCTGTTCAAAAGCTCTTCAGTATATTTAAACCCCATTTGTCAATTTTGCTTTTGCTGCAGTTGCTTTTGCCATTTTGTCACAAAATCTTTGCTGGTGCCTATGTACTAAATGGTATTTCCTAAATTTTCTTCTGGATTTTTATAGTTTTGAGTTTTACACTTAAGTCTTCGATCCATCTTGAGTTAATTTTTGTATAAGGTGTAAGGAAGGGGTCCAGTATCATTTTTCTGCATATGGCTATCCAGTTTTTCCAGCACCATTTATTAAATGAGGAATCTTTTCCCCATTGCTTGTTTTTGTCGGGTTTGTTGAAGACCAGATGGTTGTAGATGTGTGGTTTTATTTTTGAGTTCTCTATATCGTTTGATTGGTCCTGTGTCTGTTTTTGTACCAGTATCATACTCTTGGTTATTGAACCTTGTAGTATAGTTTGAAGTCAGGTAGCATGATGCCTCCAGCTTTTTTTTAATTTGTTTAGAATTGTCTTGGCATTATAGGCTCTTTTTTGGTTTCATATAAATTTTAAAATAGTGTTTTCTAATTCTCTGAAGAATTTCAATGGTATTTTAATGGGAATAGCATTGAATGTATAAATTGTTTTGATTATTCCTATCCATGAGCATAGAATGTTTTTTGCCTTTTTCTGTCCTCTCTGATTTTCCTGAAAAGTGGTTTGTAGTTTTCCTTGAAGACATAGGTCCTTCTCTTCCTTCATTAGCTGTATTCCTGAACCTGGAGGTATCACCACTGGAGGCTAAGGAGCAGCAAAGATAGCTGTCTGCTCCTTCCTCTGGGAGGTCAATCCCAGAGGGGCACCAGGCTGGTACTGTCTGGGATGCTTCTGCATGAGGTGTATGGTTGGACGTCTCATCCAGTCAGGTGGCCTGAGACAGGGGATCTGTTTAAAGAAGCAGTCTGATTGCCCCTTGGCTGAGGAGATTTGGCAACACTGGGAAGAATCCACTGCATCTGGACAGCCAGCATGCTGTAAAGACTATGTCCACTGAACACAAGACCATGACTGCCCCTCCCCTCAAGGGATCCTTCACATGGATATCAAAGTTCTGTCTGTAAATCCCTTGCTGGAATTGCTGCAATTTCTACAGGGAGTCTTCACCCAGTAAAAAGGGATGAATTTGGATCCCACCTAAAGAAGCAGTCTGGCCATGATCTGCCACAACCACTGTTCTGTGCTGTAAGAAATTCCTCTGAATCCAAGCTGCCTAGTCTCCTTGACACTAGCAGTGGAAAACAACTGACTGGAGCCACAGTGATGGTAGCCACTTCTCCCCACAGGAACTTGATTTTCTTTTTTTTTTAATTTTTATTTTTATTGCATTTTAGGTTTTGGGGTACATGTGCAGAACATGCAAGATAGTTGCATAGGTACACACGTGGCAGTGTGTTTTGCTGCCTTCTGCCCCTTCTCCCCCATATTTGGCATTTCTCCCCATGCCATCCCTCCCCCGCTCCTCCCCCCGCTGTCCCTCCCCTATTTCCCCCAATAGACCTCAGTTTGTGGTACTCCCATCCCTGTGTCCATGTGTTCTCATTGTTCGTCACCCTCCTATGAGTGAGTATATACAGTGTTTCCTTTTCTGTTCTTGAGTCAATTTGCTGAGAATGATGTTCTCCAGATTCATCCATGTCCCTACAAAGGACACGAACTCATCATTTTTGATTGCTGCATAATATTCCATGTGCCACATTTTCCCAGTCCATTCTATCATTGAT
>CM052661.1:38945199-38960425 GCA_028533165.1 Leontopithecus rosalia | reverse complement strand
TTGCTGTTGTAAACAGTGCTGCAATGAACATTCGTGTGCATGTGTCCTTATAGTAGAACAATTTATAGTCCTTTGGATATATACCTAGTGATGAGATTGCTGGGTCAAATGGAATTTCTATTTCTAGGTCCTTGAGGAATCGCCACACTGTCTTCCACAATGGTTGAACTAATTTACACTACCACCAGCAGTGTAAAAGTGTTCCTATTTCTCCACATCCTCTCCAGCATCTGTTGTCTCCAGATTTTTTATGAACGCCATTCTAACTGGCGTGAGATTGTATCTCAATGTGGTTTTGATTTGCATCTCTCTAATGACCAGTGATGACGAGCATTTTTTCATATGTTTGTTGGCCTCTTGTATGTCTTATTTTGTAAAGTGTCTGTTCATTTCCTGTGCCCATTTTGGAACTCGATTTTCTTAGGCAGTGACTACCTTGCTGCCACTGGCCACAAGAGAAGCCATTTGTGCAGCTCTGCTTCAGACCCAAGGATCTAGTTTGGTGGTCTTATGGGGTGGTCTCCTAATCTGCAGGATGCACAGATGCATAAAAAATACATGGTTTCCTGGCAGGGTAGCACAGTCACTCGCCACCTCCCTTGGCTGGGCATGGGAGTTCCCCTTATCTCATGAGGCTTCCAGGTAGTTGCCCTACCCTGCTTTTCCTCACTTTGCATGTGTTGCTCCCACTGCCCAGTCAGTCCCAGTGAGAGAACCTGGATTCCTGGGATGATGAAGCAGGATTCACTCACTGTTTTCGATCTTCTCAGTGGTAACCACAGTCATCTTGGCTCCTGCACACTGGCTTTACTATTTTCCAAAATATTAGTAGGTTTCTGAATTATCTAGTAATTTAGATTTTCTACTAAATATAATGGTGCGTGTCTTAATATTATAAATAATTTTAATATGATTTTTGTTTTGGAATGTATAATCTCATTAGTCTATTCTAATTTCAAAACACAATTTTGATATTTTAAAAGCTCTACTATTAAATTTATATTAATTCACGTAATATTGACAAGAATTTTGAAGCTCTAACCCAATCCCCAGAACTCATCAATATTCTTCTGATACAACTAGATTTATACATTATTTTAAGAAAATTGGTTTCTTTATAGTATTGATTACTTAATGTCCATAATAATGGACTTTCTCTCCATTTTAAAAATTACTGTTTTTATGGCTCTTAATTATTTTAATAATTTTCTTTGCAATGTACTTCTCATTATGGTGTTAATGTCCCAGGGCATTTTATATTTTTTGAAGTTATTGTGACTGCAACACTACTTCCACTACCATGTAACTATTACTGGAATACAAGGTAACTATTGATAATTTTTCTTTTCTTGCAATATTAGCTTAGTGCTTGTGTAATACATTTAAAAACTTTTATGAAATACATTTCACTTATTCTAATTTCATCCACTTACAGTAATTTTTTTTTTCTTTTGAGATGGAGTTTCACTCTTGTTACCCAGGCTGGAGTACAATGGCGCGATCTTGGCTCACCACAACCTCCGCCTCCTGGGTTCAGGCAATTCTCCTGCCTCAGCCTCCTGAGTAGCTGGAATTACAGGCATGTGCCACCATGCCCGGCCCCACTTACAGTAATTTTTGATGCATTCTGTGGTTTTTAGTATATTCACAGAGTTGTACAACCATTACCATTATTTAAATACATGTGACTGACTTCTTTCATTTAGCAAAATGTTTTCAAGGCTCATCTGTGATGTAGTAAGCTACATCATAGGCATGGGCATTTGAGCTGTGTCTATTTTGGCTATTATGATGTTAGAGGGAGCTTGAGTTGAGTATTATATTAACCATGATTTTTATTTTCCATATTCTGATGCTTTGACATTTGGGGCCTTGTTAACCCTGGAGTTTGCCCCTTACAGGGTTTGCCAGTTTCTTGAGATATTAAACAACTCACCCATGAGCATGCTTTTTAATACAAATTAATTAATCCTGAGCCCACACCCAACCCCTTCCTAATGGAGCTCTCACTTTCCAGGTCATGATCCATTTGCCCTAATCACCCCAGGATCAGGTACCAGAAAAAAGAAAGAGAGACCTTATGCTCTAGAACCTGCTGGTATTATTCAAAGTCACCATCACTAAGACTGCTGACCAGACCTTGCCTGTTCCTTCCCATATTTGCTTGTTCTCACACTGCTAATAAAGACATACCCAGGACTGGGCACTTTATAAAGGAAATATGTTTAATTGACTCACAGTTCCAAATGGCTGGGGAGGCCTCGCATTATGGCAGAAAGTGAAAGGAAAGCAACACACATCTTACATGGTAGCAGGAAAGATTACATCTGCCGGGGAACTCCCCTTTTTAAAACCATTATATCTGGTGAGAATTACTCACTTTTGCAACAACAGAATGGTAAGAAACCACCCGTGATTCAATCACCTTCCATGGGTTTCTCTCACAACACATGGAGATTACTACAATTCAAGCAAAGATTTGGGAGGGGACACAGAGCCAAACCATAAAATTCACTCCTGGCCCTTTCCAAATCTCATGTCATATCCTCACATTTCAAAACCAATTATTCCTTCCCAACAGTCCCCCAAAGTTTTAACTGATTTCAGCATTAACTCAAACGTCCACAGTCCAAAGTCTCATCTGAGACAAGGCAAGTCCCTTCTGCTTATGAGCCTATAAAATCAAAAGCAAGTTAATTACTTTCTAGATACAGTGGAAGTACAAGCATTGGGTAAATACACCCATTTCAAATGGGAGAAATTGGCCAAAACAAAGGGGCTACAGGCCCCTTGTAAGTCCAGACTCCAGTGATGCAGTCAGATCTTGAAGCTCCAAAATGATGATCTTTGACTCCATGTCTCACATCCAGGTCACACCAACGCATGAGGTAAGTCCCCATGATCTTAAGCTGCTCTATCCCTGTGGTTTTTGTCAGGGTATAGCCTCTCTTTCCGGCTGCTTTTATGGGCTGGCATTGAGTATGTGCAGACTTTCCAGGCAAACGGTGAAAGCTGTCAGTGGATTTACCATTCTGGAGGCTGGAGAAAGGTAACCCTCTTCTCACAGCTCCAGTAGGTAGTGCTCTGTGAGGACTCTGAGAGGGGGCTTGCACCCTGCATTTCCCTTTTGCACTGCCCTAGCAGAGGTTTTCCATCAGGGTCATGTCTCTGTAGCAAACTTTTGCCTGGACATCCAAACATTTTCGTACATCCTCTGAAATCCAGGTGGAGGTTCCCAAACCTCAATTCTTGAATTATATGCACTCTCAGGCTCTACATAATGTGTAAACTGCCAAGACTTGGGGCTTACACCCTCTGCAGCCATGGCCTGAGCTATAATTTGGCCCCTTTTAGCCATGGTTGGATCAGCTGAGATTCAGAACCAGGAAACCATGTTTTCCTGCTAAGCCTGTGGCTTGTGATGAAAGGGGCTACTGTGAAGGTGTCTGACATGTCCTAGAGGCATTTTCCTCAATGTCTGGAAGATTAGTATTTGGCTTATTGTTACGCAAATTTCTGCAGTGGGTTTGTGTATCTCCTCAGAAAATGGGCTTTTCCTTTCTACAGCATTGTTAGGCTACAAATTTTTTAAACTTTTGTGTTCTGCTTCCTCTTGAACCCTTCGCTGCTGAGCAATTTCATCTACCATATGCCCTAGATCATTCTCTCCCAAGTTCAAAGTTCCATAAAGCTCCAGGGCACAGGCAAAATGCCACCAATCTCTTTGCTAAAACATAGCAAGAGTCACCTCTGGTACAGTTTCCAACAAATTCCTCTTCTCCATCTGAGACCCTCTCAGCCTGGACTTCATTGTCCATATCAGTGTTAGCATTGTGGTCAAAACCATTCAACAAGTCTCTAGGAAGTTCCAATTTTTTTCACATGTTTCTGTCTTCTTCTGAGCCCTCCAAACTGTTTCAACCTCTGTCTATTAGCTAGTTCCAAAGTCACTTCCACATTTTCAGGTATGTTTACAGCAGCACCCTATTCTACTATTACCAAATTACCTAATTAGTTTGTTCTCACACTGTCATTAAAGACAAACCCAGAACTGAGTAATTTATAAAGAAAAGAGGTTTAATTGATTGACAGTTCTACATGGCTGGGAAGGTCTCACAATCAAGGCAGAAAGCAAAGGGGAAGAAAAGTAACGTCTTACATGGCAGCAGGCATGTAAGAGAGAATGTGCAGGGGAACTCCCCTTTATAAAATGATCTGATCTCATGAGACTTATTCACTATCACAAGAACAGCACAGGAAAATCCTGCCCCATGATTCAGTTGCCTTCCACTGGTTCCCTACCATGATACATGGGGATTATTACAATTCAAGGTGAGAATTAAGTAGGGACACAGAGCCATACCGTATCACTTCCCAAGGAAACCACACAAAGGCTTTTGCACATAACCAAGACAACATCACTTATGAATAAAACAATTTTTTAGTTGATGTAACTGTGAAATTTATTTGTTAAACTCTCTTCAACAAATAAATTCCTCCCTTCTTATTCTCTCCCTTCAGTCTCTTGACTGACACTGTGCTTCCCCACATGGACCCCTGGGATGTAGCATGCCCCCTTTTCTGGGAAACTGTGAGTAACAAACTATTTTTTCAATGGCAATCATCTCCTGATCTGCTAGTCTTATTATACATCAGGTTTCTATTAATACACAATATTTTAAATCAAGTTTATAATTTTTCTTGGCTCAATTAGGCTCTGTTAAAATAGTTTCTATTGAAAGCAAGCCTTGTTAAGGACATCAGAGTGCTCTGGGTATATTTCAAAATAGTTACATTTTCCCTACACTGATGAAAGCATGCAGGGATTTTTCTTCAATCTTTATTACAAAAACCTGGCAGGGATCCTAATGGTAAAACTTATGAAAGTGTGGAGGTCACCATGACTAGGCCTCCTGGCATTTTAAACTTTCAAGTTCAGTGGAGTTTTCCTACCATGATACTGGTTCCAGCAGTAGTTTCTGCTCCTGTGCTTCTGCTCAATAAACTGAATTCTGTGTATCTGCCTGCTGTCTCTAAAATTTGGGGGGCCTTAGGTTTGCCCCGGAATCTCATTACTCTGACATATTTAAAATAGGTTGTTTATTTTCTGTTTGTTCAGTGTTTTATTTATTGTGAGGATAAACGATGACTTCCAAGTTCCTTACATGGTGGATTAGAAACCAAAAGTTCAGTGTTTTAATTTATAGCCCCAAGGATTACCTGATTCTATAATTTTTCTTTTTTTCTAATTTTACATCAAAATTATATTTTTATGGTTTTGTTATTTACAAAAATAAGGTAGTAACCTTCTCATATAGCTCTATGCTAAGAAACATTATTTAACTGTTACTAAAAATAATAATTTTCATGACAAATATAGTAAATTAAAATGACCATAAATATGCAGAAAACTAGACTGAATCATGATGTATGAATACAAAACATGATTTAAAAAATTATTCTCAATGATCTTATATATGGGTTTTAACAACCTTTGACAAATACCTAATTTTATGTAATTAAAAATGTGTTATACTATTTAATTTCTTATAAATTTTTCCATAAAGAATAAGATATCTTTATGCCAGTTGTACTCCAGTGATGCATTTCCTCCCCCTCATATGAACGTATCATTAAACAAATATTTTATCTGATATTCAGAGTATAGTGAGGTAAATTTCCAATAGTTGGGATCAGTTTAGGCCCATGAAACATTTCTCAAGCTAAAAGAAACTGTACTAGTGCTTATTAAAATATTATGGTGTCTCTAGGTGTTTACAGTACTCCCACAGTGGGAAGTTATTCATAATTCTAGTGCTTATGATGAACAGACAACCAAGACAACATCACTTATAAATAAAACAATTTTTAGTTGATGTAACTGTGAAATTTGTCAAACTATCTTCAAACAAGCTGTATGAGAGTGCTCAAAAATACAATCAGAGTTCCTGATTTTATTTCTCTGTATCTTATTTTAGTCTGTCTTTTCTCTTTGCATACTGCTTTTATATTCTTCTGCAATTACATTTTGCCAAAGGGATGAGAGACACAACTGTTCCTAGTCACATATTACATTGTCAACCTCAAAAAACAGAACAGATAGTGTCTGTCAGTTGCCAGAGGGATGAGAAGTTGGAATCATGATTCCTACTTATTTTCTTTATAGAAATTGCCCCCATGGAGAGACAATGGGCTCTTATTGGCTAAGCTGGCTCACTTGCCCATCCCTCTGTGATGGCTGTAGCATACTGACCGTCAGTCATCTCAAAGCAATATGGATGTGCCATAAAGTTCCCAAATGATAGATTCATGCCATGGAGGCCTGAGCAACCTAGAACTTCTGAAAGAAATGGAGAAATATGTGAAATCATTTTCACTAAATTGTCCTCCTTATGTTAGTGCTACTTTTTGAGATTAGATTTGCTCTCTGAGAAGAAATGTAGCAATTCAAACAATGTTATTACTGTCCATATAGAATGAACAGATAAGCCACATGGAAAAAATAAAAAGAAATGCATATTTTTTAATATACATTTTCAAATTGCAATACTGACATTCTGAAAGATAGACATGACCAACAAAAGTGAAATAAATTATTTTTATAATTGCCATCTACTGCTATTTAGCCTTGCTAATAATAACTACTTCAATTGGTAATTTTGATAATTCTTCAATTGGTAATTTTGATTCTTCAATTGGTAATGTTATTACTGTCCATATAGAATGAACAGATAAGCCACATGGAAAAAATAAAAAGAAATGCATATTTTTAAATATACATTTTCAAATTGCAATACTGACATTCTGAAAGATAGACATGACCAAAAAAAGTGAAATAAATTATTTTTATAAATTATTTATAAATAATTTTTATATTTGCCATCTACTGCTATTTAGCCTTGCTAATAATAACTACTTCAGTTGGTAATTTTGATAATTCTTCAATTGGTAATTTTGATAATTCTAATACTTTTGAGCAGGTGATAGCAATATATTAAATATTTAAAACTAGTGTACCATTTTTTGTCTTCTAAGTTGGCGTTTATTAGGAGTTGAAATATTCTCAAACAAAATAAAATGATTTTAAATTAATGAAAGACATATGATTTTGACAATTTTTAGATAAACAATATGTGAAATATTGTAATGTAAAATATGTTGTTTTTCTCCATTATAGTCATCAATTAAAACTGTTAAGTAATTTTTGTCAGAGGCTGTAAGGTTTGAAAAAGTAGGGAGAAGGTAAAAGGATCCAAACACTATGTCACAAAAATTTAAAGTCTAGATATTTCATTACAGCATAAAAATTACACTCAACAAATATTTATATATTTCATAGTTAAAAATATAATCAATTAACATGGTAGCATTTTGTAGATTATGTAAACTGATCTCTCCCTTGTGTAATATTAGATTAAAAAATCAAATTGGAAGTTAAATAACTTGCCCCTGTTTAAATTATGTTGACAAATTTGAGGACAAGAAGATGAGTTTTAATTTTTTCCAAATATCATATGAATTATTATATTTCAGGTCTAAAACTTTATCTTCTTTCCAGAATGATTTTGTAAAAATTAAGAGTGGTATTTGTGGTTCTCTTGTTGTCAGAGTGTTATAAAAATGGGTTGCATTAGATCAGATTGATGTACTCTTTTGACCGTGCTCAAGTAGACCAGATATATAAATATTTCCAAAATAAGAAGTTATTGACATACTTATGAATTATTGTTCTATCAACCCGTTAATGTGATAGCTACATAACAGGCTATTCTAACATACCCATTGAACTTGCATTTAGTTTGATTGAAATTGAGATTATAGTTACGATCTCTTGACTTGTCTGAGTGTTGTATTTTATTTCAATGATTTTCTTTTAAAAACTAAAGCAAAATATTAGTGTAATTTTTAGATAATAAAAAATTTGGAGCCTTTTTTCCTCAGTTTCCCAGATGGAGCCTCAAAATCTTTGACATTTCCCCAGGTTTATGAGTGTCTTTTTAATTATGGTGGGCCTCTAAGACCACATGTAAGGTGACTCTGATGAGCCTAGAGATAGTTTTATAATGGGGGCTGGCTATATCAAAAAGACCAAACATGATTAGAGACTGGGAGTTTTGAGTCACATGGTATCAGCTCAACCTACTGAGAGCAAATGAAGGATAGACACTGTGTTCAATCATGTGGACAATTAATTGAACACTCATGTTTATATATAAAACATAATTAAAATCTTGGGCACTCAATAGTTGGGTGTACTGCTTGGTTCTTGATATGCACTGATATGCCAGGAGGGTGATGTGTTCTGACTCCACTCAGAGAGGACATGAAAATGTGGCATTTAATACCATCACAGACCTTTCCCTATGGGTTTATATTTTGGCTAGTCTTTACTTGCATGCTTCATAACAAAACTTTAATTTTAAATATCATGCTTTTCTGAATTTTATGACTCATGCTAGTGAATTATGGAAGCTGAGGAGGTCATGGAAACTTTTGACAGCCAGTTGGTCAGAAATGTGTGTGGCCTAAGAACTTCTAAGTTTGCAGCAAGTTTCTGATTTAAGGACAGTCTCATTGGAGATCGTGCCATAAACTAGTGAAGTTTGACCTAACTCCTAGTAGTTAGTGTCAGAATAGCATTGCTGTAATATAAGGTATTTAGAGAATAAACTACTTAATAAAAACAAATTATTTAAAGTTTTGATAGCCATAAGTATAAAAGGTAAAACATCTATAACAGAAGGATTTATTCTTGAAATATAATGTATATATATATATATATATATATATCAGAAATATGTGGTATCAATTTTTTAAAAATATTACTGCTTAATAACAAAGGCATTGGCTGGGTGCAGTGGCTCAAGCCTGTAATCCCAGCACTTTGGGAGGCCGAGACGGGTGGATCACGAGGTCAACAGATCGAGATTATCCTGGTCAACATGGTGAAACCCCGTCTCGGGGTTTCAAAAAAATTAAAAATACAAAAAATACAAAAATTAGCTGGGCATGGTGGCACATGCCTGTAATCCCAGTTACTCAAGAGGCTGAGGCAGGAGAATTGCCTGAACCCAGGAGGCGGAGGTTGCAGTGAGCCAAGATCACGCCATTGCAATCCAGACTGGGTACCAAGAGCGAAACTCCATCTCAAAAAAAAAAATACAAAAAATTAGCTGGGCATAGTGGCGCATGCCTGTAATCCCAGCTACTCAGGAGGCTGAAGCAGGAGAATTGCCTGAACCCAGGAGGCAGAGGTTGCGGTGAGCCAAGATCGTGCCATTGCACTCCAACCTGGGTAACAAGAGCAAAACTCCATCTCAAATAAATAAATAAATAACAAAGGCATTGTAAATAATGCATTTCAACAAACTGTCTTAATCTGCTTCGGCTAACAAAAATACCTTAAACAGGACAATTTGCACTTAATTGAGTAGTAAATGCTATATATATATATATACACAGATCTTTCTTTGATAACAGCAACAGTGGCCAGAAGTGATGGTGAGATTGAGAGAGTCTATCAATATAAACTTACCTATGTGGTCTGGTGTTAAAAGTGAAAAACTCAAAGTTTATGAAGTGTTCGTGATGGCATTCTGGAGTCTCTTCACCTCATAATGTTCCCATGTACTTTATTGTTGACAATATATGACATGGTTCCAACAACATAAAATTGAACCCTTCCCTCAGCCAGTATTATTGGCTATATCTTCAAGGGATATGGCTTGTCTGCAGGTCACTTTGATATATATCTAGCATGCTTCTTGAATTGGGACGTACATCCTTCATTGTCTCTTTTCTCATATATGTATAATGGCCCATATGGGTAGATAAACAATTGTATATTAGGCAAGAAATATTGATAATACATGTGAGCATATTTAACAGCCTTAAATATTTATTTTTTTAAATTTATTTCTTAAAGAAACCTTTTAATAACGGTAAGTTTCATGAACTATATAAAGTATTAGACATATAAAATTTGTCTTTTAGATATTTTCAACACAGAGCTACAAGTAGAAGTGTAAAAAAATAAATGCAATAAAGTTGACAAGTACTGTAATTGAGATAGGCTGGTATAAAGAAAATAAGTTCTGCCTCAGTTTCAAGAAAATATTTAACACAAGTTTTTACTAAATTTATGAAAATAAATTAACTATTCAGAACCACTGTGCCTTTATTTATGAATGTGTATAAGAGGACATAATTCTTAGATTGTCAGGTTTTCTCTTATTTAGAACTGAAATACTCTATACCAATTATACAGCTCATTTAAAAAATAAATTTTAGCTATTATTATTTTGTTCTTTGTATTTCTCTAGTAAAATATATTAGAACATGTTAAAAGGGTAATCAAGGGAAATTATAATGAGATATTAATATTTATATTGAATTTTATGATAAGCAAGTTTTTGCTTAGACAAATTGTGGGTGGTATTTAAGGCAGAACAATGTTGGCAATAATATTTATGTCATAAGTAAAGATGAAACAAAGATTTTAGTAGTGAAGGTGTGATTTTAGCAGTTTGCTTTCAGGGAATGGTGTGGTTGAAGCCTAGAAAAATAAAAGCGTGCATAAGATTTTAAGACAAGAAAAACATCTCTTCCATGGTCCTCTAAGATATTATACTTCAATAGCTGCAATCTTCCCATCATATGGTATATATTTACTTATCATTGTCCCATTTCTCAAAGCAGACATTACCCACTTTATCTTAGTGAATCTAAAGTCACTTTAATAAATACATATTCTACAACACGGGCTGGCAAACCACAGTCCTTTTTAAGTAAATAAAGTTTATTGGAACACAGCCATGCCAATTTGTTTGTATTGCCTACAAATGATTTTACACCTATAACAGCAGAGTTGAGTATTTGCAACAGACACTATTTCTCACATAACCTAAAATATTTGCTGTTTTGCCATTTACATTAAAAAATGTCAGCTCCTGTTCTACAACATTTGGGAGGATGATGTAACAGAATGAAGGGAAGGAGTATGTACTGGATCACTGTGTCAGTAACCACCAAGCCAGGAGATGGGGGATTGGACTAGGGATGTAAGCATGAAATATTGAAGAAGAAGAAATAATTAGGCCTTCCTGATTCCAAGACATTGATGTTAAATTGCAAACAGTATTGGTACTAAAAGCAGTCACAGAAAAATGCTAGCAATGAAAGTTTGGGTTGTTCTTATTCTCTTTGTTTTATGTCAATGACACAAGTTAGCAGGGTACTGAAAACATTGGTGAAGTATTTAGACCAATAGTACACTCCTTGTGGAGCAGTGGTCCTATTAGTACATTTTCTGTTGTTTTTTTAAAAATTTTTATTTTTTGTTAAACTTTATTATTAGTAGGTATGCTATTTTTCTACTCTACTGGTCACTGTCTAATGTAATGACCACTATCCTTTTTCCCCCACAAGAGAAAACCAACCATTAAAGAATTCCTATAACAAAAATAGTATCTCCCTTTGACAATGTGAATGACCATATTTTTCTTTCTTCCTTAGTGTCAGAATAATTCTTTCCTTTGAAGAAAAAAACAAGACTCATTTATTGATTACTAAGCTCCTAAAAGCATACATAGAAAAATTGTAGTATACTTAGTTTTTAAAATTTGTTTCTTCAATCACACTAAAAATATTAGTATATATCTTATGTATTCTAATTGAATGTTCTTGGTATCTTCAGATGTTTGTCTATGCAAGATGGAAATTTTGTTAGTTATTCTTACATGGTTCTCTTGCCATACATATCTGGAAAGAAAGTGTAATTTTTCACTTTATTTAACAATTATTTGCCTCAGATTCAAGACCCTTCACAAATTGTCAGCATTCCCTTCCTGAAAGGGTTAATCCTACTGGTAGTTGACTAAATAATGCTCACATTCTGCAGTTTTCTTCCACCACTTATCTTACCCATTTTTTCCAACTGCCCAAATTTTCAAAATTCTTTGAGTCCCAGATAAAGCTCATTCTTTAAAGATCTCTAGGTTACTACAGTTCACGTTAAATTCTTTTTCCACTGAAATCCTGATTAATTATTTTATGACCTATTATTTTAATCACACCCTACATTTTAGTATCCCTAGTTTTCCTCTGTGAATTGTTTTGTATCACTCACAATGACATTTGCTTTCTATGTTTAAATGTAAAGAACCTTGTTGAGACGTTAGTCTTTATCTCTACCAGTTTTATTTATAAGCAATAATTTCTCCATTTCAATTTGGTATATTTCCTATTTCAAATAATTACATTGCTTTGGGATATTTCTGGAGGGAAATATAATGCTACATCTCAGTTCTGAAACAGGTGTTATTCTTCAGTCAGGAAAAAAAAAGAAGAAATGATTGACATTTTGTCAGGATGAAGTGCGTGTAGTATAGTATATTTAAGTTGACAACATTGGAAGAAAAAAAAATCTCTCTCTTTTTTTTGTTTTTGGAGACAGAGTCTCACTCTGTTGCCCAGGATGGAATGCAGTGGTGTGATCTTGGCTCGCTGCAACCTCCGCCTCTTGGGTTTAAGCGATTCTCTTGCCTCAGCCTCTGGATTAGCTGGGATTACAGGTGCCAGCCACCACACCCAGCTATTAATATATACGTTAAATATATACATAAATTCTCACCTTCTAGGATCTGTAAAGAATTAAAAGTGAGGCTGGGCACGGTGACTCATGCCTATAATCCCAGCACTTTCAAAGGCTGAGGCAGGTGAATCACCTGAGGTCAGGAGTTAGAGACCAGCTTGGCCAACATGGTGAAATTCCGTCTCTACTAAAAAGTACAAAAATTAGCTGGATGTGGTGGCAGGTGCCTGTAATCCCAGCTACTTGGGAAGCCAAGACAGGAGAATCACTTGAACCCAGGAGGTGGAGGTTCCTGTGAGCCAAGATCATGCCACTGCACTCCAGCCTAGGTGACAAGAGCAAAACTCCATCTCAATAATAATAATAATTATTAAAAGTAAGAAAACTGCACTACATGCTATAGATTATCTTGCTTATATTAAGTGCTCAATAAATACTAAGTCTACTTTTTCTGGACTTAGCATTTATTTTCTGGAACAAAATTCTTATTTTCATTTTGAAAGTGTTTAATTCAAGAGGCATAAAATGGGATATTTTGCATGACAGTTATAACAATTTTTTCCAGTGAAAGTATTATTTTTGTTTTCTTAAGCTTTTTAGTTTTCTTCTATACTTACAAGTAATGTGTGCATAATAATTGCAAAATACAATGTAGGGTACAAACTTTTTTAAGGATATAAAAATAATAATACCTTTCTTCAGGTTAAATAGACAATGAATGATATTTAAAATACAATTGCATAATTGATGTTTACATTTGTTTACATGTACAATCTGCCTATTCATTTCATCTAGAAGTAGTACCTCTATGATTCTCACACTGAAAATTGGCCAAGTTTAGCAGTACTTGAGATGGATATTGTGATGTTACTTTTAGATATGCCCTTATGGTTGAGATATTTATCTTCCCAGTTTCTTTATTTTATTTTTTGCAATGGAGCCTCATTCTTGTTGCCCAGACTGGAGTGCGATGGCACAATCTCAGCTCACTGCAACCTCCACCTCCTGGATTCAATTGATTCTCCAGGCTCAGCTTCCCAAGTAGCTGGGATTATAGACATGCACCACCACACCTTACCAAATTTTGTATTTTTAGTAGAGACAGGGTTTCTCCACATTGATCAGGTTGGTCTTGAACTCTTGACCTCAGGTGATCCACCCATCTCAGCCTCCCAAAGTGCTGGGATTACAGTTGTGAGCCACCATGCCAGGCCTGTATCCTCCCAGTTTCTGGAATAACTGTCACAAATATTCCACAGCTGTCAGCCTATTTTAAGCTTTATCTTGGTTAAAGGAACTGCCTTGCTCAAGGTCACAAATTCTTCAACAGGCACGTCTCATAATAACTGATAAATGTGAAGCTATTAAGGAGTCATCCCCTCAT
This sequence comes from Leontopithecus rosalia, assembly GCA_028533165.1. Taxonomy (NCBI): domain Eukaryota; kingdom Metazoa; phylum Chordata; class Mammalia; order Primates; family Cebidae; genus Leontopithecus; species Leontopithecus rosalia. The sequence goes on along the minus strand of CM052661.1, from coordinate 38,946,449 downwards.
CCTAACTAGGAAAAAATCTGAAGATTCGTTACAAAGTCTAGAAATGCTACTGGCTTAGCTGAGGCCTTGGTTAGGACTGCATGGGGTCTCAACTTCCCCCTCTTCTCAGTACTGCTTGCTTCCTTCCCTGCATAGTGTTAATCCTAAGAGCACTTCCTCTTGAATATCCCACATGCTAATATATGACATTCCTGAGGAATTCAAACTGTGAAATTACTAATTAAATTGTGAATAATCTTTTAAGACAAAGTATTTTCCTAATTTAGAGACTTCTACCTTTATAAGCACAAAAATAATGTTTTGTGATAACACAATTTTTCTACTAATATATGACATTCCTGAGGAATTCAAACTGTGAAATTACTAATTAAATTGTGAATAATCTTTTAAGACAAAGTATTTTCCTAATTTGGAGACTTCTACCTTTATAAGCACAAAAATAATGTTTTGTGATAACACAATTTTTCTACCTAAACTGGATTTTATAATCAAAAGTATGAAAAGAAACAGATATAACATTAGGTCACTATTTGTTTCTCAGTTTTGAATTCAATAGTCATATTTGGTTTAATTGAGAAAAAACAGCAGTATTTTATTTTTAGGTAAAAATAGTGGCAAGGAATTGGAATCACCTACATAATAAGTTCATTACATAGAGAATAAAAAAAGTAGCCAGAAATTTAAAAGTTCATCTGGAATCAAAACCATGAGAGAAAGGCTATGACAAGTGACAACAAAGGAAACAAAGACAAGAAGAAAAAATGGAAGAGAGGAAGAAAGAAAAGGAAGAAGGGAAAGAGAAAGGAAGGAGGAGAGAAATAAATAACAAAAAGAAATCCTCCAGAGAAGAATGACCAAATAGAAGCTTACACCTTTGATCCCCCAATAGGCACACAAATTTATTTCTTTTTGTTAGTGGAGGTTTTATTTTCTTTCTTTCTTTTTTTTTCTTTTTATTGCATTTTAGGTTTTGGGGTACATGTGCAGAATATGTAAGATAGTTGCATAGGTACACACGTGGCAGTGTGTTTTGCTGCCTTCTGCCCCTTCACTCACTTTTGGCATTTCTCCCCATGCTATCCCTCCCCAGCTCCCCGCCCCCGCTGTCCCTCCCCTATTCCCCCCAATAGACCTCAGTGTGTAGTACTCCCTTCCCTGTGTCCATGTGTTCTCATTGTTCATCACCCGCCTATGAGTGAGTATATACAGTGTTTCATTTTCTGTTCTTGTGTCAATTTGCTGAGAATGAT
>CM052661.1:38919310-38944699 GCA_028533165.1 Leontopithecus rosalia | reverse complement strand
TTTTGGTCATGAAGTCCTTGCCTACTATGTCCTGAATGGTTTTGCCTAGATTTTCTTCTAGGGTTTTTATCGTACCAGGTCTTATGTTTAAGTCTTTAATCCATCTGGAGTTAATTTTAGTGTAAGGTGTCAGGAAGGGGACACAAATTCTATCAACTAACTACACACAAAAACCACCATCTCAAGGACCAAAAAGTAGGTGAGCAATCATACTGCATAGTTTTAACTTGATATCACTAAAAGAGACATGAAAGAAAGCAGGAAGGAAAGTCTTGTATTTCTAACACCATCCCTCCTCCATTCCCTGCAGTGGCCACACGGTGTAAAGAATCTGTGCACTCAGGAGGAGACCACAACAATTGTATGGTTATTCATTGAACAGCGATGCCTTGTCATAGTGGAAAACAGAATTGGACTATACTTAGCCAACCTCTGCCCAGAAAGGGAACATTTGGACTGGCCCTAGCTAGCAGGGAATGGTCCATACAAGTGGTCAGAGCTTCCAGCAAACATCACCACCACAGCTGAAGTTCTCTGGGCCCCCAAGTGAGCTTGAGGGGCAGTCTAGGCCACAAGGACTGATATTCCTGGGCAAGTCCTAGTGCAGATTTGGATGCAGAGCCAGTACACTAGGGTAGGCATGCCACCTACTGAGACACTAACCGGGGTAGCTAAGGGAGTGCTTGTGCCACCCTTCTTCCACCAATGGCAGTGATCCAGTAGTGTGAAGAAATCTGTGTGCTTGCAAAAGGGAGAAAGCAGTGACTGAAGGACTTTACATTGAACTCAGTGTTGCCTTGTCACAGTGGAGACATGGCAGGATTTACAATCTGCCAACTAAAGAGTACCTGGGCCCTAAATGACCAACAATGATATGCAGGTCATATGCCATAGACGTTGGGCTCTAAAATGTGCTTGCTTCAGGTGTGACCCAGAGCATTCCTAGCTGTGGTGACAGTGGTGAAAGACTCTTGTTTGAAAAAAGTAGGGGGAAAAGACAGTGGGACTCTGTCTTGTACCTTATGTATCACCTTAGCCAAGTGAGGTAGAGCACTAAGCAGGTTCTAGGGGTCCCTGAGTCCTGGCCTAGACTATTGGACAGCATTTTTGGACCTGTCCTGAGCCAGAGGGGAGCCCGCTGCTCTAAATACAGAGTCTCAGTCCTGGCAGCACACATCACAAGCTAGCTGAAGAGTCCTGGGCTTTAAGTGATTATTGATGGTGGTTTGGCAGAATCCCCATAGGCTGGAGGTAGTGGTGAGCATAGGAAGAGGCTCTTCTGCCTGTGGAAAAGGGAGGGAATAGGAGAGAGACTCTGTCTTGTGGTTTGAGTGCCAGCTTAGAAACAGTAGAATAGAATAGAAAGTAATTTTCTAAGTTTTTTACTTCAATCCCTGGTTCCCAGAAAATGTGTCTGGACCTACCTGGGGCCATGGAGAACTCACTGCCCTGAAGGGATGAACAGAAACCTAACTGGCTTTGCCACCTAATGATTGTAGAGCCCTACAGCCTTGAGTGAACTTAGGCAGTAGCCAGGTAGTTGTTAGAGTAGGCCTTGGGTGATACCAAGTGCTGTGCTGACTTCAGGTTTGGACTAGCACAGTTCTGGTGGTGGTGGTCACAGGAGCGTTTGTGTCTCTCTATGCCAAATTCCAAAAAACACATTACAGAGAAAGAGACTCTGTTGGGGAGAAATGAGGGGAAAAGGACCAGAGTCTCTGGATGGTAATCAAGAGACTTTTTCTAGATTTTATCTAAGATTACCAAAGTGGTACTTCTATGAGTCTGAAAGAACCACAGCAATACGAGGTTTCAAGCCCAAGTCCTTTCAAGTAACTGGAAAGCCTTCCTAAGAATGATGGGCACAAAGAAGTCCAGACTGCAAAGACAACATGAATGCCTAACTCTTCAATGCCTAGACACTGACAAATATGATCATCAAGACCATCCAGGCAAACATGATCTCACCAAATGAATTAAATGAGGAATCAGGGACTAATCCTGGAAAAACAGACATATGTGACCTTTCAGACAGAGAATTCAAAGTAGCTGTGTTGAGAAAACCCAAAGAAATTCAAGATAACACAGAGAAGAATTTCAGATTTCTATTGAAGAAATATAACAGAGACTGAAATCAGTAAAAAGAATCAAGCAGAAATTCTAGAGTTGAAAAATGTGATTGATATACTAAAGAATGCATGTCTCTTAAAAGTAGTATTGATCAAGTAGAAAGAAATATTGAACTTGAAGCCAGGCTGTTTGGAAATACACAGTCAGAATAGATAAAATAAAAAAATAATTAAAAAGAATGAAGCATACCTACAGGATCTACAAAATAGCCTCAAAAGGCACAAATCTAAGAGTTGGTGTTCCTTTGGCCTCTTTGTTTATGCAACCAATGTTGTCACTGGTGTAAAATATTAAGTTATAAGATAGTATTTGCAAGCCTTAGGATAAACTCGGATCACAAAACATACAACAGATACACACAAAAATAAAAAGCAGAAAGTTAAATCATATAACCAGAAAAATCACCTTCACTAAAAGGAAAACAGGAAAGAAAAAAGGAAGACAAGAAACAAAACAGTCAGAAAACAATGAACAAAATGGCAGGAGTAAGTGTTTTCTTGTGACTAGTAACACTGAACGTAAATGGACTAAACCATCCAAAGACATAGAAAAGCTGAATGAATCAAAGAGTAAGACCCAGTGATCTGTTTCCTACAGGAAACACTTTCACCTGCAAAGATACACACAAACTGAAAATAAAAAGATGGAAAAGAACATTTCCTGCGAATGGAAACCAGTAAGAGCAGGAGTAGCTATAATTATATCACAAAAAACGTATTTCAAGACAAAACTGTAAGAACAGACAAATAAAGTAATTATGTAAATGATAAAGGAGTCAATTCACCAAGAGGACATAATAATTATAAATATATATGCACCCAGCCCTGAGAGCACCCATATATATAAAGCAAATATTATTAGAACTAAAGAGAGAAATAGATCTCTATACAATATTAGCTAGAAACTTTAACATCCACTCTCAGCATTGTAAAGATACTCCAGAACAACCACAATAGCAAAATCAGACATGCTCTGCACTACAGAGCAAATTGATCTAATAGATATTTACAGAACATTTTGTCCAATGGCTGCTAAAGACATATTTTCCTCCCCAGCACATGAATTCTTCTCAAGGACAGATCATATCTTAGGTTTCAAAACAAGTCTTATTCAAAAATTGAAATAACATCAAGCATTTTCTCTGACTACAATGAAATAAAACTAGAAATTTTGGTAACTATATAAACACATGAAAATTTTAAAAGTATGCTCCCAATGACCAGTGGGACAATGAAGAAATTAAGAAGAAAATTTTAAAATTTCTCGAAAAAAATGATAGTGGAAACACAACATAACAGAATCTATGGGAAATAGTGAAAGTGGTATTAAGAGGAAAATTTATAAGTCAAAAAGCAAAAAAGTTGAAAAGCATCAACTGCATAACCTAATGTTATGTCTTAAAGAACGAGGAAAGCAAAAGCAAACCTAGTAAAATAAAAGAAATAATAAAGATTAAAGCAGAAATAAATGAATTAAAAATAAAGATAGCAATGCAGAAGATCAGTGAAAGAAGAAATTTATTTGTTGAAAAGATAAATAAAATGAGCACACCTTCAGCCAGACTGAGAAAAAAAGAGAGAGGACCCAAATAAATAAAATCAGAAATGCAAACTGAGACATTACTATTGATACCACAGAAATTCAAAGGATCATTAGTGGCTACTATTAGCAACTGTATTCCAACAAATTAGGAAATCTAGAGGAAAGGGATACATTTCTAGACACACAGAGCTGACCAAGATTGAACACTGAAGAAGTCTAAAACATGAACAGACCAGTATCAAGTGGTGAAATCAATGCCATAATAAAAAATCTCCTGCTAAAGAAAAGTCTGAGACCAAATGGCTCTACTGCTTAATTTTTTGAGATAGAATCTTGTGTCACCCAGGCTGGAGTGCAGTGGTGTGATCTTGGTTCATTGCAACCACTGCCTCCCAAATTCAAGAATCTTATGCCTCAGCCTCCCTACTCAAGTTGTAGTAGCTGGGACTACAGACATGTGCCATCACACCTGGCTAATTTTTTATTTTTATTAAAGACAGGGTTTCAGCATGTTGGCCAGGCTTGTCTCAAACTCCTGGCTTCACATGATCCATACCCACCTTAGCATCCCAAAGTGCTATGATTATGGGTGTAAGCCTCCACACCCAGCCAAAACTTGGTAGTTTCTAAAATAATGAAGTTATATTCCTATGTTCCTAAATCACTAATTTTATAGAAAACAATTCCAAATTTATCACATACTATAATGTAGAAAATAAAACTGTGGGGTTAAAACCTTATATAACACACACACACCCACCCCCCCACACACACGAGAGAGAAAAATCACAAAGCAAAAGTAAATATGTTGCCTACATAAAAATAAAGACATTTGAGTAATAGTGTTATACAAATAAAATCAATACCTGCAAAACATACATTTATATGATCTTCAGCTATATAAAGAGAAAATCTACTTCGCTAATAATAAGGAAAGTCAAATTTTATTAAATTGATAAAATTAGTTATTTATTTATTATTTTGAGATGAGTTCTTATTTTATTATCCACTCCTGGGCCACCATCTCCCAAAGTGCTAGGATTACATGTGTGAGCCGCCACATTCTGCCTTGATAGAAATAAAAAATGGTAAAATATATATATTAATCACCTGATTAGTTTGTCAGTAGGCCAAAACATATCACATGATGCCTTTCCACTATAAATGAAGTCCACCAGGCAATATTTCTGACATTAAATAGCAAAGCACAAGGCAAAGAAAATCGTCCTTCATTTTGAGGGGAGTAGCTCAACATGTACATGAATCTCCTTCTTCAGATGATTTTTGGAGGTGTCAAACCTTTACATGTTATAGGATATATCTCTTACCCTCACAGGAATATTGCTTGTCTATTAATTTCTGTTTTCTTGTTTTATCAATATAATATCATTAATTTATAGACTAATGTGGAAGTTTATGATTGATAGGAAAAGATTATTAAAATCTTTACAGCTGGGTTCAGTGGCTCATGCTTATAATTCCTGCACTTTGGGAGGTCAAAAACAAGAGGATTGCTTGAGCCCCAGCGATTTCAGATCAGCCTAGGCAATATAGTGGGACCCCATCTATACAAGAAAATATTTAAAAATTAGCCAGGAGTGGTGGCATATGCCAGTGGTCCCAGCTGCTAAAGTCTGAGAAGGTCAGTGCTGCAGTGAGCTCCGATTGTGCCACTGCACTCCATCCTGGGCAACTGAGATCTTGTCTCAAAAAGATATACATTAAAATAATGAATAAACTAATAGAACAGTTTAAGTTATTGCACAAAATTTAAGAATTCACTTAATCTGGAAGGAAAATTGAAAAAGACAAATTAATGTCCCTGACAGGTGAAAACAATTTACTTATTTCTATATTTTTATTTAATGAGACAAATAAAGGACTTTCTTGGGCAATGGCTGGATACAGTTTCCTTTACCATCCCAGCCCTGTTACCAATGTGTGTTATTCTGCATTTTCTTAGTTGCAAGCAATAAAAACTAATTTGTAATTGAAGAAAAAATAAACTTTTTGAAAGAGGCAAAAGTCACAGAAATACTGGTTCAATTGAAGCATCAGGCTATGGAAACAAACAAGAAAGACGGCCATGCATTTCAAGCCACAGACAAGAATAATATACCGACAACCAGTAGAACACTAGATGTAACTTGTCCATAAAAAGGCCACAGGACACTACCCTTGCTCACAGGGTTACTTCTGTGTGTAGAAACTGTTTACCACTGCCACCACTTCTGTCAACACTGGCCTTTCTTCACTCTTTTGCTTTTTGTAAACCTTAGCTTTCTATTCAAAATCCAGAGGAGGTATATTCAACTTCCCAAGCCAAGGTCACTCCTGCGTTTCCATTGTATGGGAGACTTGAGCTATGAATATCAGATATTTTGCTTTTTGTAGTGAGAGACAGACTCTGTCATCCATCAAGTTCATAAAATATAAAAAGAGGTTTTTGATATTGAACCAAACAAAGAAATAAATAATAACACATATATTATAAATTGGTAACATTTTTAAGGGTAGTTGATAGGAAGAAGTATATTCCAGTATATTACCAAATTTTAATACATAAATATAAGGCATATTTGAGATATCTGATAGAGTACTTTAGATATTAATTATATTGTGTATATTGAGTATATACTGCATATGGATTGAGTATATACTGTGTATTGAGAAATAAGGCAAGAATAACTCATTAGTTCTAAACTTAGGCTGATCTTGAATGTCAAAATAAAATTTGTTTATTTGTAATTGTAGAAATGTGTTTATTTGTAATTGTTTAAATCTTGTTTGAAAGTACAAAAGAGCCACACAGGAAAGAATGGTAATGGTCCAAGTGTTATGAACAGAGAAATAGACTAAAATTTCTGGATAGGTATCAAAAAACTGCTGATAAAGTAATTAATAGAAAATTATTTAATAATGTGGCCTTAAATATTAATAAACCTTAATTTATTAAACCCTGATTCAGCCTCTTGAGTAGAAGGGATTGTAGCCATGCACCACCATGCTCAGCAAACACAATTTTACGACTGTCTTTCTGTGACTACTCTTTCCTATATTACTTTTGAATATTAAGAAAAACATAGTCTCTAGAACCTAGACAATGGAGAAATAACTTACAGTACTCTCTAGTTCCCCTTTCCTTCAGCATGTACTATATAATATGTTAATTATAATCACAAAATTTAAAGTTTTAGTTTGAGTTGTTTGGCAAAATGCCCATTATACTGTAGAGAAATGGACATAATATACAAAAAAATACAGCAAGGTCTTTAAGTGACTGAAAACAATAAAATATTTGTTAAACTGTAGTCTTTTGCTTAAAATGCAATAATTATTATGGATTAAACAATGTCACCTATGATGTATCAGTTTGTTTCTTTTTTCTTCTTAACTGAGAAATATAAGGAAAATTATGACCTTATTGCAATAACTGTAGAGTTGAAATTGATGACATCATTTAAATTGGAAATATCTTTGAAATCAGGAAGCAAGTTTATAGATTTCATTAAATGGAAGCTTTTACAGTGTGCATTGTCAAAAGTAAGAGCTTTTAACTCAGCCTCTCTTAGGGCCAATGAATTGTTTTGTTTAAATAAGAAATTAGAATTATAGAGCATATTCGAATACTTTAATTTTGAAGTACCACGCTATGTGTATAAAAATATGTCTGGTAATCCTAGTAATGCTGTGAGTTATCAATGATATACAGCAATAAATAAAATACCTATGCTTTATAATTCATTTAAATGACTACCATACAAAATATTTTATATATAAATTTATAAAGGAATTACTCTCCTATAAAAGGCAAATATACAAATATACAAAGATATCTTAAAATTCAATTATAACATAACCCAATTAATTGAAACATAACAACTCAATTAAGAATAGGAAACAAATTATTCCCAGCACTTTGGGAGGCTGAGGTGGGCAGATCAGGAGGAGGTCAGGAGATCGAGACCAGCCTGACTGGTGTAACTCCATCTCTACTAAAACCACAAAAATTAGCCTGGTGTGGTGGCATGCACCTATAATTCCAGCTATTCAGAAGGCTGAAGCAGGAGAATTGAACCTGGGAGGTGAAGGTTGCAGTGAGTCAAGATTGTGCACTGCACTCCAGCCTGGCAGAGTGAGACGCCACCTCAAAAAAAAAAAAAAAAAGGAAAAAAGTCTTAACAGTCACTTTATCAAAGACCCCATATAGATGTAAAATAGGCAAACTAAAAGATGCTTGATATTTTTGTCCATATAGAATTACAAATGTAAACAATAATAAAATAAAGCTGACATCTTTTAGAGGCTAAAATTCAAAAGATTGACAATAACGTTACTGGAGACAATAAACAAGAGGAACTCTTATTCATTGCTGGTGGGAGTACAAAATGGTACAGCCACTTTAAAAGGTATTTGGACATTTTGTATAAAGTAAACATTGTCTTAGAGTATAATCCTGCCTCTGTATTTCCAAGAATATTTCTAAGCAATTTAAAAACTTATTTCCCTAGAAAATCTAGCAGAATGCTTATAGCAGTGTTATTGGTAATAACCAAAAAGTTAGAGCAATAGGTGAATAGATAAACCTTCAACAGGTGAATAGATAAACAAAATGTGGCGCATCTGTTCAACAAAATACTATTCAGTGATAAAAAGGAGTAAGCAATCAAGCCATATGCAAAGATGAATGAATCTTAGCTGCATATTAATAAGTGAAAGAAACCAATCTGCAAAAGTTTCATAATGTATGATGCCATTAATATGACATTCCAGAAAAAAGTAAAATTATATCATCAGGAAACATATCAGAGGTTGACTATGTTTCAGAATGCAGAGAGGTTGACTACAATTGTGGAAACATGATGCAGCAGATTTGTAAAAACTCATAACATTTTATAATGAGGAGTCAAACAATATAAAAATTTAGAAAACCGTTTAGGTGATTGGGAATATCAGGATATAATGTAAAATGTGCTGAATAAGCGATCTCTAGTACAAATGTATTCAACAAACTTACTAAAGTGAATGGCTAAGAAAGGAGATGACATAAGAGTAGATGTATAGATCAAGGGAATTTAATTGAAAAAGTGAAATAAACCTTCATATTTAAGGTCAGTTTATTTTCAACAAGGGTGAAAACATAATTAATTGGGGAAAATAGTCTTTTCAAGTAATCATGTGGAGACAACAGGATGGGCACATGAGAATGAATCACATCATACACAAAAATCAACTAAAAATGTATCATAAAGCTTACATAAAAACTATAAGTATTTTAAAATATTTAAAGGAAATATAGGACTAATATTCATTACCTTGGGTCAGACAAAGTTTTCTAAGATATCACACTAAAAATACAAGCAAGAAAAGAAAAAATTTTGATAAGTTTAGTTTCAACAAAATTAAAACCATTGCACTTAAAAGTGTACCATCAGGGAGTGAAAGCACAATCATAGACTGGTAAAACATATTTGTCAGTCATATATTAGATAAAGATTTGTATCTAGAATATATAAGAATTCTTACAACTTGAAATAAAAAGACAATTGGGCAAAGTTCATGAATAGATTGTATGTGATGGCTAATAAACATCAGAAAAGATGCTCAATGTCATTAGCCATTTGAGAAATACAATACAACAAAAGAAATATCATGGCATACCTATTAGAATGGATATAATAAACATGATAGAGTATAATGTATTGGCGAGGGTGTGAGGCAGTTGAAACTCTCATACATTTGTAGTGGGAATATAAAATGGTGCAGCCATTTTGGAAAATAATTTGGTAGTTCCTCAGAAGATTAAACATAAAGGTGCCTTATAACTCAGTGAATATGCTATATATATAAATTGAAAACGTATTTCCACACAAAATCCTGTGCCCAAATGTTCATAGCAATATTAGTTATAATGGCAAAAAATGGAAACAATCTACATGCCTCTCAGCTGATGAACTAAATCCAGTTCACCATCTAGATGATTATCACTTAGATAATATTTAGATAATAAATTATTACTAAGCAATAAATGGCTTTTCACAGAGATAGTCCATATAAGGACAGTTTGACTATCTGACTGTCTTTTTTTCTTTCTCTTGCCTGATTGCCCTGACCAGAACTTCCAATACTATACTAAATAGTAGTAGTGAGAGAGGATATCTTGTTCCAGTTTACAAAGAGAATGAATTCATTTTTTCACATTCAGTATGATGTTGGCTGTAGGATATTCATATGTGACCCACTATTTTCAGATATCTTCCTTCAATACCTAATTTGTTGAGAGTTTTTAACATGATGGGATGTTGAATTTTATCAAAAGCCTTTTGTGCATTTATTGAGATCATCATTTGTCTTTGTCTTTAGTTATGTAAATCACATTTATTGACTTGTATATGTTTAACCAACCTTTCATCCAAGGGATGAAGCCTACTTGATCACAGTGGATAAGCTTTTTGGTGTTTCTGGATTCAGTGTGCCAGTATTTTGTGGAGGATTTTTGCATTGGTGTTCATCAAGGATATTGGCCTGAAGTTTGTTGTTGTTGTTGCATCTCTGCCAAGTTTTGGTATCAGGATGATGCTGATACCAAAGCAGAGATATAGATCAGTGAAACAGAACAGAGGCCTTAGAGGCAATGCCACACATCTACAACCTCTGATCTTTGACAAACCTGACAAAAACAAGCAATAGTGAAAGGATTCCCTGTTTAATAAATGGTATTGTGAAACTGGCTAGCCAAATGCAGAAAGTAGAAACTGGACCCCTTTCCTGATACCTTACACTAAAATTAACTCCAGATGGATTAAAGACTTAAACATAAGACCTAACACCAAAGAAACCCTAGAAGAAAACCTAGGCAAAACCATTCAGGACACAGGCATAGGCAAGGACTTCATGACTAAAACACCAAAAGTATCAGCAACAAAAGCCAAAATAGACAAATAGGACCTAATTAAACTCCAGAGCTTCTGTACAGCAAAAGAAACAATCATTAGGGTGAACCAGCAACCAACAGAATGGGAAAACATTTTTGCAACTATCTCCCCATCTGACAAAGGTCTAATATCCAGAATCTATGAAGGACTAAAACACTGTCTTCCCCAATGGTTGAACTAATGTGTCTATTCTGAACTCTCCATGTAGATGAAATCATAAAATGTATCTTATTTTGCAACTAGTTTCTTTAACTCTGAGTGATGATTTCAAGGTTAATCTATATTGTAGCAAATATAGGTAGTTCATTCCTTTTATTGCTTTTTTTGAACTTTTATTTAAGTTCAAGGGTACATGTGCAGGTTTGTTAGATAAATGTGTGCCATGAGGGTGTGTTGTACAGACTATTTCATCAGCCAGGTATTAAGCCTAGTACACATTAATTATTTCCTGATCCTCTCCCTCTTCCAACCCTCCAATCTCTCATAGGCCCCAGTGTATGTTATTCCCCACTATGTGTGCATGCGTTCTTGTCGTTTTGCTCTCACTTATAAACGAGAACATACAGTATTTGGTTTTCTGTTCCTTGGTTAATTTTCTAAAATAATGGCCTCCAGCTCCTTCCATAACCCTGCAAAAGATATAATCTCATTCTTCTTTATGGCTACATAGTATTACATGGTATATATATATCACATTTGCTTTATCCAATTTTTTGTTGTTGGGCATTTAGGGTGATTCCATGTCTTTGCCATTGTGAATACTGTTGTAATAAACATATGTGTGCACATGTCTTTATTAAAAAGGATATATATTTGTTTGAGTATATACCCAGTAATGCAATTGCTAGGTAAAATGGTATTTCTGTCTTTACACTTCTAAGGAAGTGTCTTTGTTTTTTGAGATGGAGTCTTACTCTGTTGCCCAGGCAGCGAGCTGGGCATCCTAAAGTGCTGGAATTACAGGCATGAGCTATTACTATACCCGGCCTAGGAACTGTCTTTTTTTTTATGAGATATGTTGTAGAAGAATGTTAAAATGTACTTTTTTTTAAACATTTTAAAACTATAATGGAGTTCAAACATAAAAAGTAGAAAACATAAGTTGTTGCTTGTAGATATATCAACAGCTTTAACAATTGTCAGCTCAATCTTGCTGACCACGTACATTGTATAAGCTTATGGTTTTATCTTCCCCATGGCCCAAACTTGGATTTTTTGAAGCATGTCTCACATCATGTCATAAAAATTGCTTTTCTGAAAATTAAAGTGACCTTAGATGGAACCATTTCCATTCTAACACCTGTTTACAGTTGTTTTTAAGAAGTTCATGAAATTCAAAATCTGGGAACATTCTGTTTTATCATCTTTATGTGGCCATACTAATTTTTCTTACCATTGGAGGAAAGAAGTTGGTTCTTGAGGATTTTCTCATTTCTGGTGCTTTTCTTTTTAATTTTTCTTTTTTATTGGCATGGAGTTTCATTCTGTCACCCAGACTGGAGTGCAGTAGTATGATCTTGACTCACTGCAACCTCCGCCTCTCGGTTCAAGCAATTTTTCTGCTTCGACTTCCTGAGTAGCTGGGACTGCAGGAGCCACCACCATGCCTGGCTAATTTTTGTAGTTTTAGTAGAGACAAGCTGTCACCATGTTGACCAGTCTGGTCATGAACTCCTGATCTGCCTGCCTCAGCCTCCCAAAGTGCTGGAATTACAGGCATGAACCACCACACCTGGCTGTTGCTTTTTCTTAATGAATCTTCTTCCACTAAGGTCTTACAGTGATAATAGAACCCAATACTTATGACCTTAATAAACTTTGTCTCTATTTTCATTTTAATTAAGAGGAACTTTAATTTGCAGTCTCTTAGCTTTTTTTTTTTTTTTTTTTTTTTTTTTTTTTTTTTTTTTTTTTTTTTTTTTTTTTTTTTTTTTTTTTTTTTTTTTTTAGTGAGGGTCCTACTCTATTTCCCAGGCTGGAGTGCAGTGGCCTTATCTCAACTCACTGCAACCTCCATCTCTGGGGCCCAATCAATTCTTGTGCTTCATCTTCCCAAGTAGCTGGGATTGCAGGCATGTGCCACCACACCTGGCTATTTTTTGTGGAGATGGGGTTTTGCCTTGTTGCCCAGGCTGGTCTCGGACTCTGAACTTCTGAGCTAAAATAATCCACCCACCTTTGTCCCACAAAGTGCCAGGATTACATGCATGAGCAACCACGCCCAGCCTCTACAAAAAAAAGGTTTTTTTTTGTTTTTTTTTTTTTGTTTCTTTGTTTTTTAATTAGCCAGGTGTGGTGGTGCCTGCATGTAGTCCCAGCCACTTGGAAAGCTGATGCAGGAGGATTGCTTGAGCCTGGGAGTTTGAGGCAGCAGTGAGCTGCTGCTGATGACAGTGCAGTCACCCTGGGCAACAGAGACAGACCCTGACCCAAAAAAAAGTGCTCCTATGCAAATATGAGGTGTCTGTTTTTATTTGCCGAATATACACCTTTCAATACATCTGCTCTTCCTTTGGAAGGAGGGGCATGTCTCCAAAGCCCTTCCCTGTCACAGTTTCTAGCTGGGCAATGACCAAGATTGAGATTCAGAGGAGATAATACCACCTAGGGAGAGTCTGTCATTGGTGTGCTAGGGTACAGTTCCAGCCTGAGGCTCTTGTTTCTTGTTGTTTGACTCACACTCACTCTCATGTTGATTTTGCACTCCAGCCAGGGTCATGACTACTCCAATTGTCACGACTGTTTCAACTGTAGAATGAGCACTACTGTTAGAACGAGCACTACTGTTCCAACGACGAGTGTTCCAATGACCACGAGTGTTCCAACGACAACGACAGTCTCTGCTTTTGCTCCTCCAATGCCATCGCCCACGCAAAACCATGAACCAGGTAAAACAGATGTGTTTGGGAACCCAGAGGCCTTCTAATGAGGAGCTGCAGCCCATCCAGGGCACTGAATCAAGGCAGAAGGACAGTCTAGAGTGGGGGGTGTACCCGGGTTTCATTCAGGGTCTCCTGAGGGTTTGTGATCCTCCTCAGCTCCCAAGTTATAAGCATCTTCTGTACCACTAAGCTTTTTTGGAGAGAGGGCACCCATAGCTTTTTATCAGATTCTCAAAGAAATTGATTATTAACCAAAAATAGCTGGACCACTGATGTAGGACATTAACGTGGATAGTGTGGATCTGACTCATTTAGGTATGATGAAAACACAGGAAATGCCATAGAACCAGGGTCAGATAATGAGATTCTGTCTTCATGAAGAGCTCTGAAGAGATCACTTAGTCCATTCTGAAGGCAGACTTTGATTTTGAAGAAGCTAACATTTACTGTTTTCCATGTACTAGACACCACGCTTTATGCATTTAATTCTTAGGTTAATTATATCCACTGTAGTGTGATTTATAGTTCTGAGAACTGAGACAGAGTCTAAAAGTTCATTGTTGGAAGTTATGCAGATAGAGGCTAGGTGCAATGGCTCAGGTTTATAACTCTAGCCCAGGAGTTCAAAACCAGCCTGGGCAACATAGTGGGACACTGTCTCTAAATGGTGGTGCATGCCTCTAGTCCCAGCCACTTGGGAAGCCGAGGCAGAAGAATCACCTGGGGCTGGGGGGTCAAGTCTGCAATGAGCCATGATGGCATCACTGCACTCCGGCCTGGGCAACAGAGTGAAAAAGAAAGAAAAGAGTAAAGAAATTTACACAGATAGAAAGTGGTTGAGTCAGGTTTTGGTCTTTGTGTTCTTGAATTGTAAAGGGAACCTTATGAAATTAAAAACAGCTTTCAAGTCTATCTCCTTTTTCTCTTTAAAAAAAAAATCAGCTCAAACAACAGCTTGATTTTTACTTTTCTCAGAGACATTTCCTTAGGTCTGTAAAGCTGAATCCCTGGGGCACCCTGATGGTGCTTTCAGGCAGGACAATTAACCTGCCCTTTTAAAATCCCTTGCATTTAGCAAGAGAAAAGGGCAGCATCAACGCAGGCTTTAGCCCTGATCAAAGCTGCTAAAGGTCACCCGGGCAGAGTCTGGTGAGGCCGGCAGAATTGGCTCCTGGAGAACAATTCACAGCATTTTGCAGAGCCCGAGAGTCACAGGCAAGGTCAGCGGCTTTTCAGGCTTTGTGTGTCTGTACACTTTCTCTGAAACCCCAGGGATGCTCATCTTTTTGTTGAGCTTCACAAATGGAGGTTTTGGAAAGAATATCAAAGTTAAAAGTTTTCTAGCTCTGACGAGACAGGAAGAGCTTCGAGGAAGGGTGGCAAGGAGGCATCCCTGTGTGTGGCTGAAGCTGATCTCTTAGCAGAAGCTGAGGTGGCGGTTCTTTTACTGGTAGCACTGTGGCTGGCCCAGGCCAGGTGTGCCCCAAGATCGGACTGGATGATGACGATGGTCTCCTCCTGTGCAGGGCTGCCGTTGGCCTGGGCGATGGGGCTCGCAACATGGGGCACGGGAGAGCTCTGGTCTGGGAGGCCTGGCACACTGGGAGCCTCTGAGCCATGTGCTTTGCTTGCTAAGAGCTTTGTGTGCACCAGATGTCCACTGAAAGCTTCCTGAAGCACCACAGCCACTTCATCCAGAACAGCCTCTATTTTTTTGTACTTGTACATCTTCCACTGGGCCTGCAGGACCCTGGCAGCAGCGTCTCCTCTCCCATCAGAGCAGTTGGTTTCTTCTCCAGCTCCACAATGCGCCTCAGCAGCCGGGGCTTGCTCCACTCCACATACCCTGTGTCCTAAAGATGGTGGGGGAGGTGCCCAGCACTAGGTCCAGGTCCTCCTTCAGGCTCTGGTTCTCCTCCATGAGCTCCTGGACTCTGTGGGACAAGCTCAGGAGGGCATTGCCCACCATTTTTTTTTTCCTTTTGGCGCCCATCTTCTCCCCCAGGGGCTTCTTTCCAGTGGTTTCAGAACTCGCCAAGAGAGTCTGGAGACGATGTGTCTCCTCATAGTAAGTCTCCATGGCGATTCGTATCTCTTCCAAGTTGGTTGTCTTCATATCGGTCTGGAGTTTGCTGATGGTGCCGTCCTTCTCCTTGCACTGTTGCTCCAGCTTCAGGATCCTCTGCTTTAGCCCGTTAATGACCCAACTGGCAGGCCTTTTCTCTGCCAGAGTCCGAACAAAATCTGCACCTTGGCTGGGATCCAGGATCTGCTCTATCTGTCGGTCCTTCCTGCTGTTTTCCTCTTCCAGGCACCAGAGCTTCGTTCTCATCAGATCCACGTCACTTTTCTGCACATGCAATGTCTTCTTTAACTCAATAATTTCATCATACATATCTTCTTTCTCTCTGTAGACAGGAGTCCCAAGGACATGATCTGGTTTGCAGTTTCTGGCCACAGCTTCTGTGGGGTCAGGGACGCTCGACCATCTCAGAGGCATGCTCCCTGTCGTCCTGAGGGACCTCCAGGAGGCCACTTTTCTCGGCTTAGAGAGGTAAGGTTACTTTGGCGATGTGGGTGGAGGTTTGGGGAAAGCTTTCCTTTTTGCTCTCATCTCCAAGTCAGAGTCAAAGGTGACTGCAGACAGACTGTCATCTCCTGTCTCCGAGCCTGGCTTCCCGGTGCCCAGGAACAGGGTGGCGGCGCTGCCCACTCGCCCCTCAGCGCTGCGGGCTCCGGCGTCCAGGTCTGGGGCTCCACGGATATCTCTGGCCGCCAGCAGCCTCAGGGCCTTCCCACATGCCAGCCCATGACCCTGCTTCCATGGCAACGGTGCCGGTGACCCCCATTTATTACCTTTTAAACCTCAAATATAGCCTTGCTGGGCTTTGGTTTTCAATTTGGATATCATGTGGTAACATCTAATTTGTAGTGTTATAGTGAAGACTAAGAGGGATATGTTTTAAAAACTGTCATTTTCCATAAAATAGAAGGCATTATTTTCGAGTATATGCACAAGCATGCTTGGGAGCAAGGTAAACAAGGTAAGATATTAGTGACAAATAGACTAAATGAAATATGAGCATTTTAAAAAAGACTTTACTGATAAGAACATGATCATTGCCCTGCTAGATGCTGATTATGACATTCACCCTGGGATTTGGCAAGGGCCAGTATGCTAATAATTATACACCAAGTTGCTTATTTTTGGCACCCACATTTCTCTCTTATTATTTTCCTTCCCTGAGAATGTGTTACTGTAGGAAATCATTCAAGGATGTCAGCTGTACTTTTTATTGCTCACCTAAGCCAGATGTTATTTTGGTCCATCTGTTCCAGCGTTCTCTGCCACAATCTGAAAAACAACTGGGGGCTTTGAGGTGACACAGTAATTAACCTTGTAAATGGCATTAGCATCACAAATGAAACCAACACTTGGTTTTGTGAATTTAGTCAATTAGCAGCAATTAATCTTGGTGCCTCTGCATGTCACCATAATATTTTATAATTTGTTTAATGGTGGATGCTGTAAAATTATTGTGTTTTGTTCCATTTTTCTTGCTGTTTAGACTTTCCTTCCTGTTACATTGAGCTTTGCATATATCATTCTTTATTTTTGGAAAAATTATCTTTACTCCCTTGTGAATTCTTAATTTGTTAAAAAAAAGTAATGGTTCTTCAGTAGCCATTGAATAATATTTATAGTATATGCTTGTCTTATATTAATTTGAGTGATCTTTAAAGTTATTTTTAAAGCCATTGAAAAGATACTAAAACAAAAATTACTAAAAAAGATTTTAGGTTATGGAAGTAAAAATTTAATAACTGCAATGGAGACTGATGAATTTAAGAGCAGATTAAATATAGAAGAGAAAATTACTGCTTGAGAATTAATAAATTTGAACGTGACCTAATGTATATATTTGAAAACTCGCACAATAAAATGCAGATAAGAGGCAAAGAGAAGCATTTAAAATAAATTATAATAATAACCAGAACAAAGGAATATGGAAAAAATGAAAAAATACTGAGAAACTTTCCACCCAGGTATATTAAGAGAAACATTTAAAAGTATTTTTCATACTAAATGAGATACATCTCAGATGTTTAAAGAAAAAAATTAAAACATATTTTTCAAAATTAAAACATGTATTTTTAAGAAATAAAATTTGAAATTTTGGTGAAAAATATTTGCTTATACCTACAGAAGCTCAAGCAGTTTAAATACCAAAGAAAAGAACAAATATTAGAGTCAAACTGCTGAAAAAGAAAAATATTAAAAAGATCTTAAAAGCAATCAGAGAAAAGAGATACTACATGTAGAAAAACAAATCTACAACTGCTTGCTAAGTTTTTGTTGGAAATAATAGAAGATGAAATACAGTGAAATGTCTATTTTAAAAGCTAAAAAAATTATGTATTCATAAATCTACTATGGGGACTAATATAATATTTATATTTAATCCAAATAAAACATTGATAATCTTAAGCTGAAAATATTCCTCAAAAAAAGGCAAACTAAAGACATTCTCAATAAAATGGTGAGAACATTTATTTCAAATAGTCCTGCACTGTAAAAATGGCTAGAAGAAATTATTAAGAATTTCTCTCAAGGAATTGATAGTTTGAAGCAAAATTATGATAATATTATAAGGATTTATAATATACTTAAAAGTAAATGTAAGACAATATTGATGGCTTTAAGAATAAAAGAAGGTTGAAGTTCAAGGCAAAAATAAAGGTAATGTAGTAGGGGTTGTAAGTATTAAAAAGTAAAATATAAGACAACAGAATACAAAATATGAGATGGAGAATATGTAATGCACTGCCATGAGATAGTTACACTCTTTGTGACATGGTATATTAAATACATTGAAATCCTTGGAGCGACCAGTAAAAATGAGAAAATAGGTATAGCTAAGAAAAAAAAAATACAGTGGATAGCATGAATTGCTAACACTATACAATTCAGACAATTGAATTTATTAAAAGAGGTACAAAGGAATGAAATAGGTAATAACAAATAGCTAGTTTAGAGGCATATCACTAAATATATTAAAATATGTTGAATTAAATCTCCATTTAAAAACTAGACAACTCCAGTTATATAGAAAAAACAATCCCCAATTTCAAGCTCTTGATAAAAACCAAAATTTCAATATAAAAATCACGTGAAAATAAATGTGAGGAAAAAGACATAACTGCAAATACTAGACATGAATTCACTAGATTGGTTACAATAATACTAGAAAAAGTAGATTTCAATACAGAAAGTGTTGAAACATTAAAGGGAAATATTTTATAATAGTAAAAATTTTTAAATGTGTAATAATCCTATAGGGATAAGCACCTAAAAACAGCATTTAAATACATGAAGAAAAATTGACCAAATTAAAGAGAGGGGAAAAAAGCAAATCACAGTAAAAAATATGAGGGTTTAATATTTATCTTTCAGCAATTAAAAAAAACAAGTAAATAGAAGCATCAGAAAAGATGTTGAATATTTGAAATATAACTATAAAAAGCTTTATATTGATAATTGAAAGTTTTAAGATATTTTAGAATGCAAGTATTTTTAGTGTACATAGAACCTTCACCAAGTAGCATCAAAAAATAAATTCTTGCAAAATACTAGATCTGACCATAATCATATCAAATCAGAAAATAATAACAGCAGGAATCCAGGATATCTCTAAATATTTAGGATTAAGTTGTATAAACTAAATAAAACACATCTGATAGAAAAATAACATAAATTATAAAATTTTTAAATTGAATTAGAATTTGTAAAAGTTACCAGTTTAGAATGCAGCAAAAGTTTTTCTTAGAAGTTTACATCTTAAGTGTATATGTTAGAAAAGGAAAAAGACTTCAGTCAAAATCTAAAGCTTTCACATTAGGAATTTAGAAAAATGAAGAGAAAATAAACCTAAGACAACATGAAGAAAGGATATAATAAGTGGAAATGTATGAAAGGGAATACAGAAAAACAATAAAGAGTATCAATAAAGTCAAAAAGTATTTCTTTGTCAACAACAAAATTTACAATTCTTTAGACCAATTAAGATGAGATAAAATACAGATTAATAATTGGACCACCTATGTATATAGACAGTAACATGAATACAACTCATGAAAACACATCAGATGCAAACAAATCCATGTTATGATTCCAAATATACATATATGGGTGTGTGTGTGTGTATATATATATATATATATATATATATATATATATATATATATATATATATTTTTTTTTAATTTTATTTTATAATTTTTTTTTGAGACAGAGCCTCACTCTATAGCCCAGGCTAGAGTCCAGTGGCATAATCTCAGCTCACTGCAATCTTTGCTTCCCAAGTTCAAGCGATACTTGTGCCCTAGCCTCTGGAGTAGCTGGGATTACAGGCATGTGCCATCATGCCCAGCTGGTTTTTGTATTTTTGGAAGAAATGAGATTTAACCATGTTGGTCAGGTTGGTCTCGAACTCCTGACCTCAGGTGATCTGCCCACCTCGGCCTCCCAAAGTGCGGGGATTACAGGCCTGAGCCACCACACCTAGCCATGTTTTTTAAAACTATTGTTTCAAAGCTCCATGTTAATGAATGTTATGGTCTGAATGTTTGCATACCTCCAAAATTCATATGTTGAAATTTTAACTGCCAAGGTGAGGTTATTGAGAGATGGGGCTTTTAGAAGATTAAAATCATGAGGGCCCTTTGTATGGGATTAGTACCTTTATAGAAAGAGATCCTAGAGAGCTTGCTTGTACTTTCTTCCATGTGAGGTTACAATGAGAAGATAGGAGTCTACGAGAAATCAGGGCCTTACCAGACACTGAATGTGTTGTTGACTTGGTCTTGGACTTTCCAGCCTTCAGAACTGACAGTAATATATTTCTATTGTTTATAAGCCACCTAATCTATGGTATTTTTATTACAGCAGCCCAAATGCACTAAGATAAAGAAATGAGTCTATAAAAAATGCAAGTGAGAATAGTAGTTATCTCTGAGTATGATAAGTGCGGAAGGAGAATGGTACTTGAATAACGTTCTATTATTGTTTTGTGTTGTGTTGCATGGTGTTCACTTTGTGAAAAATCACTGAGCAGTACATTTAAAAATACTTCTTATTTATATTTATTGTATTTCACAGTTTAAAAAAGATGTTTAAAACAGTTAATGGTATATATGCATATAACTATATATCTTATATATATACATGTTATATATATACGTGTCATCTTATATATATACATGTATCTTATATATATACATGTTATCTATATATATCTATATATAGAGAGAGCTAGATTTTAAAATTACTCTCAGAAATAATAACAAAAGTAAGATCGTGAAAAGTCTTTGGAAGTAGATTTAGATTCAAACCTTTCTTTCACCAATTTACATATTTGAATCTGAGATTTGATAATTTCACCCCATGAGCCTTTTTATCTTGAGATCAAGACTCCAAGTTCTTTTGTGAGATTTTCAAGTTTGAGGAATAGTAAATATAAAATATCAAGAACAGTGCCTGGTTCTTAAATGTATGTGCTTGGCTAATGTTCAAGCATTTACAGCAATATCAATCATATTTATCCTCTAAGGTAAATATTTCTAATTCATTTGTTTTATTATTTATTTATTTTTAATGAATCCAGATTTATTAAAATTTCTCTACAAGTCAGAAACAGCCATCTCACTGTTCACATATATACACATATGTACAGGAAGAACCTAGTGTTTCTAGCTTTCCCAGCAGAAGCCCCTGCAAACCCAGCATCCTTAGCCAGATAATGTATCACAGGTACAACAGTCAAGCAACCACGAGAGCATTATAGACAGAGGCCTCTGTCCTCCCTCTTCTCCAAGTCCCATGATTCTGTCAAGGTAATATTGCCAATAATCATTCACATTTCACGTGGTTATAGACACACAGGTTATTCAGACAGAAACAGACAACAAAACAAGCCTCGAAGCCAGAACAAAACAAAACAAATTGGACATAGGTATAAAAGGTAAAATATATGTACAAAGTACATGAGGTATACACGGCGTTCTCACAATGCATGTTAGTAGTTTGCCTAGGTGTAGCCCTTAAAGATGACTGCCTATGTTTGTGCCATTTCTCAAAATACAGCATGTTTTTGTTTACCCGTTTAACCACCTGATTTCAGCACTGTCCCAGACAGTTACTGATATTTCATCTGAACTTGCTTTTTAATGGAAGTTGCAGTTCTCCATTAAAGCTCTGTCTTTTGGAGGGAGTGAGTTCCCATCTCTGAATGTACATAACAGAGGCTGGATTCCCACCTATGAAAGAAGCTGAAGGGGGGATTTTTGCCTTGGGAGGTGGCAGAAAGAGGAAAGAGATTGGACCGGATGATTTTTGAAGTCCCTTCTGTTCGGTAGAAAGTCCCGCCATCTTTCCCCCAGGCTTCTTGCCCCCACCCTCCCCCCAGGCTTCCTGCTGCCTGGAGAAAAGCCCGCCAAGCCTGCCCTGTTCTGCCCAGCAACAACAGGCAGCCAATCATCACAGCAGAAAAGCCCGCCAAGCCTCGGCCTATCCTGAACCAACACCTAACCCTCTGAGCTACCTCAGCAGTCCGCCCAGAGACGGACAGCCTATCCTAAGCTCCCACGACACTCTGCCAGCTCTGTGTCCATGCCCCATCCACCCCCCTATAAAACCCTCCTACCCCAGCCATGCAGTCTCAGCCAGCCCCATCTCCTTCCTTTCCTGGCCTGCCCGCTGGTCCCAATAAACCTGAACTTGGCTTCCAACTCTCGAGCTGTTACTTGGGATCAGGTACCGGGCAGGGGTCTACAAGGGGGTCGCACATTTTGGTGCCGAAACCCGGGAGCGAGGGTCGCTAGTCCCCCTAGTGACCCCCTCCCTCCAGCGACCTCTCCAGCCCTCCTCCAATTCGGCCTCAGCACTCTGGACCAGGTAAGTCCTGTTTCTTACCTTCTCCTTCCGTGGTGCATGTGGCAAAGACCCTTCCTCCCAGTCCCACTCCATGGATCCCTCGCCAAGCGCCAGCTGGCCCGAGCAGGATCCCCCAACCAGGCTCCAGGAGCCTTGGGTCGGCAGACAAGGGACGCCTTCTCTGACCCACCCAATCCAAAACCATTAAATAGGAACGATCAGACAGGGGACGCCTTCTCTGGTCTTTCCTATCCACCTTCCTCTGGGGAAGCTGGTGGGTTGGAGGGACGCCTCCCCCACACTACCCCAGCCCACTCGGATACTGTTCCGAGACCACCCTCGGCTGGCAGGAACCCTTTGCCGCACGCATCATGGGGAACGTGGAGTCCAAAATTCCTAAAAACACCCCACTAGGTTGTTTACTTGTTAACTTTACCCGCTTGGGCTACTCCCAAACCCTTAGGCGAAAGAAGCTTATCTTCCTCTCCCAGGTGGCCTGGCCCCAGTATCAGCTCGATAACAGGTCGCATTGGCCCCCCACTGGGACTTTCGATTTCAATGTGCTCCGTGACCTAGATAACTTCTGCCGCTGAACTGGCAAAGATAAGGAAGTGCCTTATGTTCAGGCTTTTTGGGACCTGCGTTCCCATGCTGACCTCTGCTCTTCTTGCTCCACTCACCAAGTCCTTTTAGCCCGAACCCCTCCACTGCAGACTCCTACCTCCCCAACCAAGCCACCTCCCTATACTCTACAGGAAGAGATGCCTGACCATTTGTCTTCCCCCTTTGTTCCCACTCCGGAAGTCCCCGACCCTTCTAACCCTCCTCCCTCTGTATCTCCTCCTGCTGTATCTCCTCCCTCCTCTCCACCCACACCTTCCGCCACTCCCCCAACCGCTCCTCCTCTCATCTACCCTCTGCCCTCCTACCCCGTAGCAACCTGTACCCATACCAAGACTTCAGTGCCTCCCTCTGTCATAGCACCCCTACGGGAAGTAGCCGGGGCAGAGGGCCTTGTCTGAGTCCATGTCCCTTTTTCTCTCCAAGACCTAGCTCAAATTGAACATCACCTTGGGTCCTTCTCGGCAGACCCCTCCACCTACATTAAGGAGTTTCAGTATCTCACCCAGGCCTATAGCCTTACCTGGCATGATATTCGGGTCATCTGTACATCGACCCTCTCTGCTGAAGAGCACAAGCGTGTCCTAGCGGCAGTCAGGCATCAAGCAGATAGAGACCATGCCATAAACCCAAACCAAGTCCCAGTAGGTACAGAAGTTATTCCCACCACCGATCCCCAATGGGTATATCAGGATGGAGCTGGCTCCCACATCCCAGCTCGAGACCGCATGCTTCAGTACCTGTTGCATGGGTTAGAAGCTGTATCCAACAAAGTCATTAAGTATAATAAACTAAGAGAAATTACACAGAAGCCAGATGAGAACCTGGCCCTTTTTCTCAACCGCCTTCAGGAAGCCCTTGTCCGCTATACCCAACTAGACCCAGCCTCCCAAAATGGTGCTACTGTCTTAGCTTCCCACTTCATTTCCCAATCCACCCCTGACATTTGGAAAAAACTTAAAAAGGCCGAGGACGGCCCAGAGACTCCTATACAAGACCTGGTTAAGATGGCCTTTAAGGTCTTTAATGCCAGGGAAGATGCAGCAGAGGTTGCCCGCCAAGCTCGATTGAAGCAAAAGGTTGCACTGCAGACCCAAGCCCTGGTGGCAGCCCTACGGCCGGCAGGGGCCAAGGGTCCGAATAGCCGCTCCAAGCCCCCACCAGGGGCGTGCTTCAAATGCAGCAAGGAAGGACATTGGGCCTCTAGTTGCCCTCAGCCACGGCCGCCCACCAGACCCTGCCCCCTCTGTCAGCTCAGTGGCCACTGGAAATCAGAGTGCCCCCAGGAATCCAGGACCCCGGCCAACACAAGCCGAGGTAGTGGACCAAGGGGTGCCTCTCCAGGAGGGCCAACCCCTGATCCTCCGGCTCGGGAGTCTGGCTCTCCTGACCGCCTGTACCCTGAGCTACTGGGTCTTTTGGACGACTAGGGAGGCCCAGGCTCGTCGACCCCAGTAACCCTCGCCGAGCCTAGGGTGTCACTTCAGGTAGCGGGAAAAAGCGTCTCCTTTTTGCTCAATACGGGGGCTACCTACTCTGTGCTTCCCTCTTTCCAAGGCCAGACCATACTTTCCCAGGTCTCTGTTATGGGAATCGATGGAGCTGCCCACACCCCATGCCAAACCCCACCACTCACCTGTATGTATAACTCAGTCCCATTCAGCCACTCTTTCCTCATTATCCCCTCTTGCCCTGTGCCTCTGTTGGGACGAGACATCCTAACAAAATTCAAAGCCCACATCACTTTCCCCGCCTCTCCCCAACACCTCCTCTTAGTTGCACACCACCTCGACTCTGACTCAGACTATGCTTCCCCAGACATTCTCCTCCCTAAAGTACACCCTAAAGTATGGGAAACGGACACACCTGTGGTAGCCACACACCACAAGCCAGTCAAGGTTTGCCTCCAGGAACACTCCTCCTGGTTTCTTTGTCAACCTCAGTTTTCTATTTCCAAGAAACACTGCCTAGGACTTTGCCCTATCATTGAGAGGCTAAAAAGTCGTGGCCTCCTAGTACCCACCAATTCCCCATGTAACACTCCCATCCTCCCAGTCCGGAAACCCTCAGGAGAATACCGCCTTGTCCAAGACCTCCGACTAGTCAATGCTGCAGTAGTCCCTATACATCCTGTAGTCCCAAACCCGTACACCATACTCTCCAGAATTCCCTCCGATACTACATTCTTCTCAGTCCTTGACCTCAAAGACGCCTTTTTCACTATTCCCTTACACCCAGATTCCTATTTCATCTTCGCCTTAACCTGGGAAGATCCACTTACTGACAACTCCTGTCAGCTCACCTGGACAGTTCTTCCCCAAGGTTTCAGGGATAGCCCTCACCTGTT
>CM052661.1:38782906-38918810 GCA_028533165.1 Leontopithecus rosalia | reverse complement strand
GGTTTCTGAGTGGACGCCCAGTTTATTGATTCCCAGTGCTGGAATCCGAGCAACCCACTGTGCCGGCCAAAACAGCAGTAATAAGGCTGATGGTGCTCCTCTGCCTGGGAATCTCCGGTCTGGCTTCCTTATTGAGTCCGTAACTAGCGGCTCTGCCTTCCCGGAGCTCCAAGCATTAGTCAGTAGGGGAACCAAGCCCTTCCACCCTACACGAAGAGCTGCCGCACCGAGACACCAGCAAAACCGCTGCACCGGCCACAAGAGTCACGCTGGCGACCCATGGGGCCCCTCCACTGGGAATCCTCTGGTCCGTGAGTGACGAAAATTCGCCCGAACGTGTGGCGTCCTCTCGTTCTCTGGGTTTTCACCGGGAGCTACAATCCCGAGCTGTCAGCGATCAGCCATCTTGGATTATATAGGCAAGTACTTTTAAGTCTGTTGTGGCAGAACTCATGAAACCAGTTTTTTTCTTCAGATGCTCTGTCTCGGGGAGTTAGGGCTTTATTTCTGAGTATCCGTTGTGCTGTCCTGCCCGCTAGGAGGCAGTCTAGTCACTATTTGGCTGCCGTGGCTCTGCCCTGCTGGCGTGAGGTTCGCCCTTTTGCTGTGGACTCCGTCCTGCTCTTTTGGGCTCCGCCCTACTGATGTAGGCTCTGCCCTGCTGATGTGGGCTCTGCCCTGTAGGTGGAGTCTCTCTGTTATTGTGGGTTGCCTCAGCAACGGCTGACTGCGTTAGCCGTGGGCGGGTACCTCAGTAGGGGCCAAAGCTCTTGGCAATGGCAGACGCCCCTCCGCCACTGAGCTGCACAGTCATGTGTTCAGCTCTTCCTGCAGTGGAGCTCTGAACCCTCGGCACTCCAAATTGCCTTATTGTTTGTCTCTGTGGGGGTGGGACCCGTCGAGCCTGATCACTTGGGTTCCTGTCTCCAAGGCTTTTTGCTTTTTTTTTTTTTAAGTTGTAGGGTTGACTCTCTCCCAGGTGCCTCAGCCACCAACCAAAAGAGCCCCTGGATCTGTGTGATTTCCCATGCAGCCACCTGCTGCACTGGTTCACAATTCACCTCCCAGAAATCTCCTGGTCTAGTTCACTGTCCAAAACTCGTTCAATCAGATGAACATAGCAATCTGCCCTCCCAAGTCTCAAATTGCTGGTTTAACAGGGCACCCGGACCCGTGTGTTTCGTGTGCCGTGCCACTTCGGCGGTGCTGGCTGCCTGGCCACGCCAGTGGAGAGCGCTGCACTTGTGTTTTGTGTGCCTCTTACACCTGGGCTTTTCCCCTGCTCTGTGGGCTATAAACATCCGTCTGAAAATGCGGTGTTTGCTCACCCTCTGTGTCTTGACTGAGAGCTGCAGTGGTGAGTTGCTTCTAGAGCACCATCTTCCTCCCTTCTCAAATTATAATTTTTGACCATTACTAACCTAATTAATTTTTTGAGATATTAAATTTTCTAAAGTTTAAAAAAATAACATAATGGTTATTTTTGGTTATTATATGGTATAAAAATTATACAGGAAGCATCATCAAATATAAAATGGTGTTTGGTTTTCTTTAGTCTGTATTTGTATAAATATGTTACTGGCATGTGTTCCAAAATTACATGAAACTCGTATAATTCTGATATAACAGTGTACATTATCAGTAATAATTATAAATCTTATGTTAAATTATTGTGTGTCACAGAGGTAATAAATTTTCTTGTCAATTTGTGGCTTTCACTATGGGTTTTCTAAAACTTTTTGTCATCCATGAATAATTGTTGTCTTGTTTTGGTCTTCTTTAGAAGATGGTTTTATACTCATTAATAAAACTCTAAAAGGTGCTCTTGAAAACAAGTTTTTGATGACTTTGAAAACTGTGACATCAGAATGGAAAAAAAAAACTTTCAGGACTCATGGAGAAATAAAATGTTCATAAATATCAAGTAGAATGGGCATTAACTACATGGACAGAACTAATAAAAGACTGAAATACTCTTTTTACTTTTTTGTTTAATATGTGCTGATTCTTTGTTGTTTTTTCTCAGAGTCAAGGAAACTTCTTTTGAGCTATTGAAAGTTTTTAACAATTTTGTATACTCTATAAAGAAAATTTAGAGCATGTTTGTTTCTTTCTGTTTTCTCCAAAATTTGAAAACTATTTTTGACTCTTCTGAACGTATGGCCATACAGTTATTTGAATAAATAAAATAAGAATCTGTTTTAATTTATAACATGACACAATTGGATAAACTGGTTATTTCAGCAAGACTTTGCCTGGAATGGTGTTCTTTACTTTTACGAATCAAGCTTGACTTATGAAGGCCATAAAAACCTCTTGAGAAAACTGACCTCATACCTTGCCTACACAGTCCTTGTACAGGGTTCCTGACCTGTGACAGGCAAAGAATGTCACCTGAAACAAAGTGTCATGAAAGCCAATTTAAAAGCCTATGTAACAAAGAAAATTATTCTTGCTGCACTGCATACAAATAATCAGGCCAAGTATAATAAAGTAAATCAGTCCTACCATGATTTATTTTTAGGACAATGTAATTATTTTCTACAGTTTAGACCAAATTCTAACTTTTCTTGGCTACAAGTCTTCAAAACATTGTCTTGAAATTGTTGTCTTCAAAATATTGTCAGCCACTTTCATACCTGTCTACTGAGGTATAGACTTCAGAGTAATATGGCCTATATTGATTTTCCAGGATTGTTCTTTTGTTTGTTTTTTCTTTCTTCCTTACCCTATTTTCTCTTTAAGGGACATGAAACTGAAGACCTGCTAAAAATAAACATTCTTAATAACTTGTGACCTAGTCATCTATAAATAAACCATCCTAGCTATGAGAGATTAGACAAAATCTGCAATCAGGGACTCATTTAATCTGAAAATAATTTCTCCAATAGATTTTTTTAATTATTATACCTTAAGTTTTGGGTACATGTACAGAATGTGCTGATTTGTTACATAGGATTATATGTGTCATGGTGGTTTGCTATACCCATCAACCTGTCATTTACATTAGGTATTTTTCCTAATGCTATCCCTCCTCTAGCGCCCCCCAGCTCCCAACAGGCCCCAGAGTGTGATGTTCCCCTACCTGTGTTTATGTGTTCTCACTGTTCAGCTCTCACTTATGAGTGAGAACATGCAGTATTTGGTTTTTTATTCTTTTGTTAGTTTGCTGAGTATGATGGTTTCCAGTTTGATCCACATCCCTGAAAGGGACATGAATCATTTTTATGGCTGCATAGTATTCCATAGTGACTGTGTGCCACATTTTTAAAATCCAGTCTATTATTGATAGGCATTTGAGTTGGTTCCAAGTCTTTTGTTATTGTGAACAGTGCCACATACGTGACCATGAGTCTTTGTAGTAAAATGGTTTATAACCCTTTGAGTAGGTACCCAGTAACAAGATTACTGGGTCAAATGGTATTTTTAGTTCTAGATCCTTGAGGAATTGCAACACTGTCTTCCACAATGGGTAAACTAATTTTCACTCTCACCAACACTGTAAAAGTGTTCCTATTTTTCTACATCCTCTCCAGCATCTCTTGTTTCCTGACTTGTTAATGATCACCATTCTAACTGGCTTGAAATGATATCTCAGTGTGGCTTTGATTTGCATTTCTCTAATGACTAGAGATGAGCTTTTAAAAATATGTTTGTTTGCTGCATAAATGATTTCCTTTGAGAAGTTTCTGACTATACCCTTCACCCACTTCATGATTTTTTTTTGTAAATTTGTGCACATTCTCTTTAGATTCTGGATATTAGCCCTTTGTCAGATGGATAGATTGCAAAATTTTTCTCCCATTATGTAGGTTGCCTGTTTATTCTGAGGATAAGTTCTTTTGTTGTGCAGAAGTTCCTTAGTTTAATAAGATCCCATTTGTTAAATTTGACTGTGTTGTCATTGATTTTGGTGTTTTAGTCATGATATATTTGCCCATTTCTATGTCCTGAATGGTATTGCCTAGTTTTCCTCCAGGGTTCTTTTTTTTTTTTTGTTAATCATTTTAGGTCTTACTTTTAAGTCTTTAATCCATTTTGAGTTTCTTTTAATATAAGGTGTAAGGAAGGAATCCAGTTTTGACTTTCTGTATATGGCTAGTCAGTTTTCCCAACACCATTTATTAAATAGGAAATCCTTTCCCCATTGCTTGTTTTGGTCAGGTTTGTCAAAGATCAGATGGTTTTAGACGTGTAGTGTTATTTCTGAGGCCTCTGTTCTGTTCCATTGGTCTATATATTTCTTTTGGTACCAGGGCCATGCTGTTTATGTTACTGTAGCCTTGTGGTACAGTTTGAAGTTAGGTAGCATAATGCCTCCAGCTTTTTTTCTTTTCTCTTAGGATTGTCTTGGCTATGTGGGCTTTCTTTGTTTCCATATAAAATATAGTTCTGTTCAATTCTGTAAAGAAAGTCAATGATAGCTTGATGGGCATTTCATTGAATCTATAAATTACTTTGTGCAATATGGCCATGCTCACAATACTGATCTTTCTTATCCATGAGCAAGAAATGTTTTTCCATTTGTTTGTGTCCTCTCATTTCGTTGAGCAGTGGTCTGTACTTCTTCTTGAAAAGGTCGTTCACAGCCTTTGGAAGTTGTATTTCTTAGTATTTTATTCTCTTTGTTTAAAGCAATTGTGAATGAAAGTTCAATCATGAATTGGCTGTTTGTTATTAGTGTATAGAAATGCTTATAACGTTGCACATTGATTTTGTATCCTGAGATATTGCTGAAGTGGCTTATCAACTTAAGGAGATTTTGGACTGAGATGATGGAGATTTCTATATACACAATCATGCCATCTGGAAATAGAGACAATTTGATGTCCTCTTATTCTAATGGAATACACTTTATTTCTTTCTTTTGCCTGACTGCCATTGCCAGAACTTCCAATATAATGTTAAATAGGAGTGGTGAGAGAAAGCATCATTGTCTTGTGCCAGTTTTCAAAGGAAATGCTTCTAGTTTATGTCCAATTAGTATGATATTGGCTGTAGGGTTGTCATCAATAGCTCTTATTATTTTTAGATATGTTCAATCAATACCTAGTTTATTGAGAGTTTTTGGCACAAAAGGCTATTGAATTTTGTTCAATTCTTTGTTCAAAGGCCTTTTCTGTATCTGTTGAGATAATCATGTGTTTTTGCCATTGGTTCTGTTTATGTGATGAATTACATTTATTGATTTGTGTATGTTGATCCAGCCTTCTACTCCAGAGATGAAGCTGACTTGATTATGGTAGATAAGCTTTTTGATGTGCCGCTGGATTTGGTTTGCCAGTATTTTATTAAGAATTTTTGCTTCAATATTCATCAGAGATATTGGCCTGAAATTTTCTTTGTGTGTGTGTGTGTGTGTGCGTGTGTGTGTGTGTGTGTGTGTGTGTGTCTGTCTTTGCCAGGTTTTGTTATCAGGATGAGGCCAGCGTCATAAAATGAGTTAGGGAGGGTCTCTCTTTCTCTATTGCTTGAAATAGTTTCAGAAGTAATAATACCAGTTCCTCTTTATACTTCTGGTAGAATTTGGCTATGAATCCATCTGGTCCTGGAATGTTTTTGGTTGGTAGACTGTTAATTGCTGCCTCAATTTCAGAACTTTTAATTAGTCTATTCAGAGATTTGATTTCTTCCTTGTTCAGTCTTGAAAGGGTGTATGTGTCCAGGAATTTATCCATTTCTTCTAGATATTCTACTTTATTAGCATAGAGGGGTTTATTGTACTCTCTGATAGTAGTTTGTATTTTCTGTGGGATTGATGGTGATATCCCATTTATCATTTTTTATTGTTTCTATTTGATTCTTCTCTTTTCTACTTTGTCGATCTTTTCAACAATTTGGCTATTGATACTTGTGTATGCTTCATGAAGTTCTTGTGCTGTGTTTTACGTCTCCATCAGGTCATTTATGTATTTCTCTAAACTGGTTATTCTAGTTAGCAGTTCATCCAGCCTTTTTCCAAGGTTCTTAGCATATTTGTATTGGGTTAGAACATGTTCCTTTATCTCGGAAGAGTTTGTTATTGCCCACTTCTAAAGCCTACTTCTGTCAGTTTTCAAATTTATTATCCATCCAATTTTGTTCCCTTTTTGGTGAAAAGTTGTGATCTTTAGGGGGAAAAGAGGCATTTTAGGTTTTGGAATTTTCAGCCTTTTTGCTCTGGTTTCTCCCCATCATCGTGGGAGTCTTTGACATTGGTGACCTTTGGATGGGTTCTCTGAGTGGACATTATTTTTGTTGATATTTATATTATTCCTTTCTGTTAGTTTTTTTTCTAACAGTCAGGCCCCTCTGTTCCAAGTCTGCTGGAGGTCCACCCTAGATCCCATTTGCTTTGGTATCATGAGCAGAGGCTGTAGAACAGCAAGAATTCCTAACTACCTGTTCCTTCCTCTGGAAGATTTGTTCCAGAGGTGCACCCACCAGATGACAGCCAGAGATCACTATGAGGTGCCTGTCAGCCCCTACTGGGAGGTGTCTCCAAGTCAGGATACACAAGGTTCAGAGGTCCAATTGATGAGGCAATCTGTCCCTTATCAGAGCTTGAACACTGTGCTGGGAGATCTGCTGCTACCTTCAGAGCTGTCAGGCAGAGATGTTTAAATCTGCTGAAGCTACGTCCACAGTTGCCCCTTCCCCCAGGTGCTCTTTCCCTGGGAGATGGAATTATTTATAAGTTCCTGACTAGGGTTGCTGTCTTTCAGAGATGCCCTGTCCAGAGAGGAGGAATCTAGACAGGCGATCTGGCCACAGAAGCCTTTCTGAGACACAGTGGGACCCACACAGTTTGAACTTCCTGGAAGCTTTGGTTACACTATGAGGGCAAAAAATGCCTACTCAAGCCTCAGCAATAATGGATACCCCTACCTTCACTAAGCTCAACCATCCCAGATTGACCTAATACTGCTGTGCTGGTAGCTAGAATTTCAAGACTGTGGACCTTAGCTTGCTGTGCTCTGTGAAGGTGGGACCTGCTGAGCCAAACCACTTGGCTCCCTGTCTTCAGTCCTCCTTCCAGGGTAGTGAAGGGTTTTGTCTTACAGGCATTCCAGATGCACCTGGGGTGTGAAAAAAAAGCTCCTGCCATTAGCTCCATGTCTGCCCAAGTGGCTTCTTAGTTTTGTGCTTGAAACCCAGGTCCCTGGTAGCAGAGTCACTGGAGGGAATCTCCTAATATGCTGGTTGTGAAAACTTTGGGAAAACCATAGTATTTGGACTGGAATGCACCATTCTTCCTGGTATAGTCTCTTATGGCTTCTCTGGCTTGGGGAGAGAAATCCTTGTACTCTTGTGCTTCCCAAGGGAGGTGATTTCCCTAGTTTGCTTTGACTTGCCCTTTGTGGGCTGCACCCACTCTCCAACCAGTCCCAAAGAGATGAACTGGGTACCTCAGTTGGAAATTCAGAAATCACCCACCTTCTCCATTGATCTTACTGGGAACTGCAAACCAGATCTGCTCCTATTCAGCCATCCTGAAACTTGAAAATTTCCCATAGATTTTTTTAAAAGAAAAAGGGAAAAATGTGAAAGGAAGATAAATCTTGGGTACCAAAATTATTGAGCTAAAAAGTCAAGCTGGAAACTGGTTAGGGAAAATCTGCCTTCCATTCTATTCAGAGTCATCCCTGTGCTGAGATAAATTCGTATCTGATTTCCTCATTCAGAAAGACCAATCAGAAAAATGAATGCAACCATTTCTCTCTTGTCTATCTATAACCTGGAAACCTCCTCTCCACTTCAAGTTTTCCCTCATTCACCTCGAATTATCTCATCATTTCAGAGTAAATCAATGTAAATCTTACACACATATTTAATTATGTCTTATGTCTTCCTAAAATATATAAAACCAAGCTCTGCCCTTGACACCCTGACCACAAGTCATTTGGACCTCCTGGGACTGTGTCACAGGTGTGCATACTCAACCTTGGCAAAGTAAACTTTCTAAACTAACTGAGACCTGTCTCAGGTTTTGGGGGTTTACAAACTATACTTCAAGGTTATAGTAACCAAAACATTATAGTTCTGACACAAAACGATCATTAAAAAATACCAGTGGAACAGGTTAGAGAAGGTTGTAGGCTGCACTCTTACAACCATCTGATTTTTGACAAAGTCTATAATTAGAAGCAATGGGGAATGGATTACTATTCAATTAATGGTACTATGATAACTGGTTAGCTATATTCAGAAAATTGAAATTGTACAACTTCCTTCTAACACATTAAAAAAATCAACTTAAGATGGATTAAAGACCTAAATGTAAAACTTAAAACTAAAAAAACTGTAGACAAAAGCCTAGAATATAGTATCCTGTACATAGCCTGTAGCAAAGGTTTTATGATGAAATGTCCCATGTTCTGGGATCTAAAAATCAAAACAATTAAACTCATG
This sequence comes from Leontopithecus rosalia, assembly GCA_028533165.1. Classification (NCBI taxonomy): domain Eukaryota; kingdom Metazoa; phylum Chordata; class Mammalia; order Primates; family Cebidae; genus Leontopithecus; species Leontopithecus rosalia. Next base: position 38,910,419 of record CM052661.1, on the reverse strand, counting down.
GACATAGACAGTGGAAGGATGACAGCCAGAGGCTTGGAAAGGTAGTGAGAGAGCGGCCTGTGGGAATTATTAGTGGATACAGAAAAATAGAAATAATGAAACCCTGGTGATCATAGTCAATAAAACTTCATAATATATTTGAAAATAACATAAAGAATGTAATTGGAATGTGTGTAAATTAAAGAATAATTGAGGGAATGGACCCCATTCTCTATGATGTGCTTTCTTCATATTGCATGCCTCCGTATCAAAACATGTCATGGATGCCATAAATACTATGTACCCATAAAATTAAAAATAAAATATAAAAAATAACCATCTTTCTGTGTAACAGAGTTCCAAATCCAAGGCTACAGATCCCCACGAAACAACATACACTCTTTTGACTTGAAGAGTTTTCTCTTTGCTCTCTACATAGGTGTTTGTAGAAGGTGACATTCTGGAACATTGACTTCCAACACAGCAAGAGGGATAACCACACAAATAAAATACAAGGACAGAGCAGGACTCACCAGTGTATTCTGTTGCAGAAGTGAGCAAGCCCAATTAAAATTATTTTTTAAATTAATTGATTTTAGCTACTGAAAGGTTCATAGGACATTATCAGAGTTTCTGTAGGACCTATAATTTAGAAAGTTAACTTGAATGTGATTGTGATCAGTATGAAGTAATTGCTGTAAAAACCCAGGTTGGTGTGGGCCACATAGGATGACAACATTCAGATGGGGAGAATTAGAGTGTTTCTTTGACAAGTTCCTTTAAAGGTGGCAGGAAACTTAGTGCCTTTCAGTGTTCTCCTTTTTGCCATAGACTCACAGAGAGTGAGAGACACCTGGCACCTCCACATCACTTCCTTATCACTTCCTTAGCAGCCAAGATCAGCATATCACCCAGAATGAATTCTGGCTGTGGGAGAATATGGCATACACAGAGAGATGTTTGGCATTTGGTCATACCTAAGTGAGAGCTTTCTAAGCTCTTATGAAGTATATGATGCATAAGGTCCATTTTTAAATACTAGAAACATCATGCAGTGAAAGCACGGAATATCTATAGTTAAGATGATAATGCCATGCAGAAAAACGTGGCAATGTCCAGAGTTAGTAGTTTATGTTTCCCCATTGTGTCACCAGCCCAATAAGAAGTACTGTCCAAATTACACCTGGAGGTGCTAAAAGGAAAATAATCTGAGGAAATGTACATTTTCAGACTCAAGTTCCAAAGACTGGTCATCAAAAAGTGTGTTTTTGTCTACCTCAGCTGTCACCTTTACTACACTGTAGCAGTCTGTGAAGGAGTGAACACTGCAGAGTTATTGTTGCCCCTGTGAGGTTTGCTATCATAAACTTTGTCAAAGGAAGTATGCCTGATTACAGAAATGAATATTGTTTCCTGATAATCAATATAGAATCCTGAGTCATACTTCTCTTTACATTTAATAATGGCTTCTGCTAAATTTGTGATGTTCTGTGGGATTGTATCACTTATATCTAACATCTGAAATGTGATGCAAGGCACGTTCATCAAAAAGGCTCTAGTCATGCCAGAGATGACAAATCCTGAATAGATGTATTCCACGTATCTTACTGTTCTCTAAGTGAGAACTGTCACAGAATAATCATTTTGGTCTTCAAGGCCAAGAGAAGCAGAAAAATTCCTCATGGCACTTTGTTATTAAAATGTTCCTGGGATCTCTTTAGTTTTTGAATTCTCCAAAAAAGAAAACATGATAAAAGTACTTGGTTTCAATTTTCATTGTATCACCTACTCTCATGTCAGAATATTGACTTGTTTTTCATTTCTGAAACCCAATATGCTTTAAGTCATAAGGCAAATATTTAGCTATTTCAAATATGTTGCCTAGAACTATTTGTGTGGAGGCAGTTTACCAGGTTTTCAAAGCACCTGAATTGTGACATTTGTTTCCACGTTTTCTAGAAGCAAGTTATCATTACATTATGTTTACATGAACACAATCTGTTCTGGTCTTCATAGTACAGAAGCATATTTGTCTGTAAAGGATCCACACACTTTACACTCCACAGTGGCTTTCTGTAGATGACCTTTACATATGTTTCCACTCCTCTGCCAATCTTTGGTGGAAAACAGCTTTTTCCTATATCTTTCTGGCTCTGGTAGCCATGACAAATGCCATTTGCAAGAAGCAGTCTAACAGCATTGGAGAGATATAATATCCATGCACTACTCTCTGGATATCTTCATTGAGTGCTTGTTGTTATGCCATCCTTTAGCTCATCGCAGAATGAAAAAAGTGGCTTAAGCTTGAAAATAAAATATTAAAGTCCAACATAAAAGAAGCATCCAGAAAGCTTATCACTGTTTAAAATCAATTTACACTAACAACTCTAAAAAGCATCTTCTTTCTGTAACTTAAGAATTTAGTAGACAGCAACCATATTAAAATTCTTTCAAGGCACCCTGCAGTGCTTATGGAATCACATCTTTTTATCTCAACAGAATAATTTTGAATCATGTATTAAGCCTAACATTACTTGGCAAACTATAAATCTTCATTTATATACTCTTCATTGTCATCTTGTAAAATGACATACTACCTGATTTTGTTGGCAAAAACCGAGAAAATTTACATTTTCATCATGCTTAATTTACAGTTTTCATTTTTTTTTCACCCAGTGGCAAAACTTCATGACTGTAATGCACTTAGACTCTCATCAAATCATTTTTGTAGAGAAATAACACAATGCAATAAGATTTTATTTTATCAGCTAGTAGGGAGTAATTTATGTATCAGAACAACTATTTAATTTGTTCTAAGTTATCATCTGCTGCAATGCTTTTCTAAAAACATTAGATTTGCTTTTTTATGATATGCTAGTACATAAACTCAGGTAAAGAAAGAAGTTTGAGACCTCATTTAACATGGGTTTATATTACTTTTCTGGGCATTGAGGAGATCATAAAAACACCCTCAAAACTATGAGTTAAAAGTGCATTGACTGAATTTTTAAAATAACAATGAGACAAAAAGGTTACAATTTATTTTGTTAAAACAAATGTTTTATAATTGTTAATATTTTCAAGAGACAGGTCATGCTGTTGCTCAGGCTGCAGTGGCTGTTCACTGGCACCATCATTTCACAGCACATCCTTGAACTCCTGGGCTTAAATAATCTTTTTGCCTCAGCCTCTGGAGTAGCTGGGGCTACAGCTGTGCATTACTGCACCTGGCTTTTGTGATTTTCCCCGTGAAAAATTGTCAAACCCTAGATAAGTTTCTTAATAAGTCAAGCATAGTTTAACTATTTTTTTCCTTACCAACTCTGTAATTGATACTCCTTGTCATTATTAGATTCAATTTGAGATGCCCAGAAATAGACTCTTACTATGAGTGAAATCACATGAAGATGTTACCCCAGCGATCCTTGGTTGTCTTCATGGAAGAAAAAATTTATACAAAAGACCAATTTGTAAATAAAGAAAAGTTTTATTGGGAAAGTACAAATATACTCCAAGAGAGGAGGGGGCTGACCCTGCTGGAAACATCCCCATGACTTTCTGCATTGCTATCTTCTATTGCCTCAGTTATTTCTTTGCCCAGTTCTCACCAAAGTTCAAGGGATCCTCTCTTACTGTGCTTAATGCACATGCATGGGAAACATTAATCAACACGATTCCTACCTAATGGTGGCACTGCATATTACCACGACCCTGGGAAGGTATAGCAGTCAATTTTGTACTCATTGTGCCTGCTCAGCTCTCAGGAATTCCCCTTTGCCTTTTTTCCTTATCATGATCTAGTTAACAACATTCTGACTGTTCAAAGATGGAGTACTGAGCATCCAAAGAGGTGTTCTGGGGGGTTCTTTCCAACATGGATACCTCCCCCTTGTGCCTGCTCATATTTGACTGTCTACTCTTCTTACATTCTCCCTCAAGTGGCTGGGACCCAGAAATCTTTTGGGAGATGTGGCAGACGTCATTCTCTGTTAGCTATTTCCTACTGAAAAGGGGCATCAAGTGTCTTCAGGGTCCTTCCTCCTTGCTTGCAGTCATGGTGAGGATGATGTTTTTGATGATTGTTGTCTCTTAGGAGATTTCACCCGTGCTGTCCAGAGCAGACATATAGGGACTTGGTTGACCTGGAGGAAGAGAAAGAGGTTGATATCCCCATCACAAGACCATTTAAAGTCTGATGGTTTCTAGGTGGGAGGAAATAAACTTAGAAGATTCAGAGAGCAAGGCTCAAAAAGAAGAAAGATAGAGGCCATGGGTCCCAGGAAAGGAAAGAGCTATGAGAATGAAGACCAGGTGACACCCCAGCAGAGCCAACTCTTAGTAACCCTTTACCAAAGATGAGAGGCCTGGTCTATAAGATCTCTAATGTACTCCTGGACCTGCTCTGATCTGTTAACCGAAAAAATACAAGAATTATGTGAGAAATCTGAAAACTGAAGATAAGAGATACTGTAACTAACCGTTGACAAGTAGTTCTCCATTCTGATATTTGAAGACAATGAGTTTGACGTAGTAATCCTTAAGTCTTCTCTTGGATTATGTATTCTGTTGAGACCTAAACTGTCATTAAACTTTCCATTGCAAGGTGATTCTAGAACTGGCATCATAGTATATGTGGCCAATAAACATCTGGTCTGTTCCTTCAATAGAAATTTGGTAGTAAAATCTGCCAGAATTTCCTTCTGTAAGACTGCAAAAGATAAAGGCTGAGTGTTTTTTTTCCCCAAATGATGTCTAAATAATGTGTTTGCTATTTAAAAAGTTCACCACGAATGAATGAAATATACCACAAATGATGTTTCCCTTTTCCAAGTCCATCTGCTCTGAGCTCCAGCTGGCTTGGAGCTCCAATCACTCTGAGCTCCATTTTGCTCTGAGCATCATCTGCTTGGAGCACCATCTTACCCTAAGCATCATCTTTTCTAAGCTCCATCTTCTCCAAGCTCCAGCTTGCTGAGAGCTCCAATCACTCTGAGCATCATCTTGCTCTAAGCATGATCTACTCCAAATTCCAATGGCTCAGAGCAATGTTTGGAGTGCCAATCACTCTGCGCTCCATCTTACACTGAGCAACATCTGCTGCAAGCTCCATCTTGCTTGGAGGTCCTTCTTGCTTCAAGCTCTATTTATTCCGAGCTCCATGTGCTCCAAGCTCCATCTTGTTCAGAGCTCCAATCACTCCAAGCACTTTCTCTGAACACCATCTGCATAGACATTTATCTTACTTGGAGCTTCATCTAGCCAGAGATCCATTTATTCTAAGCTCCATCTTGCTGGGAATTCTAATCACTCTATGCTCCATCATGCTGGGAGCTCCAGGCACTCCCAGCTCCATTTTGCTCTGAGCACCATCTGGTCAAAGCTCATCTTACTCTGTGCAACATGTGCTCTGAGGTCCACCTTGCTTGGAGCTGTAATCACTATGGGCGCTATTTTACTCTGAGCTCCAAAACCTAGCAGCATCTCCTCCAAACTCCATCTTGCTTAGAGCTCATTTTTGCTCAGTTCTATCCACTCCAAGCTGCATCTTGCTCAGAGCTCCAATTGTTCAGAGCAATGTTTGGAGTGCCAATCACTCTGAGATGCCTCTTACTCTAAACACTATCTGCTCTGAGGTCCATCTTACACCAGCAACATCAGCTCCAAGCTCGATCTTGCTTGGAGATCTGAGCTCCATCTGGTTTGAGACTCCAATTACTCCAAGCTCCATCTTGCTCTGAGCACCATCTGCTTGAAGCTCCTTCGGCTCTAAGCTCATCCTGCTTAGACCTCACATCATTCTGAGCTCCATTTTGCTCTGAACACCATCTGCTCAGAGTTTCATCTACTTGGAGTTGCACTTGCTTCAAGCTCCATCTTTCTCAGAGCTCCAATCACTCCAAACTCCATCTTCCTATGAGCACCCTCTGCTCAGAGCTCCATCTTCTCATAGGTCCACCTTGCTGAGATTTTCAGTCATTTCTGAATCCATTTTGCTCTAAGCACCATCTGCTCAAAGCTCCACCTTACTACTGTGAGCAGCATGTTCTCTGAGCTCCATCTTGCTCTGAGCACCATCTTCCCTGAGCTCCACCTTACACCAAGCAACATCTGCTTCAAGTTCCATTTTGCTTGGAGCTCCTTTTTATTCAGAGCTCTGTCTGCTCTGAGCTCCATCTTCCTTGGAGCTCTAATCTGAGCTCCATCTAAAACCAAGCAATGTCTATTCCAAGCTCCATCTTGCTTAGAGCTCCTTCTTGCTCAGAGTTCCAACTGCTCAGAGTAATGTTCACAGTTCCAATCCCTCCAAGCTCCATCTTGCTCTCAGCTCCATCTTACACCAGAAAACAACTTTTGCAAGCTCTATCTTACTTGGAGGTACTTCTTGCTCAAAGCTCTATCTCCTCCTAGCACAATCTTGCTCAGAGCTCCAATCACTCTGAGCTGTATCTTGCTTTAAGCACCATCTGCACAGAGCTTAATTTTTCTTGGAGTTCTGATCATTCTGAGGTTCATCTTGCTCTGAGCACCATCTGCTTGGAGCTCCAGGTTGCTCTGATTACCATCTGCTTGGAAGCAATTTCTGTGAACTCCATCTGTTCTGAGCTCTAATCACTCTAAGCTCCATCTTGCTGTGAGTACTATTCGTTCAGAGCTCCATTTTGCTCTGAGCACCATCCGCTTGAAGCTCCATCTTACTGTGAACAACATCTTCTCTAAGCTCCATCTTGCTCTGAGTGCAATCTGCTTGGAGCTCCATCTTGCTAAGAACTCCAATCACTTCTAGCTCCATTGTGCTCTGAGCACCATCTACTCAAGAGTTCCATCTTGCTCTAAGCACCATCTGTTCAGACCTCCATCTCACTGTGAACAACATCTTATCTGAGATCCATCTTGCTCTGAGTGCCATTTGCTTGGAACTCCTTCTTACTCTGAACAACATCCGCTCCGAGTTCCATGTTGCTCAAAGCTCCCTCCACTCCAAAGTCCATCTTGCTTGTAGCTTTAATCACTCTGAGCTCCATTCTGCTTTAAAGACCATCTGCTCTGAGCTCCATCTAAAACCAAGCAACATCTGCGCCAAGCTCCATCTTGCTTACAGCTCCTTATTGATCAGAACTCCATCTGCTCTGAGTACCATCTTGTTGAGAGCTCCATCTTGCTCTGCACTCCGTCTTACATGGAGGAACATCAACTCCAAGTTCAATCTTGTATGGAGATGCTGCTTTTCTGAGCTTAATCTGCTCAGAGCTCCATCTGCTCTGAGCTCCACCCTGTTCAGAACTCCATCTGCTCCGAGCCCCATCTTGCTCGGAACTCCATTGGCTCCGAGCTCCATCTTGCTCAGAACTCCATCTGCTTTGAGTTCCATCTTGCTCAGAACTCCATCTGCTCGAACTCCATCTTGCTCTGAGTACCATCTGCTCTGAGCTCCTTTCACTCCAAGCTCCATCTGCTCTGAGCTTTATCTTACTCAGAGCTGTATCTGCTCTGAGCACCATCTGCTCTGAGCTCCTTTCACTCCAAGCTCCCTCTGTGCTGAGCTCCATCTTGCTCAAAACTCCATCTGCTCTGAGCTCCATCTTGCTCAGTGCTCCAATCACTCCAAGCTCCATTTCACTCTGAGCTTTATCTTGCTCAGAGCTACACCTGCTCGGAGCTTTATCTTGCTCAGAGCTCATCTGCTCAGAGCTCCATCTTGCTCAGAGCTCCATCTGCTCTGAGCTCTACCTTGCTCAGAGTTCCATCTGCTCTGAGCTTTATCTTGCTCAGAGCTCCATCTTGCCCAGAGCTCTATCTACTCTCAGCTTTACCTTGCTCAGAGCTCCATCCGCTCTGAGCTCCATCTTGCTCACAGCCCCATCTGCTCTGAGCTTTATTTTGCTCAGACCTCCATCTGCTGAACTTTATCTTGCTCAGAACTCCATATGCTGAGAGCTCCATCTTGCTCAGAGCTCTATCTTGCTCTGAGCTCTTCTGCTCTCAGCTTTACCTTGCTCAGAGTTCCATCTGCTCCAAGCTCCATCTGCTCTGAGCTCCATCTAGCTCTTAGCTCCACCTTCTTACACAGAGGAACTCCAAACTCCATCTTACTTGGAGCTCCTTCTTGTCTAAGATTAATCTTCTCAGAGCTTAACCTGCTCAGAGCTCCATCTGTTCTGAGCTCTATCTTGCTCTGAGCTCTATCTTGCTCAGAGCTCCATCTTGCTCAGAGCTCCATCTGCTCTGAGCTCCATCTTGCTCAGAGCTCCATCTTGCTCTGAGCTCCTTTCACTCCAAGCTCCATCTAGCTCTTAGCTCCACCTTACACAGAGGAACTCCAAACTCCATCTTACTTGGAGCTCTTTCTTGTCTGAGATTAATCTTCTCAGAGCTTAACCTGCTCAGATCTCCATCTGCTCTGAGCTCTATCTTGCTCAGAGCTACATCTGCTCTGATCTCTATCTTGATCAGTGCTCCAATCACTCCGAGTTCCATCTTACTCTGATCACCATCTGCTCTGAGCTCCTTTCACTCCAAACTCCATCTGCTCTGAGCTCCATCTTGCTCAGAGCTCCATCTGCTCTGAGCTCTACCTTGCTCAGAGCTCCGTCTGCTCTGAGCTCCCTTGCTCAGAGCTTTATCTTGCTCAGAGCTCCATCTTGCTCAGAGCTCCATCTGTTCTGAGCTCTATCTTGCTCTGAGCTCTATCTTGCTCAGGGCTCCATCTTGCCCAGAGCTCCATCTGCTCTTAGCTCCATCTTGCTCAGAGCTCCATCTGCTCCGAGCTCCATCTTGCTCAGAGCTCCATCTGCTCCGAGCTCCATCTTGCTCTGAGCTCCTTTCACTCCAAGCTCTATCTAGCTCTTAGCTCCACCTTCTTACACAGAGGAACTCCAAACTCCATCTTACTTGGAGCTCCTTCTTGTCTGAGATTAATCTTCTCAGAGCTTAACCTGCTCAAAGCTCCATCTGCTCTGATCTCTATCTTGATCAGTGCTCCAATCACTCCGAGTTCCATCTTACTCTGAGCACCATCTGCTCTGAGCTCCTTTCACTCCAAGCTCCAACTGCTCTGAGCTCTATCTTGCAGAGCTGCATCTGCTCTGAGCACCATCTGCTCTGAGCTCCTTTCACTTCAAGCTCCATCTGCTCTGAGCTCCATCTTTCTCAGAGCTTTATCTTGCTCAGAGCTCCATCTGCTCTTAGCTCCATCTTGCTCAGAGCTCCATCTGCTCTGAGCTCCATCTTGCTCAGAGCTCCAACTGCTCTGAGCTCCCTCTTGCTCAGTGCTCCAATCACTCTGAGCTCCATCTTGCTCTGAGCTCTTTTCACTCCAAGCTCCATCTAGCTCTTAGCTCCACCTTACACAGAGGAATTCCAAACTCCATCTTACTTGGAGCTCCTTCTTGTCTGAGATTAATCTTCTCAGAGCTTAACCTGCTCAGAGCTCCATCTGCTCTGAGCTCTATCTTGCTCAGAGCTACATCTGCTCTGATCTCTATCTTGATCAGTGCTCCAATCACTCCGAGTTCCATCTTGCTCTAAGCACCATCTTCTCTGAGCTCCTTTCACTCCAAGCTCCATCTGCTCTGAGCTCTACCTTGCTCAGAGCTTCTAATGCTCAGAGCTCCATCTGCTCTGAGCTCTACCTTGCTCAGAGCTCCTTCTTCTCAGAGCTCCATCTGCTCTGAGCTCCATCTTGCTCAGAGCTCCATTTGCTCCGAGCTCCATCTTTCTCAGAGCTCCATCTGCTCTGAACTCGATCTTGTTTAGAGCTCCATCTTGCTGAGAGCTCCATCTGCTCTGAGATTTACCCTGCTCAGAGCTCCTACTACTCAGAGCTCCATCTGTTGTGAGCTTTATCTTTCTCAGAGGTCCATCTGCTCTGAGCTTTATCTTGCTCAGAGCTCCACTTGCTCTGAGCTCCATTTGCTCTGAGCTCTATCTTGCTCAAACCTCCATCTGCTCTGAGCTCTATCTTGCTCAAACCTCCATCTGCTCTGAGCTCTATCTTGCTCAGAGCTCCATGTTTCTCAGAACCCCATCTGCTCCAAGCTCCATCTTGCTCAGTGCTCCAATCACTCTGAGCTTCATCTTGCTCTGAGCATCATCTGCTCGGCATGAACCTATATGGATTCATTAGAATTTGGTTCAGCTGCATAAGTAGAACAGAAGATAATAGTGGCTTTATTTTTTCTCACATAAAAGATGTCTGAAGGGTGACAGTCCTGGGGTGTCTCCCAGGGGCTGAATGGCAGCCCCATGGTTATTATATCTAGCTTTTTGCTTTGCCATCCTAAATGCTTGATTTCCATGTTATGGTCTAAAGTGGCTGCTGGAACTCCAGCCATTACAACTGCATTCTGGGAAGAAGGGAGGGAGAAAGAAGGGAAGGAAGGAGAAATGAAGGGAGGAAGGGAGAAAAAAGAAAAGGAATCCTTTTCTTAAGTTTTTTTAAAAAGACTTCCTTAAATGATAGCTTATAGTAATTTATCTCTATCATTGTCCACAACCTACCTGGCCACACAGGAGACTGGAAAATCTACTATTACAGTGTAGGCAGCAATGGGCCTTGAATTAGGTTCAGTTACTAAGATAGAGGGTTGGGATAGGCAGCTAGCAATTTTTCTTATACTAACATTTATTATTATTTTTTAAGTGTCAGGGTGTGGCTGGTCCCAAAAGCTTACAAGCAAAATTAATAATTGACATTGGAGCTTTTTTTTTTTTTGAAGTATCACTGCAATCTTCAATTCAGCAGGAAGCAAGAAAGTGTGTGAAATAATGATTCCAGCCCCCCAACCTTCCTGGTATTCCCCTGAACAATATTCGTTGATTCCAAGCTACACATTTAAAACATGCAAAAAACTGGAGGCCAAAGAACAGCATGTGTAATTTGGTTTGTAAAGGGACGAGAGAGCTTCTTCATGGTCATGCACGGTAAACGGCAGGCCCACACACAAGCTGAGCTCGCTGGAATTGGGTATATTCGTGTATTTTCCCTCATCCTTCCCAACATCCCCAAGATAAGTTATATAAAGAAAAAAATACTGAATTTAAAATATTTCACTACAAAATATTATACTGAATCTATGACTTTATACTCTTCAAGCATTGCAATTCTTCAAACATCCAGTAGAGACAGAAAGGTAAAGCTGGAAGGACCTTAGAGATTGTCCACGCTGGGTGCCTCTTTTTCCAGAGAAAGAAACTGCATTGGGGAAAGGTAAAATAGCCTGCTCAAGCTCAAGAGAGATACCATCTCTTGACTCCCAGGCTTGCTCCATTCTAGCCACTTTGGGGCAGCGGTTTTGTCTGCGGGACCTTTTGGCATTGGAAAACTCCAAAGAACAGCCACCTACGACTTCAGTGACTGCCAGTGAAGTCTAGAAAAAAAACGTGGAATGAGCATTTTTCCCAGCACCCTTGTGATTAAGGAGAGACACAGGGGTTCTTTAGAGCTGTAGGACAGCTTTGATGCCTCAGGGTCCACTCCAAGTGGCCCAGCAGGGATGCTGGACAGAGTCGCCAGGGCAGGTGTGGCTTGGGCTCTGGAGTGGCTCATGGGCCCTGGAAGCACTAGCAGGAATGCTACAGGGAACTTCAGAGGGATCTGGGGAAGGCGTTTTTCTTTCTCCACATCACCAGCCTCTTGGTTCTCCATGAGTTAGTTCTACATTTCTGTGGGGGTGGGGGTGTATAAGAATACAGACACCTGGAATTTCCTCCCAGAAATTCTAAACTAGAAGGCCTGGGTAGGGCCCAGAAAACTGTATTTTTACCACATGTCCCTGGAGATGCTGAGGCAGCCATCTTGCTACTATCTGAGGACATGTGATCAGGAAGCTCTGTACTGGATGACTCACAGAAAGCTCTACCACCATCCCAGTGCTGCTCTTGTCTGGGAAGACTACTCAGTGAAGAGCTGTGATCCATCCTCCCTTGCTATAATTAACAGACCCTGTAATTCGAAGTTCTTCCTCAGCCTCAGGCTCCCCTACCTCCCACTGTCAGTGTATTTTCTTCCCTGGTAATGGGAAGCCAGTCTTCCTATGCTAACCCTCCACAAACTGGAAGCCTGTTACTAGGTCACCTGTCAGCCTCTCTGTCCCAGTTAAATAATCCCCATTCCTCTCACCACTTAACCATGTTCCTATTTTCCAACCCAACAATCATTTCCCCACCTTTCTCTAAATGCTCTCCAAGTTCTCTCCAGTCCCCCAGCATTGTCTTTGTTCCTAACTCTTCCCAGGAACAGTTTGTGTCTTATGAGATTAAAAAGAAATTCCTGCTCCAAAAGGATTCAAAGGCTATCTTGACAAGATTAATTTAAGAAACCTCCCTGCAGCATCACAGCAATCTGGGAAAGAGGGCAGGTTGCATCAGAAAGTCTAAGGAAGACGGTACAATAAATACTCCATTGTTTTCATGGCAACACACCCCAAAAGTTTTCTGAATGCCCACACAGGCAGGAAGGTCTGAAGATCCACCTGCTAGCTTACTAGAAAACCAGGAAGGATGGCTTAGTTTTCCCTTCATTCACATGGTAGAGATCCGGGCAGGCCGGGACTACCCGACTGACCGAGGAAGTGGCAGGAAACAGAATCAAATGTGGGAACCAGAGAGCAAAGGGAAGTAGTGTGGGAGATGGGTGGGTCATCACTGGCCCCTGCTGACAACAGCATCCATTTAAACCATAAGCATAAATTCACTTTTGAGAAGATTTTTAAGGACGTCAAAAAGCCTTCTCAAGGGGATGATATAAAAAATCAGGCAGGCAAGGTGAAAGTAGAAAGAAAGGAAGCGAGATGAAGAGTAGAACACAAAGCATGACAAAGTTCAGTGGCTGCTGTGGACCCATTTTCTCCAAAGAACAGAAGGAAAGGGAGAAGAAGATGGCAGAGGGAAGAGAAGGCAGCAGAAAAGGTGGACATTGAGTGAGAATCTGCCTTCCCAACCTTGGGGGTCCAGAAAATACAGCACATATACACCATGAAATACTATGCAGCCATAATAAAAAATGAAATCATGTCTTTTGCAGGGACATGCATGAAGCTGGAAATCATTATTCTCAGCAAACTAACACAGGAACAGAAAACCAAACACTGCATGTTCTCATTTGTAAGTGGGAGTTGCACAATGAGAACACATGGCCACAGAGAGGACAACATCTCACACCGAGGCCTGCCAAGGGTAGGGGGAAAGGGGAGGGAGAGCATTAGGATAAATACCTAAAGCATGAGGGGCTTAAAACCTAGACAACAAGTTGACACTTGCATCAAAACACCATGGCACAGGTATACCTGTGTAAAAAACTTGTATGTTCTGCACATGTACCCCAGAACTTAAAGTAAAATTTAAAAAATATTTTAAAAAAAGATCAGCCTGGGCAACATGGCAAAACCCTGTCTCTATGATATATACAAAATAATAATTAACTGTGCGTGGTAGCACACCTGTACTTCTGCCTATGTGGGAGGCTAAAGTGGGAGGATCATGTAAGCCCAGGTAGGTCAAGGCTACAGTGAGCCATGATCATGCCACTGCACCCCAGCCTGGAGAAAAGAATAAGACCCTGTCTTGAGGGAAAAAAGATGGAAGAGGAAGGTAGGAGAGTCAGGAGAGAGATTTGAAGATGCTAAACTGTTGCCTTTGAAGATGGAAGAGGGGCTATGAGCAAAGGAATGCAGCCAGCCTCTATAGAAGTTGGACAGAGCAAGGAAACAGATTCTCCCCCAGTATCTCCAAAGGAATGTAGCCCTGACAATATCCTGATTTTATCCTACTAAGATGCATTTCAAACTTAGACCTCCAGAACTTAAAGATAATAAACTTTTATTATATTAAGTGGCTGAGTGAAAATCGGCTACAGCAACCATAGAAAACTAATATAAAAACGAATAGAGGCAGTCATTTTCCATCACCCACAGTGTAGCTTTCTGCAGTTTCTGTTCCCTGAGCACATCCCGAAAATATCAGATGGAAAATTCCAGAAATAAAACATTTAGATTTCATTTTCATGCCATTCCAAGGAGCATGATGAAACCTTATACCATCCCAACTGCCCTGCCTGGGCCATGAATCTCCCTTTGTGTAGCCTATCCACACTGTCTACACTACCAGTTCCATCAGACACTCAGTACCTGGCTCAGCTATCAGACTATTGCAGTACATGCATGGGGCAGCAGCGGTGGCAACCCTGGACACTGGCCCCAGTAGCATGGAACCCAGGACCAGATACTGCCACAGTCAGCCTGCAGGTGTAGGAGGGCAGGAGGGACTCAGTCACAACTCTGTGGCTGCACAGTACCCAGTGCCCACAAACCTGTGCTCTGGGCCAGGGCCAAGGAAAAGTGGACCCTAGGGTGGGATGGCAGTACACTCCATGATCCTCATGTCCTTGGGAAGCAGCCCTGACAGGATCTGCTATGGGGTCACCCACAGCTGCCACCTGGAAATGGTGCAAGTCAGTACCAGTGGCAACCCTTGGCCCTGTCCTCCCCCACCAGCAGCAGAAAACCCAGGGTCAGATGTCACCATGGTGCCTAAATTAGGTGGTTGGTGGCGCAGCTACAAGGGGGTGGAAATCAGCACTCAGCCTCATCCCGGGGGCTTCAGTGGGCTCAGAGCCCATGACCCCTTGCTCTGGGCTTGGGCAAAGGAAGCATGAATCTTAGGGTGGAGGGAGGTGCCTTGGGCGACTCCCAGGCTGTCTGAGACCAGCCCTGAGACCTCCCGTGCATTCTACTGCCCCTGCAGCTTATAGATGGCATGTGGAAGCAGCAGTGGCAACCCCGGCTCCTGCCCGCCTCCACCAGCAATGAGGATCCAAGGGCCAGACCGTGCTGTGACACCTAAATCAGACCTCACAGCAGGAGGAGGACTGGAACTTGCACCCAGCCCCATCCCAGTGGCTTCAGGGTACCCAGTGCCAAAAATGAAGAGAAGGAGGGCGGGAACTGGTGCTCAGCCCCACCCCCAAGGCTGCACAGCACCCAGTGCCCAGACCCCGCACTCTGGGCAGGGGCAAGGAAGATGGACCCTAGGCAGTGCACTGGGAATTCTCGGACTGTCTAGGGCTGGCCTCTGCCTTGGGCTCAGCTGCAGCTGCCACCTGCACATGGCCATGCAGCAGCCACAGTGACAACCACTGATGCTGCCCGCCCACTCCACCACAGTAAGGATCCCAGGGCCAGAAGCCTCAATAGCTCCTCATGGAGGCAGTCAGCCCTGCTGCTGCAGGAAAGGAGAAACTGGCCAGTTGGCCTCGAGGATCCAGCAATTGTGGAGCACCCAGTGACTGCTCTGAGCATTGTCCAAGAAAGAGGGGCCCTAGGCTGGGAGGGCAGCCCACTGGATGGCCCTCGGGTCTTCTGGGACTAGCCCAGCCAGCGGACACCATGGGCTCAGTGGCCCCTTGCAGATAGTGCATGTCAGCAGTGGTGGCAATCCTGGACATGCACATGGCAGCCAGCAGCAGAGAACCAGGGGCCAGATGCCACCGTGGCCCTAATGGAGGCAGTGAAGCCCCAGCTGCTGGAGGGTGGAAAGTGGCTCTCAGCCCCACTCCAGTGGCCACTCAGTGTAGAGACCCACAGCCCACTACTCAGGAAGCCACCAAAGAGGAGCGGATCCTAGGGTGGGAGGGGAGTATTCTACGACCCTAAGGCTCACTCAGGTCTGGAACCTGCACTGCCACCCTCTGCCATGGGCTCAACTGCAGCTGCCACCTGCACACAGCACGGCAGAAGCAGTGGCAACCCCAGCTCTGCCTGCTGTAACCAGCAGCAGGGGATCGAGTGCCCGAGGCCGCTTCAGAGGCTGCCACTTGGCCAACTCTGCACCTGTCCCTGCCCTGGTGGCAACCAGCCATGCTCCTAACTCTCTGGTGCTCTGCAGTCTCTGTCACTGCCACCCACTGCAGTGAGGTGAGCCACGGCGTCACAGGCTCCAGCCTCCAGCATGCATCAGATGGCTCTTCCTTCTTCTGGCATGGAGCAGCTGGGCAGGCAAAGCCAGAAAAGCCTAGAATGGGACACAGAAAGTGGTAGCATTAGACCCCCACCTTGTCATGCTGGCCACTGGGTGGCATGGGCTAGTTTCAGTGAAGGCACTCACATCCACCCTCCAAAGTCCACAGCATCTCTTTTTGGCCCAAACTGGCTAGAGAGTGGAGACTGGAGACACCATGGTGCCCAGGATTCCCACTCCACAGGAACCACTGGGACCACCCAGGCTGTGCTTGGGAAGCAGAAGCAGCAGAAACTCAGCCCCAGCCAGCCCGCCCCACCAAAGTGCTGGTTCCCATTCCTGAGACCTCCACCCATGGGGCCCTGTCACCCCATGGTGTCTGCTACTGCATGCCTGGGCATCCTTGACAGTCTCTGTAACATAGAACATGAAGGCTCAAGCCTGGGAAAAATGATGGGTCTGGGTCCCTGCTGTGATCAGGATTTTCACATAAACATGTGCCCACCATGCAGGAGGAGATGGCCCTTTAGAATTTAGAGTCCAGGGAGAGGAGGACCACTCCTCTCTGAAAGACCACCGCTGTCACTGAAACCTCCATCACCTGCCACCAGCAGTGCAGCTTCCGACAGTGCCCCTAACCCACTGCCACTGGCAGTGTTGCCCCAGAATAGTGCCAACACCCTATCTCCCACCACCACCAGCATAGCACATGATGGCAGCCCCTAACCTGCCCCTGCCTTAGACACTGCAGCACTTGATGGCACCTACAAACCCCCTGCCATGGGCAGCACAGCCCCAGATAGTGCCCCAACAGGCTACCTGGGGTGGGCAGTGTAGCCACAGATAGCATCCCCAACCACACCCCACCACAGGCAGTGATGCCCTCATATGGCACACAAACCAACCCCCAATGCGGGCACTGCAACCCTGAACAGTGAGTGCCCTAATCCACTCCCCTTCGGGAAGTGTGGCCCTGAATAGCACCCCCAACCAACTCCCTGCCTTGGGCAGTGCAGCCACAGATAGCACTCCAAACTCCCTCTCCAGCTTGGGAAGTACCACCGTGGATAGCTCAGGTGGCCCCTGATAGTGCACCCAACCTGCCCCTGCCACAACTATCACAGCCCAGAATAGCATGCTCACCCCGCTCTTTGCCAGGCAGTGCAGATTCCTGAGAGCACCCAACCCACCTGCTGCCTCCCCCTACTCAGGCTGTGTATCCGGCCACAAGAGTGTCCCCACCAACCCTCTACCACCCTCCACAGGCAGTCCAACCCTGTGTAGCTCTCCCAAAAAGCACCCCCACCTCTATCTCAGTGTAGTCCCCATGGCACCTTTAACACCCCCCCTCCACCACCAGCAGTGTAGCACTCTATAGTAACCCTAACCCATCCTCCACCACCCAGCATTGCAGCCCTAGATAGTGCCCCCAGCCTGCTCCCCATGTGGGCAATGCAGCCTTGGATAGTGTCCCCAACCAGCTCCCAGACACAGGCATTGATGTCCTGGATATCACACCCCCCACCCACTGGGGGCAATGTAACATCTGATATCAACCCCTACATACTCCTCACACTGGCAGTGTTGCACCCCATAGTGCCACCAACCCATCCCTGAAAATAGCATTGCAGCACCTGATAGCTCCTTTGACTCATCCCCCACTTAGGGCAGTACATTCCCAGGTAGTGCCCACAAAATGCCCCACTTCTGCTGGCAGTACCTCTTGGGACAGGCCCCATCCCACCCAACAGCAATGGGCAACAAACCCCGGAAAAGTGCCCCCAATCCTCTCCCCTCTGCGGGCCATGGCACCTCAAATAAACCCCCCAGCCAGCCCCCGCAACACCAGCAGTGACACCCTGGATAGTGCCCACTGCTCATGGCAGGGCACCCCCAGGCCATCCCCCATGCCTCAGGCTGTGTGGGCCAGGATGGCGAACCTATCCCGCCATCTCTTTACCTTTCCAGCTGTGCTGTAGTCTCCATCACTGCCACCAACTGCAGCAACGGCAAGGCGACCATATGCTGCAGGCTCCAGCCTCCAGCATGGGTGGTGGGTGACTACTCTTCCTTCTCCTCTAAGCCAGCTTGGAGCAGGTGGGCCCACATACCCAGAAGAGTCTGAAATGGCAAGACTAATGTGTACACAATAAAACACTACAAAGTAGCAGAAGACTCCAATCTAGAACCTGACCAGACAATTCTGCGGACATAAAATCGAACAACATAAGACATTAGGTCCTCAAAATGAACTATTCATTAGGAAACCATAATTTGCCAGGCAAGGTGGCTCACGCCTGTAATCCCAGCATTTTGGGTAGCCTAGTTGGGTGGATTACCTGAGGTCAGGAGTTTGAAACCAGCCTGACCAATATGGTGAAACCCCATCTCTACTAAAAATACAAATATTAGCCTGGCATCATCATGGTAGGCATTTGTAGTCCCAGGTACTCAGAAGGCTGAGACAGGAGAATGGCCTGAACCCAGGAGCTGAAAGTTGCAGTGAGCTGAGATTTTAGCACTGCACTCCAGCCTAGGTGACAGAGCCAGACTCAGTCTCTTCAAAAAAAGTAGAAATGCATGTGTGGTTTTAGAAAAAGGGGAATTCATACACTATAGATGAAAATGAAAATTAGGATGCCCCAGCTCAGAGGGCCGTGGGGCTCAGAGGAACCCAGGTCCCAGGCTTCACCGTGGCTCAGCACCTGTGCACTCCTAGACGCTGGATGTGGGTCAGACACGGGCATAGCCTTCCAGGCAGGGTCGTGGATGCTGCCACAGCTAGGATCCCACAACCACCCCCACACAGATGCCTGGGGCCCAAATCCCCACAAAGAAGTCAGGACCGGAAAGCAGGAAGCCACGGAGAAGGAGCAGGGAGGCCTGGAGGGTTCCCGGTGGGGTACAAGTCCCTGCCACTTACCGCAGAGACCTGCCTCCTCCTCTGCCATGATGTGGAAGCCACCCACGTCAGCCATTACAGGCTTCTCTGAAGAAACTTGCTTCAACTGTGCCACCCCTCCTTCTCCCTCTGACCGTGCCACAGCTTCTTCTCCCTCCAACCACATCACTGCTCCTGCCGGATCCAGGCCTTGTGACCCCAGCCCCGAGATCAGCTCCCTTTGCCTGGGGAGTGCTCGGGATCTTCCCATCTTCCTCTGGACCTCAGCTTCAAGATCTGCCAAGGGGGCTGGGTGGCTCAAGCCTGAAATCCCAGCACTTTGGGAGGCCGAGGCTGGTGGATCATGAGGTCAAGAGATCGAGACCATCCTGGTCAACATGATGAAACCCCATCTCTACTAAAAATATAAAAAATTAGCTGGGTGTGGTGGTGTGTTCCGGTAGTCCCAGCTACTTGGGAGGCTGAGGCAGGAGAATTGCTTGAACCCAGGAAGCAGAGGTTGCGGTGAGCCAAGATCGCAACATTGCACTCCAACCTGGGTAACGAGCAAAACTTCATCTCAAAAAAAAAAAAAAAATCTGTCAAGGAAGCTGCCTGGAGGGAGCTCTGGGCTCTGTCAAGCTTGGTGCCTCAGGATCCAGGGTGGGCCTCAGGGGACCCAGAGAACCACGGAGAGCTGCAGGCTGGAGACACAGTCCCGAGGGCAGTAGGGCCTCCTTGGCCTCACTGTCCACATCCGTCCTGTGGGAGCCCAGGGGCCTTGCTAGGGCCCAGACACCCACGGCCTCACCAGGGCTGCCTGAGTCACCCAGCTGCCCAGTAGACAGGCAGGGGCCCTGGGGTCCAGCACTGCCCTCACCTCAACTCCATCTTGGGTCAGCGCCCTCAGAGGGCCCTGTGGACTGGACCCAGGCCCACCCTCTTCTGACCTTAACAACCCGTCATTTACATTAGGTATTTCTCCTAGTGCTGTCACTTCCGTAGCCCCTCAACCCCTGACAGGCCCTGGTGTTTAATGTTCCCCTCCCTGTGTCCATGTGTTCTCACTGATCAACTCCCACTTATGAGTGAGAATATGTGGCATTTGGTTTTCTGTTCCTGTGCTAGTTTGCTGAGAATCATCATTTCCAGCTTCATCAATGTCCCTGCAAAGGACATAAACTCATCCTTTTTTATGGCTGCAGAGTATTCCATGTTATATATGTGCCACGCTTTCTTTATCCAGTCTATCTTTGATGGACATTTGCGTTAGTACCAAGTCTTTGCTATTGCGAACAGTGCTGCAATAAACATATGTGTGCATGTATCTTTATAATAGAATAATTTATAATCCTTTGAGTATATGCCCAGTGATGGGATTGCTTGATCAAATAGATTTCTAGTTCTAGATCCTTTAAGAATTGCCACTGTCTTCCCCAATGGTTGAACTAATGTCCACTCCCATCAAGAGTGTAAAAGCATTCCTATTTCTCCACATCCTCTCCAGTATCTGTTGTCTCCTGACTTTTTAATGATTGCCATACTAACTGGCGTGAGACAGTATCTCACTGTGGTTTTGATTTACATTTCTCTAACGATCAGTGATGATGAGCTTTTTTTCATATGTTTGTTGGCCACATAAATGTCTTCTTTTGAGAAGTGTCTGTTCATATCCTTCACCCACTTTTTGATGGGGTGGTTTGTTTTTTTCTTATTCTTCCTATGTGCTCTCCACTATGCCAAACACCTTACCTATGTAATTACTTCATCCCCATGAGTTAGATGTATTTATTCCTATTTACAGATGAGAAAACTGAGTCATTTGCCCAGCAGTACAGAGTTAGTAGGTAACAATACCAGGACTTGAATCCAAGACAACTTGTTGACTTTGCTTATAAATGTAGAGGGTACATTAAGATGTTTCCTTTTTGTTTCTTCAAAAAAGAGGGATAGTTTTTGTAAAACTCTCTAGTGGAAGGAGTTTATTTTCTTTAAAAATGAAAGCACTTAAATCTATGAAATTTTACCTCTGGGTAATTTGGGGTGAATTTGGCCAGAAGTCATTTGGATATTTAGATTGCTCTAAATTTTTATTGCCTAATTTGTTTTCCTATGTTTAATTTCCTGGTTTTTTTGCTTTTCATTGTCAAATAGAAGGTTTTTTTTTTTTGAGACAGGGTCTCACTCTCACCCACGCTAAAGTGCAGTGATGTAATTAATCTTGGCTCACTGCACCTCCACCTCTCAGGTTCAAGCTATTATTCTGCCTCAGCTTCCTGAGTAGTTGGGATTACAGACATGTGCCACGGCACCCAGCTAATTTTTGTATTTTTAGTAGAAACAGGGTTTCACCATTTTTGGTCAGGCTTGTCTTGAACTCCTGACCTGTTGATCCACCCACCTCGGCCTCCCAAAGTGCTGGGATTACAGGCGTGAGCCACCACATCCAGCTGGTTTGCTTCTTTAGACTTGTGTTACATTATGGCTAAAGAATGTGGCTCATGCCTGTAATTGGGCATTTTGGGAGGCTGAAGCAGGATGATCGCTTGAAGCCAGGAGGACAAGACCAGCCTGGAAAACAATGTGAGACCTTGTCTCTGCAAATAAATAAATAAATAAACAAAGATAGAAAATTAGCCAGGCAAGATGGTGCACACCTGAAGTTCTGGCTACTTGGATGGCTGAATCAGGAGGATCACAGGAGCCCAGGAACTCAAAGCTGAAGTGAGATCTGATCATGACACTGCACCTCAGCCTGGACAATACAGAAAGACCCTGTCTCTAAAAAATACACACATAAAAATTAAAAATTAATAAAAATAAATTTAAAAAAGAGTGTGGCCTGCAAAGTTTCTGCATTGATGGATTTAAGAGACTTTTCTTCACGATATAAGGTAGAATCAGATTTTGTAAAACTTTAAAACTCCTGATAAAAAGGTTCATTCCATCTTCAGACAGGATGTGCCTAGTGCTCCCTAATATATTAAATATAAGACTTTCAAAAAAAGGAAATTCCAATTTCTTTTTAAATTATTTTAAAAATAGAATAGCCTTCTCCATAGTAGATGTGTAATGCAAGCAACATACTTAGAAGGTAGAAGAGGAAGAATACGTCTGAGTAATTCAAAAGGCCCAAGAGAGCTCAGCCATTTGCAATCAGATATTTCAATACTTGCAAAGCTTTTTACTTTCGCATGATGAATGACCATAAAAATATAAACCTTCCTGTAAAAGACTTTGGCTTCCTCTGCTTTTTACATAATTAATTTGACATTTGAATTTTGGCAAAGGATTTCAGATACCAGCTTTATTTGTTACCTGAGATTAGATAAACACATCACTGTTAACAAGCCATACAAGGTTTCTTCCTAAAATAATGTGCAATTTTTCAAGTAAGGATCACTTTGTCCTGACATCAAAGTTTCCCAAACAGTGTATTATACATAGAAGCCAGTCTCCTCCCTACTGCTTCCTCCCTCCCTTCTCTTTCCCATCTGCTATAACCACCCCCTGCCCTTTTAAAAAAGCCCACTCTCAGCAATTCTGCCTTCTACCAACTGTGACATTTATAGCATGGGACCAACCTAAAAAAGAAAAAGGGATTACTAAAGGATTCTTCATCAAAAGTGGGCCAGAGAAAAGAAGTGTTCTCAGGCACCAACTCTGTCACTACACACTCTGTATGATCAATACTGAAAGGCGGATGGGTGCCTGAGGACCACAGGCTTTCTTTCCTTTGGGATGGGAAGATTTTAACACTGGAAAAAGGCTAAGAGGGCTACAGTCAGAGAAGGGCCCTCAGGAGGTCATTAAGCTCTCACTAATCCCTATAGTTATCGCTATAGTGCTCTCAGAGGCACCCTCTGAAAGGATCTGTCCAGAACCAACTGAAGAATGAGTAGAGCATGGGGAGAAATACCAAATGTGGGTGAAGGGGCAGAAGGCAGCAAAACACACTGCCATGTGTGTACCTATGCAACTATCTTGCATATTCTGCACATGTACCCAAAACCTAAAACGCAATAAAAAGAAAAAAAAAACAATGAGTAGAGGTTTAAAATGGTAAATTTTGGCTGGGTGGTGGCTCATGCCTGTTATCCTAGCACTTTGGGAGGCAGAGGCTGGCAGACCGCTTGAGTTCAGTAGTTCGAGATCAGCCTGGCCAATATGGTGAAACCCCATCTCTACCAAAAAATACAAAAATTAGCAGAAGCCTGTAATCCCAGCTACTTGGGAGGCTGAGGCTTGAGAATCTCTTGAACCTGGGAGATGAAGGTTACAGTGAGTTGAGATTGCACCACTGCACTCCAGCCTGGGCAACAGAGCAAGACCCTGTCTCAAACAACAACAGATAGATAGATAGATAGATAGATAGATAGATAGATAGATAGATAGATAGAGATATAAAATTCTAATACCCATTCTCCCAGCTTCTCATGAAAGGCTAAAATCCAAAATCATGGAAACACAGCTTTCCCTCCAAAACTAAGCCAGTGGTCAAACTACAGCCTAAATCTTGTAGGAACTGACCCAGCAGAGTGTCTCACACCTATAATCTCAGTGCTCTGGCATTTCTTGAGACCAGAAGTTCAAGACCAGCTTGGGCAGCATAGTGAGACCCCAGCTATACAAACAATTAAAAAGTTAGCCATGGTGGTGCCCACCTGTAATCCCATCTCTTCAGGAGGCTGAGGCAGAAGGATAACGTGAGCCCAGGAGTTCAAGCCTGGGTAACATAGCAATACACCATCTCTACAAAATATTCAAAAAATTAGTCAGGCATAGTGGCACAAACCTGTAGACCCAGCTACTTAGGAGGATCTCCTGAGCCCAGGAGGTCAAGATGACAGCTGCAGGGAGCTGTGATTGCACCACTGCATTCCAGCATCGGAGACCAAGACCCTAAAAACAAAGCAACAACAACAACAACAACAACAACAACAACAACAAAACCCACAACTAAGCCAATGGTCAAACTAAAGCCTAAATCTAGATGGAATCCCTACATCACAGCCCAAACTATAAGGCTTGTCCTGGTTCTACCTCATGAAACAATGACAGGCAGCCTGCAAGGTTAGCAGAATTCTCAGGCAACCTCTACTATTTCCCCGTCAGTGTTCATATACTAAGAAACACACTTTGCAACTTCTAGGGCACTCTGCAATTTCCCCTATCTTACCCCCCACTCCACTGTATCTCACCTTTCTTCACAAATGTTGATGTCCTGACAAATCAACTCAACAAAAGCCAAACTAATATAAAATTGTGGGGAGTGGAATGAATGGCAGTGACAAATTTTTGAGGCAGTATGTATGGTGACATGATGGTTAAGAGCCCAGTCTCTGAAGTCTCTGAAGGGGGTGAATCCCATTGTTACCACCTACTGGCTGTGCAAGGATGGGCAAATACCTTAACCTCTCCAAGCCTCCTTCCTCTCTGTGAACTAGAAATGTTACCAGTACCTACCTCATATTTTAAAACATATGAAGTCCCTGAAGAATGCTTAACCACAGTGAGAACTCAGTTTATTATTTCTAGGTTTCAAGAACCTTACAAATACTGTCTCGTATTATCTTGTTTAATCATCTCGAAGATGCTTTGAGCTCCACTGTATGGATGAACATATTGAGACTTAGAGAAGCTGTGTAAGCAGCTCAAGATAATGGAGCTGGGGGGTGGAGCTGGGGGGTGGAGCTGGGGCTTCACTTGAGATCTGATGTCAAAGCCCAGGTTCTACCAGGGGTGGAGCTGGGGCTTCACTTGAGATCTGATGTCAAAGCCCAGGTTCTACCAGAGCACCATGATACCCGCCTGGGGGATGTAGTCTTCATGAATAAAGAACTGGACATGGAGACAAAGAAGACACCAACCCTGGCAGTACCAAATAGTGACAATAGCTGTTTTTCAAGTTCTCTGTTGGTTTAATACAAGGAAGAACTAGACAGGGGCAAAGAACAAGATGTCACAGGTGAAAGCTGCAGCTATACAAATATATATTATACACTGGGGTTCTGAATTTGTTCCCCCCTGGGGGAATGCAATTTGAAAATGTTTCCTTCCTGCAGAATGCAATTTGGAGATTTTTTCAAAAAACTAAAATTGGATTTATCATTCCATCCAGTGATGCCATTACTGGGATATACCCAAAGGAAAATAAACCCTTCTACCAAAAAGAAACCTGTGACTCACATGTTTATTGCAGCACTACTCACAATAGCAAAGACAGGGAATCAACTTAGGTGACCATCAACACTGGATTGGATAATGTGGCTTATATGCACCAGGAAATAATATGCAGCTGTGAAAAAGAATGAAATCATGTCCTTTGCAGCAACACGAGTGCAGCTGGAGGCCATTCTCCTAAGTGAAGTAACTCAGGAACAGAAAACCAGACCCTGTATATTCTCACTTATAAGTGAGAACTCAATATTAGGTACTCACAGACATAAAGATGGGAACAAGAGATATCGGAGGAGTTGGGGGGAAATACTGAAAAACATCTGTTGTGCTGGGCACGTTGGCTCATCCCCGCAACCTGAGCTCTTTCGGAGGCCATGGTGGATCACTTGAGGTTAGACATTCAAGACCAGCCTGGCCAACATGGTGAATCCCATCTTTACTTAAAATACAAAAATTAGCCAGGTGTGGTAGTGTGCACCTATAATTCCAGCTACTCAGGAGGCTGAGGCAGGATAATCTCTTGAACCTGAGAGGTGAAGGCTGTGAGCCTAGAGTGTGCCACTGCATTTCAGCCTGGGGTACAGAGTAAGACTCCATTTCAAAAGAAAGAAATAAACAAAAGAAGAAAAAAAGGAAGGAAGGAAGGAGGGTAGGAGAAAGAAAGAGAGAGAAAGAAAGAGAGAAAGACAGAAGAAAGAAAGAAAGAAAGAAAAAGAAAGAAAGAAAGAAAGAAAGAAAAGGAAGGAAGAAAAAAAGGAAAAAATACAAGAAAATTTATTAGGTACTATGCTCACTACCTGGGTGACAGATCAATCATACCTCAAACTTCAGCATCACATAATACATCCATGTAAAGAACATGCTCATGTACCCACTTGAATCTATTTTTTAAAGCAGAAATTGTAGTAAGTGAAAGCCAGCTAGAACATGGAACCTAAATTTGGAACCTCATACATCAAACTTCCCTCTAGCCTTAGAATTGGATCTCACCATACATCACCCAAGTGGACATAAGGTGTAGCCTGGAGCAATCCACACTCCTATCTGTTGGTAAGAACTAGGTAGGTACAGACCTTGTTTTGAAATAAAGGAGAAAACTAACATGGAGATGGGTAAAAACCCTTTCAGAACCATATTCCAAAGTCTGAGGGGTGGAGTAAGCCCCAAACAATTCAAGAACACGTTGACTTCATGAAATGAAGAGTAAAAATCTATAGTGAGAATCTCCTAAAGGAAAAATGAAATGGAAGGGGCCAGTGCCATGGCTCATGCCTATAATCCCAGCACTTCGGGAGGTTGAGGTGGGTGGATCACAAGGTCAGGAGTTCAAGACCAGCCTGTCCAAGATAGTGAAACCCCATCTCTACTAAAAATACAAAAAATTAGGTAGGCGTGGTGGTGGGTGCCTTTAATTCCAGCTACGCAGGAAGCAAAGACAGGAAACAATTTGAACCCAGGAGGTGAAGGTTGTAGTGAGCTGAGATTGTGCCATTGCATGCCAGCCTAGGCAACAGAGCAAGACTCTGTCTCACAAAAAAGAAAAAGAAAAGAAAAGAAAGAAAAATAAAATGGAAGAAGATGAAAAGGAATATATGTAACATAGGCAAGAACTTCATGACTAAAACACCAAAAGCATTGGCAACAAAAGCCAAAATATACAAATGGAACCTAATTAAACTCCAGAGCTTCTGTACAGCAAAAGAAACAGTCTAACAGAGTGAACCGGCAACCAACAGAATGGGAAAAAATTTTTGCAGTCTACCCGTCTGACAAAGGGCTAATATCCAGAATCTACAAAGAACTAAAACAGATCTACAAGCAAAAAACAAACAAACCCATCCAAAAGTGGGAGAAGGACATGAACAGACACTCAAAAGAAAACATATGTGAGGCTAACAAACATGTGAAAAAATGCTCACCATCACTGATTAGTAGAGAAATGCAAATCAAAACCACATTGAGTTATCACCTCACACCAGTTAGAAAGGTGATCATTAAAAAATCTGGAGACATCAGATGCTGGGAGGATGTGGAGAAATAGGAACATTTTTACACTGTTGGGAGAGTAAACTAGTTCAACCATTGTGGAAGACAGTGTGGCACTTCCTCAAGGGCCTAGAAATAGAAATTCCATTTGACTAAGCAATTCAACACGTATGAACACGTATGTTCATAGCAGCACTGCTTACAATAGCAAAGACTTTGAACCAACCCAAATGCCCATCGATGATAGACTGGACAAGGAAAATGTGGCACATATGCACCATGGAATACTATACAGCCACAAGAAATGATGAGTTTGTGTCCTTTGTAGGGACATGGACGAATTTGGAAACCATCATTCTCAGCAAACTGACACAAGAACAGAAAATCAAACACCACATGTTCTCACTCATAGGCGGGTGATGAACAATGAGAACACATGGACACAGGGAAGGGAACATCATACACTGGGGTCTGTTGGGGGGGCCAAGGGAGGGATGGTGGTGGGGTGGGGAGGTAGGGGAGGGATAACATGGGAAGAAAGGGGAGGGATAACATGGGAAGAAATGCAAGATGTGGGTGGCAGGGGATGGAAGCAGCAAACCACATTGCCATGTGTGTACATATGCAACAATCCTGCATGATCTGTACATGTACCCCAGAACCTAAAGTACAATTAAAAAAAGATTTGCAAGGGATCAAAAAGCATTTAAATATCCACATGAAGATATTTATCAGCAAGGCTGATAACACAAAAAAAGAAAATAATCAGATCACTGATATTAAGAATACATTGGAGAAGTTCTCCAAGAATGTAGAGGAAAAGAATAACAGAATGAAAGTAATGAGAATGAGAGCTCTGTGAAACCCAATTTTAAAATTCCAATATTAATATAATACATTTTTCAGAATAGAGTAGAACAAGAACAACAAACTAATGGGAAAAAAACAAATAGAGAATATTTTTTCTTGACCTTTAAAAAAATCATGTTGTATAAAAAGAAATCCTCACATAGAAATATCCTGTCAGAATATGTACTAAAATCCTGGAAAACTTTAAACCATTCCAAGATCTGAGAAAAGTACTAAGAAATGAATGAAAATCAGACTGACCCTGGCTTTTCCTCTGTGATAGAAAATACAGGGAAACACTGGAATACCATCTACACAGTTGAGGGGAAGGGTTAGGAACCCAAGTAACCAGAGATTTGAAAAACATACTTTTGTAGTCTGACATCTGTGAAAATAACATACTTGGCTGTTTTTGCTTTGAGAGTACATATCACCAATAAGCAGCTTAAGAAAAATATCACTTTAGTTCAACCATTATGGAAGACAGTGTGACTATTCATCAGGGATCTAGAACAAAAAATATCACTTGACACAGCAATCCCATCATTGGGTATATACTCAAAGGATTAAAGATCATTCTACTATAAAGACACATGAACACATATGCTTACTGCTCAAATGCCCAAATATACTCAAATGCCTATCAATGATGGATAAAGAAAATGTGGCACATAGACACCATGGAATACTATGCAGTCATAAAAAAGAATGAGTTTCATGATTTTGCAGGGACATGGATGAAGCTGGAAACCGTCATTCTCAGCAAACTAACACAGGAACAGAAAATCAATCACCTCATTTTATCACTCATAAGTGGGAGCTGAACAATGAGAACACATGAACACAGGGAAGGGAACATCACATACTAAAGCTTGTAAGGGGGTGGGAAGAAAGGGGAGGGAGATAATTAGGACAAATACCTAATGCATGCAAGGCTTAAAACCTAGATGATGGGTTGATAGGTGCAACAAACCACCAGGGCACATGTATATCTGTGTAACAAACCTGCATGTGCTGCACATGTATCCCAGAACTTAAAGTAAAATTTAAATATTTAAGAGAAGATCAGCCTGGGCAACATGGCAAAAACCCTGTCTCTGATATATACAAAATAAAAATAATAACAATTAACTGAGAGTGGCAGCACACACCTGTACTTCTAACTAAAGTTAGAGGCTAAAGTGAGAAGACCATGTGAGCCCAAGTAGGTCAAGGCTGCAGTGAGCCATGATCATGCCACTGCACCCCAGCCTGCAGAAAAGAGTAAGACACTGTCTTGAGGGGAAAAAAAGATGGAAGGGGAAGGTAGGAGGGTCAGGAGAGAGATTTGAAGATACTGCACTGTTGCCTTTGAAGATGGAAGAGGGGCTATGAGCTAAGGAATGCAAGCAGCCTCTGTAGAAGTTGGACCAAGCAAGGAAAAAGATTCTCCCCCAGTATCTCCAAAGGAATGTAGCCCTGACAATATCCTGATTTTATCCTACTAAGAGGCATTTCAAACTCAGACCTCCAGAACTTAAAGGTAATAAACTTTTATTATATTAAGTTGGTAAGTGAGTGAAAATCGGCTACAATAACTATAGAAAACATAAAAACTAATAGAGGCACAGTCGTTTCCCATTACCCACAGTGTAGCTTTCTGCAGTTTCAGTTCCCTGAGCACATCCCGAAAATATCAGATGGAAAATTCCAGAAATAAAACATTCAGTTTTTATTTGCATGCCATTCCAAGGAGCGTGATGAAATCTTACACCATCCAACTGCCCCGGCTGGGGCCATGAATCTCCCTTTGTGTAGCCTATCCTCACTGTCTACACTACCAGTTCTGTCAGGCACTCAGTAGCTGGCTCAGCTATCAGACTATTGCAGAACATGCATGGGGCAGCAGCGGTGGCAACCCTGGACACTGGCCCCAGTAGCATGGAACCCAGGACCAGATACTGCCATAGTCAGCCCACAGGTGCAGGAGGGCAAGAGGCACTTAGTCACAACTCTGTGGCTGCACAGTGCCCAGCACCCACAAACTTGTGCTCTGGGCCAGGGCCAAGGAAAAGTGGACCCTAGGGCGGGATGGTGATACACTCCATGATCCTCATGCCCTCGGGGAGCAGCGCCGCCAGAATCTGCCATGGGCTCAGCCACAGCTTCCACCCGGAAATGGTGCAAGTCAGTATTAGTGGCAACCCCTGGCCCTGTCCTCCCCCATCAGCGGCAGAAAACCCAGGGCCAGATGTCACCATGGCGCCTAATTTAGATGGTCGGTGGTGCAGCTGCAAAGGGGCAAAAACCAGTGCTCAGCCTCATCTCAGGGGCTGCAGTGGTCCCAGAGCTCATGACCCTATGCTCTGGGCTTGGGCAAAGGAAGCACGGATCTTAGGGTGGAGGGAGGTGCCTTGGGTGACTCCCAGGCTGTCTTGAGACCAGCCCTGAGACCTCCTGTGCATTCTGCTGCCCCTGCAACTTATAGATGGCATGTGGAAGCAGCGGTGGCAACCCCTGATCCTGCCTGCCTCCACCAAGAACGCAGACCCGAGGGCCAGACCCTACTGTGGTGCCTAAATCAGGCCTCACAGCAGGAGGAGGACTGGAACTGGGTGCCCAGTCCCATCTGAGTGGCTGCAAGGTACCAAGCGCCCACAACCAGCACCCTGGACCAGGTCCAAAAAAGGAAGAGAAGGAGGGCAGGAATTGGTGCTCAGCCCCACCCCTGAGGCTGCACAGTGCTGAGCACCCAGACCCCTCACTCTGGGCAGGGGCAAAGAAGATGGACCCTAGGGGGTGCACTGGGCGATTCTCGGGCTGTCTAGGGCCAGCCTCTGCCTTGGGCTCAGCTGCAGCTGCCACCTGCACACAGCCATGCAGCAGCCACATGACAACCACTGACACTGCCCACCCACTCCACTACAGTGAGGATCCCAGGGCCAGAAGCCTCCACAGCTCCTGATGCATGCAGTCAGTCCTGCTGCTGCAGAAAAGCAGGAACTGGCCAGTCGGCCTCGAGGATCCAGCAGCTGTGGAGCACCCAGTGACTGCCACCTATCGCTCTGCACATAGGCCAAGAAAGAGGGGCCCAAGGCTGGGAGGGCAGTCCACTGGACAGCCCTTGGGTCTTCTGAGACTAGCCTTGCCAGCTAACACCATGGGCTCAGCCGACCCTTGCAGATGGTGCACATCAGCAGCGGTGGCAATCCTGGACATGCATGCAGTGACCAGCAGCAAAGAACCAGGGGCCAGATGCCACCATGGCCCTAAGGGAGGCAGTGAAGCCCTAGCTGCTGGAGGGTGGGAAGTGGCACTCAGCCCCATTCCAGTGGCCACACAATGTAGAGACCCGCAGCCCAGCACTCAGTGAGCCGCCAAAGAGGAGTGGATCCTATCATGGGAGGGGAGTATTCTATGACCCTCAGGCCTCACTCAGGTCTGGGACCTCCTCTGCCATGGGCTCAACTGCAGCTACCACCTGCACATGGCACAGCAGAAGCGGTGGCAACCCCAGCTCTGCCTGTTGTAACCAGCAGCAGGGGACCAAAGGCCCGAGGCTGCCCCCTGGCTACCTCTGTACCCCTGTCCCTGCCCTGGTGGCAGCCAGCCATGCTCCTACCTCTCCAGTGCTCTGCAGTCTCCATTGCTGCCACCCACTGCAGCAAGGTGAGCCACGGTGTCACAGGCTCCAGCCTCCAGCATGCATCAGATGGCTCTTCCATCTCCTGGCATGGAGCAGCTGGGCGGGCAAAGCCAGAAAAGCCTAGAATGGGACATAGAGAGTGGTAGGGTTAGACCCCCACATTGTCATGCTGGCCACTGGGTAGCACAGGCCAGTTTCAGTGAAGGCACTCACATCCACCCTCCATAGTCCACAGTATCTCTTTTTGGCCCAAACTGGCTAGGGAGTGGAGACTGGAGACACCATGGTGCCCAGGATTCCCACTCCACAGGAACCACTGGAACCACCCAGGCTGTTCTCGGGAAGCAGGAGCAGCAGAAACTCAGCCCCAGCCAGCCTGCCCCACCAAAGTGCTGGTTCCCATTCCTGAGACCTCCACCCACAGTGCCCTGTCACCCCATGGTGTCTGCTACTGCATGCCTGGGCATACTTGGTAGTCTCTGCAACACAGAACTGGGATCCATGATGGGTCTGGGTGCCCTGTTGTGATCAGGATCATCAAATAAACGTGTGCCCACCACGAAGGAGGATTTGGCCCTTTAGACTTTAGAGTCCAGGGAGAGGAGGACCACTCCTCTCTCAGAGACTACTGTGTCACTGAAACCTCCATTGCCTGCCATGAGCAGGGCAGCTTCCGACAGAGCCCCTAACCTGCTGCCACTGGCAGTGTAGCCCCAGGATAGTGCCAACACCCCATCCCCTACCACCGGCAGCATAGCACGTGATGGCAGCCCCTAACCTGCCCCTGCCTTAGACACTGCAGCACTTGATGGTACCCACAAACCATGTTTCTGCCATGGGCAGCACAGCCCCAGATAGCACCCCAACCGACTCCCTGTGGTGGGCAGTGTAGCCAGAGATAGCATCCTCAACCAGACTCCCACCACAAGCAGTGATGCCCCCATATGGCACCCAAACCACCCCCCACTTTGGGCACTGCAACCCTGAGTAGTGAGTGCCCTAACCCACTCCCCATTGGGAACAGCCCTGGATAGCACTCCCAACCAACTCCCTGCCTTGGGCAGTGCAGCCACGGATAGCACTCCAAACTCCCTCTTCACCTTGGGAAGTACCACCATGGATAGCTCGAGTAGCCCAATGGCACACCCAACCTGCCTCTGCCACAACCAACACAGTCTGGAATAGCACACTCACCCACTCTTTGCCAGGCAGCGCAGATCCCTGAGAGCACCTGACCCACTCGCCACATTACCTCAACTCAGGCTGTGTATCTGGCCCCAAGAGTGCCCCCACCAACCCTCTACTCTCCTCCACAGGCATTCCAACCCTGTGCAGCTCTCCCAACAAGCCCCCTCACCTCTGTCTCAGGGTAGTCCCCATGGCGCCTTCAACACCAGCCCTCCTCACCACCAGCAGTGTAGCCTAACCCATCCTCCACCACCAGCACACCAGTCCCAGATAGTGCCCCCAACCCGCTCCCCATGTGGGCAATGCAGCCTTGGATAGTGCCCCCAACCAGCTCCCAAACACAGGCAATGATGTCCTGGATATTACACCCCCCACTCACTGGGGGCAATGTAACATCTGATAGCACCCCCAACACACCCCTCACCACCAGCAGTGTTGCACCCCATAGTGCCACCAACCCATCCCATACAAGGGCATTGCAACACCTGATAGCTCCTTCAACTCACCCCCCACCTAGGGTAGTACATCCCCGGATAGTGCCCACAAAATGCCTCACTACTGCTGTCAGTACCGCTTGGGACAGGCCCCATCACACCCAACAGCAATGGGCAGTACACCCCAGGAAAGGGCCCCCAACCCTCTCCTCTCCGTGGGCAGTGGTGCCTCAAATAAACCCCCCCAACCAGCCCATGCAACACCAGCAGTGACACCCTGGATAGTGCCCACTGCCCACGGCAGGGCACCCCCAAGCCTCAGGCTGTGCGGGCCAGGATGACGAACCTATCCCGCCATCTTTTTACTTTTCAACTTCACTGTAGTCTCAGTTACTGCCACCAACTGCAACAGCGAGGTAAGCCGATATGGCAGACTCCAAGTTCCAGCTACTCTGGGTGGCTACTCTTCCTCTTCTTCTAAGCCAGCTCGGAGCAGGTGGGCTTAGGTACTCAGAATTCTGAGTTTGAAATGGCGAGACTCCTGCTTGCCATCCTTTATATATGGCGTTCCTAGACTACATGTTCTGATTGGGTGAGAGCGAACTTCAGGGTCTACTCGAATTGGGCTTTATTTGTATATTCTGATTGGTTAGCCTAAGACTTGCTCTCACCCAACCCAAAGCGATTCTGGAAAGGCCGAGCTGCGGCCCTTTTAAGAAGGGGTGGTGCTTCAGCTTGAGGCGAGGGTTGCTGCCAGTGTGCGTGCCCCTACGGTAGCCTCGGAGGGAGTCAGTAGAAGCGGCGCTGCGGCATGGCCAGAGGGAGTCCACAGAGACTGCAGCGCGGCAGGAGGGAGTCCCCAGAGGCGGCGCCGTTGCAGGAGTCTGCAAAGACTGCGGCCAGGCCAGAGGGAGTCCCCAGAGGCGGCGCCACGGCAGGAGGGAGTCCGCAGATACTGCGGCCCGGCCGGAGTCCACAGAGGCCGCTGCGAGGTCAGAGGGAGTCTGCAGAAGTGGGGGTGTGGTCAGAGCTAGTTTCTTCAGAGAAGCGGTGGTGGCTTCCACGTGATGGTGGAGGAAGAGGCAGGTCTCTGTGGTAGCAGGGACTCGTACTCCACCGGGACCTCTCCAGGCCTCCCTGCTCCTTCTCTGCGGCTAAGAGACTGAGTCTAGCTCTGTCACCCAGGCTGGAGTGCAGTACCACAATCTAGTCTCACTGCAACGTTCACCTACTGGGTTCAGGCAATTCTTCTGTCTCAGTCTCCTGAGTAGCTGGGACAACAGACACCCACCATGATGATGCCAGTCTAATATTTGTATTTTTAGTAGAGATGGGGTTTCACCATATTGGTCAGGCTGGTTTCAAACTCCTGACCTCAGATAATCCGCCCAACTAGGCTACCCAAAGTGCTGGGATTACAGGCGTGAGCCACTGTGCCTGGCGGATTACAGTTTCCTAATGAACAGTTGATTTTGAGGACCTAGTCTCTTATCTGTTGTTCAATTTTGTGTCTACAGAATTGTCTGGTCAGGTTCTAGATTGGATTCTTTCTCTATTTTGTAGTGTTTTTTGTGTGCACGTTAGGTGACAACTCATGAATTACACGATTGCCTGAAATTTTTGCCTAATGTATAGGATTTTAAAATTTATTTTGGAAAATAGTTTTCTTTGTCGTGCAAAGATGTTTCAGGTTTGTGCAGTGCCACTCGGCACTATAATTTGATATTGAGGATTGTGGATCCTCACTTTGTATTTCTCAGGATTCCTATAGACCATTGCTTTTGTGGTTTCCTGTGATTTTTAGCAATACCTATTTGTTAACTTTTTTTCACAACATAAAGGTCCGTAATTAGGGGTACATTTTCATATGTATAGATTGGTTAATGATCAAATCAGGGTACTTAGGATCTCTGTTCCCTCATAATTGGTTAATGATCAAATCAGGGTACTTAGAATCTCTGTTCCCTCATACAGCTATCATTTTTGTGTGGAGAGAACATTCAAAATTCTCCCTTCTTGCTCTTTTGAAAAATACAGTATTATTAACTCCAGTCACCAGGCTGAGAACACTCAGATTTCGTCCTTTGATGGTAAGATAACTTTGTTTTCATAACCAATCCTCATTCCCTCTCCATCTTCCAGATTCTAGTTACCAATATTTTGCTTTCTACTTAAGATAAACATCTTAAGATTTCACAGGAGTAGTATCATGCAGTGTGTGTCTTTCTGGGCCTAGTTCATTACATTTAACATAATGTTTTCCAGGTTCATCTGGGTTGCTCTAAATGATGCTGTTTGATTCTTTTGATGGCTGAAGAATATTCCTGAATGTATATGAGAGTTTCTTGGTCTCTATATCTGTGGATGAACAGGTAGGTCGAATGTCTACCCAGTAATAGGACTGCTAGATGGCATGGTATTTCTTTTTGTGTTTTATTCTTTGCAGAATTCCCAAGTTTTTTAATAGTATTAATACTAACTGATGTTTCCACAGACAGTTCCCCTTTTTGGAAATTCATATCCGAAGTTGTCTTTTAAAATATTTTAATATTTTAGTAATGTTCATTCTAGTTGGAGTGAGATAAGATCTGAGTGTGGTTTTGATCTACATTTTTCTCATGAGTAGTAATGTTACCCAAGATTTTGTAATCATTGGTTCAGTTTCCCATCTTTGCACAAATATGTATTCATGTTATTTGCCCAATTTTGGTCTGGTTATTTTTCTGTTGTTTAGTTTTTTTTGCCAGCTGGTAGTGTTACTGGCTTGTGCCTTTTCAAAAATAACCCCTTATCCGCTGTGTGCGTGCCCAAATTTTAAAATAATTTTTAGTATGCTTTTTATTTTGTTCATTGTTTTCTTTTGTTGGGCACACTCTTCAGTTTCACATGGTCCCACATAGGCATAATTTTTTGGTTAGCTGTGCTGTTGGTTGCTAATCAAGAAAAAAAATCATTACCAAAGCAGACCATTGTCAATGAGTTTTTTCCCTTGTATTTTTGTTACTTTTTGTAAATGTGAGCATACATCCAAGTTGCCCTAAATATACCCATACCCGAGGTTGTCTTTATAGGAGCTTTATGGTTGCAAGTTTTGTATAGAATCTTTTAATCTTTTTGAGTTGATTATTGCACACTTAATAGCATAAGAATCCTATATTATTCTTTAGCATGTGGATATCTAGTTTTGAAAACCTTCCCTATTGTGTCATTTTGGTGTTGTTTTGAAAAATGTTCACTATGTATAAATTTGTGTTTATTATTGTGTAAACAGTGTTATTTGTGTTTATTATTGTGCCCTCATTTTGCTCACAGGTCTGTGTTTCTCTGTGTATGCAGGCAATATATGGGTTGGTTAACTAGAGATTTTAATTTATCAGAACTCAGGGACTGTGTTATATCCCACATGGTTTGTATTTCTCAGGATAACTTTGGAAATTCAGAGTGTTTCACATTTCTACATAAATTGTAGAATTGTTTCTTCATATATCTTAAAACACTATTTGCCATACACTAAATGTAGTTGAAGGGTACAAGGAACATTTTGATACAGAATTGATTACTCTCATCTGAGAGTAACTTTGTACCTATTACTGATTCCTTCCAGGACCCCCTCCATCTCCCCAGCAGCCTCTGGTAATGCCTATTGAACTTTCTACTTCTAGGGGATAAAGTTTTTTCAGTCTGCATGCCTGAGATATGTGGCATGGGACTTTCTCTACCAGGCTCATTCATTGGACCTGATGTTCTCCAGGTTTCTTCATGGGGCTGCAGATGGCAGGATTTCCTAAAGGCTTATGGCTGAAACATATTCCGTGGTGCATCTGTATGGCAGTTTCTTCATCCCTGCAGCTGTGTATGGACAGGTAGGTTGGTTCTGTACCTTGACCACAGTTAAAAGTGCATCAGTATCCATGGGCAGGCAGATAGCTCTCTTCAAACTAGGGATTTCAACTGCTTTAAATGTGGAACTGGTGGTGGGGCTGCCAACTGACATGGTAGTTGTACTGTGAATTTTTTCAGGAACCTGTAGCTGTTTTTTATAGTGTGTATACTAATTTACATCCGCACCAATAGTGTTTAAGAGGTTACCCTTCTGTAAGTCTACACTGGCTGGCATCTTCAAAAGTTTGTGTTTTGTTTTTGGTAGTATTCATTCTGAGTGGAATGAGACAGAATCTTAGTGTGGTTTTCATGGACATTTTTGTGAGGATTAGTGATGTCGAGAAAATTACTTGAGAAATCCCCACATTGTTTACCATGGTGTCTGAACTAGTTTGCATTTCCACCAACAGTAGACCAGCATCCCTTTTCTCCTCTGCCTTGATGGCAATCATTCTTGTGGACTGTGTCATAATCATCATTCTGACCAGTGTAAAATACTATCTCATGGGCTTTTTGCTTTGCATTTCTCTGGTGATTACTGTGGTAGAGAAATGTTGTCATGTCTCTTTGTTGCTGTAAGCTGCCTTTTGAGATTCGTATTTTCATGCCCCTTGCCCTTTCTTCATTGGGATTTTGTTTTGCTGATTTATTTGCTTAACATCTTTAAGGTAGATCCTGGATATTAGACTTCATCCAGGATCTAATTTGCTATTTTATTTGCTTAATGTCTTTAAGGTAGATCCTGGATATTAGACTTCATCAGATGCATACGTGGAAACATTTCTCCCATTGTGCAAGTTGTCTATTTATTCTGTGGATAATTTCTTCTGCTGTGCAGCAGCTCCTTTGTGTATTAGGTCACACTTGCCAATAATTGTAGTTTCACTTGCTTTTGGAGATTTAGGCATATCCATGCTGTGCCAAATCCTCTGTCAAGAAGGGTATTTCCTAGGTTCTCTTGCATGCTTTTCATAGTTCGACATCTTGCATTTACATCTTTCATTCATTTTGAGTTTATTTCTGTACATCATGAGACACAGCAGGGGTCAACTGTTTTTCTTCTGCAACTGTCTAGCCATTTATCCCGGTACCATCTATTGAGAGGAGGGATTCCTTTCTCCAAAGCTTATTTTTTGTGGATTTTGCTGTATATCAGATGGTATTAGGGGTGCGGGTTTACATCTGGGTCTTGTCATCTATTCCACTGCTCTGTGTGGAATGGGGTTCCAGCTTTTCAATGACATTTAAAATCAGTAAGTGTGACACAACTGATATAGTTTCGATTTCTTGGGATTGCTTTGGAAATTCTGGGTGTTTTGTAGTCCATATGAATTTCAGCATTGCATATTTATGTATTTTTTGAAAGGTTATCCAAATGGTAAAGATATACAATGGGGGGAGTTAGAGTGGGGCATTTTGGTTAGTGCAAGCACAGAAAAATTATAAAATCAGGATAATTAGAGTCTCTATTATCACAAACAGTTGTTAATTTCTCCATGGTGGAAACATTTGGTATCTTCTTTTCCAGACTTTGTGTCTTTGTGTTCTTTTGAAAAACATGTCCACTGTATGTACGTTTGGGTGACATATGGGACTCCCTCAATCTATCCATTTTATAGCCTTTATTATTATTATTATTATACTTTAAATTCTGGGGTACATGTGCAAAATGTGCAGGTTTGTTACATAGGTATACATGTGCCATGATGGATTGCTGCATCCATCCCCCCATCATCTACATTAGGTTATTTATCCTAATGTTAGCCCTCCCCATCCCCCCACCCCCTGCTATCCCTCCCCTAACACCCCCAACCCCGACAGTCTCCAGTGTGTGATGTTCCCCATTCCCCTTCCAGTGTCTATGTGTTCTCATTGTTCAACCCCTCCTTATGAGTCAGAACATGTGATGTTTGATTTTCTGTTCTTGTGTCAGTTTGCTGAGAATGATGGTTTCCAGCTTCATCCATGTTCCTGCAAAGAAAATGAACTCATCATTTTTTTATGGCTGCATAGTATTCCATAGTGTATATGTGTCATATTTTCTTTATCAAGTCTGTTTTTGAATGAGTATTTGGGTATCCTGTTTAGATACATACAGGTTTTAGTTGTTCTGTTTTTTTGCCCACATAGTACCTTTAGTTTCTTGTGTATGTTAGATAACAATTCCTTTCAGATACATGATTTTCCATAATTTTATCCCAATCTGTAGTATACCTTTTCTTTGGGTTCATTGTTTTCTCCTTGAGAAATTTTAAAGTTGTACTTTGTCTAACATGTTTACATTTGCTTTCATCAGCAATTTCGTTAGTGATTTCTGTGTCCCATTGGCAAATAAAGTGAGAGAGATGGGAAAGGCAATGTATTATTTCTGGGTATAATTTCCTTAAGTTTTTCTTCCTGCAAGTGGTGTGCACAGATTCAAGTTTCCCCAAAATAGTCACCCTGTGTTTTTTCTTGGGAGCTTTTTTGGTTTCAGGATTAGGCTTAGGTGTTCATTTTGTGTTGATGTTTGCATCATGTGCAACATGGGGGTTTACTTAAGTCCTCTGTACGTGAATACCCAGGTTTCTGAACTTGGGGGCCTTTGGTGTTTTGAGACTCCATCTCAAAGAAAAAAGCTACATGCGTCCCACCCAGTTTGCCTGCTACAAAATTACTTGTGAGCATCAAAAACTTTACTGAACTCTAAGTCATCCTGCTCACCCAAAACAAATGCACATCTGATTGCTTCCTCTGCTGGAAAAACACAGATTCCTTGAGCTAGGCAAAGGCCTAAGTGACAGATGGCCAGGGGTAGTCACTCATGCCTGAAATCCCAGCACTTTGGGAGGCTGAGGCTGGTGGATCACCAGAGGACATGAGTTCAAGACCCGCCTGACCAATGTCATGAAACCCTTTTCAAATTATTATTATTTTTGAGATGGAGTCTCGCTCTGTCACCCAGGTTGGAGTACAGTGGTGCCAACTCTGCTCACTGCAAACTTCGCCTCCTGAGTTCAAGTGATTCTCCTGCATCAGCCTCCCAAGTAGCTTGGATTACAAATGTGTGCCACTGTGCCTGTTTTTTCTCCTCCTCCTCCTCCACCACCACCACCACCACTTCCTCCTTCTCCTTCTCCTCCTCCTCAGTGCTAAGATGACAGGCGTGAGCCACTGTGCCTGGCTCCTGGCTATTTCTCTTCCTCCTCCTCCTTCTCATTACTGGGATTACAGGCATGAGCAACCATGCCTTGCTGTTTCTTTTTCTCCTCCTCTTCGTCTCCCCTCTTCTTCTCACTCTCTTCTTCTCACTCTTCTTCCTTTCCCTTCCCTTCCTCCCCCTCCTCCTCCTCTTCCTCCTCCATTTCTGGGATTACAGGCATGAGCCTTCACACCCAGCCATTTCTTCTTCTCTTTCTCCTCTGGCTGTTTTTTCTTCTCCTCCTCCTTCTCCTGCTCCCCCTTTCCTCTTTCCTTTTTCCTCCTTCTTCATTTTATTTATATTTTTGAGATGAAATCTTGCTCTTGTAACCCATGCTGGAGTGCAATGATTTGATTTTGGCTCACTGCAATGTCTGCCTTCTGGGTTCAAGCTTTTCTCCTGCCTCAGCCTCCTGAGTAGCTGGAACTACAGGTGCATGCTGCCATGCCCAGCTATTTTTTTTGTGTTTTTAGTAGAGATGGGGTTCCACTATGTTGGCCAGAACGGTCTTGATCTTCTGACCTCATGATCCACCCACTTCGGCCTCCTAAGGTGCTGGGATTATAGACATGAGCCACTGTGCTTGGTCCTGGCCTTCTTTTTAATACACCTTTACTATTGGTCTGCAACTTGGCTCCATCTGGCTTTCAGCCTTATGACCCTCAGTTGGATTCTTTCTTCCTAGAAGGCAAGAATTGAAAGTGTTGCCGATGTGTACGGATTCGCCACCGGGAAGTCAGATACCTTCCACCAGTAACAGGTCAAGGATGCTGGGCAAAAATGTTCTGTCCTGGCCTGCAGCCCTGCATGCTTTTTACAAATGGTAGTAGTTCTTATGTCCATGCACGGCCACTGCACCTTTTCTGTATGAAATTCCCCTCAATAATCCTGTGTCTCCTTTGCTGTCTCCAGATCTCCTCTACCTCTTCCACAACATGCCTTCCCTACTGGAATAAAGTGGGGTCCCACAGGGCACCCCCCTCTTGCAATTTTTTTTTAGATAGCATCTTCCTGTTTCCCAGGTTGGAATGCATGGCTTGATTTTGGCTCACTGCAACCTCAGCCTCCCAGGTTCAAGTGATTCTCCAGCCTCAGCTTCCCTAGTAGCTGGGATTATAGGTGCCTGTCACCATGCACAGCTAATTTTTTAATTATTATTTTTGGTAGTATTTTAGTATAACTCAGGCTGTAGTGCAGTGGTACAATCCTAACTTAAGAGTCCGAGCTCATAGGTGGGTGATGAACAATGAGAACACATGGACACAGGGAAGGGAGCACCACACCCTGAGGTCTATTGGGGGAAATAGGGGAGGGACAGCGGGAGGGGGGAGCGGGGGAGGGATGGCATGGGGAGAAATGCCAAATATGGGTGAGGGGGCAGAAGGCAGCAAAACACACTGCCACGTGTGTACCTATGCAACTATCTTGCATGTTCTGCACATGTACCCCAAAACCTAAAATGCAATAAAAATTTAAAAAAAAAAAAAAGAGTCCGAGCTATCTTCTAGCAAGCATTGCAAGTTAGCTGGGTCCCCCATGCCTGGCTAATTAAAAACGAGGATAAAAAGAAAACACTTTTGTTGTTTTAGATATAGGGTCTCGCTACATTGCCCAGGCTAGTCTTGAACTCCTGGCCTCAAGCCAACCTCTTAGGTTGACCTTCCAAAAGCACTGATTATGGGTATGAGCCACCAAGACACTTAGCTGGCCAGAGCAGCATATGCTGCACAAAACTGGGTCCGGGGATCCGGGAGGAGGGGACAGTTTAGACATCCTGAGGTCATCTCTACTGCGGCAGGAAAGTACCTTGGTTTCTGAGGTTCAGATAGAGGACAGGACAGATATCAGGCCAAGGACGCCACCCCTGTTCCCCTCCTAACTTGGATGTGGTCAGCAGAGAAGTGGGGGTGAGGTCTGGGCCGCTTTTCCTCCTCTGCATCCTCTTTGACTTTGTGGCATTTAGTATAGGAGGAAGAGAGGAGAGGGCTGGGTGCCAGTGTGTGCCCCACTCACAGTGTGCTAAGCAAAGACCCCCCACCCCCCAATTAGCCTTCCTCCCTGTGACAGGCATCAGGGTCATCTGCCTCTTAGTCATGGGTCTGAACCTTCTTGCCTGCGGCTGGGATGTGGCCCTGGGCTCACCCCTGTGTCAGGAGATACTAGGCCCCATTTGCTCTGAGGAGGAAATCCTAGCCCCACTGGGCCAG
This sequence comes from Leontopithecus rosalia, assembly GCA_028533165.1. Classification (NCBI taxonomy): domain Eukaryota; kingdom Metazoa; phylum Chordata; class Mammalia; order Primates; family Cebidae; genus Leontopithecus; species Leontopithecus rosalia. The sequence goes on along the minus strand of CM052661.1, from coordinate 38,868,076 downwards.
ATGCACAGACTGCCCTGGTAGTTGACCTGTCACCTGCAAGTTTTCTGTCTGTTCCAACAAAAGTCCCTCTATGTGTCATTGCTTGTGCTAGGCCTGAGGGCACAACTGAGAAGCCCGCTGGTTTCAGATCCCTTTGGGGGCCTAGGAGCTGAGCCCGGCCCTTTGTGCAGACTGGCACCACCCTGGACATGCTGGTTCCCTTCAGCTTCAGTGACATTGACTAGGATTGGTGGCTGTGGCATTCTATCGGCTGGGTGTGGTGTGAACTGGAGGTAACCCTGCTGGAGCAGTGGACCTAGGACCTGTGCGCAAGAGGGGTGCTGAGGATTAGCAGTGCCCACTCCTATGCCATCATGGTCAGTGTGGCAGGAGCAGGTAGGGCAGGTGGGTGGGCATTGTTGCTGAACAACATGGGACCTCCAGTTACCAGCCACAGCTTGTCTCCTGGGGTGGGACGGTGGGGGGGCCCTGTCCTGCCCTGCCCTGGGGGCTGTGCCCTGTGTAGATGGATAGGTGGCCTGATCTACCCTGTTGGGATGCCATTCTTCCCATGTGGCTGGCAGGCCTCTGAGCCCCATGTTGCAGGTTATGTGAGGGAGTGCCCCATAGCAGGGCCCCTCCTCATGCCCTGCCACCTCCTCCACATATCTCCTGTGTCTGCAGTGGGTGAACGGGGTCAACGTGCTAGAGCATGAGGGGGACTACCTCACCTTCAAGGCCAACATCAGCAGCCTGGTCCAGGTAGGGACCCTGCCCTCTCACCTCCATGTCACTATCACCATCAACAACACACTTACCCCCTTCCCCCTGCCACCAGGGACCATCCGCTACATGACCGACACCTCCAAGTGGATACCTTACTGCTCCACCCTGTGATCTTCCTGCTAGGGATAGGATGGCCTTTGAAGATTGGAGGCCCTGGATCTGGGGAGGCTGTGGAGACATTCCAGCTGAGGTCAAAGGACCCAGGGCAAGGACCCAGCGAACCACAATTCTCCCACCCTAGATATCCCAAGGGTTACTTTGTCCAGAACACAGACTTTGACTTCTTCAACTCAGCAGGACTGCAGCGGTCTGTGCTGCTGTACACGACACCCACCACCTACATCCATGACATCACCATCAGCGTGGAGAAAGACAGTGGTGAAGGCTTCTGGTAGGATCCTTTCTCAGTGGGGCCCAGGGTGGCTCTGTTTGGAAAGCTCTCCCAGGAAAATGTTCTCCCAGCATCTCTAAACTCTCACAGGTTCCCATCCACTAAAGCTAAAATCCAGACTGTGCAGGTGCTGGATCCCAAAATCACCTGTTTGGCTGGCCTCACTTGGAGAAGAGGGGTCTGGTCTAAGGTCACACAGCTCAGGGTGGCAATCCTGTCCCTTCCCCACAGTGCTGCCCTCCCTCCAGCTCTTCTTGGTACACATTGTACTCAGGGAACAGGCAGCTTATGAGGTACTCCCATGGCCCAAGCCCCACCTGAGGCCTTTTTATGTGCTCCCAGGCTGAGCAAATAGTGCAGTGTTGCCTGTCTGTGGTTTCACATTGAACTAATTATATATCCTAGTGCTGCTTAACTGTGTGCCTTGATGACTGCCTCTCTCCATCCTTTAATGACCCTGTGGCCCCCGTGACTCATGGATGAAGGTGTGCTGGGCCCAAGAGGCCCCCTCCCAGGGTGGGCTTCCAGGACTCAGCTACTGGACAGTGACAGTCAGCCATGAGGGATAGGGTGGGACCAGGGCAGGGACTCTCCTGGCTGCTGATACCTGTTCACCTGACCCCCAGAATTGCTGCCACCCACTGTAGGTGACTAAGGAGTGGGCCCAGGGCACCTTCAGACTCAACCTCAATGATGAGGACAGCCAATGAGCGCCACCTGAAGGTAAGACCCCTGCAACCCCATCACTTTCCTGGACTCCCCTCTCCACCTGGCCCTGGGCCACTTTGAACATTAGCACCATCATTGTGTTTACTTTGCCATTGGCAGACAGCAGCAGAGAACTCAGGACATGGGCCAGAAGCAGTGGCTCATGCCTATAATCCTAGCACTTCGGGAGGCTGAAGTGGGAGGTTCACTTGAGGCCAAGAGTTCGAGACCAGCTTGGGCAATACAGTGAGAGTCTATAACTACAAAAAAAAAAAAATTTTTTTTCTTTTTTTTTTATGATCATGTGTTGTTTCGAAGTACACATAACATTGTAAAGAAACAGCATGACCTCCTATTTACTCAGTTTTAGTCAGTTCTATTAAGCTCCAAGGACACACGACACTTTTTAAGATATTTGTTGAAGATAATTCAGGTTATTTGCTTTAAGTATTTCACATGTTACAAAGGATTTTCACCTCAAAGAGAGTGACTATCATGTTCAAGGCAATACATTTCTCATAAAATAAATTATAAAGAAATTATGTTTTCTTTGATAATCATAGTCATACTGCTGTATACCTTAACTTTTTGATATTATATGATTATTTAATTGTAAAGTGTATTTTGTTGAATTTTCAAAAAAAATATTAAATTCTCCAAATAGTCAAGAGTTAATAAAATTATTTTACAATTAAATGTAAAAATTAAATGCATTTTAAAGTTTTTCATTAGCATATTATTTTCCAAGAGTAATCATTATTATTATATTTTTTTAAGAAGGTGGGGGTGGGGAAATGCAGTGAAAGCAAAGGAGATTGGGTGTGGGAACGCAGAGGCCAAAAAACAGCTTCAGACTATGGGGCTATATCTATGCCCAGGGTCTACCCCACAAAGAAGATGAAATTGTGGAAACTTAGAGGAGTTCTTCTACCCCAATTGGGGCTGTGAGACTATCTCCACTATATCAGGATATACTGCAAACAGGGACTCTTTCATTTCTTTTTTTTTTTTTCTTATTATCAACATTCTTTTGTCTAGAGAGAGGAAAGTCTCTTTGGCATTTTATACTGTTTATATACATCTATACTATGTGCTGTACTGTACAGTAATAGACTTTACTGCACAATTATCTCACCAGATAATCTTGGTGGATGAGACTGCAGCATGTGGGCTACTTATATTCTTTAGGGAAGAAGAGTTTATGTGGATCTAGAGTGCAGTGGTGGTTTTCTTTTTAATAACCATTATTAATAACCATTCTCATAATTAAGCAATATTCCTGTTCTCTCTCCCTCTTTTTCTTCCTCTTTCTTCCTCTCCTTCTCTCCTTTTTTTTAAAAAAAAAAAGTAAAAAAAAAAAATTTTTTATAAAAAGGCCTCAGCAGAAATGGCGAGAGATTTGGGCAGGACCCAGAGCCCAGGGATAGGGAGGTTGGCAGGGCTGATGTTGGCACAGTCTATTTGCCCAAAGGGTTGACCCCTGTGGGCACATATACCATGACCCTGTGCCTCTCTTCACCTCCAGGAGTGCAGCTCATTGGCAAAACCACAGGGAAACTGCACGTGGAACACAGCCAGAATGACCAGGTGCCTCTAGTCCCTCCAGCCTCCTGCTCCATGCTGTCCCAACCTTGGGGAGTTCAGGGGGCAGTTAGAGCTCAGCAGGGTCCTGGCTCCCCAGGGAAGCAGCATGTCAGCCTCCCTGAGCACCACCTCCTACTCACACAGGTGGTCACAGACCTCAGGCTATGTATCCTGCAGACCTGCTCCATGCTCTTGGGTCTCCTCTGAGAGCTCATCAGGAACATGGTGGAACAGACAGAGGTATGAGTTACCCAGGGACAGCCACGGGGCAGAGATAGGTGTGATGGCAGCCTAAACAGCAGATCTAGGTGGCAGGGCTGAACAGGGTGGGGGTGCCAGACCCTGGGGGACAGGGGCATCCCAGAACTCTAGGATTGAGGCAGAGCAGCCAGGAATGGGGCATTTCCTGCAGGCCCCAATACTCAAGTCCATACCAGTCTAGCCCAGCAGGCAGGGAAGACTCACTCTTCGCAGGGCCTGGTGTGGTGGCTTACAAGTGTAATCCCAGCACTTTGGGAGGCAGAGGAGGGAGGATCACCAGAGATCAGGAGTTTGAGACCAGCCTGGCTAACATGGTGAAACCCTGTGGCTACTAAAAATACAAAAATTAGCTGGACATGGTGGTGTGTACCTGAAATCACAGCTATGTGGGATGCTGAGGCCAGAGAATCACTTGAACCCAAAAGATGGAGGTTGCAGTGAGCTGACATTGCATCACTGCACTTTGGCCTGGGAGACAGAGTAAGACTCCGTCTCAAAAAATAAAAAGTAAAAAGAAAACTTGCCCTTTGTGGATTTGAGGTAAGGAAGCTAAGGCATTGTCTTGGCTGCGCCTGGAGCAGCCAGAGTCTCTCCCCACCCTGCCTGTGTCCCAGGTCTCCCACCCCATATTCCGTGTCCCCACCCAGCCCATCTGGCAAAAGATAGAGCCAAAGGCTGCCTCCTGCTGGCCTCATCCCAGGCTTTGGCTTCTGGGACCTGGTGTCTTTTCGTTTGGATTTGTTCTTTGCAGATCTGGAGGGGGAGCTGCTGAGGAGTCACCATGTGGTGTTAGAGACCCCTCCTCTTCCTCAACTCCCTGAGACCCCTGTTTCTCAGACCTGGGGGGAAACAAGGGCACACAAATTGTCACCTTTGAGGTGGGGTGGGGCTGCTAGGAGGAACAGGGAGTGTCTCCTACTGAGTTCAGGGTTTCCTTAATTTTTTTTTATGAGACAGGGTCTCGCTCTGTTGCCTAGTATAAAGTACAGAGGTGTGATCTCTCCTACCTGCAAGCTCCACCATCTGGGTTCAAGTGATTTTCGTGCCTTAGCCTCCCAAATAGCTGAGATTACAGGTGAGTGCCACCACATGCAGCTAATTTTTTATTTTTTTTTTTCAGTAGAGATGGGTTTTGCCATGTTGGCCAGGCTGGTCTCTTGAACTCCTGAGCTGAGGTGCTGCCCACCTTGGCCTGCCAAAGTGCTGGGATTATAGGCTTAAGCCACTGCGCCTGTCCTAAATTTTAAATTTTTAACTTTTTTTTGAAACTGAGTTTTGCTCTTGTCACCCAGGCTGAAGTACAGTGGCACTCAGCTCACTGCAACCTCTGCTTTCCAGATTCAAGTAATTCTCCTGCCTTAGCCTCCAGAGTAGCTGGGGCAACAGGTTTGTGCCACACCTAGCTAATTTTTGTATTTTTTAGTGGAGACCAGGGTTTCACTCTGTTGGCCAAGATGGTCTCAATCTCCTGATCTTATGGTTTGCCCACGTTGGCCTCCCAAAGTGCTGAGATTACAGGTATGAGCCACCGCACCCGGCCACATTTTTAATTTTTTAAGTTGTCTTCAGAGACGAGCTCTTGTTCTGTCATCTAGGCTGGAGTGCAGTGGCTCGATCATAGCTCAGTGTAGCCTCAAACTCCTGGACTCAAATGATCCTCCCACCTCAGCTTTCTGAGTAGATAGGACCACAGGTATGCACCATACCCTGTGAAGTTTTAAAGTTTTTTGTGGAAGTGGATTCTCACTGTGTGGCTCAGTCTGGTTGAACTCCCAACCTCAAGTGATCCTTCCCTCTTGGCCTCCCAAAGAGCTGGTATTACAGGCTTGAGCCACCATGCCTGGCCTTGAATATAGAATTTCTTTAGGGGATGGTGAAAATGTTCTTAAATTGGTGATGGTTGTACACTAAAGTGTAAACTTTAAGTAGGTAAATTATATATGAATGATACCTCAGCAAAGCTGGTTTATTTAAAACAAGAAAAAGGCTGGGCAATGTGGCTCATGCCTATAATTCAATAACTTTGGGAGGTCGAGGTGGGTGGATCACCCGAGGGCAGGAGTTTGAGACCAGCCTGGCCAACATGGTGAAACCCTGCCTCTACTAAAAATACAAAAAGTGGTGACTTGAACGAGGGGTAGGGTGTCCCACCTGCTTGGAGCAGCTCTTTATGAGCCCCATCTATTTCTTGGGTCCTCAAATGAAACCTCCCATGGCCAAGTCATACCCAACACTGGCCTCCTCCCCTTTTCTGGCTCCCACTCAGAGATGCTCAGTGACAGAGGCTCAGGCTTTGGGCAGGCTTTGGGTGTTCCCCAAAGCCTCACCCCAGGAAACCCACAGCTTAGGCCCAGTGTGTGGTTCACACGGCCACACTTCCGGCCTCTTTTTCCCTTGAGAGCAATTTGTCCCTGGGAGATCCTGGATCCCTCATTCAGGTGCAGTTCTGCAGGACAACACTTCTTTCAGGGGTGTCCCAGGCCTGCAGGGTTCCAGTGTCACCAGCAGGCCTTGACCCGGCCTCCACCCGAGCCCCTGCTCCTCCTCTCCCACAGGGAACATGATGTCCTCTTCCCAGGGTACAGCCACCTGCAGAGGGCCCAGCCCCTCTGCTGGAGCCACTGGATTCTGGGGTGAGTTGAGTGAGGTGCAGGGACCATGCTGGAGGGGAAGACCCTGGCTGCCCTGACCCTCGCCCCTGACTTTCCACAGCCACACTATGGCACTGACCCAAGACTCTGAGTGGCTGCTGGAGGTGTGAAAGTGGATCAGTGTCCTGCCCCTGGGGAGGTGGATGAGGCTCCAGTGCTCCGAGGGCCTGATGAGGGTGGCTGCTGCATAGCCTTAGGGATTCACAGATGAGCTGGAAAGGGAAGAATGGGACAGAAAGCCAGGTTATCTGCTCAGAGGGGGACCTTGCATAGAACCCCAGCTCTCACTAAGATGGGGACGTCCAAGCCAGTGAATGTTTCTGAGCAGGGCCAAAGCTCTCCAGTGAGGCTCCTGGCCAGGCCAGCCTGCTGCCCTCAGCCTGACATATGGAGACGTGTCAGGAGACAAGGGTCCTGCACCCAAGGCAACTCAGTCCTTGGGGATAAGTGTTCTGGAGACACTTGGGGATAAGTGTGCACCCAATTCGACTGGGCCAGGGAAGGGGCTGAGTTCCAGGTGGTTTTCCTGGCAACCAGGACTTGGTTCTGTGTGTGTGTGTGTGTGTGTGTGTGTGGTCTTTCTGTGAGGAACCCTGGTCACTATGAATCCCTGTCCCTGCAGTGGGGCAATTTTGGGCAATCCCTTGGTTGTGGATCGAGAGCTGCTCTGTGCAGGTGAGATGCCCTTCCCCTCCTCCCTAGGGGGAGTCACCCTCAGCACCCACCAGGACACAGAGCCACCCCTGAGACCAGAAGGCAGGGGCCTATGATTCCTGGTGAAACCTTCATGTATTGCCTTTGGGCACTGAGGCCTTCCACGGCAGGGGTGCCTGGTACTGAGAGACTTAGGGCTCCTGCCTCCCTCCTAGGACTGTGCAAAAGATCCCTTGCCCCAGCTCCCATCCTGCCTGCCCTGATCCTCTCTCCAGGAGGTGGGAACTGGGTAACCTGGTTGGGGGAGAGGAGGCCACTCCCCATGCTCCAGCCCAGCCCTGCTTCTCCCCACCATCCAGAACTCAACATTGGGACCATCACTCTCAACAGCATGGATGCCACCAGTGAGCGTAACTTCATGGGTGACTCTTGGGGTTTCAGTCCCCTGCCCTGTGCCTCACTTTTGCCCCCAAGCCCTGCTTCTCTGCAGTCTCCTCCTACCCGTGTATAGTCAGGATGGTTGTGGTGATGGTTGTACACTAAAGTGTAAACTAAATAAGTAAATTGGGCAGGGCACAGTGGCTCACATCTGTAATCCCAGCACTGGCCAACATGGTGAAATCCTGTTTCTACTAAGAATACAATATTTAGCCAGGTGGGATGGCGGTCACCTGTAATTCCAGCTACATGGGAGGCTGAGGCAGGAAAATCACTTGAACCTCCTCCAGGCTGCCCCTCCTCTGTGTGTCCGAGTGAGTGGGGAGGGCTGCCTCCTGCTCTGTGCATCTGTGAGTGGCGGTGGGGCTGTCCCCTGCTCTGTGTGTCCCTGAGTGAGTGAGGGACTGCCCCCTACTCTGTGTGTCCCCAGCCTGCTAGATGCCCCACAGGGGCCAGGATGCTGAGGAAGGAGAGGTCTTCATGGGGACAGGTGGCTTGGCTCTTGTAATATGGAGACAACACTGGCTTCCAGTGTTGGGGGAACAGCAGGGCAAGGTCCTTAGGTCCCACATTATGTGCCCAGGCCTGGCTGAGATTCCCCAGTGGCCCTGAAGGAGCGCCCAGGACAGGCTGATGGCCCCTTGTCCTCCCTCCTGTCACCTTCAACCCTGGGCACCGCCGTCCTTGGCCTGGAAACCCGAGCTCCTTGACACCCCCACCCCTCTCCCAGCCTGTGCCCGGGAAGGCTGCTGCTCTCTCACACAGCCCTGAAGCCTTTCCTCCCCCAGTCTCCTCACCCCTTCCTGTGGTCCTTGCCAATCACCAGGGCCTGAGAAGGTGGGGGACTCTTGGAGAGACGGGGTCCTGGATCCACAGCCCTGGGGACCCTCACTCACAGGGTCAGATACACTAAAAATGAACAAGCACCCTATCAAAGAGTGTCCAGGATTGGGGTTCACCTTAGGTCTGGGCTCCAGGATGTCATACAGGATAGGGCACGGCCACAGCAGGGGCACTGGCTGGAAGCCAGAATTCCCATTGTCAAGGGAGGAAAGTGTGTGGCCAGCATGGAGTGCTGGGGGTGAGGCGTGGCCCCATTTCCAGTCAGCGCCTCCCTGTACACCAGTTGCCATGGAAGCCGCTTCCTGCCCATGTTGCCACGGCGTCCAGATTGCCTCAGGGAGCCTGGTGCAGAGGGGCTGCCCTGTGTCGTTTCTCCTTCTCTGCTGCCCAGGAATGGACTGGGAGGGCAAAGAGGAGCAGAGTCTGGGATGCCCAGCATGGAGACCTGAGTCCTTCCTGTCAGAGCTTGGCGGCGGCCCATGGCAGGGGCCGGATGAGTCTGTTCTCCTGTCCACATTGCGGCCTTGAGGTTCCATGCCCTCAGCTTATTTATTTGTTTTCTATTTTTATTTATTAAGACAGGGTCTTAATAAAGACCCTACCTAGGCTGGAGTGCAGTGGTATGATCACAGGTCACTGCAGCTTCTAACTAGGCATGAGGGATCCTCCCATCTCAGCCTCCCGTGTATTGGGGACCACAGGTATGCACCACCCTGCCCAGCTAATCCTTTATTATTTATTTCTGTAGAGACTGGGTCTTGCTATGTTGCCCAGGCTGGTCTTGAACTCCTGGCTCAAGTGATCTGCCTGTCTCAGCCTCTCAAAATGCTAGGATTACAAGTATGAGCCACATTGCCTGTGCTTGGCTGCCCCCAAGCATATCTCAAAAGCCAGAAACAGTCCCTGAGTGGATGGAACTCAGGATCACTGGACCAGCCACAGCCCTCAGAGGACCCCATCTCTGGTGCCTGCTCTGCTCCTGGCCCACACCCACCCAGGGTGCCTGTCAGGGTGTGCTCCCTCACCAGCCCTCAGAGCTACCTTACATGGAGGGTTGGCGGTTTCAGAAAACCTGGGAGAAATGGTGGTGGGCCGTTCATGGGCACTACCCCTTTATGCCCACCCAGAGCCTGGGCTGTGGCCTGAGGTGTGAGTTCTCCTTTGCTTCAGGACGGTAAGAGGGACATGTGGCCTTTGGTCAGGGCCTGTGGGGGCTCCAAGGGTGGTCTTGGGCCTCCTGGGTTCCCCTGGACTCAGAGCCAAGAGGAGGGGTCCTAGGGAAACTGTGTAAGGGACGCGGTGGCTTGCAGATTGCCCCGCCCTATCCAGGACCAGGGGTGGTGAGTGAACACATGCCTTGAGTGCTGGGAGCCTCCCCTGCCTCCCAACCCTGTGGGGCACCCCCGGGGAGGACAGAGAACAGTTGGGGGCTGGGTCCTGGGAATGGGGTATGGGGGAAGGGCAGAGTGCTAGGGATGCTGGGCCCATGACATCTCGGTCCCCGGGGCCTTCCTGTGTCAGAGGCAAGGCTAGAGAGGTGAGGATGCACCCTTTGTCTGCCCTGGCCGCAGCATGGCCAAGCCACTCCCAGCGTGTGGGAGATGGCAGGCCATTTGTCTCCCTCCTGGGTGAGTCTCTGGACACTGCTTCTTGCATTTTTTTAATTTAAAATTTAGAGAGATAATAAGAATGTCAAGGAAAAATCCTCTCATGGACAATGCAGCAGCATGAACGACTGTCAGCCAGGGTTTCCAGGGCTCCAAGGCCCCAAGAGGTGGCTGTACTGGGGCCAACAGGCCCCTGGCTCCAGGGTTGCTTTGATGGCCAGTGCCAAGGTCATCTCCTGAGTCCTTTTAAGAGCCAGGACTCCTGCCCTGTGCCCGCTCGGCAGCTACTGGGGTCTAGGCTGCCCATTGGAGCAGAAAACACAGTGCTGGGCTATGAGCTCCTGGGGCCTGTTTCTGTGGCCCAGGACCAGGCTCCTGGGTTGAGGGAGATCCCAGGGGCAGATGAGGAGCAGGAGCCCCACTCCAGAATCCCTCCATGCCCACTCCTGGGTCTCTGGGTACTTGTGTGCAGGTCGGGGGCTGGAGCTGTGCTGCAGTTCCCAGTCTCACCACGAGATGGCGCCATGCCCCTGCAGACGCAGTGCCAGAGCAGGCCAGACGTTCTTGGCAGCTGCAGCCCTAGGTGTCCACTGCAGCCCTAGGTGTCCACCCAGCAGAAGCACTGGCAGGGCAGGGGCAGTGCTGGGGAAAGCCCCCTTCCCACTTGGATCTGGAGTTCCTATGGGCCTAGGGCAGGGGCTGGCTGGTAGCCAGAAGTCCCCTTGCTGAGTCAAGGGTGTTTGTCTCACATTTGCAATGGAGAGGAATTATCTCAGACTCACCTGGCACTGTCCTGGGGCCCTTGCCTACCCCTCCTAAGGGACTGGGCTCCTGCCTTGGGGCCTTCCCAAGCATAGTAGCCTTCAGGCAGCCACAGCCTGGCCTCAAGTTGACCCACTTGTCAGTGGGCAGCTGGGGCTGTGAAGGCCTCCCAGCTTCCATCCAAGGTCACGACTGCCCCTGGCCAGTGTGTGGCAGCCGCTGTGGCCTGGGCCAGTGAGTCTGTGGCCGGAGAGTGACCCAGGTGTAAAGGCAGTTCTCCACTAGTAGAGTCCATCTGGGAGAAGAACCAGGAACCAGAGGGATGCTGGGTTCCCAGCCTGCAGGAGGCCAGATTAGGGTTAGCAGGGGCCCCCTGCAGGGACTCCAAGAGGCAAAATATGTGGAGAGTCACCGGAGAGCTGACCACAGAGGCTCCACCTCCAACTGCTGCCTCAGCCCTCAGATCAGGGGAGGGCAGGAGGCTGGCCCTGGCTCTGCCCTGGGAGATGCCACTGGGCCTTGGTCTGGGGTGGAGGGCTGGCAGGAGGCTGGGTATGGCCACTGCTCTGGAGTGACCATACATTTCTGCCCTGCTTGCTTCATTCTTTTCCTGAGGGTGTGAAGGGGGCACATGAGAGATTTACTGGGGCCAGGGCTGGGGAGGGATCTCAGCGCTGGCCTTCTGGGGCCCTGTGTTCTCTCTGCCCCTTTCTGATCTAGAGCTGAGTTGGGGCCTCTCCCTTCCCCCAGGCCTAGAGATAGGCCATTTTGGAGGCCCTCAGGCCCGACGAGCCTGCTCCTTGGAGTCAGGCTGGGTACTGGGCTGTATCGTGGTGGGCTGGGGGATCTGGAGTGTGGGGTGGGAGTGGGGCTGGGAGCAGGTCGAGGTTCAGGCTCTGGGGAATGGACCTGGGATGGCTAGAGGGTGGAGAAGGGCCTCTCTCAACCCTGGGCTTTGGGGTCGGAGCCCAGCCCTGTTCCCAGGCAGGCAGCCCCCTGCAGCCCCAAGTTCCCATGTTGGTTGGAGCTGTGATAAAAGGTGCCAGGGCTGCCCTTGCCTCTGCCCAGGGCGCACAGCCGAGAAGTCACACTCTGCTGCCCAACTCATTGTTTCAAGCCCCACGGCAGCCTCCAGGTGGGCCCTTGGGCAGCAGGGCCTCTTGGGGGGAGGAGGGGACACTGGGAAGTCAGGGACCAGGTGGGGAAGGGAGAGAAGGCAGGCTCACAGTTGTGTGGGCACCCGCCCATTCCTGAGCTGACTGTGGTCCTCTCAGCCCACCCCACTCTGGTCCTCTGGCCTGGCTGCCAGGGTGTGCTGCTCGAGGCTGATGCCTCCCTAGAAGGTCTTACCTTCAGTGCCAGCCTTTGAGGCTCCTGGTGACCTCAGCCTGTTGCGGTTTACCTTGAGTTTGCCTAGGTCAACTGAGAGGCTGCTCTTTGGGCCTCAGTTCTCCCATCCGCAGGGAGCAGGTTTCCTGTTCCCTGACAAGACCCCTCCTTGCTGAGCCACCACCACTGCCAGGGTTCTGATGGGTGGATGTCCCTCCGAATGTGGCTCTGGGCCCTCAGGCAACCAGCTACTCTGGAGTGGGGTTTGGTTTGCATGTGAATGGTGTCACTCTTGGGTCCTTTGGTTGAAGGTGAATACAGCCTGCAAACATTTTTAGGAAAACTCAATCCACAGGGTGGGGATTTCTGCTTCCCCCCAACCCAAATGGCCCCCAGCCAGCCAGAAACTGCCAGCTACCAACTGCCATCAGGAAACCCACTACCAGCTGCTCACAGATGGGCAGCCCATCCCCGAAGCTGGCCCTTCCACTGACAAACCCAGCAGCTCCTCGGGTGGGTGTGGCTGCCTGGGTGGGTGTGGCTTCCCAGGTGGGTGTGGCTGCCCTGCTGGCCCACCTGCTCCTGGACCCTGTGCCAGGGGGTACCTTGCCTCAGCAGGGCCTCGCCTCGCCCAGAGCAGCTCTGCTGCCTGACCTTGTGATGTCATGGATCCTCTAGGCATTGGTACCGTCAGGTGGGGTCAGCTTTGGCCAGCAGGTGGGGGACAGTTGATGTAAATCCTCCTCCCTCTCTGCTGTTTCTGCTTCCCTCCTCCTGCCCAGCTTACCTGCCTTTTCCCCACTCTAGCCCCAGGTTGCACTACTCAGAAAGCTGTTGCTGCCCGCTGGTGCACAGGCCTGATTTTCTTGGGAGCCTGGGCTAAGACCCTGACTGGCCCTCCCACCAACCATCTACACCACCACCCAGCTAACCAGCAACAGGACCAGGAGTGGTCAGGAGGGAGCCCCCGTGACCACCCACCAGGTACCCCCTGCCAGCCAACTCTGCCTGCTCAGGGCCCTGAGCTAGAGGTGCCAGGACTCCCTGGAGGCAGTGCGAGGCATTCTTCTTAATAAGTCCTGAGTCGATGATAAAGGGCAGTATCAACCCCTCGCTAATGCACAGTGAGTGGTTTCCCATACATGGCAGATGTTTAATTTATATGGGGAACTGGGTGAAAGTTATAAAAATGGTAATTTCTTGGAGATTCAATTACATATTTTCATTGTTACCCTCAGTAATCAAGGAAATGATTTTTTACAAAGGGCCGTGAGATGATACGGATCTCAGGAGAGGATCTGGGCTGGGTGGGGGCTTTGGGGATGAAGAGGAGAGCAGTGTCTGCTGGGGGCAGGCAGGGCAAGTAGAGCTGAGCTCCCCAGCTCCTCCAGCCCTCGCTGGCCTGAGTCTTCCCACTGCCGATGAGCCCATCTGTGCTAGTGAGGGTCTGCATCCTGGGATTCGGGTTGGTGAAATGAGGCATTGCTCCTGGGCTCTGAGGGCGGCCGTGTCCCTGCCTCTCCCTGCCTGGTGCCCTAGCAGCTTCATCCATCTCCTGAGGCCTCTGCAGGGAATAGAGAGGGGCTCCTTGTGGAGTGCAGAAACAATTTTTTCCTCGAGTGATGTCTTGGCTCTAAATAACATCTCCAGGATTAATGCTGCCAGCAGCCAACAGCACCAGGTGATTGGAAAAAGGGTTTTGTGGCCCCATGGGTGAAATTGAACTTGCATCCGAGGTATATTTCCAAGATGGGGTTTTCCTCCCTGGCAGAGGTGGCACATTTCATGCTAATTATAATGGCAGCTCCTTGACATTCATCACCCACAGTGGGGGGGGACATCCATCTGGGGCACAGAGGCAGGGTGTCCCTGGGGTTACCTCCAGACCACCTAATCCCAGCAGAACTGGGGGCCTGGTTCTGGGAGATGTGTCCTCACCTAGTGGGGGGCCAGGCAAGGGGGAAGAGGGAGCCCCTAGAGTATGAACAAGCCCTAGCTGGGGAGGAGGCAGGAAGGAGACCCAAGGCTGAGGGTAGGACCCAGCTAGTGCCTGCCTTGAGACCCACAGGCCCCTCACTGAGCAGACTCCAGGGAGGGGCCTGACCCATCTTGTTGCAAGGGTCTAGAGTCCTGGGCTGAGCTGGGTAGTTGACCTTGAATCTGACTCTGTTTCCTCTGAAAGTCCTTCTATCCCACCTCAGGCTCCTACAGCCCAGCACAGTGATCAGACAGGTGGGCAGGGGAATGCCAGGGGCTTGGAGCCCTAGGGCTTTTGTCTCAGTACTGGGCCATGGAGATTCAGAAACTGGGAATTTGGGGGATCTTGGCGGCTGGGGGCTGTGCTCCTGGAGGACTCCTTGAGTATGGAAGATGATGCCCACCTTCTGCACAGCCAATAGGTCATTGTCACAGGGACACTGACCACCAGCAGCACCTCCATCCTCCACTGGGGGCAGCTGCCTTCATCAACCATTTCCCAGGTAAGGACAGGGATTCAAAGAGGTGCAGGGTTGCTCTGAGGTCACACAGCAGGTGAGCAACAGAATCAGTGAGTGCCTGGGGGTGTCCTGCCAGGGGCTGAGGTGTGCCCACATGCAGGAAGGCAGAGATCTGTGGGCCAGAGCTCTGCCAATAGTTGGGTGCTGGGGGAGGGAACAGGGCATTGCCAACCCTGCAGCCCCTACCCTGGGGGATAGTAGGGAGATGCACACCTCGGTGCCTGAGGGCAGGGTGGTACCATACTGTTCCCTCCCACCTGCATGGGTGAACCTGACAGGATTGGGGATGGAGCCTGGCATCCTGAGAGGACCTACCGGAGTAATCACTCCATGAGCTCACAGTAAATACCAGGTTCTTATTCCCCTCCCAGTAATTGAACATATTTAGTTTTAACTAAGATTAAATTTTCTCCGTAATCTCAAGATTACTGACTGCCTTGTCAGGCTCAGTTCACGCTCTGCTTTTCCTGTCTCTGGGTACCCTCCCAACCCGGGCAGGTAGGGACCAGGCAGCTCTCAGGCAGAGCTGTTTCTCTGTGAAACTCCTGGTGGAGAATCTATTTACATCTTCACCACTGTCGCTATGAGCATGGCCATAACCACCATCATGGCCAACAGCACCACATCCACCACAGCACCAGCATCATCACCACCACTGCCTCCACCATAACTAACACCATCACCCTCACCACAATCACCATCACTGATGCCACAACTTCCATCACCACCACCGTGACCCTCACCATCACTACCACTATCACTACTTCTACACCACCATTACCACCAATAACCCCACCTCCATCATTACCTCCAGCACCATCACTATCACCACCACCACCAGCCTCACCATCACTGTGGCCACTACGACTGAGATCATACCATTGCGGTCATCAGCACTGTCACAACACCATGCTGACAAGGTGGTGACGACACTGGTGCTGGTAGTGGGGTGAGGGCTGCCATTGCTTGGCACTAATTCCTCAGTCATAGGAGACTCCACACTGGTCTGATTGCAATTGAGGGGATGCCTAACAAGGCTCTTTATGTAGGGTGGGCAGTGGAAGGCAAAAGCAAGTCTCAAGGACTTAATGCCATGGGCATTTCCTTGGCCCCCTTCTGTCTCAGCAGCAATCCATGCTTCTGCTTGACTGAACTGGAACACATGAAGCAGGCAGGGGTGGGAGAAGGGGCAGAGGGGCCATAGCCACCTCCACCTAGGCAGGAGTACAGCCTCCCCACATCCCTAGAGTGGGGGGCCACCCAGAGGAGGCACCTAGCCATCCTCCCCTGTAGATCCCATCCAGTGCCCTAAGAGGATAGCTTGGGGTTGGGGCTGGGCACTCAGCCACAGGGGCCTGAGAGCATGCAGTGTGCAAGGCCTGCTCCCATGAGATGGTAAGAGCCTGCTGCACTGGCTTCCTGCCCCGAGACTCTACCTACTCATCTGTGAAGCGGGGAGACTCAGTGCCTGCTTCACAGAGGGCTGCAGGGCAGAGTGACAGGACACAGTGAGGGGCTATAAGGTGCTGCCTGGTGAGAGCTGTGGGCTGGCCTTGAGGGGTAGCCTGACTGTGTCCTCTTGCTGAGAATAGTGGGAAGCAAGCCAAGAGCCTGGGCCCATAGTGATGGCTTAGGCTGCTATGGTCACATAATGCCACCTCCCAGTGCCTACTGCATTTCCCCTGGGCTCCCCAGCCCCAGCCAGCCATCCATGTGGCTCTCCTCTGCCCTCTCTGGACCCCCTCTTTGTGCACCCAGTGGAATGTGTCCTGTGGCTCTCTGAGGCTGCTGGTCACAGGGCAGAAGCTGGGGCTGATGAGGACATTGGAGACAGCCACAGGGCTGGGTGGGAGCCCTGTGGAAACACCACAGCCTAGGATCTGTAGCTGGGGCTGACCTAGCACAGCAGGCACAGTAGGCCACTGCTGCCACCTCTTACACTTCAGGTGCTTTGTAGCCTCCCACTACAATTTTCCCAGCAGGCCTCGGTGCCAGGGTGGGCACCATCCTGGGGACCATTGAGGACCAGCATCGGCCACAAGGATCAAGAGTGTGGCCATCCTGGGGCCCAGTGGAAGCAGCTGGAGGGAGGGTTCAGTCACCCAGGCCTGCCCAGAGCCCCACTAAGGGCCAAGGATGATGGGGGCAGCCTGCAGGTGGTGCCACTAGAATGAGGCTCCCCACAACAGGGTGGGCCCCAGGCAGCCTCACCCCGAGCAGGGAGGGAATGTATGGAGGTTCAGAAAACCTCTCTCATGTCCAGAAAATACAATTAAAAATTTTAAATTTTGGTGACATTCCTGATGGCCAGATAGGAGCAGATAATAATTACTAAGTGATTAATATAATCAGAAAATAATTACCCAATGATTAATAACTGCACTTAGTAGTTTTCAAAGTAATTGTGATAAAAAGAATGTTAAATGAAAACCCATCAAAGTTGCTGATGCCAAGTGCAGTAAGGACACCTCGGTGCTGGGGGTGGCCATGTCAACTGGGCTGAGACTGGCCCCCCCAAGGCCTACTGTGTCCTGATGCCACATGTGGGGGGTTATTACCCACCCTTGGAGTGTGAGGAACCCCCCCCAACACACATGGAATGAGGACCCTGAATGCATGTGCAAAGGCAGGGATCTTTCCTAGTACTGGGCCAGGTGTGTAGAGTCTGAGTCTCTTCCTGTTCCACTGGGATTGTGGATGGTCATGGGGTTGGCTTAGGAGTCTGCCTTGTGCCTGCAGATGTTCTGGATATCTGGGCTAGTGGCTCAGGATAGCCTCTGCCCCATGGGCTAGTCTCTGGCTCTTCTGTTGCCCCAGCCCCTCCAGGCCTTGGGTGAACCCTCTCTACCATCCAGCTTGACCTGCCATGTTCCTGGAATGCAACCCAGGGCTACTCCATTCACCAATTCTCACTTAAGTGTGAGTGGTTGCTTGGTGCTATCCTAATACCTAATACTTGCTGCCATATGTGTTTACTGGTGTGAACCCTTCAGCTGCAGGAGGATGAAGAGCGTGATCCCAGGCAGAGCAGGCCTGCTCCCTCCACCCTCAGGCTACTGACTTTCTAGTCCTGGGCAGTGGCTGGGAGCTACTGGGAGCCCAGGTGGGGACAGGACCTGGGGACCTGATGCCCCTCACATAAGCCAGTTTCTTTGATCCTGTTTCTCTGCCCTATCTGGCCTGCCTCCCAAATGACACCACAATGTGGTTCCCTCACCTCATCCTCTGAGCAGGACCAGGGTGAGTTGTCACAGCTTCTAGACCCCTCAAAGCCACCTGGTCCCCTATCAGGCTGAGGCTGTCCAGACATAGCCTACCGTGAGACTTAGTGAACCCGCTGGCCTGGACACCAAGGATAAGGGACCCTGGGACTTTGCACCCCAGCTGAAGGGATGCTAGGAAAGACTTAGAGGGGAGAAGGGGAAAGAGTTGGAAGGGCTGATGATCAGCTGGGGTCCTGGTGGGGCCAGGCACAGTGGCCATCCCTACAATCCTAGCACTTTGGGAGGTTGAGATGGGAGGACTGCTTGAGACCAGGAGCTGGAAGCCAGCCTGGGCAACATAGAAGATCCTCTCTCTATGAAAAAGTAGCCGGGCATGGTGGCAAATGCCTGTAGTCCCAGCTACACAGGAGGTGAGCTCAGGAGTTGGAATCTGCAGCATCATGATCGTGCCACTGCACTCCAGTCTAGGTGATAAAGCTTAAAAAAAAAGGAGTGCTCCTGGATCACCTTCAGGCCACGCGCGGGGATGGAAGGGCTCCAGAGGCCACTGCTCTGTTCTAACCACAGTGGTAATGACAGCTTCAGGCAGGACCACCGGTGGCACAGAAATTGCCAGGTGAGAGGCTGATGCAGATGGCCTGTGGCTGAGCTCAGCTTCCCCACAAGGTCCTGATTCCAGAGAGGAGCAGGCATCCTACTGGTGGAGAGCCCTCGGAGCTCAGCCCACGCAGGAGGAACATGTGGTGCCCCTGCTGCAGCTGCCGTTCCCCAAGTCACCAGGAAATGCAGAAACACCGAGGCCCGGGGGATGTTGGTGGCCACTGCTTCCCTTGTTCAGACGTCCCCATCTCAGTGATGGCAAAAATGGCAGTGACCACGGGGCAGGTGAGAGCCCAGTGGGCTGTAGGCCAGACAGGTGTGGTCCCATCCTCAGTTTCCCGAGCCTGGCAGAACCAGGGAAGGGTGGATAGGGCGGTAGGCTGCTCTTGCACTTTAAGTTTCAAGGCACAAGATTTTAAAAAGGAGACACCTGGAAACATGAAGGCCAAGGGTGGCAGTCTCCTGGAGCGGGCCAGTGGGGGCCTTCCCAACGCTCACACAGATGGGCTCTGTGGGCTATGGGATGGGCAGGTGTGGTACCAGCCTTAGGTTCCCGTCTCCCACTTCGGGGAGCTCTGCTTCCCTAGTGGCCTCTGTTTCAGGGTCATTTCTGGATGGGCAAACTGAGGCCCCCATGACTGGGGCTATCCAAAGTCCTGGAGGACAGCGTTGGAGCCCCTGGGCACTTAGCTCCTGCAGCACCCCCCTGGCCCTTAGGTCCAGAACTTATCACCCTCCAGCCTGGGGTCACTGTGCTGGGAGTGTGCCCCAATGGACATTTCCTCATTAGCTGTGCCCAGCTCTGTGTTCTGGGGTTGGGGCTCTGGGGCTGTTGTCCTCTGGGCCTGGGTGCTCACTGAGGCTCCTCCAGTGGGGCCCTGCCACCTGCCTTGTGTGCCTGAGAATGTCCTTCCTGTGTGAGTGTCAGTGCCATGCCCTGACCCCTGGCTGCTACCATGGGGTAGGTGCCCTGCCCTGCTACCCTGCCACCACTCCACACTAGCCCAAGCTGAGCTGCTGCTCAGAGCTCACCACCTTCCTATGCCCCGACTGGCTCCTGGCACCAGCCTGGGAGGGGCTGATGATCTTTGGGGGTGATCCTGGGACAACTGTGGGGCCTGGGACAGGGATGGAAGTCCAGGCCTCCAGGGAGGTTGGGAGGGCTGGTTTCAGTCCCCAGGGAGTGGCTGTTCCAAGACCCTACGTGCCTCCCCCATAAGGGATCTGTAGGCCAGGAGGGCAATGCCCACATCTGCCAAGTTAATGCAGAGGCTCTGTAGGATAAGGGGGTTCATGCTCTTGGAGCCACTGGGCTCAGTCAGTGTCTGGAGTAGAGCTGGGGTCCTCAGGACCAAAACATCCAGCCTTTAAGCCCTTGTCCAGGTCTTGGATGAGTTGGGATGGGTGCTGCCACAGTACCCAGGCTCCCCCGATTCACCTGCCACCTGGCCATCCCTCCCCAGGGCTCAGCACCACCAAGAGTCCCAAGAGATTCAGGTGATTGAGCGGCCTGCTTCACTGGGCTTCCCCCTTAATAATGCATTCCTACTAATGATCTTCTCTGCTGTGTGTCATTAAACATATCCTCTCGCTGGGGAGTGGTGGAACAGCTGGTGGTGGCTGGGGAGGCCTGGGCCCCCAAGAGAGGGGGACTCTGGGAGGCTGGGGGAAGGAGGGGCAGGGCTGGTGTACCAGCTGGCAACAGGTACAAGGGTTCTAGCTCCAGACAGCATCATGAGATGCTTGGGGGGTGGGGAATGGCAGGGCAGAAAACAGCCTACAGGGGCCAGGCTGGAGGCTGCCCTCCTCACCCTGTGGTCAGTAGGCTGTGGCCATGGGAGTGCCAGCAGCCCACAGACCTGGGGAGCAGTGGCCCATGGATGGTTACAGGACAAGGTTTGCGCAAAACCAGGCTCGGAGGCAGTTGTAGGGTGATCCCTCCTGGAGGTGACAGAAGGGAGCAATATGGCAATATCCTGGAAATCATGGTTGGAGGACCCAGCTAGGGAGCGCAGTCTGGAAGAGCCACTGCCCCCATGCCTGCCAGCCAGGGTCTTTCTCTGGCCCCTGCCTCTCCTCAGGGCCCCACCTGTCACCCCTGCCCATGGGTTTCTCTGCTATGGGCAGAGCATCAGATTCAGCCCAGGTGGAGGACATGGTTGGTCCTGGGGGCAGGTAGGGGGAGTCCCAGGCCAGGGCCCAAGGTCAACAGGGGCAGCCTTGCCCTCACCTCCTCTGGTGGACCAGGCTCCAAACCCCCACTCCTCCGTAGCCAGCAAGGAGGAGTCTTCTGTCAGGCCTAATCACAAAACTTCTCAGGCTTAATTAAAATCAGTCTCCAGTTACTCAAATACCATTGATTTGGGTCTCAACTGATGGGGAAAGTATGATCACCACCATGGGAAATGTTGATAGGAACTCACTGAGCACCTGGGCGCAGGGCTGGTCTGGACCCAGCACAGTCACCGAGCCCCCCGCTCTGGGCCCAGCCATGGTGCCCTCACCCAGAACTCTTGTCCAGGCTCTTCTGGAAGAGTCTGCCACTTCCTGCCTGGGTGTCCCCGAATTCTCACCCCCTGGCTGAACCCAGGGGCCTCGCAGAACCAGGATCCCTCCATGCCGATGGGAAGCTCAAGGGTACTTGTCTCCTTTGAGACCACCCACCCTTGTCATGTGGCTGGGGACCTTTCAGTGTTGCACCAGGGACCCTGGGTCTCACTAGGGGTCCAGTGCTCCTGCAGAGGCAGCCCCCAGTGAGTGAGTGCAAGAGCAAAGGACCCTTTGGTCAGTGCTGTGCCCTTCACTTACATGGGCATCGAGGCCTAGACCCACCCCAAAGTCCATTGGGCAGCAAATGTCAGCACCTCCTTAGAGGCAACTGAGGCCAGACTTATTTGTTCAGCCTCAGCAGAGAAGCAAGGATGGAGAGCAGGCAGAACATCAAGGGGGAAGGAGGTGATTCTGCTGGGGGCTGGGGAGCTGTGCCTTTGACCAGAGCACCTGAGTTCTCTGCTGGCTTGGTAGCCTGGAGCTGGTCTGGGGCCAAGAGGCATCACAGGTGTGAGGACCCAAGTGCAGGCCCAGGGCAGCAGAGACCCAGAGGCAGCTAATGCGGGTGATGGTTGACTGGGGGTCGTGATCTAGTTTCTGTTTTTCCTTGGAAAAAGAAACACAAAGCCCCCAACTCACCTAACCTTAAAATAAAAAGTCACAGGCTGGGTACATCGGCTTATGCCTGTAATTCCAACACTTTGAGAGGCTGAGGCAAGCAGACTGGTTGAGCCCAGTTGAAGACTAGCCTGGGCAACATAGGGAGGGAAACCCCTCCCTAGAAAAAAATACAAAAATCAGCTGGGTCTGATGGTGTATGCCTGCAGCCCTAGCTACTTGGGGGCCTGAGGTGGGAGGATCCTTTGAGCCCTGGAAGTGGAGGCTGCAGTGAGCTGAGATTGCACCACTGCACTTCAGATTGGGTGACAGAGTGAGACCCCCATCTCCAAAAAAAAACAACAAAAAAAACAAAACCAGTCACATAACATGTCTCCCATAAATACAATAGAGGCAAACCTCACGTGATTTGTGTTCATGGCCTTGGAGAGACAAAGGCCTAACAGGGTTGAGAGGAGGAGGAAGGGGAGGGGTGCAGGCTGTGGGGCAAGGGCCAAGGGCAGAGGCCAGGAGGGGGCAGCAGGGTGGCCTGAGTCCACTGCAGGTGGCACTGCTGGCTTTGGTGGCCTTGTTTCATCTCCTGTGACCTCTGCCCTTGGCATGTCCCCAGATAACTTCTGTGTGTTCCTATGGGAGGGGGAAGCTGAGGGTGGCCAGGGTCTGTGTCCATTGAGGGGTGTCCAAATTCTAGTGGAGGGAGGGCTGGAGGGGAGTGCAGATGGGGCTTTGGCCAAAGCCAGGTTCTGGGGTGTGATGGGTCTCCATGGCTGCCTCAACCTTGTGGTCATTCCCAGGGCATTTCTTTAGCCTTAACAAGGGCCCTGGGTGTTGGTCTGTCATCCCAGAGTCTTAAAATTCAATTCAATTTAATTATAATTATTTTTAGAGATAGGGTCTTCATCTATCACCTAGGCTGGAGAGCAGTGGCACCATCACAGCTCATTCCAGGCTTGAATACCCGGGTTCAAGTTATCCTCCTGCCTCAGCCTCCCAAATAACTGTGACTCCAGGTGTGCACTACTGAGTCTGGCTAATATTTAAAAATGGATTTATTTATTTGTTTGTTTTTAAATAGGGTCTTGTTGTGTCACTCAGGCTGAAGTGCAGTTGTGTGAACCATAGCACACTGCAACCTCAAGCTCCTGGGCTCAAGCGACCCTCCTGCCTCAATCTCCCAAGTAGTTGGGACTATAGGTGTGTGCCACCATACCTGGCTTACTTTTATTTGTTTATTTGTGTGTGTGTGTGTGTGTGTAGAGATGGGCTTTCACTATGTTGCCTAGGCTGGTCTTGAGATCCTCCCACCTTGGCTTCCCAAAGTGCTGGGATTACAGGCCTGGGCCACCATGCCTGGCCAGCCCAGACTCTTTGTTCAATCTCCTAGAGGGCTTGAGTGGAGTGAGAAGGTGGCAAAGCAGGCAGCAATGGGGCCACCCTGAACAGGCCTCCCTGCCCCCGTCCAAGGATGCTGAGCGGCCTCTGTACTGGGTTCCCAGGCTGGGCCAGGTGGGTCTGATGCAGGAGCAGCCTCCCTCTGGAGACCAGCTCAGGGTAGCAGAGGCTGCTCTCCCCTGGAGCTGTGGAACTTGGGTGGGCATGGGCACTGGGACAAGCGCAAGTCTCTGGTATGTGGGCTGCTGGCCCTGGCTCGCTCTCAAGCTTGTTTGCTGTCTGGGTCCTACTCTTTGGGGCCAGGGCAACATGCACCTTGTCCCCGTGCTGCACCATTATGTCTGTGACATCAGCTTGGTGCCTGTGAGGGGCCGGGTATCTCAGGAGATCACAGCAGGTCCCAGCACCACCTGGTTGCATCCCCCAAGGATGCCCCACAGCTTGGTTTCTATGGAGGTGGGGGTGAGGTGCTGCCTCCAGTGTTCTTGCTTAGAAGGACACAGCTCAGAAGCTCTCACTGAGGTCTCTGAGCCCCTCATCTGTGGCACAACAGTTGCTGCTGTTTGCACAGAGAACAAATCTGGGGCATGTTTGTTTAGTGAGATTGCCTCTGCCAGAGCCTGGTCCAAGGGACAGGCCTGGCACGGGGGGGTGAGGGCTCTGTGCATACGGAACACCACTCCCCTCCAGAGTGGCTCTGCCCACAGCCGGAGCAGCCTGGAAGTGATAGCACTGCAGGACTGAAGGGCTGGAACAGTCTATTGGGCACTGTGCCCACACAAACACACACACCAAGGGGGAGGGGGTGCTGGAGGATGGCCCTGGCTGCCCTGCTTAGGCCCTCAGCCGGTGGGGCCGTGTCCATGGGTCCCATGCAGCTCCCACCTGCACAGTGGCTCCACCACACCAGGTACTGTCCTGCCCTCCAGTCTATTTCCTGGGGCTCTAAGCAGCCTATGGAGGGCCCCAGCTGGGTGGAGGGATGGAGGTTTGGAGGAGCAGCCCCCTTTCCTGTGTGCAGGGAGCCTGAGTGGGTTTCTGCCTCACTGTGAGACAGTGGGGGCCAGGGAAGAGTGGCAGGTACCCCAGGGAAGAGTGGCACATGTAGACAGCAGAAGTAGATCCATGCAGGGGGCCTGGCTGGGGCCAAGAACACGGTCCTGGAGTCAGGGACAGTGGCTTCGTGTCCTCACTCTACCAGTCAAGAGCTGGGGACCTTGTGCAGGTGGCATCAGAACAAGGAGTCTGCCTGCAGCATTTGAGGAGGGCTGTTCTGGCCAGAGGTGTTTTGGGGAGAGCTTGACTTGGGGAAAGGGGTCGGAGTGCAGAAGAAGTGGGTCCAAATCCTGCCCAGCACCAAGACCCTGCCTCGGCAGGGGTCCCAAGCTTGGTTTTGCCCCGAGGGGCCAGTTATTGCACAACTTGCCCACCCAGGAGCTGGGGGCCCTGGTCCTGTTTCCCAGGGAGCTGTTGGCACCTGTGGGCTCCTGGTTGAGGTCCAGGTGGGCTCTGCTCCCCTGCCCTGCCCAGCTTTGTACTGAGCCCATCCTGCAGAGACTCAACAGAGCCACTAGAGGTTGCTGCCATTCCTTGACCATCGGTGAGACTGTCTGTCTTCATCCCTCCATGGAACTGGACAGCCTGGGGCAGTTTTGACCATGGGTGTTGGGTGGACATGGCGCTGCATCGCACCCCAGACCCTGATCCTTCCCTGAGATACCTCAAAGGATCTGAGCAGCAGGGAGAGCACATGGATTGGGAGGGCCTGTGGGGCTCAGCAACGCAGCCAGCTTGCCAACCAGGCCTGGATGCAGAGCTGGGACTGAGTACCCTGAGTGACCCTTTGAGGTCACAGGCAGTGGAAGAGTCGCCCACACCACCCTGCTGAGTCCTGCATGGACTCCAGACCCACAGACCAAGCACACGAGAGACCGGGTGGCTTTGTCATGCAGCAGCACATCACTGGGCTCGTGTTCCCCCACCATCTCTCAAATCCTATGGGAGGAAGTGTATGAAGTCCAGTGGAGGTTGGGGTCAGAGTCTAACTCAAGGCTTTCTAACCTGAGTGTCAGTCCCATCCAGTACCAGTGCCACAGAGGAGGGTGACGGGTGCTGCTCACACTGGCAATCTCCTACCTAGGCCTCGAAACCCAACTCTACAAGGCCCCTGAAATACCCCTTAGGGCATCATAGTCCCCTTGCCTTCCTCTGCTCTGATGTCAACCACTCTGATGGTATTTGAGGTTTTATGTTTAAGTAAAAGGCTTGTGCAGGATTTAGTTGACCCCATATGTCTGCCTGAGGAGGCCACGAGCTGCTCAGGGAAGGTGTGCTGGGCTCTTCTCTGGGTCCCCATGTCTTGTTGGGCACTCACAGGGCACACAGGAACATGTGAGGGAGTGGCAGACCCAGAAGGGGATGGCGAGGTTTGGCACCCATGCCCCCACTGTCCGCTGTTGCCACTGCAGCAGAGGAGAAAACGAGGACTTTACAGCTGTCACAAACATTTCATCTTGTGCATTTCACAGTCCATGACTGCTGTGAAGGCTGGGCCCTGGTCAGAGCTAAAAGATTCATAAAATGCATGTGAATTATTTTATTTTATTTTGTTCTTGAGATGGACTCTTGCTCTGTCACCCAGGCTGGAGTGCAGTGGCATGATATCAGCTCACTGCAACCTCCACCTCTGTGGTTCAAGCAATTCTCCTGCCTCAGCCTCCCAAGTAGCTGGGACTACAGGTGCTTGCCACACACCCAGCTAATTTTTTTGTAGAGACAGGGTTTCACCATGTTGGCCAGGCTGGTCTCAAACTCCTGACCTCAAGTGATCCTCCCAACTCAGCCTCCCAAAGTGCTGGGATTACAGGCATGAGCCACTGCTTCCAGCCAAATGCATGTGAACTTTTATGTTCAATTATTCCAGGTTCCCTGCTTGGGGCCTATGGGCTGCCCCAGGTACAACCCTCCCCCATGTCCCCATCCAGCCCATGCTCAGCAAAGTCTGGCCTCACACCCAACCCACATCCTCCTGGCTGGTAAATATTCTCCCCCTTCTTTATTCTCCCTCCACACCTCACCTGCTGGGAGGGAGAGCTCCTCAGTCTACCTGGGGCCCCTTCTGCACAAGAGGGTCCAGGCTTGTCCAGGACCCTCTTTGGTTTCGGCCCTATGCTGTGGATCAGGGATCCAGGGCCTGTGGGGGTGCATACATGCCAGGGCAGGTCCCCCAGGCTCAGCCTCCCTATACCTCAGCTTCCTTTCCTGAAAAATGGGTTTGTGACTGTAAATGTCACAGGGAGCTGCTGAGAAAACGCCTGCTGAAAGTTTGGCAGGAGGTCATTGTGACCAGGGCGGGGGCCCCCAGGGTGCTTCTGTCAGGCCAGGGCTGGAGGCAGGGGCTGCCTGAGGTGGGGTAGCACAGGGGCATGGCGGTGCATGGAGAGTGGCTCATCAGTTGCAGCCTCATGTCCCTTCATTATGGCACCTGCAGATGTTCTCTGATTAGTCTGCTGAACAATGAATTAGGTTCTGGGTCCCTGTGCAGCTGTTCCCGGCTTGTTATCCCCACCACTTTATTTCCCCATCTGCTTATAAAACCAGGAATGCCATCCTGCAATAAACACTTCAAATGCTTTTTTTAGGGGCTAATTGTGTTGCATTTCTCCGACACAGCATGCCGAATTCCCTGCCCTGAATTCCCAATGCAGATGTGGCTTCTGCCGAGTGTCTGGGGAGGGGACTGGGCCTGGAGCCCAGGGGCTGCATGTGGCCACCACAAGTTTGCTTTCTCCAAGGCAGCCCTCCACCTTTATACCTTTATGCGGCAGCCTGGCTCTCTCAGGAATGTGCCAGTTGTCAGGTTACCCCCAGATCTCCCTTTGGCTGAAGTCCTCCTGCTGGGACCAGTGGACACTCCCCAAATTATCTGTGCCACATCTAAAGTCAAGGTCACACCCCACTGCCAGCTACAGTGCTGATCCTGAGGTCCCCACCTCTGCCCTCTGGGACACCCTCGGTGAGTGTGGTGGGCAAGCATAGTGGGTGGGTGGCCCCTCTTGGCAAGCCTGGGGTCCGTGTGCCTCTTCCAAGAAGGCCTTTGGGAGCCCCAGCCCTGCTGTGCACACTGAGGCCTCACTCCACCT
The DNA here is from genome assembly GCA_028533165.1 of Leontopithecus rosalia. NCBI lineage: Eukaryota > Metazoa > Chordata > Mammalia > Primates > Cebidae > Leontopithecus > Leontopithecus rosalia. Next base: position 38,841,059 of record CM052661.1, on the reverse strand, counting down.
GAGGAACCCAGAGAGCATCACAGAGGAGGCTTAAAACAATGACAATAAGGAAACAAAGTCAAAATCACCAAGTCGTGAAACAGAGCTCAGAGGCAATTGAGTTAGGCAGCTGCCCACCGGTGCCCAATGCCAGGAAAGTGGCTCTTTAGGAACTGAGTCCTAATGTGGGCTGTGAGCCAGTCACGAGGAAGAATTTGGCCTGTGGCCAGGCACTGGGACCCTGAACCAGCCCTCCACAGCCAGTGGAAACTTGTCCAGCTGTAGTAGAAGCCTGGAGGCCACTGTGTGTGTCTAGTTTGTGGCTCCTATGGGCCACCATCATGTCCATGGGGACTGGCAGGCAGCTGGGTCTGGGGACTCTCACCCTCTGGTTCCTCATGTCCTCATCCTCAGGTGTTGTCCCAGACCTTCAGGGGCCCTGTTTTCCAGTCGTGAGAAGGATGTCACTCCTCTGCCCTATCCATCCAGGACTTGGGTGCCAAGACTAGTGGAGCCTCCCTACAGCCCCAAGGGAGGAGGCTGGGGCCAGAGAGGCCCTGGGGTGAGACACACCTCTTCCAAGTGAACCTCAGACCTCTCAGGTCTTCACACTCCCCACTATGGGCCTGGGGTCACAGCACTCTGCCTGTGAGGGGTGCACCCTTGGAGGCCTGGGGACATGTGTGCCATCAGCCACCTGGGGAGAGCCTGCTGAGTGCTGTCCTGGTGCTGGGTCCCCATGCTGGCCCCCAACACAGGGCTTGGTGTAGCAGGCACCTGGGCAGAGCCTGCTGAGCACTGTCCTGGTGCTCATTCCCCATGCTGGCCCTCTACATGGGGCTTACAGTAGCAGCTTGTTGGCGCCCAGAGCAGGATGGGGTCCTGGAGGTGGTTGCTGTGGGCTCTGTGGGGCATGAGGGTGGGTATTTGCCCCAAGCTCAGTGCCCACCTGTGACAACACCTGCTCATAAGTGACCAGGGGTGAGGGGTTCTGGCCCGTGAGTGGAGAGTAAACGGGGGAGGCGACGTGGGCCTGGAGAGGAGCTTTGTCCCTCCAGGAGAGGGCAGCCTGCGCCGCCAGACCTGGCATCCCGCCACCCCAAGGAAGGCCTCTTCGAGCCTTCAGGAGCTCCACTCAGAGATGGAGATGTGCTTCCCTGTGGTGGGGCTTCACTTAGGACATTTTTATGGGCTGTTAATTGCTATGGTTTAATTTAATTCTGGGTTTCATTCCATGTCAGCTAAGCCCAACAGGCTGGGATTTATGCCTCCAAATTATGGGGCTTGGGCTGTTCAGAGATAAAAGAATTACCCATCAATCAGCCACTAACTGGCTCATGCTGTGGCTGGCAGCCCCATTAGAGGGAGCAGGTGGCCATGGCCCAGCAAGACCCCTTGAGGTGCAGGACTGCCTTCCAGGGCACAGCAGCCTGGATGAGGTCTCATCCCAGGTTGGCCCTGTGCCTGTGGCAGGGTGCAGCTCTCTGGGGAGGCAGCCACTCAGGGAAGGAACCCAGGGTCCACATTCATATCCAGCGTGTCCCATGTGCTGGGGGCCTGGGATCCATGACCAACCATGGTCACTCAGTGGGAGGGGAAGGTCACCTGCCTCCTGAGCACACCCATCTCCAGGAGGGAGGGACAAGGTGTGACCCACTTCAACAGGAGGGAAGCCTTGGCTGTCAGAGGGGACACCCAGGTCTCTCACTGGGAGAACATCCCGGCCTGGGCTTGAGGCCCACCTGGATCAGTGCAAATGTAGATGGGGCAGAGGAGGGGAGGTAGGAAGGGGAGGGGAGGTGGGCAGGGCAGGGAGATGGGCCAGGGAGGTGGAGTAGCCTGGATGTCAGAACACCTGAGGAGTTGGGGTGGGGAGCCTGGGCCACAGAGCAGATCCTGTCCCACCCCGACCCTGGTGCAGTTGGGTCAGCAACTAAGCCAGCCCTGTGGTCCTTCACCCAGGGAGAGGCTGTGCCTCTTGGGCACTGCTAGGCCAGCACACAGCAGCCTTGACTGAGCACTTCCCCTTCTCGGGTGGTTTCCTGGATGCCAGGCTGGCTGCTCATGGGGATGGGGACTGGATGGGACAGTGAAGGGAGGCAGGCTCTCCCAGCCCCAGTGACTCTCTAGGCCAAGGGTTGACTTCTCTTTCTGCAGAGACAGCCCTGCTCTGCTCCTCTGCCTAGCTGCCCTGGGACTCATGTCCCAACCCTGTTCAGCATTCATTCTGGGTGATCTGCACATGGCCTTGGTGCCTCCCCGGGTCAGGCTGGTGTCTGGGTGAGCAGGTGCAGTGCTCTCCTCACTGCCTCGGAGTGTCTGGCTTCCCCAGCTGCTCTGACACCCAACTTGGTTCCCAGTCTGTTGGTGCCGGGCAGCCTCCACCAACGCAGACACTGTACCTTAGTGTCCTGGACTCCCTCTGCTCCTGCCCTGCTATGAACCCACGTTCCTGGACCCTCCCTCTGGCAGCCTCACCGGTGAACCTGCTACAGGTCTGCTCTGCCACCCCTGGGCATAGTCCCTCATCCCAAGGCTGTATAGTCATGTGTGGACCCCCAAGGCTGGCCTGTGGCTCCTTGTTGACTGGGGGCTGAAAGGCGGTTTCCAGTCACTCCTTGCCCTGGCCTCCTGCCTAAGGCACTGGGTCTCATGGGCCAGGCATGGTCCTCAGGCCCTTGGCTCTGCCAAGGCTCTGAGACTCCACCCTAGAGAGACCCCGACCCACCCGGCCTGGCCTGTGGCAGTGCCGCAAGTGCCCCCAAGCCCAGCCTGGGTGCTGCCAGGGTGACTGTGAGGGGCAGACAGCCAGGTAGAGAGTGGCGGCTGGGCCTAGAATGTCGGGGTGACCACAGGGCCTGAAGGCATAGTGGCCCTGTCCTGCCCTCTGCCCAACTGGGTCAGAGTGAAACTGGACTCCTAGGCTAGGGTTGGGTGTGCCCAGGATCAGGTCCTCCCAGGGTCGGGTCCTCTGGGACTTGGGCGAGTCACTGCACCTCAGTGTTGGCATGGGCAGAACCTCCCACAAGTAGCACTGAAATCTTTGAAACAGAATAGGAAATGCTCCATGTTTTCTGAGCCCTATTACCATAGACCAGTGCTGTCCTAAGTGTATTCTAGGAGCACATAGTGGCCAGCCCTGTGGCGCAGTCATTTCTGGGGTGAACAGGCTGGGTGCAGTGCTTGAAAATCAAGGCATGGAGTGGAACCCAGTGGGCCATGCCTGGCTCTGACACCCATGAGTCATTCACAAGAGGTCACTTGGTCACTGCTGTCTCACCCCAAATGAAGCACTGGTGGGCAAGACCCCCTGGGCATGTCACCTGCAGGATGTGGCCCCATCTCGACACACCCAGCTCTGGGGATCACTCTTGTTTTTGACAGGCTCTTGCTCTGCTGCCCAGGCTAGAATGTGGTGGTGTGATCACAGCTCACTGCTGCCTCAAAATCCTGGACTCAAGGAATCCTTCTGCCTCAGCCTCCTGAATAACTGGGACTACAGACATGTGGCACCACACCCTGTGAATCTTTTTATTGTAGACAGGGAGTCATTTTCTGTAGCTCTGGCTGGTCTCAAATTCCTGGGCTCAAGCAGTCCTCCCACCTTGGCCTCCCAAAGTGCTGGGATTACAGGGGTGAGCCACTGCACCCAGCCTGTTTGCCCTTTAAACAGAAACAATTGAGCATACAGGCTGACCACTGTCTGTCCCTGGTGTCTGTATGGGGCTGACTTTCCAGCTGGGGCTCATCATTTCCTGTGGGAAGACCTCCTGGGGCCAACATGGCTTGGATTGTCAGGGCACGTGGGTCACTTTGGGGGCAAAGTCCAACAGTTGCAGAGCTGCACAGCAGTGGGGAGGGACAGGGCAGGGGAGGGAGAGGGCCCAGATGGCCCAGCCTGCCCAGGGCTGCACAGTTTCCAGCCTTGCCACAGCTGCAGTGGGACACTTGTCATGGGGGAGGGAGGCTGGGGGTGGCCTCTTGGGCTCTCAGCCAGGAGCTTGTTCTCTCCAGGGCAGACTGGCAGAGCAGCCCCAGGGCCCCTGCAGCCCCAACTGCCCATGCCTGTTCTGGGCTGCCTGAAGCCCAGTGGAGCCTCTGGGCCTCTCCCTCCCATGCTTGGGTGGGCATGCTGGCATTTGGATCCTGGGGAGCTGCTGATAGTGCTGGTCCTGCCTGCGGAGGAGGAGCTGACAGGCTGTTCGGAAATGTCAGGCTGGAGGGTGGCAGCACTGCCCAGCACCCCACCCCCACTCCCACCCCAAGAGGCTGGACATGGGCTGGGGCCCTGGTGATGGAGTCAGATCAGGAGCCAGGAGATGTGGCTGAGCAGGGAGAGCTGGCTGGGGGCTCCTGGGCTGCAGATGATCTGAGGCTGATGGACAAGGGCCTTCTCCTTGCCACTGCAGCTGCGGCCTTGGTGGGCTGGTCGATTCGCAAGAGTGATTGATGGTGCATATGGACCACGGGGTGTTATAGGGAGATTTATTGGTGTCACCTGATTTACCTAGGGACCCCCCTGCTGGTAGCAGCCACCATGCTCCCCAAGAATTAACCATATCATGTCAGAAGGGTGGTGGGTGGCATGATGGATGGACTCTGGCTGTTGGCTCGCTAGGCCCAGCATCCCGAGATGGGCACACTGTGGCCTATGGCAAAAGTGTTGTGGGGTCCCTGGGGGAGCCAAAGGAGGCCTTTGGGAGGGTCTGTGCTCAGAGGTAGACCTGAGAGAGGGGAGACAACATCCCAGGGTGGGTGTGGGGTATGGAACAGAGGGCACGGGGTGACACCAACCTATGGCCCCAGGGAAGGGAGTCAGGTGTGATTGAGGGGCCTGGGTCTGGGGCATCAGGAGAGGCCTGGGTCTGGGGCATCAGGAGAGGCCTGGGTGCTGAACCTGGTCCATCTGTCTTGTCCGTGTGAGCACCAGCCCTTGCAGCACAGCCCTGGCCACATCTCCTGCCCATGCTGTAAAGCTCAGGGCTCTGTGGCCTCCTCTGGGCTCACCTGTAAAGGGTTCCCTCCTAGCTGCTCCCTGACCCTGATGCCATGCAGCCACCATCCCCAGGCCTTGGTCCTCCATGAAGAAGGGCCCTTCTCCACCTGTGGCTCTGAAATAGTTCTCATCGTGGTGCCAGTTTAATGTCAGGAGCAGTGGCTAATCCAGTGGTCATCACTGCACAGACTGTCTTGCCCACCTCTGTCCATGCTCCCTGAAGAGGCCAGGGCTCCATTGCTGGCTGCCATGCAGGGGAGCAGGAGCACAGCCACGGAAGGAGGCTCCTCTGCTATCAGCAGGATGTTGGCTCCTCAGGCCATGCTGGACTGGAGGACAAGGAGAGACAGGGGTGGGAGGGCCCTGGGCTAAATGGATGGAGCAGGCCTCGCACATGGTGTGGCCCTGTGGACAGTGAATGGCCTCTCCTCCCTAGCCCTCATCCCCTGAGCCCTGGTCCTCTTCCCAGCCTCCCCTGGCCCCACACCTCTCCCACTGGCTTCCCCTTCTGGCCTCTTTCTCTCCGCTCCTTGTCTACATCTCTCATTCCCCTGGGCCTTGCTTCATGGAGTTACCAGCCATGTGACAATGTCCACTTTCCCTGCCTCATATCTCCACCCTAGAGTGGAACCTGCCTTTCCTGGCTCTTGGACCACATGAGGTTACGGAAACACGTGGCTGCTGCACCCATGCTGACCTGGCTCATAATGCTTCCTGTGCACCCTGGTCCCATCTGTACTTCAGCTTATCCATCTGTTGCACAGGGCTGAGGGCATCTGCCTTGTGTGTGTGTGTGTGTGTGTGTGTGTGTGTGTGTGTGTGTGTGTGTGTGTGTGTAGAGGCTGGCCCAGTGACCACTGAGGCATTTTGGCTCCCTCAGGTCTGGCCATTCTGTGATGCATGTGGCTGTGTCCCCCATCTGCCCTGTGTGACCCTGGGCACATCAGCCCCTTCCACAAGTCTGGTCTGCAGACAGGCACCCACTGGGCTGGCAGTGCCTAAAGAGTCACAGGCAATGTCCACTCACCTCCCAAGCTGGTCCCAGCTCTGCTCAGACTCAGACTGGAGGATCCCCAGGGCAGTGACTCCAGCTCATAGCCCAGCTGAGTGTGTTTCTGACAACCAGGCATGGCCCCAAGTCCAGAGCCAGAGCCTGACCCTCTGTGCAGGGCCTCTGGGAGGTCCCAGGCCCCAGAGATGGCTCAGGGCTAGTAAGGCAGGGACAGTGGCCATTTGAAGTCCCCAATGGCGTACCTGGGCACAGTGGAGACAGATGGCTCCTGACAGAACACACGCTCCCACCCTGCAGGGCTGGATGCCTTGGATTGGGCGGGGATCAAGGCGTCCAGCAGACACAGAGACCAGGATGGGAAGGGCCAGGAGACCTGGCCCACAGTGGGCTGGGCCTACCTACCCTATCATGGCCAGACCTGTCACTTTTCCACACAGCTTCAGGGCCCCAGGCATTCAGGGGCCCCTCCTGCCTGACCCAGACTTAACTTTTCATTGTTTTTCCTCATTACAAAAGAAACATGTTCAAAAGAACCCCAAAGTCCTCCATGAACCCTACAGTCCCTCACGCACCCCACAGTCCTCCATGAACCCCACAGTTCCCCATGTACCCCACAGTCTCCCATGAGCCCCGCAGTCTCCCATGATCCCATTTCCCCATGCACCCTACAGTCTCCCATGAACCCCATAGTCCCCCATGAACCCCACACTCTGATGAACCCCACAGTCTCCCATGATCCCCACAGTTCACCATGATCCCCACAGTCCCCCATGAATACCACAGTCCCCCTTGAACCTCATAGTCCCCCATGAACCTCATAGTCCCTCATGAATCCCACAGTTTCCCATGATGGTGGTAGATGGGGGAAAAAAGATCAACTGTAAACCTCAAGGAAAACAAAAGGCCATGAAGGAGAAGGAAGGTCACCTACACCACAGCAGGATTGTGAAGATCATTTATGTGACCTGGGTCGGGAAACACTGGCTGTGAATGTAACTTACGGCAGCAAGATGGCCATGCTGGGGAGTGTGCTGGAGAAGATAGAGCTGGAGTAGAAGCTGTGGGAATGTGATGGCAACCACTGGCAAAGCCAGGGAGCAGGCAACAGTGGCTGCCTCCCAGCACTGGGGCAGGAGCAGATTGAGCCTATTCTCCAGACCAGCCTCCGAGGCTGGGTGCAGGTGGTAACCCTGTGCAATATAGCGTTGACTGACTGTTATTGTTATAAAAACAACTGCATATTCAGCACTGAAATCTCAGAAAACAGAGATAAATAAAAAGAAAAGAAAAGAAAGTGTATCTTCCAGAAGGCGGAGACAAATGTGGGTTAGAAGTAGGTATCTCCAAGGTGCAGGAAGAGACAGAGGGATGGTGAGAGCTCAGAGCACCTGGACACACAGCCCCAGGGCAGCTGGCATCTGGCCAGGGAGGATCCCAGCTGATTTGCTGTCCCCTGCTCAGCCAAGGGTGGCTGAGGATGCATATGGGTCTCCCAGGACATGATGGGCTCTTCGTCCCAAAGGCTCTGCAATCTAGACAACTGGAGGGGCAGCTTCTGGCTTAAAAATCCAGCTCTGTGCTTGGGCCTTCCCTGCAGGATGGGCAGCTGCTCTCATCGCCCAGCCTCAGAGTTCCTGCCTGCCCACCCGGCCCAGCCCTCACACTGTGGCGAAACTCCACTCCCAGCTTCCCTTTACCCCTGCCTGCTCCCATCCCCTCCTTGTCACAGATCCGAGCCCCCACTCCAGGCCAGGGTCCCTTGGGAGCAGGGGGTAGGGGTGTGTGGTCAACACCTGGCAGGGGCCACCTGGCACTGGGGTGAGTGAGCAGCCCTGGGCCTCCTTCCTGACCTTGGCTGAGTCTCAGCTGCCATGAGAGCCCCCACTGTGTCCCCAAAACCAAACCGAGGCACTCACACAGCAGCGTGAATAAGTAATTGCTCTTTTATTAACAAGTGATAAATTATTCATATATGATTGTTTGTGCTAACTCTTCCTTATTTAAAATCAATTTGGGATGGAAATTTTTGGTGGCTTCTCACCCATGAGAATGCTAGGCCCAGGTACTGCTGCCTTTTGGAAAGCAAGGTCAGTGTATTTTGGCTACTTCCTAAGGCTAATGCACCACCCCACTGGGCAGGGCCAGTGAAAGGGGGTCAGCTGCCCTCAGGGAGGCCAGGCAGTCCAGCCTCATTGCCTCAACATGTCTGTCTGGGACTCACTCTACCAAGCCCAGGGAACAGAGAGGTCCCCAAGCCCAAGGCCATACAGGGTCATCAGGGGTCACACTGCACTCATCCCCCCATGTAAGTCTCAAATACTTGGCAGCCTGACCTTTCATCCCACAGAGGACACCCCAGGACCCAGCTGGTCTCCTGGCCTGCCCAGACCACCCAACGGTGGCTTCTCAAACCTTCAAAGGCATAAACCATTCTTGTAAAATTGTCCTGATGATTTTACAACAGATCTGCCCCCATCCCTCTTTCTTCCTCCACCAGCCTCACAGGGAAGGGTCCGGGGACTCAGACTGTTCAGGGCAGCCCCCTGGACCAGGCCTCAGCACCTCTTCTGTTAATGTATATTTAAAACCTTGCAACCCACCAGACAGCCAGCCAGCTGGGGCCTCCCTCCCAGGACAGGCCTGCAGGAAGCCCCACCCCACCCTGCCCACTCCTCCACTGGCTGCTTCTCCAACCCCCATCTTGGCTGCAGCAGGCCTGGAGGCCCAGTCATCCCCAGGCCCAGCCACATGGCCCTACTCAAGCACCACCTGTGCCTCTTGGCTAGGTTTTTCATCTGAGAAATGGGAAGGCTGGGTCTGGGTGAGGCATTTCTGTGGGCCCACTCCCAGAATCTCCTGGATGCCCCTCCACCTTCTGCCCACTGCCAGGTTCCATTCCACACCTCGCTGGCCTGCTTAGCAGGCCTTTTTGTCGCTTGAAGCACCCTGGGGTTTAGGCGCCACAGGGGCTGGTGATCCACATACAGGAGGTGCTCCATAAATGTTCATGTGAATGCACTAAATGCTCATTACTATGGGCAAGTGGCAGACTTTGTGCAGCTTGGAGACAGCATTCCCCAGGAAGTCCAGCCCTGGGAGAGAGCCTTGGTCCACAGCCCATGAGGCACTGATGCTCCTAGGGTGGGGGCATGGCTCCAGCACCTAGTGCCAAAGGCACTGTCTCTAAGGAGCTTTACTTCTGTTACAATGTCTGCATCTGCCCCATGTTCACGTTCTGAAGCCTGAACACCCAGTGTGGTGGTATTTGGAAGTGGGGCCTTTGGGAAATGATTAGGGTTAGATAAGGTCACAAGGCTGGGGCCCTCACCATGGCATTAGTGGCCTGGAAGAGAGAGAGAGACCCTGGAAAACATACGCCCTCCTCTCCCCTTCCTTCCCCCATGATGTGAGGGCACAGTGAGAAGGTGGCTATCTGCAAGCCAGGAAGGGAACCCCCACCAGAACCAGCCAGTGCTGGCACCCTGATCTCAGATGTACAGCCTCCAGAACTCTCAGGAAATATGCTTCTGTTGTTTAAGATACCTTGTCTATCGTATTTTGCCATGGCAGCCTGATCAGAGTGATACAACTTCTTTCTTAAAACTTTGGTGTATTTTTCCAGATTTTCTCCAATGAACATGACCTCATAAAACCAAGGGTGTTTTTTGTTTGTCTGTTTGGTCTCATGCTGACACTGGGATAGGTGGAAGTGGGGGTGAGCCTGTCTTCCAGGTGGCAGGGGCCACCTCCATGAGCCCCCATGCCCCAGGGTCCCTGCCTATCGTGACTGGTCCTTCAGGGCAGTCCTGAAAACAGGCCAGGGTTTGGGGTCCTGGCTGTGCCTGGGGAGGTCTCAGGCAGGACCCCCAACCTCTCAGAACTGGTTCCCTCAGCTGGAAATGGAGATAACAAGGCCCACCTCATGGCGGGGGTGGGGGTGGCACATGGCTTATGGTGGGTGCACAGGAAGTGCCTGATCCACCTACCCAGAATGGGGCAGCCTGCACCTGGCCTCTCCCTGGAGGACCTTCTCACATCACCCCCAGAGGGACCACCATCCCCACCCCACAAAGAAGAAAAGCCCAGATCCAAGGCCAAGTTGCAGCTAGGAAGGGCTCTGCTGGCATCCTACCTGGCCCTAAACCCCAGCCTGAAGCCAGCACCACCCAGGGCTCTGCTTCTCCAAGACCATCACCCCTGCTGGCCTTTGCTCAAGGAGCTCTCCCTCTAGAATGCCCTGCCCTGTTCCCAGACACACTCCCTCTGGGGACTTTTCTCCCCCAGGCCCACCCCTGCCACCCCTAGGGAGGCTGGCCCCTTCTCAATCTCTTCCTCATCTGCACCACCATGTTGCCTCAAGTGTCCATCCTCAGACCCAGTGGGGCCACCATGGGGTAATGGCCTATAAACTCCTGCACATGGAGTACGCAGGCAGGGAGGGGCACCAGCTTGGAAAGCATGAGTAACAGGCTGAGTGGGTCTTGACTTCACCCTGGGCCTGGGGTAGCCCCATGCAAGTGGGGATGATGAACACGATGGACCCCCAGGCAGAAAGTGAGCCACAGGGGCTGTGCAGGACTGCTGCCCCTCCCTCTCTGCAATTCACTAGAGAGTAAACTGACTCCCCTGGCCCCCAGGGTCCTCATCAACTTGAGACCTGGAGGCAGTGATGGAGACTGTCCTGCCACATCAAGCTCCCTGTGATCTGGGGGCCAGGGGATCCTGAGTACCCTGCCTCCTGGAGGGCTCTGCCTGCAGGGGACACTAGCGGCACCTTCAAGTGAGGTGGTTGGGGTAGCTTCCTGGAGGAAGTGATACCTCAGCCAGGAAGGGGGAGTGGGGGCAGTACTGACATATGCCAAGACTGGGGTCCAGCATACACTGTTTCTCAGCCAGGAGGGTGGAGGCGCTGAACCACTGGGGTCTCAGGTGTCCAGGTCACCTGCCCCTGGATTCCCTGGCTGTGACAGAGGCCCTGGTGGGCAGGTCAGGGTTGGGGGCAGTCCAGGGCATAGGGGAGGGCTCGCAGGGAGGTTAGTGCCCACCCACCACCCATCATCTGCCTCAGGCCACCCCGGGGGACCAGTCTCCACTCTTGAAGCAAGTGAAGAATGGAGTCCATTAGTGCCATTATCGTCTTGGCTGTGACAGGTCCTTGCGGTGACATCCAGGAGGTATGTAGATGGAATATCTTTATGGGGAGAGTTTTCTTTTTGCCAATTTTTGAATAGGAAGCCAGACACTTGTCACACCTGTCCCTGTGTCAGCCTCTGCCTGACATAAATTGGGGCCAAGGCAGGGATATGAAAGACAGCTTGGATGTGGCCCAGTAGGCAGGGGCCACATGTCAGGATGCAGGAGCACCAGAGCCGTGGGCAGCCTCCCGCTGGGGCTGAGGGGGGCTCATCCCGCCATGCACTTCCACAGCCTCCACCCCTCTCTCCACTCCCCTCTGGACCCACAGGTTCTTCACCCGCCCTCCCCCAAACCAGAGCTACCAACCATCTCACATGGGCAGTAGGCTGTCCTGCAGCCACTTGGCTTGTGCTAGGGGACAGTAGAGCCCCCCAGCCCCCAGGCCAGCAGCTCCACCTCCTCTTTCAGACCTGGGGCCAGTGTAGCTTCGTGAGCACTTAATGCAGGGGGCTCAGAGTCCTCAACCCCACCCCCATTGGCACTCCTAGGGACCTTGTGGGCTTCAGCATGTCTCCCTGGAATCTGGGGGTCTTGGGGGTAGACCATGTCAAGAATCTCAAGGTCCCTGTCACCCAGCACAGGACTGTCTTGGAACTGATGCCAGGAAGAATTTGTTAAGAGAATGAAGGGAGAAGCAAGTGACCCCTGGGGGCCTCCCCTGCATAGAGGACAAGCCCAAGGCCCCCTGGGAGTACATTTCAGTGCTGGAAACTGCACCAAGGATAAGGATGGGAGGGCCCTCCCCTGGGGACACTTGGGGTTCACCTGCCAGGCCACACTTACACCACAGCCCCCCACGGCCCCGGCGGAGGATGTGCCCAGCTGAGGGAACCATGGCAGTCCTGCTGTTGTCTCACTGACCCTGGGGGGGCTCATCTGTAGCCCCGAAGGGAACCCTAAGAAGCCAATCCCTGCTGTGCTCATGGGGTACCACCCCATACAGCTTCATCCCTCGGGAGGCCATGAGGAGACCCTGGGGCTGGGCAGGGTGGTGACCGGCCAGCTCCATGCTCCCTGAAAGGGGGCCTGGATGTCCAGGGAGAGACGGAAGGAAAGCAGGGACTCCAGTGGAGAATGTGTGGGAGGGAACTTGGCTGGGTTCCCCAAAGAAGGGGGCACCAGGGCTGACTCCCAGGTTCCTGGTGGCATGTGTGGAGGCAGTGGGGGCAGGAACTCCAGTGTGGCACATACCACATGACCTTGGGCCAGCTCCTCAGCCCTCTCACCACAGCTGTGCTTCTAGCCATCCAGGCATGGGTGAATGAGTTCCCCAAGTGGGAGGAAGGGGCTTCTGGCATAGGGGCCATGCTCAGAGACAGGTGGCCCACCCTCCCACTGCCCAGTCCTACCATGATCGGAGACAGGTGGCCCACCCTCCCACTGCCCAGTCCCACCCTGCCCTGTCACCACTGAGGACTCTGCCCGAGGACCAGGCAGGGACAAGGCCTCCTCTCCCTCAGCCCCACTGTCACTTGGGCTCCCCTGGCATGAACTATTGTGTCTCTCAGGACATCTTACAAGGACCCTCATGGCAGAAGGACCAATGGGAAGGGGCGGCTCCAGGCAGCAGTCCCCTCTCTGTACCCCCCAGGATTCCGCAGAGGCTCTGGCTCCAGGCAGTACAGCAGGGCACACATGCCCATCCTCATTGGCCACACGGGCCAGCCAGGGTCCACCCTGGATGCCCCCAGGGCAGGACAGGGGCAAAGGCCCTGCTACCCCTCCCTAGAAGGCCCCAAGTCCCCATCACCAGTCTCGATTTCCACAGCTAGTTGAGCCCATGCCATAATGGGTCCCTGGAGCCGGTCCACCAGGAGCCTCCAGCTTGCCCAAATCAAGCTTCCACTATGGCCAGGCCCTGTGGGCAGTAGTTACTCACCACAGCTCCAGTTTCACAATAGCCACATGCAGGCAAAGGAGCTCAGAGGGCAGGTGGCTCCCCTGGAGAAAGAGCGCGACCCTGTGCAGCCATCTGGGCCAACTGATTTGCACCTGACAGCCAGCCTGGAGAGCCACCATCCCTGGGGTCTCCCAGAGCTGACCCAGGGACAGACAGGCACCAGGCACTGCCCAAAAAGGTGCAAAGGCTTCTCCTCACTGGCACCTGGGCCCTCCCTTCCTGCCAGTGTGGCAGCCTCACCCTTCATGGCTTTCTGTACCCTTGAGCTAGACCTGAGATCCTCAGGCAGTGTTGGAGAGGGGAAGGCACAGGTGCCAGGCACCGGGATCTAGGGACAGGGGCTTCCCCAGAGAGGATGGAAAAGAAGGTTCCTATGTGAAACCCTCTAGCCCAGGCCCTGAGAACAAAGGGCCCAAGGCTTTATCTAGGGGCAGCCATGAGGGAGGTTAGGCAGGCAGCATCTGGCTGGAAACATGTCTTAGGGAAGCACTTGAATCCTGGGTGGGGAATGAGATGGCAGGCAGGGAACTGGGGCTGGCCATGGCCACAGGCCAGGGATGGAGGCCAGGTCTGAGGCCACCCTCAGTGAGCAGTAAAGGGAATGGACCTGGAGACGGGGTGCAGGTTTGACACTGATTTTGCCTCTGGGGATGGGTAGAAGGAAGAGGCTGGGACTCTGGGCTTGGATGCTGGGCATGGAGGGTGTGACATCAGCAGACAGGCTGGATGTGGAGGCCCAGGTGTGCAGTGGGGGAAGCTGTGTGTGAGGGAGAGATGCCGAGCTGCTGGGGCACTGGGGAGCCTGAGCCCTTATGCCGATGCACAGACCTGGCACTTGGCAGGGGACAGTCACCATTCCCTGACCTGCCCAGACCTTGGAGGCAGGGCAGAGCTGGTGGCAGGCCAAGCTAGAGCCCTGGAATGATGGGGGGGGCACGTAACTAGGGACTGTGGACTCCCAGCTGGAATCTACCTCCACCTTCCACTTCCGCCCACTGCCTTTTGCTCTTTACTGAGCACCTACTGTGTGCAGGGCCTGCTATAGGCCCTGGGACCACCAAGGACCAGCCCTCTGCAACCCCAGCCCTGCACTCAGCCCCCACCCACTTCCTCCAGAGCCCCACAGCCCACACACTGGGGACTCTAGTTGTTTTCCTACTCCTGAGGGCACCGAACTGGGAACACCTCCTGTGGCCACCAGCCGTGGACTGCAGACGAGACCTAGGGTGACCAGAAAGGATGGAGCTGCCCAAGGTCACACAGCAAGCTGGCACTGCACAAGCTGATCTCATGGCTGCCCAGCCTTGGGGAAGGTAGGACTTCTGGCATGTCCCCAAGCTGGCCTCATCTGAGCCCTGACAGAAGGCAAATAGAGGCAACATCTCAACCAGGTTGTGATAGCCAGGACAAACTGAGGACATGGTGCTGGGGATCCAGGCAAGCAAGGGACAATCCAGAAGGCTCACAGGAGGAAGGGAGTGGCCTGGAGCCCTCCCTGGCCTGAGCCCCTCCTTGACATTCCAGCCTGCCTAGCTCTACCCACTTCCTCAATGGGCCACTCACCCAGCCTCAGCCATGGCCTGACATTTCCCATAACATTTGCTGTAAAGAAATAGAGTCATAAATCCAAAGGTTAAATCTGCACATCACCTTAAACTGCTGGGAGAAGCAGTGGTCCCTCCACCCACTGGGTGCCCCATGGGTGCAGGTGTTGTGTGGCAGGTCCCATCCATCCTGGGGCCCTCGTTGGGTGCCCACAGGTTTCCTCCTCTGGTCCTCCAAGGCACCTCAACCACTGTTTCCCAAAACGGGTTCCTGGGCACACCAGGCCCTGAGGTGCCTCAGAGAAGGTGCTGCCCCCGCCAAAACAGGGAGCAAGGTGCCCTGTGGGAAAGGAGTGCCACTAGCACCATTTAATCCAGCAGGTCCCACATTTGACCATAAAGCTTTTATGTGAAACCCACCAACTTTAAAAGAACTTCAACTCCGTGGACCATGACCAGTAACAGACAGCTAAGAATGCCAGGGTGCCGATTGGAGAGCCAGGTGGCACCCGGGGGCCCAGGGCAGGCTGCTCTGAGTGAGGCTGTGCCTCACACCCACTCCCAGATCAGCCCAGCTCCATGTGCCAGGGCCCTGAATGGGGCTCACCGCCTTCCAGGCCTGTGTGGACCTACATGGAGATGCTGGCCTGTGCCCACTCAGCCCTTCCTAAAGCCACTCTCGAGATGTGCCAACACCCCTGCCTTTCTGCTCCACCTCCTGGGTCTGGCTGCCATGGGCCACCTCCATCAGACAGCACACAGCTGCGGGACAGTGCCAGCATCACCCCGTGCCCCGCTGCTCTGCAGAAGAGGCCCTACAGGCAAAAGCGGGCAAGACCAGAGGCTGTGTGAAAGAGGCAGGGAGAGGCTGCCCCAAGGCACCACTGCACAAATGGCCATCCAGAGAGCTGACAGCCGGAAACAGGCTGTACTCACTCACCATCGCCCACCCAGCTGGCCCACAGTTGTCAAAGGCCTCAGTGGGCTAGGAATGGGAGGATCTGGCCCTGCCGCTGAGTCCCCTGAAATCAGCCCAAGCATTAGGGGAGGGTCATGTGGCCAGCCCCCGGACCTGGAGGATGCCAGCTGAGGACATGGTAGGGAAGTTTGTGCAGAACTGCATCTCTGGGTGCCCAGCTCCATGGCTGCAGGCAGTGCAGGAGGCCAGTGCAGGTTTGGATAAATAAATGATGGTGCATTCTCAGGAAGGGATTCCACACACACCAGTAAACCCACGATGCACAAGAATAGTTCTCGATGTGCAAACTGTTTAAAATACAGTGATAAAAGAAGAAACGGCAGCACAGAACCTGGTGAGGTGGGACCCAGCTGGGCCCCAGGAACAGTGCAGGGAGATTTGCAGGGTGGGACAGCATGGCCACCACTCTGGTTGGCCTTCCCCATGCCACTCTCTGACCTCCTCTCCTTTAAAGCATTTAATCCTAGAGATACATGACGCCAAGGATCATACCCCTTGATTTGCCTGGGTCAGATGAGAATCTGACAGGCCAGAAATGAATGAATGAACAATGAGAAAGTGAATGGATGGTTGGGGCAAATGCATCATCAGGGATTTGGCTTTGAGGAGGGTGCCTGTCACCTTTGCCTGGGTGCAGCCAGGCAGCAGAGCAGGGCCATTGAGGGGTACAGAGAGGGCCCAGAGAGGGCATCTGCATAGCTGCAGAAGCAGGGGGTGGCCAGGCCAACTCCTGCAGACCCCGAGGCCCATGCCCTGGGTTGCTGCAGAGGGTCAGGCAGGCCACTGTGGGGGTCAGAGGTCAGGGATCATCAGAATGGGGGCAGGATAGCATGAACCTCCTTCATCGGACAGTAGCCAAGTGTCAAGAGCCATCACTAACCCTGTGCTAGGGCCAGGCGGGGCGCCTGGCTCACACACATTTGCTCATTTCCACGTCATCCTGGAACTCCCTCTGTGCTTCCTGCTCTTGACCCCTTTCCCATGTGCAAAGACTGAGGCTCCCAGGGAGAGGTTCTCAGCCACAGGCCCAGGACAGCAGGAGGGCTCCTCTGCCTCCTGCCAGTCCTGGCCTCACCAGCTGGACCCTCCTGGTGCTGCACCGGCTGCACATGGTCATCTGTGCCACAAAGCATGAATTCAAGGCCAGGGCAAGAAAAGGAGGGACAGTGCTGGGCAGCTGCACTGTCCCTGGGCAGAGGGAGGGGGCAGGCACCGTCCCACATGCCCTGGCCCTCACAGCCTGCCTGTTACTCACAGCAACAGCAAACAAATCCCAGCCCCTCCACATGCTGTGGGCCAGGCCCCAGCCTCCGAGGACAGCAGGACCTACCCCTACCTTCAATGGCCCCAGCCCCTGTGGGGATGTCCTCCATAGACCCTTCACAAGCCCTCTGGCTTTTGGAGACCCACTGGGCCAGGCTGCCCTCCCTCAGCTTTGCTCCTGCTCACTTCATGCAAACCTACATTTCTGCCAGTCCCAGTGGAAAGACCCTGGCACAGGAAAACTGAGGTTCAGGGGTTCCATAGCTCCCCCAGGTGAGGAACAGGGGGAGGACAGGGAGGGAGTGATGGCACTCTGGGGGTGTCGCCCAAGCTGGGCAGCATCCTTGCCCTGTCCCCCCTCCACCCACCTGTGGCCTGAGTTGCCTGACCAGGGATTTTTATTGTCCCTTCTGCTAATGGATGGGCTGAGGGGCCCACCTGGCAGTGCAAAGGTCCCAGGACTCTGCTGTGAGGGATTGTGGGAAGGTGTTCTGGGCATTCTGAGGGCAGAAGCACTGGACTCAGAACTCCACAGGGAAAGTTAGGCCAGCTCCACCCGGCCTCAGCCTGGAAGTGCCCCGATAATCCCTGACATGGACCCATGTGGCAAGTGAGGATGACTGAGGCAGAGGTCACACTGCCAGCACGTGGCTGAGCCGGGACCCAAATCCAGGCCACGATTCTGCCATGGCAGGTCCTGCACGTGCCCCTCTGCCAGGTGGGGTCAAGGTGCTGATGGCCACCCATTACCACCCCTGGCATGGGAGCTTGCTTCCTCCTCGCCTCAATGGAACAGAATGGGAAATAGTACTCCCTTTATAGATGGGAAGACTGAGGCTTAGAAAAAGAGACTGCCTCCCCCTGCTCCAGGCACCCCTCTGCTGGTTTCACACTCACACAACCTACAAGGATGACCTGCTGGTCCCCGCTCTACAGATGAGCCACTAGTAGTGGTCAGGGGAGCAGGAGTTGTGGCTGGCCACTCCAAGCCCCAACCCAGGGCCCCTGCCACAGTGCTAGTGGTCCACCCTTGATCATCATTGCTGCATGGCATCCATCTGCTCAGCACTCTACACAACACCGGAGGCAGGGGAGCCCATTACAGAACCCCTTGCCAAGAAGGTCCTCACCATGGAGAAACTGAGGCACTGGAGGCAGGGCTTCTCTGCAGTCACACTGGGTCATGTGCTGCAGTCAGTCAAGCTGCAGTGGCCACCAAGCATGCCCAGAGTCTGGCCTGTTGGCCACAGTGTTGACTTCATGGCTTGAAATGGGTCTTCCCTGCCCAGGCAGTTTCCAGCCCTCCATTGCCTATCACTGCCTCAGCCCTGGTGGGTGGGGAGTGACTGGGAGACCCTGCCCCTCACACCCTGGGCTGCGGGCATCCATTGAGCCCCCAACACAAGTTCCAGGGCCTCTGCTCCAGATTATGCCACAACCCACCTAGGCACCCAAGGGGTACCCATAGCCCAGAGGCAAAGAGACACATGCCTATGTGCCCCAGGCACACATGATCACGTGCACAGACACATGTGCAGATACATACCAAGTTACACACATGCGCACACACACACCGAGGGGGAGACCCCCAGGACACAGAGGCAGGCAGGTGGGCCTGGCCTCCCCACTCAACATGTGGGTGCAGGAGTGGATCTTGCAAAATGGGCCCAAGCATGTGCCACCCGTGGAGACCACAGCAGGGATGCCATGTGCATGCATGTTTGGCCATGGGCATGCAAGCGAGGGCAAGGACACAGATATGCACCCTCAGAGTCCGTGTGTGAACCCAGTGTTTGTGCATTTGCACACTGGAGTGGCGTTGGTATGCATGTGCACCAGCGGTGTGCAAGTGTGCAGTCTGTGTAGACACATGCACGTGTAAGGAAATGAATGTGCAGCCTGCAGCACCATGGACATTAGCAGGGCAGACTGGCTGCACACCTGGGGAGAACCCTCCAGGCAGGGCATGCTCAACTCACATGGAGCCCACCCTCCCTTGCCCCCACTGCGGGACCTCACACTCGGTGGGGCAGGGGGAGGAGTCCCACGAGGACTGCCAGGGAGGGGTTGCTTATTGTGCCACCACCCTTGACTCCCCAGCCAAGCCTCTCAATGTCCCTCAGGCTGCGGATGGCAGGATAGCTGCCTCCTCTCACCGCCTGCCCTGGTGGAAGCGCTGGGACAACCCTGTACCCCTGCCCTCTACTGCCGCCAACGCCCCCATTCATCCCACTGCCACGTGACCTCAGAGAAACTGGAGGTCCTGAGCCCTGAGCCCAGTCCCCGAGGCAGGGACGGAAGTGGCCGACACCCCCACCCACCCTCGGTACCCCTATTTCTGCAAAACAAAACAAAACAAAACAAAACAACAAAACAGAAAACCGTTCGTTAACCCCTTCGTGGCCGGGGCGCTCCGAGGCTGGAACCCGCTCTTCCAGCCCACCTGGGACCTGGCCCAACGGCGGGGATGCGGGACCGCCACCTCCGGTCCCACCGACACCTTCAACTTTCCCGGGAAGCAGCAACTTTTCCTGCTGCCTCCGGCTCCGCCCTCCCGGGGCCGGGGCGCCCGCCGCCCCAGGCTGGCGCCGCACTTCGGTGGCCCTCCAGGCCGCCCTGCGACGCTTCCCCGCCTCGGCAGCCCGGGACGGGCCCTGCAGCTCCGGGAAGGGGGTGAGCCGTCCCCTTCCGCGTCCCCCGCCGGCCGGGCTCCAGTGCCGGGCAGACACTAACCTCGGGTGGAGGCCCTCTTCATCTTACCGGTCGGGCGGGCCGCGTCGGGGACGGTAAGTCGCTTCGGGGCGGGCGCCTGTCTCCCCGTGGCTGGTTCCGCATCCAGACGCCGCCGCTTCGGCCTGGCCCCGGGACAGGACTCAGCGGGACGAGACTCAGCGTGCTCTGCTCCGCCGACTCGTGCTGGGCTTGCGCCAGAGGCGCTCACGGCGCGCAGGGCGTGGGCGGCGGCGGCGCGGACTGGCGGGGCACTCGCGGCTCGGGGCCGAGAGGATGAATGTTTTATGAGATCAGGTGGTTTGACCCGCGTGGAATCCGCCCGGTCCCTCAGCAGGCCGGAGCGGGGTTGGGGCGGGCCGGGGCTGGGCCTCGCGGCAGGGCCTCGCGGCGGGTGGGGCTCTCACCCGGGCGCGGGCGCGGGCGGCGCGGCAGACCCGGGCAAGCAGGCCAGGCTACAGGAGGCTCTCAGCCCTCCGGGTGCTCCCGGCTCGGGGCGGCCCCAGGCAAAGGCGGCGTATTCCTGAAGAGGCAGCGGCCCCTGCAGGCGGCGGAGGGTTTGGCGGCCCGGGCCGGAGCTGGCCAAGGGCGCAGGCCCGAGGGTGTGGCGCCTAGGTTGGCCGGGTCCCCAAGCAGGCAAGGGCTATGTCCTGAGGCCTGGGGATGGCCTCTGCCTGATCCAGCCCCTTCTGGCCTCACGAAACCCATTAGTCCTCCACCCCCTGCACAGAAGCTCTTTACTGGAGCTTGCTTGCCCCCATTTCCCAGTGAGAAACAGGCTCAAGGCTTAAAAGAGTACTGGGGGCCCTCTTTGGCCTTTGTGGCTCTCTCTGCACCATCCCAGGGAGGGGACCCAGGCCTGATGTTACCCGTAACCCTGCAGGTGTCCCCCACCTCTTCCCACCTGCGGTATGGGGGCTCCAAACCCAGAAGTTGCTCTCTGAGGCCGCCTGCTTAGTATCCCCCCACCCCTATCAAGCCAGCCCCTGCCAGGCGGCCATGGAACCAGAGAACCCAGTGAACCCCTGCACGCACACAGGGGTGCAGGTGTCCCTTCTCTGTCTCCTGCTCGGAGCACCCACCGGGCCTCACTGATGAGATCATAAGTGCATCCCAGGGTCTTCAGACAACTGTCAGGCTGCCCCTGCACCTGGAGGAACACTGGAAGTCAGCTTAGCCGGGCTGGATCCTCCCCAAGCCCACCCTGCATGAAAGGAACTTGCAGATGAAGGTCTTGCAGGCCAACCTGGTGTCAGTCTGTAGGACCCTGACTCAAGGACAGAGTGGGCCAGCATGAGGCCTTGATGACCCCCCTCAGAGCCTAGGTCCACAGATATGAAGCAGCAAGACCTGGTGACTGGAAGCCCTGTGCTCTCTGCCTGCCCCTGGCCCCCTGGCCGTGCAGGTGGCCCTGAAGGAGATGAGCAGGGCCCAGGGCTGCTGGCCGGCCTGCCTTGTCCAGAGGAAGTGAGGACCTCCCAAAGCCCCAGTGCTGCCTTCTGAGCCCAGTGGCAGGCAGCTTCTCAGGGGGGAGCCTAGCTGGGTGGCACTCTCCCTGGTGTGGAGGCTGCACTGCCCACACGCCTCTGGCTGCTGCTCTGTGGCCATCATGACACCTTGGCCTGCTTTATCCCTATCACCTTTGTCCCAGCCTAGGCTTTCTAGGGCATTGTGGAGTGCATGCCATTCCCAGCCACACAGAAGGTGAGATGGGGCCCAGACACCCCCAGCCACTCTGCCCCTTGGCCTCCTGAAGGGGTGGGCTGTGCACACCCTGCCACCTCTCCAGGGGCTGCTGGCTGCCGAGTGCCACCGGCTCAGCCCCTGCGGTGGCTCAGTAGGTCCTCCCACAAACACATCAAGATGTTCTCACCATTGCACAGATGGGGAACCTCAAGCAAAGCTCACAGAGCCAGTGGGAGGCTGAGACCTGACCCCCAAACAAGCATTCTTCCTCTAAGGTCCCTGCACACAGCAGCCCCCAGAATAGGAGCTGAGCTCTCACCACAGGGATGTATCAGACCCTCAGAGGAGTCATGTGGCACTGGCCATCAGTCTGAGGACAGCGCTGGGGTGGACAAGGCTTCACTCTCAGGCTGCTCTGTGCTTGCAGAGACGCCTTGAGAGGACACTTCTATGCTTATTGCGCAGGCATCGCTTCAATTATCAGGGACCCAGAGTGGCCCACCACAGCTGAAGATTGTGACCACACCCCTCTCTCATAGGTTTAAAACCCCTCCCACCCCTCTTGCAGCAGCTGAAGTGACCCTTCAGGGGCATGGGATGGGCATGGGAGGAAATGGGAGCCAGGGCTGCCTTGGAGGCTTCTGGCACCAGAACCATCTCCAGTCACCAAACTTGGCTGTTTCCGGTCACTCTGGGCTGGGACTTAGGCCTCTACCTCCTCACAGGTCTGTGCCGTAGGAGCAGGGCTGGGGGAGGGCTGGTTTCTTGTGTCCAACACCTTGGTCAACACCTTGGCTAGCGCCCTCCCCTCTGGAAGCTCAGCCCACTCCTGGGTGCTGGGCTGGGATGGCTAGGTGCCAGAGCTGATAGGGAGTTATGGGGGTGCAAAGGCAGAGTTGAGCAGGTCTAGGCAACTGGTCAGTCTGCTGCCAGCAAGGCACAGCCCGCTTCTCAGGCTGGGCATGGAGGAGGGTTTGGTAAGGCACATTTTTCAGGTGTAGCCAGGTGGGGGCAGCATGGAGAATGGTGCACTCTCTGGGCAGGTGACGGTGGAGCCATCAACCCTCAGGGCCCAATGGGTAAGGAACGGAGGAGAGCTGATGCCTGGTGAGGGGCTAGTGGGGAGGGCTTGACAGGGGCTGAAGCCCCTGGTCAAGGGGAACAGCCAGTTCTATTGAGTGGCCTCGTGGGAGGAGCCAGGGACCCTGTGGGCAGAGCCTGGCCATCTGCTGCCCAGAGTCTACAGCAACCAGTTCCTAGGAGGCCCCAGCAGGGGTGTTGGGAGGACAGGTCATTTGTGCCCAGCTGGTTGGAGCTCCCAGGCTTTCTGGATACATGGCCCTGGGGATCAGGAATGAACTGGAGACTGCAGACAGCTGTGACCTCAGGGACAGGCAGACCTGTCACACCCTGCCTGGGCTGGGCCACACAGGCATCTATCTGAATTCCTCCCTACCCCATACCCACCATGTAGGGCACATCCTTTGCTAGCTTGCCCAGCCCACCCACCCCCTCCAGTGAGGCCAGGGGCTGCCTTACCTCCCACCCCCACCCCTAACCTGGGCTCAGCCTCCACGACCAGTGTGCCAGTCATAAGGGCCCTGCCCACTGTGTGACCTTGGCCCAGCCACATGTCCTCTCTGAGCTTGGCACAGCATGTCTAATGCCTAAGACAGATGCTAATGCCTCTGGGCATGGTCAGCTGGTCACTATCCCTCCTTTCTTCACTACTCCTGTCCCCTGAGAAGATCAGGCAGGGTTTTTACTCAAAACTCCTGGCCTGCCCATAGAAGGCAACTTGAGGTGAGGGGACCTTTCGAGGTGGCCAGTCCTGGGCTGACAGGGACACTGTTCAGCCTCCTTGGAAGGTCCCTGCTTCCCAGGGTTTGGGGAGGCTCATCTCCCACCTGGAGAGACAGGTGTGCCATGGCTTTGCTTGGCATGACTGTGTGGTGCCCACAGACATCCAGGGCCTTGGTGCCTCCTGGGGAGGGATGGGGCAGCAAGCAAGCTGGGTCTTCGCTCCACACATGCCAGGCCACTCTAGGCCAGCACAAGGAGAGACCAGGAAGAAGGCTCGAAGGTCATGCAGCAAGCACATACCTGCCACCCAAGAGTGCCAAAGTGACTGACCCTTCCCTGCACTCTGAGTGGGTGGCTGGGGATGTGGTCCTGGTGCCAGGGAGCTGAGGGGCGCCGGCCTGCCATCTGCTCTCACCACGAAGGGAAGCTGCATGCCCAAGACCTGAGAGGACTCTGTGCCAGGCCTGCTGAGTGAGTCATCCCATTCAATCATGCAGTGTAGACACTACTACCACCACCCATTTTCCAGACGGGAAAAGGTCTGAGGAGCTTAGGGGGACCCACATATTGGCAGCCCCTCTCAGCCTTCTCTTTGCCCACAGCCTCTGCTTCCTCCAGAAGCATCTCACCATTCCCAACTCCTGGGGCTGCAGAGGGTGTCCTGGCCTTCCCCCATCAGCTCTGCACCCGGAGGGCTCCCATCTCTCGGAGTCCCTCTGCCCAACTTTGGTGCATATTAAGCCATAATTAATCTGCTTCCTCATCTCTTATTCATCAAAGCCACACGCAGCAGCAAGGGGGGGCTGGTGCATGAAGGGACCCACAGCCAAAACCCTGGCAGTGGCCCCAAGAATCCCACTGTGACTGCCCATCTCCAAATGCCTCTGACCTCTGCATTAGCAAGGGCGTCCTCCCACAGAATGTCATCCTGGATTGTGCAGCACTGGGCATATCCACTGATGGGCCCTGTGCACTTCCCACTTCTCAGAGGGTACTGGGGACCATCAGTGGGGCATGTGCATTGCACAATGATGGCCCTTACCTCTGCCTCACCCACCCCTGGACTGGATCCCTGGTGGCCCATCTCCAGGATGGGAGGCTGAAAGGAGATGAAAGGAGACTTGGCCAAGTGGGACATCCAGGGCTGGCACCTGGACCCTTGGTCCACCACTCCTCATGGTGCCCAGAGGAAGGGGTAAGTCCCCAGGGCTCCTGGACCTTGAGATGAATTTGGGCCACTTGTGTTCACCAACAGGTGGGCTCAGGCTCTTCTCTCAGTGGGCACAACCGAGTTGGTGGCCTCTCCTTGGGGAGGCTGACTGGGTGGGGCTGGGAAGGAGTAGGAGGCTTCTGGTCCCTGAAGGCCCAAATCTGGTGCAGTGGCAGAGATCCGGAAGGCGAGGGTTCCTGGGCTCTGCCCAAGGCATCGGCTGTGGCTTCATGCTCCTCCCTCGTCCCTGCAGGGAGTGTGGATCCCTCTAGAGCCACCCACCTGGCAATGACAGCTAAATTGGGAGCTGCTGTTCACACCAGGAGCCCAGGGGGCAGTCAAAACCAGGTCTGGGGGAGAAGAGCACCCTTTGAAGGCACACGTGGACTCCCAGTGGGGCAGGGAAGGCATGGTGATAGCTGTCAGCAGGAGTGGACAGGAGTGGAAGGCAGGGTGGACTGCGAGACCCATCTTGGGGCCACAATGAGATTGCCCCTGGGATGCCTCAGCTGGTTGGTGCCCAGTCTTGCTCTTGCAGGAGCTCCTGGCACCCCTCTCTAGGCCACCACTATCCATGCCGCATGGAAGTTTGTTCTGTTTCCAAGATGGAGAGGCTGAAGGCTTGCCACAGGGTGTTCTGCCAAGGATGCAGAAGGGCCAGCCTGACTCTGAGCTCTGTGGTCCCATCCTCCACATCCTCCCTCACTGCCTTTATCTGCTCACTTCCTCAGTCATTCACCACTCAACAAACACTCTGAGAGTCAGGCTGTGACACCCTGTGTACCTCTGCTGGACTCCCTTTCTGCATATCCCCACTGCGTACAGGTGGGGAAACAGAGTGTCAGGGAGGCAGGCCTTTGGCTGAGTCCCCCAGCCAGTGATTCCAGGATAAAGGGCATATCCATGCCATGTGGTCACTTGAGGCCCACAGGGATAACTGGGAAGACCCCACCTGGCACTTACCTGGCACCCCACACTCTGCCAGGGTGACTTAGACCAAGACATTGGGGATCTGCCCCCAGCCAGTAGCTGTGCCTCTGAGATCCATGGAACAGGGGTCTGTGCAAGGTGGGGCCAGCAGAGCCTGTGCCCCTGCCCAAGCTGGTCCTGATGGGGCCTTTCCTGACCCCTTCCCAGGCTCTTGGGTGCAGAGCAGGGTGGGGCCAGTCCTGGCCTTGCAGTGAGATGGGGCCTCTGTAGACAGTCCTGGAGGCAGGGCCTGGGGCTGGGACTCGCTAGCACAGGTCCTGAGTTTTCTCCTGTGTCCAACAGGCCTTGTCACCTGCAAGAGAGATGGAGGGGCACATGGGTGGTGCCCAGTGTGAGGAGGGGGCTCTGAGGAGGCTGCAGCAGCCAGCAGGCCTCTGAGATTGGGGTATTTTTAGCCAGGATTCCTCCTGATGGTCCAGGCTGGCCGGGGTCTGCTGCCGGCCTTGGAGGTGTTTCTAGCCTGCATCAGGACATCTGGGGCTTGTTGGCCCCACCCATCTTCTGCTGCGTACCCCCATCCCACTGCCCATCCAGCCAGGTGAGGGGCTCCCAGGAGACTGGCCATGGTGGGAGCCTAGCCCGAGGCCCTGGGGGTGCCACTGAGAACAGGCCACATGGATTGCTGGGGCTGCCTGGGTCCTGGATCTCTGGCTCCCAGCCATCTAAGGGGCAGGTTTCTGGATCCATGCCTAGGCTTGGGGTTCTGAGCTGAGCATTTTCAGTCCACTGCCTGCCGGAGCAGATGGCTTAGTGGAGTGGCCACAGCTTGGCTCCCTCCTGGACACTCCTGCCTGCCCGGTGCCACCTATGTGCTCTGGTCTTCAGGCCTCTCTGGCTGGCTCTGCCAAGGTGCATGTGTGCAGGGCCTGCAGGACTCTGTGGCTCAGCCAGGACCACCTCCCTTCCCATGGGCAAGGGAAGACATCCAGAAAGAGGGTCCTCTGCCTTCACCACTCCCTTGGGACACCCCTTCTCCCCAGAGTCTCACATGGAAAGAGTCTAGCACTCAGTGTCATGCCTGCGCACTGCACCAGCAGGACTGGCTGAGTCCCAAGGAGCCAGGCCCAGGGGCACAGGCCAATGGGATGGAACCCAGATGAAAGCCCAGTGCTGGGACCTTTGGCCCATTCTCTGGCCTGGCTGATGCCTGACTACTTGTTCCTTGAATGAATCAGGAGGCCCATCCAGAGCAATTCTGAAGTTCTCATGAAAGAATTAGTGTACAAAGACAGACAGGCCATTTCACATCCTGAAACACCTTATATTCTAAGACCATGCTAATTAACATAGACCCTGGATAGTCACATGACAGGAGTCCAGAAAGAGGCTCAAATGCAAATAAGAGAAGATGCAAATAAGAGAAATGCAAATCCAAGAAGAGAGATGGAATATTCAATAAGTAATCCCACATATACAATCAACACTTGGCCTTGAGACAATGGAATTGATATATGGAGGAAAGATTTGGATTCCTACTTCACTCCTTGACACTAATACAAGTTCCAAGTGGAACTAAGATTTCAAAAGTAAAGGTGAAACCATAAAACTCCTAGAAGAAAGCATGGAATGCAAAAAAATAAAAATCTATAATCTGAGTCATTCTAAGAATTATACAAAACCCAGAAGCCATGAAACAAAATATGGGGTATTCATCCTCATGAAAATAAAAGGCAGATACATGGAGAGAAGAAACCACCACAAAATGATAACCAACAAAGTATAAAAATATCAGCAACTCATTTCACAAAGGGCTGTTTTTGGTTCTCAATACAAATCAGTAAGAAAAAGAGCAACAGCCCAAGAAAAAAATGGGCAGACATGAAAGGAACCTGTCACACCCTGTGACCTTCACTCAGAATGAGAAACATACAGATCTAAGCTACAGTGAGATGCCGCCCCTCACCCACAGGGATGGCAGCCGTCAGCAGGGTGGGGATTCCCTATGGGGGCTGCTTAGGGACTCCCGCAGGTCTGGCTGTTGAAGGGCAGGGAAGCCTGCAGGTCTGGTGGGGCTGGAGTGAAGCACTCACAGATATGTCCAGTGGGGCTAAGGAAGGAGACCACCTGCAGGTACAGCTCAGGGGTATCAGGCCGGTGGAGATGGGATGGAAGAAGATACCCATGCAAAACAGGAAATATATATATTTTAAAATAAAACAGGCTGGGTGTACTTACTTGCACCTGTGATCTCAGCATTTTGGGAGGCAGAGTGGGGAGAATCCCTTGAGGCCAGAAGTTCGGGACTAGCCCAGTGAACATAGTGAGTCCCAGGCTTTACCGAAATAAAATTAAAAATTATCTGGATGCTGTGGTGCACATCTGTAGTCTCAGCTACTTGGGAGGCTGAGGTGGGAGGATCACGTTAGCCCAGGAGTCAAGGCTGCAGTGAGCCATGATTGTGCCACTGCACTTCAGCCTGGGCAACAGAGCAAGACCCTCTAGAAAAATAATAAAATAAAATAATAAGATATAAAATGAAATAAAACAAGAAACAGCTGACGTCCATCCTCTCCTCGCCACCAGCAACATGGCCGTGGGCCGAGCTCTCACGGCTGTCCCACTGTGAGTCTCCAAGCGCCCCGATGCCTGCTCACCTTTCTTGTCTTCATTAGCGCCCTGGTAGCAGAGACCTGCTTAACTTGTCTCCTGTCTTGGCACCGCAGAGGCCCTGCTTGGCCACAGCCCATCACCCTAGGCCTCCACTGTCAGGCGTGGTCCTGGTGGTCCTGGGGACTCCAGTTGTCTCCCTCACCATCACAGGCCACTAGCAAGTCTCAAGCCTCCCACAGGAATGGCTCTGGGCAGTTTCCCAGCCTCAATTTCCCTGATGGTGAAATGGGGTGAGATCTACTTCCCAGTAGGGAGAATCCAAGGGAATGGAGAGTGTGGGAGGAAGAGGACTTGAGGAAAGGAGCATCCCTGGGGGGTCCCAGAGCAGCCTGGGGCCTGACAGGACTGAGTTTGCAGGGCCTGGGGACATTCACTTGGGAGGTGCTGAGACGCCAGTTGGCTGGCGAAGTGAGGAGTGATCCAGGATGGCTGACCGGAGGAGGGGCTGATTTTTGGTACCTGAGTGCCAAGGTGGGCTTCCATGTCTGCAGGAACAGAGCCACCCTGCTGCCTCCCAGGATGGGTGCTGGACAGGCCTAAGCTCCAGGATCACAGGAAGCAAGAGCCACCATCACCAAATAAGAGCAAGTGTGCCTCCCCTGCTAGCAATCTGTCCAGTCCAGCCCCTGCCCAGCTATCTGGGGAAAAAATCCACCTTTTTGGTGGAGGCTGATCTGGGAGCAGGAAGAGATGGAGGGGGTGGAAATCAAGGGAGTGAGAGCTGAAAGATGAGAGGTTTGGGTGAGAGGTATGGGTGTGAATTGGGGGTGAGAAGTGGGAGGTGAGAGCTGCAGGTAAGAGGTAGGGGTGTGAATTGAGGGTGAAAAGTGTGAGGTGGGAGCTGCAGGTAAGAGGTAGGGGTGTGAATTGAGGGTGAGAAGTGGGAGGTGAGAGCTGCAGGTAAGAAGTAGGGGTGTGAATTGGGGGTGAGAAGTGGGAGGTGAGAGCTGCAAGTAAGAGGTAGGGGTGAGAGGTAGGTGTGAGAAGTGGAAGTGGTAAGTCATGGTAATAGTTTGTGGGGCGAGAAGTGGAGGGTGAGAATTGGGTGAGAGTTGGGGTGTCACCTCCCAAACCCTCTCGCCTAGAGATCAAGAAGGCCCTCCTGTGGCCCCTGGAGGAGGGGGCCTTTGCCCCACCCCACCCCCACTGGCATCTTGGGCAGGGAGACTTTGAGGTAGGGGGCTCAGCTCCCCATAGGGCTGTCCAGCCCTGGAACACCTGGCCACAGCTACACAGTGGGACAAGGCCTCTGTTGCCTGCCTGTTGGGGGCCGCATGGTGTGGAGGAGCCTGCAGCCCTGGCCTTCATCACAGAGGAGGAATCCAAGGCCCAGGAGGGTGTCTCTGGCACCAACACATGAGACCCCTTGAAAACTCCTGAGTTCTTGTGGGGCTGGGATGAACATCTCGGGGAGGCAGCAGTGAGTGGACCACCTGGCCAAACACACTCCTGTGTCACCTTGGTTCTGGCCATTTCCGTGACCAAAATCAGATCCTGGAATGGAAAAAGGACATCAGGTAAGAATGAAGGAAACATGAATGCTCCATGGACAGTAGCTGAAAATAGCTGCCATGATCCCTTCCCTGCCGGGCCGGGCCAGTATCATTGGCTCAGCTACTCTAACCTACCAATGCGAGATGCTAACAACTGTGACACTGGGTGTGTGGTGGAGGAGTCTCTCTTTACTCTGTTCTCAAATTTCCAGCAAAAATAAAACTGTTTTAAAGTTAAAAACTTTATTTTTTAAAAAGTCGGGCTTGTTAGCAAAAATCTGGGATAGACAGAATGCAGCAGTGGGAGGCAGCCCACCCCCTGCTCAGGGCACACCGGCAGCAACCCCTCTCAGGGACATGGCCAGACTGGGCCACTCTGAAGAGCTCTTCCTGGTGTGGAGAGGGGCGAGGCTGGTGGGTTTATTCCACATGTCGGTCTTGCTGCAGGGTGTGGCAGTGGAGTCTGAGTCAGGCTAACTCTTACCCTGCCAATGATGCCCCTGCACTCAGGATCCAGCCCTGGTCCCCTTGCCCTGTAGGCTGGAGGTGACCCTGTGTGCAGACAGCAGATGGAGGGGCATGTTCCATTGCTCTCTGGAGGTCAGGGGCAGCAGCCTCAGCCCTGGCCAGCCCTCTCCCTTGTGGCTGTGGCTGGGTCTCCTGGTCTCTGGCCTTCTTTCCATTGCACTCTGTAGAAAACAGTATGGTGAGGCATGCTTGGCCTGAAAACCAGACAGGCCAGCATCCAAACCCTGAACTGTCACCTGAAGTAGTCCTGGCTGAGTGGCATTGATGCTCTAGGCCAAGGGCCCCCTTGACAGAATAGCCATCATCTAGCTCTGCTGCAGGGCAGGGGAGGTGGCAGTGTGGGCCCCAGCCCTCCGCCAAAGCACGGGCCAAGGGGGGGCTCTGCCTGGTGCATGGGGTTTCCTCTATGGGGCAGGGCTCCCAAATTAGCCCTGACATCTGGGAGAGCAGGCAGGGCCCAGTTCTGTCAATCACCTGCCTTGTGCCTGGGATATTTCAGTCAGTCCCAGTCTCCCCTCAAGTCCTGGGGTGGGGCAGGCCTGCTGGAAACCCAAGAGGCAGAGAAGAGCACCAAGCCCCTGAGGGACAGGGCCCCAAGCCTGGGAGGCAAGGATGCAGCCTCAGCTGGGGAGCCGGTGGCCCTGCATGCACTGTTTCTCCCTCTAGGGAGCCTGAGCCCTGACCCAGTCTTGAAGTCACATGTGCACGACAGCCTCCTGCATTCTGACCCCAGACACTGCTGGGTAGTTCCTAGGTCCAGCTGCTGCTGGGACTCCCTTCCCTGCTGGGGCTGGGCCAGCTGCATCCTCACACCGGGGTTTCAGGGCTTCTCAGGGGATGCAATGGCACTGCCTGGGGATGTGGGATTTTTCCACCGAAAAAAGCCACACGACTGTCCCCAGTATCCTTCCAGAAGGAACAACTCCCTCCCAGGAAGTCTTAACGTAGACATTGAAGTTGCTCAAGCTCCCTCCATCACTTGGCCACTACACAACCATATTTCTTTATGTCCATGTGCCTTGCCTGCTCCACACCCAGGACCAGGCCACCATCTGTGCAGCCTGTGAAGGGAGGGCTGCGGTGGGCTGGGCTGCTGAGGCAACACAGGGGTCTGGACCAGGGAGGGGTGGAGGCCAAGGATGGGCCCCTCGGAGCCAGCCTTGGGGTGCAGCCAGCTCTGGACTTCTCCCTGGCCTCCTTCCCTCCAACCTGTGACTCCCAGGAAGCACCTGACAGGCCAGCCACTTGGGGCCTGGGGGCAACTGTGACCCATCACCCTCACCAGAGTTCCTGGGGTGTAGCAAGGGGGACAGTCTCCCCCAAATTGGGTGTCTTGTTCCTGGGCCCAGCACGAGGCCTGCTTCCAAGACATCTGTGGACATTTGTTAAGAGTAGACGACTGCTTCCATTTCGCAGGAGAGGAAACCAAGGCTCTAAGGGGTCGCAGACTTGCCTGGCTGCCACAGTGAGCAGGCGATGAATGCCAAGTGGCTGCCACAGTAGGGGAGGTGGGAGGCAGTGGCTGAACCAGAAAGTGCTGCTGTTGATTCTGTGAGTTGCATGAGTCTTAGGAGACGATTAAAGGGCACACTGTGGAGAGAGAAAAAGTGTGAGTAGGGAACAGGATTGGGGGGGAGCAGAAGAGCCTCAAAGAGCCTGCAACATTCTCAATGTCTCGATGGTGACTCAGAGAGCTCCAACTGGCATGGCATAGAGAGTGCAGAGGGGATGGTTTTGTGGCGGGATCAGTCATCCCCATGCAGCTCACCCCAAATCCCGGCTTCCAGCCACGGGCCATCCGTGCTGGAATGGAGGAAGGGCTGCCTCTCCCCAGGGCCACATCGTGGAGCCTGATGATCCTGGCCAGCACACAGCCCGAAGGAGCCCACTGTGCAAATCATGGATGGGCACAGGGAGTTGGTTCTGTGTTCTGCAGGGTGACCATGGGACCAGGTGTGCCTCAGTTTCCCTTATTCTATCAAACTTTGAAGAAGGTCCCTATAAAGGCATACCTGTTTTCAGGATAGGAGCCAGAGTCAGCTACCCACACCAGACTGCGAATTAGTGGGTGCCCTAGCCCTGGAAGGATCTGGCATTTGGTTGGATGAAGAGAGGAGGTGGCACCCATCGGGGCTTGGGCAACCATCCTGGCTACCCTCACCCCAGCCCACCAGGAGAGGAGGGAAGCCCTAAAGTGCTAGGCCTTTGAGTCATCCATCTCCATGGCAATGCGTGGGCACAAAGGGCTGGGCTGGTGAGCAGGCGGCGGCTGTGCAAGCTGGAAGGAGGAAGGGACTCTTTTCTTTATGGGGAGGGAGAGTTGGGGAGCCAGGCTGAGTCCATGCTCAGGGCCAGGCCGCAGTCTTGAGGCTGGGCCCCCTGTCCCATAGCATGGCGTAGAGAATGCAGAGGGGATGGTTTTGTGGCTGGATCAGTCTTAGAGGCCCTGGATCAGAGCCTCTAAGAAGCACCCACCCTCACACCCCTGACCATCCAGGCCTGGCCCAGTGAATGAAACACGGGCAAATGGAGGGCAGAGTGGAGTGAGCATCCAGCATGCACCCAGACTGGAGAATGGCCCAGAGGGGCCTGGGAACCTGCCATCCTCCATCCCCAGTCTCTGATACAGCACCCTGGCAGATCCCACACAGAGCCATCTGGGCCTGCAGTGAGAAAACGTGGCCCAAAGCAGACTCTGAAGAGCTGGAACTCAGGTGGGACTGCTTCCAGAGGCTCTGAATGCCTCATAGGACAGGAAGAGCTAATAGTGCCAAGGCTCTGAGTCAAGACAAAGCTGGGAACATCTGAGGATGGGCATTGGTGTGGTGCTCCAGGGAATAGCCAGTCTAATACAGGCAGCCTCCCTAGAGACCCGGGCACTGCTCCTCACCTTGGACAGAGGGCCCTGGGCCTTGGGCATCATGGGACCCGCCTGCTGTGGTGGAGGCTGCACCAGGATTCTGGCCCACAGCTTCCAGTGGTCCATCCCCACCTTCCCAAGCTCCTCCCCTCATGGCTCACACCCTGTTCCCTGAGCCCCCAAACATGGAAATTGGCACCTATGGTGCCTCAGCAGGGGAATTCTGACCCCAGACTCTGGGGGCAGTACGAAAACCACCACTGTGAATCAGAGATTTTATTTCATCTAAAAAATATCTGAGCCAGATTCAAAAGGGCAAGGAAGAACCCCATGGCTGCTTCCCCCAGCCCCACCCTCCTCAGGCCCTGGCCCCTCCCAGCCCCCATCTCCTTTCCCTTAAAATGTTTAAAGTGGGGCAATATCTTGCTAATTTGGAGGCACCGCATTGGAAATTTTAAACCTGCATGCATGATGAACTGCACACGTGTTTTGAACCTGCCCTGGTTTTGAGCTGAAGGAAGAGGGGTATGCAGGGGTTCCCCATTCCAGAGGCCCTGGGTGTGCATGAGGAACCCTGAGGTTGGGCTGAGAGTGCTTGTGGGAGACACTGTGCCTCCTCCACCCAAGATGGGGGCCTTGGTGCCCAGACACTACAGACTTTTTGGGGAGCCTGGGAGTTGGGAAGTCTGGATCCAGAACCCACAAGCTGGAGTCTGAGCTTTCATCCCCCATGATGAGGTTCTCACTGCCACCATTGGTGCATCAGGGGAGAAAACATCCCCCCATGCCCACCTCTGCCCCCAGCAGAGCTGTCCCTCCACTCATCTGCTGGGATCAGTTTTTACTTTAACTGAGCCCCATGGTGGGGAAGGGAGAGCTCCAGGGAACCAGGCAACAGAGAGGGAGGGGAGAAGCAGCCAAACAGGTTGAGGGGCAGGGCCCTGCATTTGGCCAGAGCTGCACACAGCAGGAGGGGACTCGGCGGCTGGCTTAGAGCCCATTCTCTTCTGGGCACTGTTCTGGAATGGCCCCCAGCCTCTCTGTTCCAAAGATGGAACCCTCCGGCCCAGGGACCCTGGATGATGTACCCCAAACCACCTCCCTTCCCAAACCTCCTTCATTGTCAATGGCAATGAATGGTGCATCCTGGCTGAGGCCACCACCTCTCACTATGGGAGTTGAGCCCAGATGAGCATCCAGCCCCTCTCAGGTTCTCAGATACTCAGAATGAAAGGCTTACAGTTGCCATGCATTTCCATGGGACTCTGTGCATCCTCCACTCCCCGTGAGACTTTCATCCCTCCCCAACTCCATTCCAGAGGACAGAAAAATCATGATGTTTTGGGTCAAACAGCTGGGACAGGCAGTTGGAACTCAGGCCAGGCCCATCTGACTGGGCAGTGCTGAGATTGAGACCCTGATCCTCTATAGGTGCCATCTGGGCACCCTTGATGCCCCCCAGAGCCTGTCATGCCCCGACAATCCCCACATGGCTAGAGTGGCCCATGGCACAGCATACCCTGGAGTGCCATGTCTGCAGTGCTCACATCCTTCTCTCCCTAGCCACTGCTAACTGCTGCCAGGGGTGGGTGTGCCATGGGCCCCAGGCCTCTTCCACCCTCCCTCCACCAACTCTGCTCCAGAACATTCCCAATAGTGAGGAGAGTATGGCCACTGTGCTGCAGCCCCAAGGGATGGGCAAGGCCATGCCAGCTAGAATCATCCATGTCCCCTCAGTAGCCTCATTCAGAGGGCACCTGGTGGAGGATGCAGTGGGGCAGCTGCCACTGACAGTGGAGATGAGGTGGTCAGAAAGCCCAGTGTCAGGCCTGGAAGGGACACACAGCCAGCCAGGGAAGGGCAGGGCAAGGGCACGAGCTCTGTATTCTGTGTGCTGTGGCATACAGTTCTTGCTCTGGCCCATCTTTTGTTAGTGGTAGGAGGGTGCTCTTTCAATCAGTCAACTCTTGTTTCTAAATGTCTGTCCTTGAAAATGCTGTCTCAGGGAAAGGTGAGACAAAGCCAGTTCAGTGGGGCTGCTCCTGGGGCAGGTGCGGGACTCAGACAGCCCCACCCTCATGTGGGTGCCAGGGCCTTCAGTCAGCAGGACCAGGCAGCCCATGTCCTGGGGACCCTTGGAGAGGTGTGGGCATTTGCTGAGGCAGGCTGTCATTTGCTAGAAAGGCGCTTGGTGAAGGGGCCCTTTCGTGCATGGATGCCCTGGGCAGGTGTCAGCCCTGAGCCCTGGCAAGGAAGGCAAGCTTTGGAGTTGATGCTGGGTCCTAGGAGGAAGCTTGTGGTTTTGCCAGCTTCTCAAAAGTCACCTGGGGTCCAGTTAAGCCAACCACAGGCCCTGGCATTCTTCTGGGCCATGAACCTAGTGTCACATAGGAGGCACATGAGGCCCACCCTGTCTTCCTGGTGTTCCTTGTCTGCTGTAGGAACCTTCAGATATTCACTGCAGGCTCCTGGAGGCTGCACCAAGGACTGGGGCATGCAACCAGGTGGAGCTGTGGCCAGGCGGGGACCTGCTGGAGCTCTTGTGTGTGAGGCCAGAGGAGCTGTCGGGGAGATGAGGGCTTGTGGTGGGGCTGGCACCAGGGGGTTCTGCAGCTCCTGCCTTCCCAGAGCATAGACCTAAGGAGCAAGGTTGAGAATAAACCATTCTCCCAGGGCACAATGGCCCTCAGGAAACACCTCCTCTGCCCACCCTCTGCCCTTCAGGATGGGCCTCCCTGGGGCCTGTGGCTGGGACTGTAGGGGCTGCTGGGTGTATCTGGGGCTCTGACACCAGTAAGATTGTTCTGGGGCCTGTGCTGCCCAGCCTGCTCCCCATCAGCTTCCTCTAGAGGCAAGTGGCCTGGTAGGAACTGCAGGGAGCCAATTATCCCTGAGGCAAGCGGCTGCAGATAATTGGGAAGACAGGCTTTTCACTGGCAGCCGAGCTCTTGGGTGCATCGCCGCACGGGGTCTTGGGACTTGGGGACTCTGAGGAATGCCAAACCCCATGCTTGATTGGGAGCCCCCATGTGCTGCCATCTATCAGAGGAGGTGACATTTTCTTGGCAACTGTGGGGGGAAGCCAGGTGCTGAGGTGTGGCTCAGGGGATGCCTCAACTTGGGGCCTCCCAGCCCTCAGCCTCTCCTCCCAGGAGCAACCTCTCCTTACACATGGAAACCTCCCATGTCTAGCCCAGGGCTCCAGGTTAGGGGTCAGTGCCACTCCCAGCCTAACTTCCTCTGGGAAGTATGGGTTTCTCCCTGGGGGCACTTGGGCCTCTTACTCACAGGGTTCTACGAGAGGCAGCTTCCAGAAGAAGGCAAAGGCTATGATCAGGTAGACCCTGCTGGGCACCCCTGCATCTCCCTGCATCAACATTGAAAGGCAGCCGATCACCCCAATGCAAGGTGGACATGAGGGTTAAACCCTGAGTGACTAGCACTCAGCTCCCAGCTTGGCCAGGGAGTGGCGGGGTGGGGTGTGGTGGGGTGCAGGTAGATGGAGATGACACAAACAGTGAGTCTGCGGCTCTGAGGCACAGAAAATCCACCATGCACTGGGGAACAGTGAATCTTCATGTGGGCTTGTGGGGCTGGTGCAAGCCCCATGGTGTAGGTTTCAGGTGCTGCTTGTTCAGGGCTCAACTCTGCTATTCAGGGCTCTTTCAGCCCAGGGGCCCACCTCCCCTCTAGGCAGTCCTGAGTCACATATTTTGCCCCAGCCAGATGTCAGCCACCTGGAGGTCCTCCCTCGTTGCACCACCTGGACCATCATGGTGCCTGGGGCAGGCCATGGAGATCTGGCTAGCCCTCGGTCTGCTCATTCCTCACCAGCTGATGTGGCAGAAACAAGTCTGTGCTGATGAGCCGAGCCCACCAGGCTGCAGCCCTCACCTCGGGAGAGGTTCAGGCCCAGTCAGGCCTGATGAGCAGGTGTGCAGATGGGTGCTTATGTGTGGGAGGTTTCTCAGGAGTGGATGGGAAGAGGTGAATAGTGCAGGGAGGCAGAAAGAGGGGACAGAGAGGGGACCAATGAAGGAGAGTGGAGGGTGCTGCCCAGACTCAGGGAGGATGGGGTGGGGCTGGGGTTAGCTGGGTTGGGTGTGTGGGTCCGGCAGGGAGCCAGGCATGGGCAGGGATCCTGAGGTGCTAGGTCAGAGCGAGGACCGTGGGCCTCACCAGTCATAGATGCCTTACCACATGGCAGAGGGAGCTGACAGACTGGGTGGATGGGAAGGGGAGCTTCCTGTCACCAGAAGACACAAAGGGACTATTAGAGGCATGGGTCATGAGGCTCTATGGCCCTCCAGGTTCTGGGCTTGAGGTGGGTCCAGCACATGGCCACCTTTAAGGGACACAACAGGGAGAGTCTGGCCCCTGAGGATGTTCAGATTGGGTTCAGCCCAAGGTCAGCATCAGTCGCTGTGCTGGGGGCCGAGTCTCCATCTCACCCTATGATGTGATGCCCACACTATGGGCCAGGGTCAATGCTTTGCCCATGCCCTGGGAGCTGTGTGTCCATTCTCGTGGCTGAGGGTCTGTGGTGGGGGTCTCTGTGCTGGGGGAGGTGGGTCCAGAGTGCATAGCCCCTGGGATTCTTCATGAGTGCTGGAGCCCCACCCTGTCCTCCAGGGCCTGGAGTGTTTGAGGGAGAACCTGTGCTGGCATTTTGGCTGGGCCAGGACGGTGTCCAGGAGAGGAGCCCTGGGAGGGAAGCAGGTTGTCTGGGGGCCTGGTGCTGGGGTGGGTGGCAGTAGAGGCCTGGAGGGTAGTAGCCCAGGCCAGTGGCTAGGTAGGTGTCAGGAGGGAGAGGGGTGAGGCCTAGCCTCCCTTGCTGCAGCCAAACCAGGGTCTGGGGTGTCCTGGGGAGGGACAAGGCCCAGGGCAGAAGCAGAGATGCTTGGATGCAGGGTGGATGCAAGTGCCAACCGCTCAGTTCTGCAGCCCTCTGCTGCCCTCTCCTGGCTGTCTCTGTACCTGCAGGCCCAGCCACCTTCAGGGATGTCCCAGGCCCTGCCTACCTGCATGTCTGGACAGCCTCTCAGACCACAGGTTGGGCCAGGAGCCAAGACAAGGTTGGCTGAATCTCATTTGAGGGCATCTGAAGGAGTGGGAGCCTATGTCAACCCCTGTTCAGCCTTGCCTCAGCCAGCAGTTCCCAGGGGACTCTGGTGGTTAGCGGCTAAGGATGACAGAGGGGGTCAGAGAGGCTGAGTTCCTGTGTCAGGTCACAGTGAGCAGGGGCCGAGTGGCCTTGGGAGAGGCAGCAGCAGGAGAGTCCTCAGCATGTTGGCCACAGCTCAGGGACTGGAAACTCCTGCTGGGTTCCCCCACCAAGTAGCTCCCATTCCCACCACTGGGGGTATCACGAGAGGCTCTGGGGAGGGTCCCACCTGCCTCCTGCCTTCTCCCCCAATCACACCCTAAATGGATCCCTGCTCCCCAGCCCCTCCCACCAAGGGCTCTTCCCCCAGAGCTCTGGAAGAGGCCCTTCAGGGTGTCTGTTTCTCCATGTGCTGCAGTCCTCTGGACACTGAAACCAATCCCATCCATCTTCATGGCATTTAATATACACAATGAAAGTCAGCAGCCACAGCCATAGGGCTGTGCTCAGAACGAGGTTTACACGAGATGCCACCAGGCTTAGCCCATAAGGGGCATCCTAGGTCCCAGGAGAAGTGTGGGATGGGGGTGCAGCTGGGTGGGCTGTGGAAGCAGAGAACTTGGAAGAGGGATGTGGGAAGTAGGAACTGGGCTAGGCAGGGACTCAGGGGAGGCTGGGGCCCGGAACAGGGAGACTGAGACTTCAAGTAGGCTGGGATCTCAGGAGTCAAGACTTGGGGAAGCTTGGACATGGGCAGGCCAAGACCCAGGGGGTTAAGAATGAGGGCATGGTACAGAACTGAGTTGGAGCCCAGCCACTGCTGGCCCCACATGGCTGGAGAGTGTGCTGTTGATATGGAAGGGAAGTGCTGGGGAGGGAAAAGCATGGTCTATTTGAATGATACAGGAGTGGGGAAGGGAAGTGCTGGGTAGAGGAGGGTGTAGTCCCATGGACCTAGGTGAAGACAGGCACTTCCTGCCCAAATGTAGCATTTCTCACAACCACTCTGGCCTGCCATACTCCCATCCTGTGCCTATAAAACTCCCAAGACCCTAGCAGGCAGTCACACAGCAGCTGGTGTGGAGAGGAGGACATCAGCGGAGGCACACATGGGCGGCTGGATGTTGAAATGAACATGCTGACAGGCAGGCTGCTGACCAGCAGAACCACATGGAGTTTGGCTGGGGCAGGTGGAGCAGAGCCCGACCACTCAGTGGCCTGACTCTAGGGAAAAATCTTCCCACTCCACCCCCTTCTGGCTTTCCCTATCTGCTGAGAGCTATCTCCACTCAATAAAACTTTGCACTCATTCTCCAAGACCACATGTGAGCTGATTATTCTGGTACACCAAGTCAAGAACCCCAGGATACAGGAAGCCCTCTGACTAATGCAAGCTGCCCTATAGACGGCAAACTAAAAGAGCACCCTGTAATACACGCACACCTAGGGGTGAATGTAAACATTCACCCCTAGACACTGTTGTGGGTGGGATCCCCACAACCCGCTCGTCTGTATGCTCCCCTACAGCTTTGAGCAGCAGAGCACTGAAGGAGCAAAACACACCCCCCTCACATTCCCTGCCAGGGTGACAAGGGAACTTTTCCCATTTCATTGGCCTATGGTGGCTGCACAGTGTGCTGACCTGAAAGTAGCTGGAGAGTGCTTCCTGGCTTTCCTCTTGGTGTATAAACTGGGTTAGTGGGTCTTGGGGGCTGTTTTCACAGCAACCTGGTGGAGGCTGACCTTGACACCCAGCCCTGCTGAGCTCTCAGTGAATGGTGGTCACTGTCAGGAAGCACCACTGCTGTCCTCCATCAGTGTCTGTGGGGCTGGTGACTCTTGGAGGATGCCTCCAGCAACGTTGCACTGCTGGGACAGAGGCCATCCTCCTGTCTCTGGGCTTGCTGGTGTGAACTGATGGATGGATGGGTGGGCCTGTCACATGCAAGGAGCTGAGGCTGGGTCTTCACTTATTGGCAGGAGGTCATGCAGGGCTCAGGGAGAGAACACTGTGGCTGGGACAGAGCCTGTGTGAGGAGAAGCCCTCGGCACCTCAGGCCTCTCTCCCACCTCCTGTCCCACTAGAACATCACCCAGAGTGCCCCCTGCCCTTTTTCAGGGATGTCTGGGCATCTGCCATTGCTGCCACTCTTGATCCCACCAACCCCTGCAGGTTGCTGGTGGGACAAGGGCAGGAGGCATCTCATGGCTTTTCCTGGGATCTTTGTACCAGTCAAGAGCCAGGAGCCACACACAGCCTGTCCAGTGTCCTGAGAACTTACCCTGACACTGCTGCTTGTCCTGGGTCATCTGGGGGTTCACTCCTTGCCATTCAGACCCCCATGAGGAGAGCACTGGCTGTGAGTCGGTGTGTGGCTAGAGATGGTGAGGCAGGGCCTGGAGTCAGTCCATCACAGAGAATTCTTCATGAACTGGGAATGTGCCTCCCAGGAAATGCATGGGGGCCTGCAATGTTAGAGGAGTGGCCTCAGGCACATGCACAGGTGTGAACATGCTTCCCACAAAGGGCAGTGGATATGCACAGGCCTCACACACACTGTAGGGTGGTACAAATGTTCCACATGTACACAAGTGGATGTGCTGTATCTGTACATGTCCACATGATGTGTGTGCACACCTGTGTCATGCCTGCAGAGAAGAAAATGGAGAGAAATACACCCAGGTCTCCCCTCTGGATACCTGTCCTGGGCGCTGGTGTGTTAGACCAATTTGTTAACTCCTTTATCCTTCCCATGTCTCCCACACTGTCTGCCAAAACATACCTTAGTTTTATAATCAGAAATGAAATGCATGGTTTCAAGAAAGCCATGGGCCGACTCCTCTGTGCCCTGGTGTTGGCAGGGGCAGTGGGATGGGATGCATAGGAAGACATTAGCCTCTTGCAGCCATGGGGCCAGGGAGGCCAGGGCTAGCTTGCTCAGCACCTGGGGCACAGCGAGTAGTGACAACAAAGCCCAGCTTAAGAGCAGAAGGAAAATCAATGCTGGGCACAAGGACTGACCATAGACTCACTGGGAGCACTTTCCACCGATTTCAGAGCTGCTCACAGGGCACCCGTGAGCTTGGCAGAGAGTCCATTGCCTGTGCTTGGAACAACCCTGGTGGGCGAGCACGGGCCCCTCACTTGGCTCCACTCAGAGCCCTTCCCAGAGGGGAGACAAAGGCCTTGAATGGCTCTGGAGGGGATCCCTGCTGCGCCCCCCAGGCCTGGCTAAAGAAGTCTTAAATACCCCAAAGGACCTGGCTCCAGCAGCCCCTGCTATGGGTCCACCTCAGGGGGATGTTCATTTCCAACTGGCTCTGGCTGTTCCACATTATGAGATACACTACAGGGTTATCTCATGGCATTATTACTGTGTAAAAAATGATGGTGAGTCTTTATAGAAGAGTGGTCCATGTGGAAACATTACCATATAAGACGGGAGTCCTCCAAGTCCTGTGTTCCTCAGTTCCATGTCCTTGACCCTATCCAAATGTGGCCTGCATAGGCAGAACAGCTTCACAAACTCAGACTCTTCCCTTCCTGCTCATCAGAGACATGTGTCCCTGTTACTGACATATAGGGAAGGGCTCATGATCTTGGGCACACCCATGTGCTCTGAGCTACAGTGGACATTGAAGGAATTTCTACATTTTCCTTTTCAGGAGCCATGGCTTAGGACACT
Organism: Leontopithecus rosalia; assembly: GCA_028533165.1. Taxonomy (NCBI): domain Eukaryota; kingdom Metazoa; phylum Chordata; class Mammalia; order Primates; family Cebidae; genus Leontopithecus; species Leontopithecus rosalia. The sequence goes on along the minus strand of CM052661.1, from coordinate 38,799,490 downwards.
GCCTGGGAGGTCAGATGTTGGGGCTCAGGGAGGGGTCACAGCCTGATGGTGCCACCTTGGACATAGAGTGGCAGCCCAGGGAACCAGGCAGGCCCAACTCTGACCATGCTGCTGGGAGACCACTGGCTGAGACCTGGGGCAGAAACGCCTCCCACACTGGCCAAGGAGACAGCCTCTGCAGAAGGTCTGGAGCCCCTGAAGGGTGCTGGGACAGGAAGAGAGCCAAGGCCTTCAGCTGCGATGTGCACAGCTCTGTCTGTCCCTGTCCTCCACCCAAGGGAACTCACCTTGGTGACCGTGCTGGCAGGCACAAGTTGCTGATATTATAACACCTGGGAGGGAACCAGGGGGAACCCACAATATACCTCCATGACCAGACCTCCAGCAGAGCCTGCAGTTTGAGACCTCTAGTTCAGGAGCTGGGGCTGATGGGGGCCCTTGGGGATTTCTATGCTGCTGGAGGAAGATGGAGGCATGGGGGTGTCTATGGCAAAGAAGTGAGAACTGGATACTGCCAGCCCTCCACCCTGACCCTGTCCTGGTTAGAGTGGGACAGGCTTGGGGGTGTCTGTGGTGCTGGTTTCACCCTCTTGGGCCAAGGTCACCCTTGACTTTATGGATTGTCTCCCTGTGCCCTCTGAGACCCTAGCTCTGCCTCACCAGCCTGGGTCCTCCTCATCTCAGCTTAGCCATCATCTCCTCTGGGGAGCCCCCAAGCTCTTGAGTGGGTGCCCAGGAGGCACAACCAGTGCTTAGGCTATAAGCCTTGCTGATACCCAGCAGGGCACACAAGGCCAGGCCAGGCCCTGGGGACAGTAGACAAACATCGGAGACTGTCCATCTTGGGGAAAGTGCTGGGTCAGGCTGAGGGGACCTTGGGATGGCTGGGAACTCCTCCCTGAGGAGAGCTCCACCTGAGCAAGGGTGTCACCAGGTCCACTCCAGACACACGCATTGCCTCGGACAGCTGGAGAGAGGGTATGGCCAGGCCATGTGGTGAACCATCCTGGGCGGCTGGCCTGGTGTCACCAGATATGTGGTTCCATTAAGCATCTCGACCCCAAAGGAGCCCATGTGGCATGTCCTCTGACCTTTCATCCACCTCTGAATAGGGCAGTCCTCTGAGATTCTGCCTGGGACCTGTCAGCCCTCCTGACAAGGTCCCTGATGCCTGGCCATCATAGGCACCAAGCCAACCTACAGGAAGGCTCTGAGAGGTGCAGCCTCATCTGGGGCCCCAAGACTGATGCCAGCTGGGGCATCTCACAGGGAGCACCCTGCCTGTAATCTGCCCAATTCAAGCCTTGCCTGGACCTCTCCAAGTCAGCAGCTGACCTTCCCCAGGGTCCCCTCCAAGCCTGCAGGGTCTGGGGCTCCAAGGTGTTCTGCAGTCTCTCAGTCTCCCACCCTGATACCTGCTCAGGCAGAGATCATGGCTGTGGGCTATTGTGTGCTTGGTGCTGGAGCTTGTGCTAAACAACTTGGGTGACCTCTCAATCTTGATAATAACATGGGGGGCATTATTATTATTCTCACTTCTGCAAGGAAGAAATCCCAAACCCCATCTGGCACAAGGCCAGCACCTGGAGTCTCCCTCTGCAGTCCACGTGCTACCACGTAGGGCATGCTTGGGACGTAATAATATCTGTCAATGCTGTTGACAGATGGGATCAATGCTGCTGCTATTGCCATTGTGATATTTGGGTTTCCCAAGACTCACATCAGCTCCATACAGCAAAAATGTCTCGCACCCCAAGCCTGCCACCTTCTCCACACACAGAATCCCACTTCAACCACCACAGAGATGCATATGTTTACCCAGCCTCGACCCCATTGGCATCTCTCCTTCCAATTGCTGGAGGCCGCAGGCCTCTTTGGCTGGATTCTCACATTCCTGATTCCTGGCCTGCAGGCCCTCAGGACAATGCCATCCCGGGCTCACCTGATGCCAGCCACCTGCATCTCCAGGGTTGTGGGGGCAGAGGCGAGCAGTGGGCTCCGTGGACCTATCACATATCTGACTCTTGGAAAAGGTAAATGTCTCTGAGGACAGTGATCCCAGCTTCAAATTTTGCTGTGGACTTTTGGGCAAGTCCCTTCTCCTCTCTGAGCTTCAGTTTTAGCCCCTGCATAAAATGGAGCAGTGATCATAGCTTCTGCATGAGAAGGTTGTGAAGACCATGCTTGTCAGCAGAATATACCCTAATTTGCAAGGAAACAATCTGGTGGGGTGGGGGTATCTAAATACATTTCCTCATACATGCATTGAAAATGGTTACAGAAAGTGGTGAAATGTGATTGCATTCACATAAACAGTGGTGTGTTCTGGGATCTAGCAGACAATCTTAACTTCAGGAAATGCAATCACATTTTTACTAGCTTTGAAAAAAAATGAATAAAATGACATAGCTAAACAGAATTCAAGTAGCATCTGTGAATGGCAGTGTGGAGTGGATGAGGGGATAACCTACTCAAAAGGGAATTTATATACCCAGCAGCCCAGGTTTGGTGCAGGGTGATAATGGAAAGACAAGCCTCAAATTAAAGAGATGTGAATGAATTCCTTTGCCTGCAGACAGAGCAAATATATCAGTAAAAGTGGCTACAGGGCAAGCAGCAAAAATGCAACAAATTGGAATGAATGCGGGGAGCCATGGTTCCAGCAGAGAAATATTTCAGGGTACAGGTAAGAGGCACATGGCAAAACCACAACTTGTCAGAGTGCCAATGTCGTGCTCACAGCTGAGGAGAAACAATTATCTCACTGGGAATGAGTGCAAGTCGGGGAACAGAAGGAGTCCTGAGCCGGGCTGACTACAGTGTCCCCAGGGGGCCGGATGGGCAGCACCTCGGCCTGTCTACCCTCCAAGGTCTGTTTCTTGTCTGTTTCCTCCTTGAGAGTGGCAGGCCCTGGTGAGGAACCCAACCTTGGGGGTGCCCAGTGGGTGGGTCCCCACCACACGCCTAAGCCTGGCCCTCTCATATTGGCCTATCTCCTGAGCTAGAGAACAGAGCCCACTCCTCTGTCCTCAGTGCTCACCTCCCATCCAGCCCATCTCCCTGAGGACCCCCGCCGTCCCCAACTCCCACCTGGATCCTCTAGCCCTGGGTGGGGGTCATTCTTTCAAAATAATCCATGACTGGGCACAGTGGCTCCCAGCACTTTGTGAGATCAAGGTGGGAGGATTGCTTGAGATTAGCCTGGGTAACATAGCCAGACCATGTCTCTACAAAATTTTTTTTTTAAAACATTAGCTGGGTGTAGTCCAGCCTGTAGTCTCAGCTAGTCTGGAGGCTGAGGAGGGGGATCACTTGAGCCCAGTAGTTCAAGGCTACAATGAGCTGTGATCACATCACTGCAATCCAGCCTGGGCAACAGAGAGAGACCCTGTCTCTTAAAACAAAACAAAACAAAACAAAACAAAACAAAACAAAAAAAAGCCATCAGTTGGCTCAGGGTAGCCACCTGCTGAGGGGATCCCCAGCTGAGTGCAAGACCTGCTTCCCAGCGGTTACAGAGCTCCTGTGAAACTCAATTGTTTCACTGATTGTCACACGCAGTCTGTGACTTTCAGGCCAGACTTGTTCCCTCAGGCACCCTCACAGGTGGGCTCTCCCGTGGGCCTGGGCACCTGGTGCATGGCCTGCTCTGCTATGGTCTGGACATGAGTGGTGATATCTGCTATCCCTGCACCTCGTGCTACTCCCCCTGCTCTCTCTGCAGCCCTGCCCCTGCCAGCCCCTGCCCACCTTCCCCTCTGTGCAGGGCCACAGGCTTCCTTGAAGAAAATGCTGTAACTTTGAGCCCTTTGCTTTTTTAAAAATGTAATAGCTTTGTTCAGATAAAATTCGTTATACTATTCATTTATCACCGTATGCATTATACCATGCAATTTTTCTATTTCAAAGGCACAGTTGAATAGTTTTTCAGTCTGTACACAAGGCTGAGCAAGCATCACCACTATATATCCCCGGAGTATCTCCATACCCCAAAGAAATACCGTGGTCCTTGGCAGTCCCTCCTGCTCCTCCTGCCCTCTGCCTCCAGGCACACCCCAAGCTACTCTGTGGGCTTGTCTTCATATGACTTCTGTCTGTAAGTTTGTCTATTCTGAACTCTTCATATAAACTGAACCATACAACTGTGGCTGTTTGTGTCTGGCATATTTCTTTTTTAAAAAAAAATTTCACTTTTATTTTATTTTTGAGACAGGATCTCCCTCCACTGCCCAGGCTGGAGTGCAGTGGCATGATCATAACTCACTGCAGCCTCAACCTCCTGGGCTCAAGCAATCCCCTTACCTCAGCCTCCTGAGTAGCTGGGACTACAGACACACACCAACATGCCTGGTTAATTTTGTATTTTTGGTAGAGAGGAGGTCTTACCATGTTGCCAAGACTGGTCTGGAACTCCTGGGCTCAAGTGATCCCTTTGCCTTGGCCTTCCAAAGTGCTGGGATTACAGGCATGAGCCACCACACCCAGTTATTTTTATTTTTTAGTTGATACATAATAATTATACATATTCATGGGGGCACACAGTGATGTTTCTATACATATAATGTATAGTGATCAGATGAGGGTAATTAGCATACCTATCATCTCAAACATTTATCATTTCTTTGCATTAGGAACACTCAATATTTTCCTTCTACCTATCTAAAAATACATCGTTTATGTTTTGTTTTTGTTTTTGTTTTGAAACAGGGTCTCATTCTGTTGCCCAGGCTGGAGTGCAGTGGCACCATCATGACTCACTGCAGCCTCTACCTCCCAAGGCTCAGGTGATCCTCCTGCCTCAGCACCCCCTGAGTAACTGGAACTACAGGCATGTACCACCATGTCTGGCTAATTTTTGAATGTTTTGTAGTGATGGGGTTTTGACATGTTACCTAGGCTGGTCTCGAACTCCTGGGCTCAAGCGATTCTACCTGCCTAGACCTCCCAAAGTGCTGGGATTATAGGCATGAGCCACCAGGCCTGATGTATAAGATGTTATTATTAACCAGAGTCATCCCACATTGGTGTAGAACACTAGAACTTATTCCTTCCATGTAGCTGAAATTTTGTGTCTTTCAGCACATTTCTCCCTCTCCCTCCTTCATACAAACTCAATCCTGTATCAAGTTAGTTGGCATCTGGAAGCAGTCTGCTTTTTAATTTTGCTAAGCCCTAACTTTCTGGACTTTATTTCCTTTATTACTGCTCACAAACTAGGCACTTATTTCTTGAGTTTATGTCTTTCTTGTAAGACTTTGTTGAATAGTACCAACAGCCAATATATGCTTACGATAGCCTTCTTTCTTAGCTTTCTTAATGCAAGTATGCCATTTAACAAATGTGGTACCATTAATAGCACAGATTGTCATGCCCCAGCCTCCAGCATCAGTGTCTTTGGCACCCACCACCGGCCACTAAACTAATGCTGTATATTTTGGCTTTTTGATACAGCAGCACCAATGATTAGTCAGGACAGTATAGGCTATGCTGAGATAAAAATATGAAGGGTTGTTTATTGCTCACACAAAGTTGATGTAATCAGGCAAAGCTCCAGGGAAGAAACTCTCTTCCATAAAGTGATTCAGGGATCCAACTGCTTTCATCTTATGTCTCCACAATTTTAACATAAAGCCTCCCTGCAGTGAAGGTCGTGGAAAGGGAAACAGAAAATAAAGGAGGCACTCTTTATGACCTCATCCTGGAAATAGTGTTATATATTACCTTCCTAAAACTCCCCACATTAAAACATGCTACAAAAACACTATGACCAAATTGATATGTCATTAGCATAAGAATGACAGATTAGAATATAAAATATATGTGAATATGTAATAATTTAATATAATAAAAGTAGCATTTCAATACAGCAGCAAATTATTATTTAATACATAAGTATTTTGTTTTTCACTAAACCACAAACATTTAACTGGCATAACAGGCTACCTATCCAGAAAAGAAATAACTGGACTCTTGTTTTAACCATATACAAAAACAAGATTTATATTAAAGGCTCAAATGGAACAATAAAAATTCAGCAAGAAATTCTGAAGAGTTATATGAGCACTCTCAACATAAGGACAGGTTCCTAGGTTCTAGACCAGATACCTGGAAGCTATAGAAGAAATTATAAACATTTGGTAATGCAAAAATTAATTTTTGTATGACAAAATATGATGTAAAGTCAATATATAAATGAGATTTGGAGCACAGAGCCATATGTAAGGCTTGAATTTCATATACAGAAAACATCCACAAATTAACAGGGAGGGAACAAATAACCCAAAAGAAAAACCAAGAAACAAGTCACAAAAAGAGGCCAAATGGCACCCAATATATGAGAAGACCCTCAGACTTACTGGGATGGTGGAGGGGAGCCAGTTGAAATAATGAGATACCATTTTATGCCTATCAGACTGGCAAAAATTAAATCTACAAATCTACTCTTGGCAGCTGTGTGAGAAAAGGGTATTCTTACGCACAGTTGCTAGAAATGAGAATTATAACTTCTGTTGAAAGCAATCTGAAAATATCTAGTAAAATTTAAAATGCACATATCTTTTGAACCTAGCATGAGTAAAATGGAATTCAATGGTAGAATAGAAACAAAATGATGCTTTTCAACAGCAGACAGACTTAGAGGTGTGCTACAGAAGAAAAATGCATATATATACATATACCGTATATATGCACATATCATATATATGCATACATATATATCACATATACACATATGTCTATATTTATTATAACACTTATTAACACTAAAAGATGTGTGTCACAAAATTAACAAATAATGATATAGGATACTCTGTATTACAAAATATATATACTCAACTGATTCTCACAGAATGCTTTTTTGATTCTTGCCAAAATCTTGTATCTGCAGCCAACTGATAGTTGCAACCAATAACATAATAAATATAACATAATGTTACCAACAGACAGTTCAGTCAACTTGGAAAGAAAACCCTCTTGGGGGTTGCCACTGAGGGTTTCGCTGGGTACTTATCCTAGGGAAGTGAAGACTTTGTGCTACATGATCAAGGGCTTGGACTATTGTGGTCCTTTGTGTTTCCAAAGACAATCACCACAATATTTCCCATACCACGTTCACTGTTGTGATATCTTGCTTCCATCGAAAGGTGAATGTTGTATCTCCTCCCCCTGAATCTGAGCAGATCCTGTCATCACTGTGATCAATAGAATATGGCAGAAATGGTGGAGCTCCAGCCTTTTGCTGTTGGAGTGCTTCTTAGAACTCAGTCACCATGCTGTGAGGAAGCCCAAGCAGCCATGTGGAGGGGTGCACATAAAGGAGAGTTGAGGTCCCCTCCTGATAGGCCCAGAAGAGCTCCCAGCTTGCAGCCACCATCAACTCTCAGCCATGTGAGGGAGATCATGTTGAACTTGGCACCCACGGCAGGGAGCGAGCAGCTGCCATGTTGCTGGTTGTGTCCCAGAAGTGGGACACAACTCTTGCTTCCCACTCCAGGCTGCTGAAGCTTGGTCACAGCTCCTTGTTCACGTTTGGGGCCCGGCTCCTGCACTTCAAGCACAATCGTGGCACTGTCCTAGGCCCAGCTCATCGCTGGGGCTCCTCCATGGCAGACCTTGCAGTTCTTCCTCTGGCAGACTGGTGAGCCCAGCCATGCCACTCAGTAGTGGCTCCTAAGGCAGCAGACCCGGGACTGTTTGCCTCAGTCAGCATCGGTGGTAGAGGATCCATAGCCTGTGCCAGCACCATGGCAGCTGCCACTTTGGACAAGCCACCACTGCCATTATGGATGCTGGCAAGCCTCACTCCAAAGGAAGCAGGGACCAGGACATGTGACTGCCCAGGCCTGCTTTGTGGAGTCCAGAGCATGGGAAATCCTGTGGCTCCCAGAAAAGGGTGGGGGCACCCTCCCTCCAGTCCTTGAGTCGGCTCTGGAGAGCACTCATGGCAGCACTCATGGCACAGCTCTGGAGTCTGGCAGCCTGGGCTGGGAGCTGGCCATTCTCCTAGGGCAGCTGTGTATCCAGGGGCTTCCATCTCTTCTGCAAAATGAGGCAACACAGCACCCACCTTGTAGATCCATGGTGACAAATGAGGGTCCTTGGTCACACTCAGCATGTCCCTGAGTGCACAGAGACCCTGGGGAGGAAGGCAGAGAGGACAGGAAAGGAGACAGGAGGAAGCAGCAGCCTGTGCATCCATCTGCCTTTTGTGGAATCAGTGACAGCACAGGCACAAAAAGTCAGGCTTGCAGCCTCCCACCCATCTGACCAGAGCCATGGGCCCAGGGCCACTTGAGGAGCATTTCTCTGGTCTGGGACAGCAAAACAGCAGCTTCTGAAGCTCTGTTCAAGCTCTGGGGCCTCCAGCCTAACTGTGATAACAGGCAAAGGCCCTGCCCCTTCCCTGCATGTCCCTCCCAGCACACCCCTCCCAGTACACCCCTCCCAATGCACCCCTCCCAGTGCATCCCCTCCCGTCTTTCTTTCAGTGCACCTCTCCCAGCACACCTCCTATTAAACCCCATTCTAATGAACACCACACAGCACGCCACATCCCAACTCACCCCTTCAAGGATACCCCTTCCATCTCCCTCTTAACGCACCCCAGCCAGCCACCTCCCAGCCCTCTCCTTCCTAGTGCACCCTAGCTGATTCAGGGCCCTGAGATGAGGGCTTCTCCTGGCTTTCCTGTAGGAAGGGTCACCACAGTGTCAGCAGGTGAGGTGCAGGTGGCATGGTGGCCTGGCCAAACCTGCACGAACCTGCCACTCCCAGGGCCCATTCTGTCAATGCCAGCTGCACCTTGGCTCAGTGCTGGAGGGTGTGTGAGTGTGTGTGGTCATGTGCTGGCGTGCATAGAGTGTGGGAGTGTGTGAGGGTGTGCATGGGCATAAGGGAGTGTGTGTGCTTGTGTGGCAGCCTGCACTGGCATCCGACGTTGTGCATGTGAGTGTGGGAGCATGTTTGGGGGTGTGGAAGCATCCATGGGCATTTGAGGGCATGTGAGAGTGTGCGGGGGCATGGAAGTGTGTGTGAAAGTGTGGGAGTGTGCAAAGGCAAGTGCAGGTGTGTCTTCACACATGTGGCAGCATGCATAGGTGTGAAGGAGTGTGTATGGGAGTGCACTGGCATATGTGAGTGTGCACCAGTATGGGGGCATACAGGAGTGTGTGTGTGGGTGTGTGTGGTGGTGGTGGTGTGTGGGAGGGTGTGTAAGCATGAGAGCGTGTGGCAGCATTCATGGGATAGGTGTGTGGGATCATGCATGGGCATGTGGGAGTGTGTGTAGATATGCCAGGGCATGTGTGCATGTTGCAGTGTATGCAGGTGTGTGGGAGCATGCATGCATGTGTGGGAGTGTGTACGGGCATGTGAGAATGTGAGTGGGTGTGTAGTAGTGTGCATGAGTGGGAGTGAGTGCAAGCATGTGGGAGTGTGCATGCATGTGTGAGTGTGTGGGCAGGCATGCCAAGGTGTGTCTGTATGTTGGAGTGTGCATGGCAAGTGGCATGGTGGTCCAGGCCAATCTCACAGAAACCCACCACTCCCAGGGCCTGTCCTGCAAATGCAGGCTGGACCTTGGCCAGGTGCTGGAGAGCTCCCAGGACACCGCAGGGAGCAAGGCCTAGGGTGCAGCAAAGGCTCAGGTTGGGAGCTGATCCTGCCAGTCAGTGCAAGGGTGGAGGTGGTACAGTTGACTGCCTTGGAAACATGGGGACAAGGGATCCATTACTGCCATGGCTGCTCCCGCAGCCACCCCCACTGCCCTCTCTGCCACCTTGCAGCCTGGGCCAGGGCTCCAAGCCCTTTCTGGGGCTGGTGTCTGGGAAGGGAACAACAATGCCACGAGTTCCCCATTGTGGCCTGGCATTCTCCCTTACCCAGCTGGCAACCCTGCCAGGTAGCACCTCTGGGAATGGATTAGCGCCTGAACCTGGACATCCCACTCCAATGCTGGGTGGATCCTGGGGACGTAGTCTCAGGCCCCGTGCTGAGCCTACAGCCTGGGAGCAGGAACATGGCTCCCATGGCAATGAAGGTGCAGCAGCCACGTTGCTGGCCAGGTCTGGGAAGTGGGTGCTACTTCTGCTTCCCACCTGAGGCCACTGAAGCTTGGCCACTGCTCCGCCTTCAGGTTTGGGGCAGAGAACCCACTCTCTGAGCACAATGGCTGCACTGTCCTGAACCCAGCTCTGCACTGGGGCCTCTCCGTGGTGACCTTGCAGTTCCCTGGTCAGCTGGTGGCTGGGCCTGGCCAGGAGACACAGTAGTGTCTCCCAGGGCGGCAGGCCCTGGGACTGTTTGCCTCAGCATCTGCACCAGAGAACCCACAGCCCACATGCACCCCACTGCAGCTGGTGCCATGGCATCTGCCACTTTGGACAAGCCGCCACTGCCGTCATGGATGCTGGCAAGTCTCACACTAAAGGAAGCAGGGACCAGGACATGTGACTACTTAGGCCTGCTTTGTGGAGTCCAGAGCGTGGGAAATCCTATGGCTTCCAGAAAAGGGCAGTGGTACCCTCCCTCCAGTCCTTGAGTTGGCTCCCGAGAGCACTTATGGCAGCAGCTGATGGCACAGCTCTGGAGTCTGGCAGCCTGGGCTGGGAGCTGGCCCTTCTCTTGGGGCAGCTATGTATCCAGGGGCTTTCATCTCCTCTTCTGAAAAATGAAGCAACACACACTCAGATTGTAGTTGACGTGGTGATGAAGGAGGGTCCTCAATCACACCCAGCATGTACCTGAGTGCACAGAAACCCTGGGGAGGAAGGCAACAGAGGACAGGAAAGGTGGCAGGAGGAAGCATCTGTCTGGGCATAAATGATCATAAATAATCTAAATAAACTTTTAAGTAAATAAATTAGATAAATATAATGAGGTAAACACTTCTGTCTAAACTTTCTGTATAATTTAAAATCTTAAAAATAAATTTAAATAATAGATGCTCATTAAAAGTCTAGGTCATTTAAAATTAAAAATATATAATTTAAATACATTAATAAAAATAAAATAGTTCTCATCTATAAAATATGAATTTATGAGAGACAATTCAAAATTTCTTACATCCTAGGTTACAAATAAAAATTATGGTTAAAAAGAATTAAAACTTCTAATTATTATATAATTCAATATGTAAAGTAAGACCAAAATAAAAATATAAAATGTTTTTAAGTTAAAAAAGTGAGAGTCATAAAATATATGCTTTATTAAAATAATTTTGCCAAGTTAAAATGTTATTTAATGGGCACTTATAAAACAATATAAAATAAATTGGAGATATCAAATATTATAAATACAGATATATTTTTGTAAATAAACATTAAAACATAATTTTATATTGAGCAATCCTATATAACTTTTTTCCAAAATAAAATTATGTACTGTTTTAAAAAGATAAATCAAAATGTCCCAACATACTATATGTAAATTATAATAAAATACATTCTGAAATTATTTAATAAAATTATGTATAATTCAACGACTATAATTTTTAAAACTGTGTCTTCCTATTAAACTTTAATAATGAAAATACACTAATCTGAAGCTAAATATTTTGATTTTCTATGTCCAAACACAGTATTCTTAATATTAATTTACTCAAAATAAAATTTTATAACATTGATTTTTAATTCAAACATTTATTTCTCTTTAAAATTTCTCAAAATTATATCTCAAAAGTTCAAATTTTGTTAACTTTTGTACGCATAGTTTACAGACTTTTATTGTCGTACCTTTTAAAAAGACATACTTTTTTTTTTACCTCGCTGAGCTAAGAACTGTTTTCTTTAACCATTTTGACAAGACCTATAAACTTTTTTTTTACTTCTAACTCTACTATTATGGGTCCCATGTAAAAATATTTGTTTCTAAAATATAGAAAACAGTATTATTTAATATAAATTTATACTCAACTCATTAATATTTCTAAATTATTCAATATAAAAATATTTATTATAAGAGCTAAATATTTCCAATATTGAAATAATAATTTTCTTATTTACATTCCCCTAAAATGTAATATGCATTTGTGGCTCTGGACCCAGTCTTCCTATATCTAATTAAATGTATGTATTCTTTTTATAATATTTTTATAATATTTCCAAGTTATATAATAGGCTTCTCAATATAAACAAAATGAAACAATCAAACTACATACTATTTTTATTTATCTATTTTAATAACTGACCTATAAATCAAACTTCACATTCCATCAAGTAAAATTTTATGTTGTCTTTCTTGAATTTTAATTACTAAAAGAGCTAATCTTAGAAAAAGTTAAGATGTTAACATTTATACAACTTTGTTTTGAACTTTGACATGTTGTAATTATCATCCTAGTTAAATAAATTTTTTTACATTGCAGTCAGATATTTTAAATAAAAAAAATTGACTGGCTTTCCCAAAATTAAAAATCTAAATTATTTCATATAAATTAAATAACTAAAATATTTAATGAAATTTTATGACAGACTGTCAGATTTTACTAGATTTTCTATAAATTACATTTAGAGATATAGCAATATAAATATCTAAATTTATATAAAATTATAAAATGTAATACATTACTAGTCATAAATTCAATTATGTTTAATCTATTCTATAACTATAATTATATAGATATTTTATGAATATAAATAGTCTAAAGTTTTATTTGCAGGAAAAACCCTACCTTACCCTGTGCAGACAGTGTAAGAGCATACTGCACACAGACACCATGCAGGGATCTGAAACACAGAGCTTTTGGAGCTTCTCTATGGCCTGGGCTACTCCTCACCCTCCTCACTCTCTGTACAGGCCAGGCAGAGGCCAGCACGTTTACAGGAACAGTGCTTTTTGGGGATCAGCCCCTATCCAGAGGACAGTGCCTCCCAGGGGTTAGGACCCAATCAGAGTTCAGCGGACTTCAGGATTCAGCACTTTAGGGCAGCGCCTTTCAGGGGTCAGCATCTTACCAGGGAACAACATCTCTCAGGAGTCAGCATCTTAACAGCTCCTCTGAGGGGTAACAGAGGACAGTGCGTCTCAGGAGTCAGCACCTCAAGAGAGGACAGGGCCTTTCAGAGATCAGCACCTTGGTAGAGAACAGCTCTTCTCAGGATTCAGCACTTTAACAGAGGACAGCCCCTCTCAAAGATCAGCACCTCATAAGAGGACAGTTCCTCTCAGGATTCAGCACCTTAACAGAGGACAGCGCCCCTCAGACTTTTAAGAAAGAGCCTCTCAGGTTTCAGTACCTCAACAGAGGACAGCGCCTCTCAGAGATCAGTCCCTAAAGAGAAGGCGCTGAGCCTCTCAAGATTCAGTACCTTAAGAGAGGACAGCGTCTCTGAGGTATCAGCACCTTAAAAGAGGTAGTGCCTCCCGGTAATCAGCGTCTTAAGAAGACAGTGCCTCTTAGAGGTCACCACCTTTAAAGAGAACAGCATTTTTCATGGGTAAGCACTTAGCAGAGGGCAGCCCCTTTCAGAGGTCAGCACCTTGTCAGGGGACAGTGTACCTCATATCCAAACTTCCCTCCAGCATTCCTTACCTGCCTGTCCACTAGATCCCTAATGGGAACCTATGCTTACAGATTTACTCGGTCAGCCTGTACTGACTCAGCAGCCCTCTGCATCTGCCTCCCTGAAAGCTGTAGTCACTCACATACACCCTGAGTGGAGGCTGCAGTAACCACTGGCTGACTCCAGCAGAGCCAAGGCGAGGGCCCCTGGTTCACAATGCCTGACGGTAATAGTGTTTGTTGTTAGATCTAGGTGGCTATCAGATCACTGCTGGCTTCTCAAGCTCAGGCTCTGGACTTCATATGTGCCTGGCTAATCAGAAAACTCAGGAAAAGGATGAGGCTGACAACCGTTGTGGAGCAAACCAGGGTTGTGGGATCAGTTTCATGTAAACCACAGTGACAAAGATAGAGAAGAATGAGGTAAAAACCTCCTGGATGATCTGCTGTGTCCCCACTTCTCTCCTGTTGGCCTGACTAATCATGCAGAATGGGATCTTTTAACACTTTCTTAAGAGTTCTTGCCCTTTCACACATTTTAATAATTCACAATTTGCCTATGAGAATGGCCTGTCTTTACATTATCCTCCCTGTCTCTATCCATAGGAAATGTTCCTCTGGGTTACAAAATATTTCTTGGGCACGTTTTAAAATATAAGAGTTTGTACATGTCTGGCTTTTACCACTCATATGATAGGCTTTTATTTTTTTCATGTTAGAGATACATTCATATGTTTTAATAGCACAGATCCCATCCTACGATTCTCTGTTACCTTGGTCTACCAGTAACACTGGTGAGCTGCCCACACAAAGCTGGACACTATTTTTCTGAAGACAAAAGACCTTGGCCTTGACCTACAGGGTCACATGTACACTCATGGTCTTCCTGGACTTCACCCACTTCCCATCACCTCCATGTGCATAGGAGACTCAGTGTGTTTGTGCTTCCCTGTGTGTGGAATAAAATAAAGAAGAATATTTTCACACATAGGAGGGTGGGAGTAGGTGGAATGCCTTGCTCCTGAGGCCGTGAGAGTGGCACCACCATCCTACGTAGAGGGACATGATTTATACATAGGAGAGCTCTAGAGGAATCATCCCTACTGGTCAGGGAACATGGAAATGTTAAGGACAGGAGAAGATACCTGTTCTGACTGACTGTTATGGCCTCAGTCACAGGAAGTTCCACGAGGATAAAATGAGAATTGTGAGGATGGCAAGAGAGGTCCTACAGGATTATCAAGGCCAAGTTCAGGCTCCACTGTCAGCAGGACTAGACCTTAGCTTCCTCTCTCACCACTTAGAGGAGGCCAGGGTGTTACAGAGAATCTTCATGTTAGTTTTATCTTTTACATGCAGAACTGTGTTTTTATTAATCAGCACATTATCCATCTTTATCACCATACAAAAAAAGCAAAGGTCTTGCAGAAATTCATGTGCCAGTAGAAATTTTATTTGAAGATTTACACAAATATTGAGTTTAAACTTGGTGGCCTATTTCACTTTATGTGTGTGCATAGCTGACTGTAATGCAGTGAGCCTCATTCTTCAACCTAAAATTATCTAGCAAATCATGGCAATAAAGTACCAAATTCTTCTTAATCCCAGTTTAAAAACTACAGTAATATAACAAATATCAATCTAGGCCCTCTAATGCAGGCCTCCCCTATTTTGTTTTGAACAGTAAGGGATACATATGTGCACTTCTGACTCTTTATATAAAGGTTGAGTTGTTGACTTAACAAGCATTGTTTGGAAATAAGATAAAAAGGAAAAAACAGCAGATCCAAGTTCTGTAGAGCTGGTCAGTGAAGAAAATTTCCCAGCTACAATTTAGAAGGTAAGTTCACCTTTTGTTTCACCTTAGGAGGACAGAAAGAAGTCTTGGCCTTCAACAGAAAATGGCCAAACTAGAAAGAGTAACACTTTTGAGCTCCTCATTGAATGTGTATTTGGACAACCCCTTCACCTAGACAGCAAAGAAAGAGAAAAAGAGAGTCTGAGCTGGGAGGAAGTCCTACCTCAAAAACATCAGTCAGTCCTCACATGGATGCCAGGGCACTATGAAGAACTATTAACTTAATTTCACATTCTCCATGACAAATGCTGTAGTCATCAGTGGGGACCTCTCCTCTCTTTTTCCATTCTCCCACCTGTTCTCTCTGTCCCTGATTTACCCACAGTGGCATTTATGTTTTCACCTTTTATATCCCTATGCCTGGTTCACTGCTGGCTTGTGCTAATCTTTCCTTTCTTTCTTTCTCTTTTTTTGATCATAGGTTTTTTATTTGAAGATTTCTTGGGAGTCATTCATACACATTTATTTTGGTTATTTTGTTTATATGGAATATTTCTATTTAAAATTAAAATTCTCAATTTCTTTATAAGTAATCATACTTATGATCTAATTAGATAAAATCCAATTAAATGGAAAGTGCTTAAATACTTTTCTTTCAGATCTGAAGAACAAACTAATTTACTAGCTATTAATGTCCTCTCAGCATGGATATGCCTTTTTTCATTCATCTGTTTTAAAAACTTGTATTTAGTAGAAGAGAATAAAAAGAAAACTTGTTTTATGTTACACATCTGAGACAAATATAATTGATCTGTTAGTACCTGGTTTTGCATCAGAATTACAGATGTGGAAAATCAGTGACTATACCAAAGAAAGTTCTGCTCTTTAGTGTTCAGTAGGCAGTTCTTTAGTGTTCAGTTCAGTATACATCATAATACACTGTAATTTCAAATAGAGCAATAGCAACCCAAAACTGAAAAAGACTTCTTACAGTGATTTGGGCTGACTTCTGCCTTTTTTGTGTGTTTAAATTAGTAAACAAAGTCAGACTCTCCCGAGGACTTACATAACCCAGGGAGATACATTCATTCTTCCAGACTGTGCTTATCCTTTCTTTTATATTTTTTTTAAAGAAAAAAAAGGAGAGAAGGAGAGGAAGAAAGAGGAAGAAAAAGAGGGAGAGAGAACAGGAATGTTGCTTAATTCTAAGAATGGTTATTAATAATGGGTGATCAATATTTTTGTATTGAAAGTGGAGAATGTATATTTTGTGTATTTAAAGTGGAGA